>CM053786.1:416142981-416782981 GCA_028749045.1 Cupressus sempervirens
TACAAGGCATTCTTAACCTTGGGCTCAAATATGAGAAAGTTGACTTGGATTTACATGGATTCACAGACTCAGATTGGGGTGGAAGTGTTAAGGATAGAAAAAGTACTTCACAATGTTGTTTCAGTTTAGGATTAGCAATGATATCATGGATATGCAGAAAACAGTCGTCGGTAGCACAAAGTTCCACAGAAGTCGAATACATTGCAGCAGCGATGGCCTCTCGGGAAGTAGTTTGGCTTAGAAAGTTACTTGTCGGATTATTTGGTCAAGCCATGATTCCTACGATTATTCATTGTGATAATCAGCGTTCCATCAAGTTTTCTATGAATCCAGTTTTCCATGACAGGTCCAAGCATATCAAAATTCTTTACCATTATGTAAGAGATATGGTATATAGGAATACTGTATAATTAGAATACATTTGCACTGCAGATCAGACAGCAAATATTCTCACCTTTCTTTCCTTTCACAGCATCCGCCTAACGAAGCAATAGGCTCTGCCTTAGATGTTAGAGTATCTGTCCCAACCTATTCCTTTGCTGTCTACCCAATGTCGTTGCCTTAATATATGAGGAAAGTTGCTACGCAAGCAGAGATCCCCTATAGTTCCCACCCACTTAAACTTCTCTCTCGAGTGAAGATAGATCACTTCAGAAAAAGACTTGGTATGGTTGAATTGTAATTCATTTGCATTCTTTAAATTATTAATAAAATAATTTTATTGTCAGGCTACTGACTGTTATGGGCTCCACCATTTGTATTCATTATTTTAGAGGTGATGATCTGTGAGATAATGAACACTTATACGAATAATATGAGAGATGACGATCTCTTAGATAATGTGCTAAACAGTAGAGTTCTATTGTAAGATCTAGATGGGCTCAAAATCACATTGTGATGTAGACATTGCTATGTCTATAAGTGACGATTTGGATAAAGGAAGAATTTTATTATTCTCCAGAGGTTATCCTATGTTTTGGTAGATCTTACTCAGGATCATGTTGTGATATAGGAATACCGGTACCTATGAGTCACAACTTGGATAAATGAAGAATTTAATTATTCTTCGGATTTATCATGTATATTGTGTTCTTTGCAATACTGTTATCACTAGTATCAGTGATATGTCATATCACAGGTTTACTAATATGACATTGTATCATGTGTTCAATGATACCACATGCTAAGAAGATTCAAATAGATATAGAGTATCAATCCTTGCTTGTTCATCTTAATTGATGTTGCTAGATATGATATCTCTCAGTATGATTATCAAGTTAAGAAGAGTGTTAATTCCGTAACTTTCAATCATGTTGATCCGATTACAGATCGTTCTAATCTGATCTTGCATTATATTGATCTGAAGCTATTGTCTTATCCTCTTATGGATATCGGCACCTATCTTGAAGTACTAGTTTAAGGTCTAACTAGTCACCTTGGTTAGTTCAGGACTAAACTAATTATTGCATGGAAAGTCGCCGACTTTAAGAGATGAGTCAAAGGACTTTGGAAGGGACATTTCCTTTGTAAGGACATGCCCCTTGATCTCTATATTTAGTAAGTGTGTGGTTGAAGTTTAAGGACACACAAGAAACAAGTCTGCTCCTTAATCAGTACTGCCCTAAGACGAATTGCAGAATTGGAAAGCATTTCCAGAATTATATCTCTCCATTCAATCAAGATTGTATATTGAAGATTATCTACAGCAAGCATAAAGAAGGTACAATCTAAGTCTGATTCATAACAGAATTTTGCAGAAAATTTACACGAATAGGTCGTACATCCAAAGACTCGCCTGCTAAGGTGGTGTCCTTGGCATGGGCACTCCCTATCAATGGGATCACCTAAGGCTAAGCATTGATTTGAATTTGTGGAGTTCGATGCCCAAAGGTTTGATATGTGATTGTAAAGACTCCAGCCTATTTCTTCTTGATTGTAGTATATCTTTCTCATGATAATATATGGAGCAGAATAGGAGAGAAATTTTATAATGGAATACTTTCCCTTGAATAAAATGCCAACAAATTTCAATGTGTTTTTCTCTCCTCTTTCTTAAAAATAGGAGTCATTGGTAATAGGAAAAAATAGCTCTAAATATGATATTATGATGTGATACTTAAACTAGTAACAAGATAAGAAGACGCATCCACCATTTTTTTAGTCACATTGATACTTTAGAAGCTACATCCTTATTCATCTCTTTGACTAAGCATAATATTCCCTTCTAGAACCTGCCCTAGTTTGTGCCCTATGAGCACAATTGAAATATTTGGGATTAGGAGGAATGTCTTTCCAAGTGGAATACTTCTTCCATTTTGTTTTTGGTGCGAATCTTGCAAACAACATGAGGACAAGTGCACATACATATATATAGATACATATAACTAGCATGACATAATCCATTGTAACCTTTGTAAATCAATAATTAAATGGATGTGTAGTCTAATCCTAGGGATAACAAACAACACATATTCGGAAAAGAGGTTTACTTATTTACCCAACACATCCTATATGACTAGAGGTCAAATTAGATCTTCCATATGAATGGGTGGGGAAAATACAGCAAGGTGGCCTTACACTACTCCCCTCTTTATTTCCTATTTCTACCTACCCATATGGACTCTCTCGCACAATTAGTGCCTTTGTCTGATGTAGCCCATGCCCATTCCACCACAGGCCCTATTTCCTTTCCTTTGTATGATGTAGCTCATGACCATTCCACCGCAGGACTCCTTCATTTGTATGACCTAGCATGGCGCATTCCACTGCAGGCTTGTCCCTCACCTTCATATGATGTAGCACAGCCCATTCCATGGGGCTTATCTCTTGTGGGGAAATGCTGTAATATAGTAAGGATACATATAGTGTTCTACCCAAGTTACTCATCTCATATGATTATTTATTAGAGTGAAACATATATGGCAATAGAATGTACAGAGCCTAATCCTTCTTATATTGCATACAAAATTATGTGTTAGAAACTTAAGCCATGTAATGCTGTGCTTATATATTTCACATTTATATTCACATATATAAAGTGAAATTAGATATTATCCAATGTTTATGTTAATATTAATACAGACACACTGTATGATCTTAAGAAATATGTGTATATTAGACCATATAGGAAACTACTTCAGGAATCTGACTGTGATTGCCAATTTCCTAAGTTCCCTTGGAATTTCCAGTATGTCCTTCCAGTGCTTGTGTATACAGTTTCCTCCAAGTTCTATGCTGACTAGCTGAGCCTCCTGGTTATTGCTGCTATTGATGTATACCAAATATAGTTAGATTCACTGACTGGTGGTGGTTTTCTTCTATGGCCTATCGATAGTATTTTATTCGCATGCATTTTCTCCCTTATAAATATCTTCAGGGGATATATGTGAGGGGTTGTGTCTCCTCCACGTGTGTCTTTTCTTAAATAATCCAATAACTGCTAATTGCGCCACATCCCTCCACATGGTTTGATATTCATATTATTCAGCATATGGTCTTTTGATTTGGGAGAAAGATGATTTGGCATCAATTTCTTTTTAAGGTAGAATACTGATTGCTAGAATTAGTTTTTCTAGGAACTATATCAAATAAAATAGATATTAATTAATAACCCATAACTTAGATACCGATTCGTGCCAGTAGGGCCTGGCTTCCGCATCCGATGCACGGATGCGGGAAGCCTCCGGATGCCTGCGGGTGGCTTCCGGGCAGCACCCACAGGGAATCCGGGAGCATCTGGACGCATCCGCGGGAGTTAGGCAGGAAAACAATAAAATATAGTATATTTTAACTTAAACTTTCATAACAACATGTGACTAAAAGCATTTTTTAAAGTGTTTTTCACAATAAAACCCTAAAATGACCCTAGAAAACAACATAGAAGCATTCACAAGAGTCATTTTAGAATTTTGTTTGCACTTACAGCCACTCCATCATTGTGAAGCTAAGTTCAGCATTTTCGAAGAGGATCGATCGAAGAGGGAGAGATAGCTTTCTCAAAGAAGTTTAAACCATTCAAGGTAAGTGATCAATTCTTTTCTTGAGTATTTAGATGATTTTTTTTGAGTTTTTGATGATTTTTTTCAAGTTCTTGAAGATTTTTTTTTTTTTTAATTTCAATTTTTTTTTTTGAAAGATATGTAGAAGCAACTTTGGGTATTTGTTTTAGTAGTTTTTCTCACTTCTTTCCACTTGTATGCATGATCATTGATGTTCATAGTTGTTAGGAACTAATTAAAATTTATTTACTTTCTTATAAAAGAGGCCCATTGGACACTGCATTTAAAATGGGGGCAAGAAACCGCGCTGAAGAAGCTATTGCACGTTGCCTTTATGCGAATGGGCTTTCTTTCAACTTGGTGAGATCACCATATTGGAAGGAAACAGTGGCAGCAATCAAAGAATCACCAGCTGACTACACAAGCCCGGGCTATGTTAGTGTGGCACGTGGTGCATCTAGCATAAGTGGAACCATGCTTGGTTCAAATGATCTTTCAGCAGTTGGAGATGACAATGAGAATGTGGATTTTCTTGTGAATCCCTATGATTCAAAGTCAGACTTTGATTGATTGAATCTTCAGACTTCAATCATTTACCATGTTTTTAAATTTTATTTTGTTGGAATCTTGAACATGACCTATTTGAACTTATTGTTTAAGAGTCGAGACTAAACACTAATGTTGGACAAGCACATATTGATATTGATATATGAATATCATATGAATTTTGAAATATCTTGAATTTTGTTTAGGGTTCCAGTTAACTGTTAAGTATCATAGATTCATAGTCATATTATAATTTATCAAATGATTTGTTTTTGTGTATTTCTTGCATTTCTTTGCATATGTTAATATTATAATATATATACGTTTTCTCTCGCATCCGCATCCTTAAAAAAAAAATCCCCACATCCCGTATCCGCATCCGAATCGGTAACTTAGACCCAATATATAAAATAATGTCAATATCTTTTTACTGTTGCAAAAAAAAATTAATATTAGTATTATATAATAGATATCAATTCATGAATCTGGCAAATATATCGTCATATTAACACTACACAATGGATATTTAATCAATTAAACTCATCAAGCATGTGAAGTTTAAAACAAAACAAAAAAAAGATTAATGTCTGGCCTAATGAGGAGGATATGACATTAAGCGTGCATAAAGGGTAGTTAGTTTTAGTCCATCCATGGGATAGCACTCACACCATTTACTTTGACGAGATAATCTATGATAGATGTCCTATGACTAGAATCACCAACATAGTAACACAATAATCTAATACTTTTATTCCTAAAGCATGAATAATTAAATCCATGACATATTCCTTTTTTAAAGTGCTTGCATTTTAAAAAGTTCATATAGTAATCTACCAAAAACTAGATTTAGGTTTTAAATAAATACCAACTAGGTTGATCATCATGCATTTTACGTAGTATTGTAGATATTTTATTTGAAACACTAATACTCAACAGTACAACATGGTCAATTTGAAAGATGAAACAACTTGTTCCACTAACAATACATAAGTTATCTATATATGACAGATATAACTTTTAGCCAGAAGATTGACATCCCTCAAAACATGATGATCAATCCTCAATTCTAAACATGGTCAATTTGAAAGATGAAACAACTTGTTTCACTAACAATGCACAAGTTATCTATATATGACAGATTTATTTTTAAGCCAAAAGATTGAGTCAATATCCCTCAAAACATGATGATCAATCCGTCCTTATTTTACAGACCTAATTATTTATGTGACTGCCATAGACTTAAGCATTAGTTTTCATATTTCTATGCAGTCATCTACTAAATATATAATTAATATCCATAGATTATTCTCTAAGCAAGAGGTGAGATATCATTTACAAACATGCTCCCCATATAGTTTATTAGGGAGATAACCAACTACAGTCTGGTGTATGAAGGGAAACATCCTCTTTCAATCTCTTTTGCCCCAGGGACTTCCCTGAACTAAAAACATTGGGATTTCGACACATCCCTGTGGAACACAATAATTCTCTACAGTTTTGCACAAAACTCTTTAACGAGAAATCCAAGATAGAGTAAAACCAATGATCATTCAGTTCAATGTAATCTGCCATATAGTGTCTGAAAATTAGAATTGAATGTATAATAAATCATACGGACTCTATCATGCATATTTTTCAGAAGCTCCAACTGTTTTAAAATGTAAATATGGTTTTCAATCTTCATTTTGTGTCTTGTAAATTAATGTGTATCAACTTTCAGTTGATTTATGATTTTGCAGCATTTGACATCTGATTATGCCAATTTCCACTGAATTAAGATTTGCCAAATCCATTGCAAAAATAAACTATCATAAGTTTTTGAGACGAGGAAAGCACAGCAATGATCATATTAAAATTTCTAATCAGAGGTAGCCTACAAGGGCTGAAACACAATTTTAGGAATATTAATCCACTACCATCACATATTCTAATATAAACTATATCAAACAGGATAAAAAGCCATTCTGGAGGTTACTTGAATTTTCTTTCAGATAACATACCAAATTCACCTTCTTAACAGGTATTTCTACTAGACTAAGGCGTAAGCAATTACACAGAAGGGAAAAATTGAAAAGAAAAATACTACCTTTCCCCTTTTTTGCGGTTCCTGGAGTTAACTTAACATGGTACTTGTATGATTGTAAGACATTGTACGGAGCACAAACAGGCACGGCATAAAGCAAAATGTCATTTGGTAGAGGATTTCCAGTTAATGTATCCAGCTCAGTCAACTTTTCTTTTTCATCTTCAGCTAACTCATGAATATCATCCTCTTCAAAGATTTCTCTCTCTGTCTCAGTTAATGCCTTTCTTCCTGTATTTGCTTCTGGATCAACCTTGGACATTATAGTACTATTGTACTGGCTTGAGCTCATGACAAGTTCATTAGCTTCCTCAGAAAATCCTGGGCAATCTCGGGCAACGTGACCTGGCCTCTTGCATTTATAGCAAATCTTTGCAAAATCAGGATCACCTATCAACCGCAAACAAAAAGAATGCAACATGTAACAAAGTGAGATATAATTAAGCAGTATAAAGTCCAATAAAAAACATTTGGTTTCATAGTCCATGAAATTGAGCAAAAGATTTTGAAAAATGTTGAGTACAAGATTTTACATTGACAGCTTAGATCCCATTTCATGATTCAACATCACAATGTAAAAAGTTAAGTGAAGCTTACAGATTATAACCTCTATATATAGTTTATGTGTTGCAAACAAGAACACCTATAGTAAGGGAAAGACAAAATAAATGTTGCATTCAATTTTGTAAATTATTTAGGAAGGATTGGCAGCAGAGGCCCTCATGCCATATGCCAAGATCCAGCTCTGTCTAATGCTCTCACAATGGAGGTGCTACAAGATTTATATTTTAACCCATGGAGATATACACACAACAACTCACCCTGTAGACCTACTTTCACCTCCATCTCCTATATGAAAATTGAAGTGGTGCAGTGAAGTAGGCTAAATCCTCCTTCCCACTTCATTGCACTACTCCAGTTTACTTTCATCAACTGCAGTAATACAGCACATGAGGACAGAAGTAGCGATACCACTCGCCCATGCCTGGAAAAGCTAATATGTACTTGGGGAGACTTAATTCTAGGCCACCAACAAGAGAACCAAGTGGCCCTACAACTTAACCACGACAACCAGGATATGTTACATTCAATGGAGATGTTAAATGAAAGAATTTTAAACTTTTATCAGTAAAATGATTTACATAACTATGGGCCTTTTAACTAAGTTAATCATAGGAGGTTTAATCCCACCCCCATCTTTATTTATCGTAATAAAGTGGTTACTAATTCAACAGCCTCCCTCGAAGATCTTTAAAAACAATTACCTCCACTATCAAGTATCAACACTTTCCCATCTTCAAAAGGAATATAGGATAACATTGATTAACCAATATCATCAGTTATTATGACAGCACCATGTTCCTCAATCCTGATACAAATGGGATGACCAGTTTCGCCAAGATGCAATACCCAATGATACTATAGTTCACAATCCCTACAAGTACTTGCAAAGTTGCTGCTTACTCAAAGGTTTTTAAACTGTGCTAGTAGTCGCAGGTTTAACTCATGAGCCTCCAAGGACATGTTTCTGATGAAAATCTGTTTGATTTTTTGCAAGTCCAACCTAACTCGCCCACGCAGGGAAAAACATGCCAATGCAAGTTAAACATGTTTTTCAGATGGCTTTTCGCATTTAAAACCCTGCATTTACCCCTCCATTGAACAAACAGCAGCAAGCACGATCATTTTAAGCATACTGGGAAGATCGTGTAGGCAGTTTGAATAAGAAATTTCCAAATTTTCAGATCTAGAACAGCTGAATTCCCTTTTACATTTCCCTTTTTCCTAAGAATTTAAATTTGCAAAATCTAATTTTTAACATGTTATATGATTGAAACAAATCAATTCTATTTGATTAAAATTTGACACAAAGCTCTCACACAAGACTTGCATTATTCTATTTTACAAGGCAATAAATAGATGGGGCAAGCCCCCGACCAACCCCGATCAAGACCTCGGATCCAGATACAGCTGAAACAAAACCTTGAAATATCAGGCTCCACTCGCAACAATATTACCATGTTTCTATCAAAATCATTAATTCAATTATCCATCAATTTTTAATTTTCATCTAGCAGCACCATAAAGCCAGAAGCACAATCTTCCAAGCCAAGAAGGGAGCCACAATCAAGTTGGAGGACCATAAACCTTATTTCCAATTTTTCAATAGGTTAGGAAAGAGGAAATTGTTAAAACTAGCAATTTTCACTTACCTAGTTATGAAAATGGTTTCAAAAGACAATCAACATAAATTCATAACTGTTATCAATTAGCTACTAACTATCATATCCAGCTCCACTATTGAGCTGCGCACATTGATGCGATCTTGTAATCGATATGTATTTAAGAATCAATTAATAAAAAATAGTTCCTTGTGGTTTTTTAACTCCACTACAATTTGTGATTGAATTTTGTAAAAAGATTGTGATCTATTAAGAAATTTTAGTTTTTTTTAAT
Source organism: Cupressus sempervirens (assembly GCA_028749045.1). Classification (NCBI taxonomy): domain Eukaryota; kingdom Viridiplantae; phylum Streptophyta; class Pinopsida; order Cupressales; family Cupressaceae; genus Cupressus; species Cupressus sempervirens. The sequence goes on from CM053786.1 coordinate 416,152,066, forward strand.
TGCCAATTTTTCACGTAATCAAAAAATTTGGGCTAGCAAAGGTATCCTCCAAATTTGAGTTTGTGAGCTATGCCCAAATTTGAATTGATTTAAACATTTTACTTTCTCTGTCACAAAAATGTCAATTTTGATGCACTTTTCATAGGACTTTGAGACACATTAAAAAACAATAGGGATTGTCCACAAGGTTAACAGCCATATATATAGGAAGGTAGTTTTTTCAGAGATTAATACTTCTTAACTAATTATAACAGTAGCCCCTAAATTCCAATAAACTGCACTATTTGCCTCTAGAATAGTGTAGAAACTGTAAATTCCTCTTCACTGCAGTAAAAGCATGACATAATATCTTTCAATCTCACAGACATAACTTTTTGATTTTTTGAAGAGCATTCATCAGTTTTGAAAGATCTCCAGTAGAATTCATTCCAGAAAAAACAATTGCATGGTAAACATTAGCCCACGAATGAGTAATTCACCAGCATAGAGATAATTTATTGCATGTTACCCTCAGAAACAATTTTTACAAAAATTAAGCACTCATGGGAGGACTTATTAACTGACCATCCTCTATGAAAGGTTGCCAGTTTCTCTTAAGCTCAATTTTCTTTGAATGGACTCCTTGTGCTCTATATGCTGTATGATAAATTTGTATAGATTGAATCATATAAACTCTTTAATCAACAAGGACATTCTCAAAAGGAACTGTGAAAGCAAAAGAGGATAAATGCACACCATAAAATCTACACTGTGCTCAACACATTTATGAGACAAAATATGGTTCCAGCTATTATTTTTTATTCTTTAAATGATAGATTTTATAGAACTTGATATTTGCATCTTAATACAACAAATAAAATAATAACACCATAAATTATCCAAAACCATAATTATGCATAGTGGCATGGATCTCCCACCTACGTAATGATCTCTTTAAGAGATGCTATAAAGAAAAAGATACATTATCTATTTTTGGATAGTACTCCAGAATTTCAAGCACCTGAAGTGCTTGGAACATGACCCTAAAGATGTTCAGTAAATAACTGAACTGTTAAATAATCTGAAACAGGTTCTTCCCTTTTGATTGTACAAACAGATATCAGTATCCTATCAATCCAACTCCTCTCTGTACAAAAATAGTGGCCTTCTAAAAGAAATAATAAATGTCATCTTTAAGTACATTATATATCAACTTACAGGTTCATTAAATATGTATGGTTAGCAATATTATATTGACATGATGATCCTAATCCTTGTTCCAAAACATATTCTTAATAACTAGAATATTTTCATCACACTGAAGAACAAGCCCTGAAGAAAGCAATAGGGACATCTGTGATGCTTTTAGAAGAAGAAAGATTTCCAAAAAAACTGAAGGAAAAGCAAAAGAAACTAATAAAATGAGGCATCAGGTGCTTAGGACAACCGCTGGACCTGCAAAATGCTGGCCATATACAACAAACATGGTTGAATTATGTGCAATGTCAGAAAAAAATAGCTAACACTAAATTTAACTAGAGTTTAAAGGTCTTGAAAGCTAAAATTATATCATTTCTCCCCAATATCATAGTCATTCTCTGCAAATCTTATGCCACTCATAAGCTACATGAACAAGACAAACACAAGCACTACAATCTTTCCATTGCATGCAAAGATTACAAATATTATAATTTCCTAGTTTCCTTTGTGGGATATTTGCTAAATCGTTCCAAAACAATATAATATTTGAATGCCATTATGTTGACATTCATTTCCTTCCACAATATAGCAAAAATTAAAATGCCAATAAGATTATGGACATGTAGATCCTAACTTCTTTGTAGCTAGTTTTTTGTCACAATAATTATTTTCTTGCCTGCTATTAGTAACTGCAGGTTCACATTGAAATATACTGGCTAGGTATTTGAAGAAAAATTCGGATTTAGTTTCCAATAAATCTTTGACCACCGTGATAATGGAGTTTTGGGTTTTGTGCAAAATGCTGATATTTTGTTTGCTTTGTGGTTTTCTAAATTTTTGTTATTTTTCGAATAAGATAGAATGTGTAGAAATATCAATCTATTCTAAAAACAATTGTTACAACCAATGATTGAAACAATTTCTGATAGCAATATCACAATTTGACTTGCTGTGGAAATTATCTCCTACTTAACAATTTCTTTATTTATTTTCAAGCCAAAATGAATGAATGGTGACAATCATACCAGGAACTTCTTGAGAAGAACTGAGGGCCTGAAATTAATACTATTCCAATATACCAGTAAATTGAACTGCTGTAGTTGTTTATGGCTGACATCAGCCCTCTGGGTGCAATGAACAACGCTTTGGAGGCTAAAAAGAACTAATACTATCACTGTACTGTTCTGTAGAATTCTGATCTTTCCTGTAATGACAATTTTGGGCTGAATTTCTCTCAATTCGGACCCCTGTATAGAAGTTCCAATCTTCCCAGTGATGTATGGCTGAAATATGGGACCTGAATTCTTCAAAATCTCCCAATTTTAATTGAAAATGCACTAAAGCTCATCGATCTATTACAGTCTGAATATTTCTCTCTGATTATGCATTCTGAAATCCGAGATGAAAAACTTGAAGCTATGTCTGGTTGATCATGTCAGCTTCTTACTGCGACTGTACCGCTAGCAGAGAATTGCAGAAATAGTCTCATGTCATCCTAATTGCTTCAGATCTGCAATACAATTAACAAATTCACAGATATAGTCTGAAGCCTGGAAGAAAAATATACTGCTACAGGTTTTTCCTCATGCCTAGGCTGCAAAATACACTTCCAGGATGAAATCCAGATCTTCCTATGACTGTATTGCACAGCTGGGTAAACTTGCTTCCACCAATGATCAGTAAATTTTTAGATTTGTCTGTTAAAGGTGATTATGGAGTTTGCTACTGTGGATGGAAGCATAGTTACACCATCCTGGGGGACAAGGGGACGGCAGAACGGGTGGGCAAATTTCTGCGATGGGGGAACAAAGGGGCCTTAATTTGGGGACGGCTGGGTGACAGCGGGGGGCGGTGGCGGGGGAGAAGAGTTGTATATACTATACATATGGTACTTAAAATGCTTGTTATGAAAAGATGTAGTGCAATACAAGATATAAAGATGCAAAAGAGTAGATACTTGAACATTGCTGTAATATGTCGTCAGTAGATTTTGCATTGTGTAGCCGACAAGGTGTATGTCGTCAGTAAATGCCCATTCAGGAATGTTCTTATTATGTAGTCGACATGTTGTATGTAGTCGACGGACTCCTTCGGGAAGTATATATACACCCTCCGGGAAATCATTGTAAGCATCAGAAGCTTTATGTAATCTCTTGGCATATGCAAATAATAAAAGGAGTACTGTTGTTTTTGTTTTTGTCTATTGTTTGTGTGCATTAATCTATTTACCCCATGTGGTAAACATAATATTCCTTCTTGGATATTAAAATAAATGTGATTTCTTTCCAAGGTATTTTACCAAACAGTTGGCATGCATTAAACTGCTGTAGATTAAATGACCTGTCAGCCGACTGGACGGTCCGGCAGTGTTTCTGTAGCCGACGGAATGATTGTCGTCGGTGTTTTGTATTTTGTAGCCGACGGGTAAATAGTTTGTAGCGGACATAATGTTTCTGGCCGACGAACTCCTTCGGGAAGGTTCGGTGGATAGTATTTATATCCCGTCTGGGATCATTGTAAATCATCATCTACTATTACCGATATTATGAAGCATAACGTATGTCTGGCATATGCGAATATAATTCTGCTATTCTATTCCATTGTCTGTATGTGTTGATCTCTTTACCAGTACGGTAAACATTTGGCGCCGTTGCCCCGATGGACCTGGTACGCAGGCAGGCGGATGGAAATTAAATGCCAAATCTGTTGAATAAAAATAACAACACGGTGAAGGATAAAGATGAGATTCGCACAGCTCAAGCTAATTTAATTCTAGCACAGTAGGCAGAGCACCGGAGGAGATTCCAGAAGATTGCCAACGAAAACCGAAGCGCAGAGGAATTGCTAGAGGAGACTCGACAACGGGTGGAGTTGGTAGAAGAAGCACAGGAGGCGTTCTTGAATTTGTGTTCGCTGAGGGAAGAGAATTCAGACGGAAGAGCATCGACTCACACGGCTCGAAGTGCCAAGGGAGCACGAGCGTGGAGTGACCTCTTCATCCGGCATACACTTCCGCAGGAGACAACTTCAAAAGATCCTTCTTCTTCACCAAGGTTCGCAGCTGTTGAGACCTCCGGTGTGGGAGTTCAGACCTCTGGTGTGGGAGTTCAAACTGTCGGTGCGGGAGTGCAGACCTCTGGTGTGGGAGTTCAGACCGCCGATGTGGGAGTGCAGACCTCCGGTGTGGGAGTTCAGACCGCTGGTGTGGGAGTGCAGACCTCCGGTGTGGGAGTTCAGACCTCCGATGTGGGAATTCAAACCGTCGGTGTGGGAGTGCAGACTGCTGGTGTGGGAGTGCAAACCACCGGTGCGAGAGTGAATAGTGCCAGTGTTGCAAGAACAAACAACGCTCGTGCATAGAATCTAGGAGTGATGGCAGGACCCAAAGAAAAGCTACCAAAGTTAGATGGTGATGGTACAACTGACCCCATCCGACATTGTAAGACATGTGAGACGATCTGGCGGGCAAATGGAATTACAGATGCCAACGAATGGGTGAGGCAATTTCCAATAACCCTAAGAGGGGTAGCAATTGATTGGTTTACGGATACGGATCCACAAAAGCTAAATAGCTGGGATAACATTAAAAAGGAGTTCCTGGCGGAATTTAAACTGTTGCGGGATGATAATGAAATCGTAGCAGAGATTTTCAATACCAAGTAGAGGAGGAATGAGACTGTCCGCGTCTACACCAGGAGATTAAAAGACTTAATAAACAAAATGGAAAGCAAGCTGGCGGACGGACTTCAGAAAAGATGGTTCATGGAAGGCCTCCGCTCAAAGTTGCGGAGGAAAATGAAAATTGTGCCATCGTCATCATATGCGGACGCGTATAACAAAGCACTGGACCTTGAAAGTGAGCAGAAGACAAAGAAGAAGAAAACTAGCTCCTCTGATTCTGATGACGACGAGCCTGCCGGAGATGATAGCAACGACGATGAAGGCAGCAGCAAGAAGGTTCGTGCCCTACAGAAGGATATGATCCACATGATGGAGTTTAAAAATATGCAAAAGGACCCAAAAGGTAGTGAGCTATGGTGCACGGAGTGTAAGACCGATGGTCATACTAAAGGATCGTGTCCGAAGAACCAATTTTGTGACATTTGTTAGATCATAGGCAATTCCACAAAAGAGTGCCCCTTTAACATGAAGACAAGAGGATCTCCGCAGGTGTTTCTTACATAGGAAGCTTCCCCGTCGGGTAGTAGCGGAAATACAAATATTGCAAGTGCCACATCCAGAGGATTCAGGAATAATAGCAAAGGGCAAAATAACAACAATACAAATAATAACAATAATAATGAGAGCTGAAGTCGAACTCAATATGATGCAAACGAACAACCAATTGTTCAATGCCGAGCATGTAATTTGTGGGGTCATTTTGCGCGGGATTGTATAGCGGCAAACACACCAAAATTATTATGTAGATGGTGCGGACCCGACGATCACGAAGATTCCAAGTGTCCAAAGTCTGGAGTAAACTTGATCACTGTCGGCATGGATGTAGAGGAGGTTTTGGCAATTACACGAAGGCAAGCGGAGGAAAAGAGAAAATTGGGGGAAGCACAAGCCAAAATTGCAAAGGCATCGTCGATGGGGACATCTCAGTTGAAGGACATCACCGGCACCTTGGCAAGGAACTTCGCAGAACAAAACATTGTACGACAGATCTTACAAACGGAGGTACCGGTCAAGATAAGTGACCTCCTCACAATGCCCCAGTTACGGACGGCCATTCTAAATCATGCACCATTTCCGAAAGCAACGGAGGACACAAGAAAGGATAGTAGTGCAACGACGGCAACAGACCCAATGCTTCTGACTCTCACGACGGGAAGGCATTCGGTGGTCGTCGAGATGGGAATTTTGGGAAAGGTTCTGACAGACACAATTGTCGACGGAGGGTCCGACATGAATGTGTTACTGGAGGATACCTAGAAGAAGTTGGGAAAGCCGACCTTATGGCCACCTGCATTTCAGTTGCTCACGGCAAACCAACATGGAATCAAACCGTTGGGAATCTTGAAAGCACAACCGGTAACTATTGGAATGCAACCATTTTTATTGGATTTCGTAGTCATTCCATTAAAAAGAAAAGGATATGATGCTATTCTGGGACGGACTTGGTTGGTGCAAACAAAAGCAAAACATGATTGGAAACGAAATACTCTATCAATGGAGCATGGAGGCAAAAGATTCACAATTGACTTGCACACGCAAATGGTCGGTGAGGAGGGACCATCATCAGATTTAGAAAGTGACGGCGAAGGAAAAAGGAGAATGGAACCAGACGAAGGAGGAGCATTGAGACTTGACGGAGGATCGAATGATGACGACCTAGACTCGGTGAATGGCCTTTACTATTGGCAAATAGAAGACAACGAACTCTTTTCGAGTTGTAACATGGTAAGGGTTGATGAAGAGAAAAAAAAGGAAAATGAGTGTCCGAAGGAATACAGAGAAGCAGATGATGCAAAGGAGGTTACAGCTGAAGAAGGGAAGGACATACAATACAAACTCAGAAAAAAGAAAAATCCCACCGTCCGGTACACGGTGAACGGACCGCACAGGAAGAAAAGAATGCATCGCACCATAAAATTAGTTGAAGGGTGTCGACAGAAACAAAATAATCTATATGCGCGACGACCGCAGGCACAGTGGGCGACGGAGGTGACATAGAACAGGCTTAAGGCGTGGCATGACAAACTCAACAGGTTTCAACTGGAGCAGTTGGTACTCAAGTACGACAGTCGAAATGAAATCAAACCAGAAAAGTTTAAGGCCAAATGGGTTGGACTATATCAGATTCGAGAGGTCGGCAACAATCGAGTGATAAAGTTGGGGACTTTGGACAGACAAGAGGTATCTTACGCAGTCAACGGATCCTATCATGCCAGGAAGATGCCGTCGCCATTGCAGAATGATCAGATGATTCCCTCGTCGTCGTTGTTGCAAAATGGCGATGCCTGGAGGCAAAATTGAGGTACTGTTCATTTTTTTTTTCCAAATAAGAAAAAAAAATGAAAAAAAAAACAAAAATTTGAAAAAATAAATAAATAAATATATTTGGAAAAAAAAAAAGGCAAGCTGAGTGGGCCGCGGGCAACTCTTCGTGGGGGATAGCTTGCGGGCACATCTCCACGGGAGATTACCCCACAGTCACCTCCCCCGGCCCTGTCTATCCGCAGGGCACATCTCCGTGGGAGATTACCCCGCAGTCACCCTCGCCGGCCCTATTGGTGTCACGGAATGTGCTTCGCAGGCCCTCTTCTCGCGGCGTTCCCCTCGTCATCTTCTGCCCGCAGAATTTCTTTTCGTCTGCTCATTAAGTCTCCCGCGGAAAGTTTTATTATCTCCCGTGGACTTCTACTGTCGCATTTTAAACCTTCCGGCGGAGTGTATTCTTCCCGCGGAGTCTTCTACAAATTTCGCGGCTCGATCATAGCAGGAAGTAAATCACCGACAGAGCAGGACGCAAACTAGAACGACGGTAGCGGAATGGGGAGTCGCAGTTGAAAAATCAAGCTTGTTTCTGAAGACACATTGCGGTAACAGCAAAAGCCTAGTATAATACAATGTCTGCCGGTGATTTCATCGCAGTTTGGAACTTTTTCATTGATCCTTACTGAATCACCTGTGTCGAACTTTGATAAGGATTGATCACCATATGGTGTTGATTTTATTTCAATAAAGAAGGTGCAGGCCATTAGAACAGTCCCATTTTGGAATGATGGTAGTAATTTTCCCGTCCGCCGGCAAGTTGCGACGAGAAGCACGAAAGAAGAGGGTTTGGTAGCAGAAGTGTTCAGCAGTCGACTCCTTGTTCATGGCAATAAAATTCATAAGCTAGCTTTTCTCTCCCACGGAGGGGAGGGTGCAGACAGTTTTTCCACGGAAGATAATTTACTGGCACTTCATTTGTCTGCCACGGAAGGAAGGGGGAACTTGTAGAGAGTCGAAACAACAACAAACAAACAGAAGCAGATGGGTTTGTCTTGGTGGATGCGTAGAGAGCTCGAGAGGAGCTAATCATCCAGTTGGAGGCAGTGCAGCGACACTTGGCTCAGGATACCGAGGAATTGAAAACAGAGAAAGTAGCACAGGTGGCTATCAAGGTCAGCTTCATTAAGGAGGCAGTGTTGTGTCGTCAGGAGAGGACTTTTATTTTTTGGGGGGATGGTGTCAGCCGACTGGATGGTCTCGGTGGTGTTTTTGTAGCCGACAGAATGATTGTCGTCAGTGTTTTGTATTTTGTAGCCGACGGGTAAATAGTTTGTAGCGGACATAATGTTTGTGGCCGACGGACTCCTTCGGGAAGGTTCGGCGGATAGTATTTATATCCCGTCTGGAATCATTGTAAATCATCATCTACTATTACTGATATTATGAAGCATAATGTATGTCTGGCATATGCGAATATAATTCTGCTATTTTGTTCCATTGTCTGTATGTGTTGATCTCTTTACCAGTATGGTAAATATGACCCACTGTAGTTGTTTACTTTTAGTAACCTTAATCCAAACAGGTCATCCCTGTCCCCTATCTTTAGTTTAATGTTTGTAGCGTTCAAAATAATGGAATATAGCAAGGTAATCATGCAACAAGTTATATATAAAGTAAGGAAACCGAAATACAGTCAAATCTTAATATGTATGTGTCTCATCAAAACTGACTCAGACGTTAAGTAGTGTGAAGAAACAACCCATTCAGACTGGTATTAATAACGAGATACTGTCTATATTGCAAATGAAACAATATGCAACACCATAAATTGTGAAAGTAGGCAAGGAGTTCACAGACCCATGTATTGGTAATGAAGCCGATAAGGAAATTGGAAACCATCATTTCTGTCGACTTGCAAACTATCATTTCTGTGGCCTGGGAAAAGATGGGAATCACGTCTTCAACTCTGGTGCAACCCGTGAATCAATGCTAGTTTGTATGGGAAATGACGCTAACACTGCAACTACGACTATTAGTTCCTCTGTCCTATCCGACTGGAATGAGGTATTGCTACACCTATTCTTCTTCCAAAAATGTAGGTACCAACCAATATGTCTGCCACTAATGCCCGACTTTGGCCAGAATCCAGTATATATTCCACAAATCAATAGAACCAAACACCATGACCTGATACCCTTGGTCGATGTAGTCACGTGGGTTTCTACTATGAAGAGGGTCGAGCTAGTTCCAACTTCCTTGGTCACTGCTCAATAACTACTACCTCTGGCACCATGTATTGTATTACAACTGACGAGAGGGAAAATGCACTTACATTTGAAGAGTTCATCTCTGTCGTGGAGCAACTGTCACCATTCTTAGCCATCCAGCCTTAGCTTATGCAGATTTCGACCTGTATGGTGATGAATCTCAGTAACCTCAATCAGAGTTCAGTATTGGAACTACAATCTCTGGATATTGATGAATCATTCCATTCCTCAATTCTGAAAGTGTCACGTAAGTCTAGTTTTGCGTCCAAACTCACCTTTTCTCCTTAAGGGTTTTCTTCCTTAAGAAAAATCTAGTCACATCAAAGCAACCATTAGGATTTATAAAATAGCATATATATATTCATTGTGCTTTTCCCAAGACAACCTCCTTTTTATAACCTCGAAGTGAGGAAAGAGTGTTGGAATAAGAGATGTGGGATAAAACACCAATTTCGTCTTCTAGTCACTTAAGTCACTTTATAAAGTGAATGGCTTAATAAAACATAAAGTAACTTTTTTAAAGTGCTTTAATACATTAAATGACGAACTTAAGAAAAATCTTCCCTTATGACTGGCAAGCATCCTTTCTGGAAATGTCGTTAATCTATTCAGATGTGGAGATAGATTAACCAGGCGCCAAAAGAACTAGCGCAAAAGAGGGGACATGACAGTCCTCCCTTCTCGAGATTGCTTGCCCTCAAACAATCTCAATGCTGGATGCTGTAAAATAGACTCACCTTCCCAAGTGGCATCTTCATACAGTAAACCCTTCCATTAGACTAGATATTCTCTAATAGATCTATTTCGCAACTTCTTTTCTCTAGTCTCAATCACCTCTACCGGCTCCAATACCAGTCTACCCTCCTCATCAAGTGGAGGCAAGCCCTCTAACGGTACAATCTACTGACCAATTGCCTTCTTGAGGCATGAGACGTGAAACACATTGTGGATTCGACTGTCACCAAATAAATCCAACTCATAAGCAACCTTATCGACCCTCTTGGTGATGCTATAAGGTCTGTAAAATCTGGGCTTAAGCTTTTTTGACCCACTTTTCTTCAAGGAGCTCTGCCTATATGGATGGAGACGAAGATAAACCATGTCACCTATCTCGAAGCTTCGCTCAGTACAATGTCGATCAGCATGTAACTTCTGTTGGTTCTGCGCCTGCTGAATATTATCTCTAAAAGATCTGAGAATATCTTGTTGATCCTGGACCCAATCTTTGGCTAAGGGAGCCCTGCTGTCCTGTAAAGCCAAGTCAATGAAAGAGAGAGGTTCGAAGTCATAAAGAGCACAAAAAGAAGTCATCCGAATGGACATATGATATGTGGAGTTATAGCAATACTCCCCCAAATACAACTATCTAACCCATGCTCTTTGTTGACCTGCAATGTAGTTTCTCAAATACCCTTCCACCCATTTATTCACTATTTCGGTTTGCCATCCGTCCCAGAGTGATAGCTAGTACTAGGTGTCAACACTGCATCTGCCAATCTAAAAACCTCCTACCAAAAGGTACTGAGAAACCTGTTGTCCCTATCACTCATGATAGTTATGGGTAATCCATGAAGACGAAAAACCTCTTGAAAGAACAACTCAGCCACCTAAGAGGCTAACCAGTCCACAGAAATAGCAAAGAAGTATGCGAACTTAGTCAATCTATCTACCACCACAAAAATGCAAGTCTTTGCCCTAGACCCTCGGCAACCCTGTAATAAAATCCATGGAGATACTCTCCCACCTCTGAGCTAGAATAGGGAGAGTCTGAAGTAAACCTATTGGAAAGCCCTACTCTAACTTGTTCTGCTGACAAGTCTGGCACTGTCTAACATGCTACAATACATCGTCTTTTAGCCCCTTCCATGAGAATCTCTCTAATTTGCCCGCAGGTTTTGAAAAAAGTTGGTGACCCGCTGAAGGTGCATCATGTATAGTGTACATAATATCCATTTTAAGTTTAGATTTTGGTACTAGGTAGATTCTATTCTTATAATATATAATATTATTCATTACCTTGTACCGATCATCCTAAAGTAGACCATCCATAATCTAACAAGCATGAGTATTTTTGGAATATTCAACTAACAGTTGAGACCTCCAATCTGCTGAAATGTCAGATATGGCACAACACTCCTTCACTGAGGGTCTCTTAGAAAGTGCATCAACAACTATGTTATTTTTCCCCTTGACATATTCAATGTCAAAACCATGTGTTTGAACCTTGCTGACCCATTTTTGTTGTCTTTCATTCAACTCCTCCTATTCCAAAAAGTAACGCAGATTGTTATGATCTGTCTTTACTGTGAACTTGCTTCCTACCAAGTACTATCTAAACTTGGCTAAAGCATGCATTATGGCCAGCATTTCCTTCTCATATGTAGAATATAATAGCTTGCTACCCCTAAGTTTCCTGCTCTCAAAAGCTATGGGATGATGGTCCTAGATCAAAATTGCCCCGATTCCGCTCCCAGAAGCATCACACTCCAAAACAAAGGGTCTAAAAAAATCAGGAAGTGTCAGAATTGGGTACATGCTCATCACCTATTTTAGTCTATCAAAGACTGCCTTTGAATCCTCTATCCATCTAAATGCCCCTTGTCGTCAGTAGAAATTGTGTATTAGCCGACAGATCCCTTCAAAAAGGTTTTTGTTATGTAGCCGACGGGTCCCTTCGGAAAGATATTATTGTAGTCGACATGGGATGTGGCCGACGGATACCTTCGGGAAGGTTCCTCAGAAAGTATTTATATCCCCTTCGGAAAGCATTGTAATCATCATTGAAGCATAATGTACTGTTTGGCATATGCGAATACTAATAAGAAGTTCTGCTATTCATATCTATTGTCTATGCGTTGATTTCTTTACCCAGTACGGTAAACATTTGGTGCCGTTGCCCGATGGACCTGGTACAATGACAGGCAAATGAAGATTAAATGCCGAATCAGTTGAACAAGAATAAGAATAAGTTGAAGGAAACGGATGAATTACGCGCAGCACAGGAAAATTATTTTTGGCACAACAAGCTAAACGCAGACGGAGATTTCAGTAAGTTACCGACGGACACAAAACCACTGAAAAATTGTTGGAAGAGACTCGACAACGGCTCAATTTGGTGGAAGAAGGGAGGAGTTTCTAAACCTGCATACGCCACGAGAAGAGAATCCTGACGGAAGGAGATCAACTCGCATGGCTCGAAGTGCCGAAGGAGCACGAGCGTGGAGTGACCTCTTCGTCCGAGATATACTTCCGGAACGAACAGTTTCGGTTGACGAAACCTCTTCTTCACCAAATAGCGCGTAAGTCGAAAACAGCATGGGTGTTGAAAATAGTGCGGAAGCCGAAAACAACACGGGTGTTCAAAATAGCGCGGGTGTGCAGAACAGCGCGGGTGTTCAAAATAGCGCAGGAGCTCAAAACAGTGCGGGTGTTCCAAAAAATGCAGGTACACAACAAAACCCTCAACATACAGTGATAATGGCAGGTCCAAAAGAAAAGTTGCCTAAATTTGATGGTAAAGGAGCTGCCGATCCGATTCGACATTATAAAACATGTGAAACGATCTGGAGGGCTAATGGCATAACAGATACAGACGAATGGATTCGATAATTTCGCGCTACTCTACGAGGTGTTGCGATTGATTGGTTTACTAAGACAGATCCACAAAAGTTAAACAGTTGGGATAATATTAAGAAGGAATTTATTGCAGAATTTCAAATATTGCGAGACGATAATGAGATTGTAGCGGAGATATTCAATACTAAGTAAGAGAAGAATGAAACAGTCTGAGTCTTCGCCAGGAAGTTAAAGGACCTGATCAATAAAATGGAGAATAAGCCGGCTGATGGGCTACAAAAGAGATGGTTCATTGAAGGCCTTCGCCCGAAGCTGCGAAAGAAGATGAAGATCGTGCCACCATCAACATACATTGAAGCGTACAATCGGGCAATGAACCTCAAAAGTGACCAGAAGAGAAGGAAGAAGAAGAACAGCTTGTCTGATTCAGATGACAATGCATCTTCAGGAGAAGATAGCAGCGATGACGAGGAAAGCAACAAGAAGGTCCGTGCCCTCCAGAAGAACATGATTCAGATGATGGAGTTCAAGAACATGAACAAGGAGACTAAGGGCAATGACCTCTGGTGCACGGAGTGCAAGAAAGAAGGCCATACGAAGGGATCCTGCCCGAAAGAGCAATTCTGTGAGATCTGCCAGATTCTAAGACACTAAGTAAAGGAATGTCCTTTCAACCTGAAATCAAGAACACCACAGCAAGTGTTCCTCATGCAGGAAGCGTCCGCATCAGGAGGGAGCAGGAACACCAGTACGGAAGGTGCCACATCAGGCGGATACAGAAACAACCGGCGCGATCAAAACAACAACAACAACAATACCGGCAACAACAATAATAGTGGAAGGAGTCGAATTCAATATGATGCCAATTGTTCAATGCCGCGCATGCAATCTGTGGGGTCACTTTGCCCGAGAGTGCACAACGGCGAACACACCGAAGTTGCTATGCCAATGGTGTGGACCGGGCGATCGTGATGATGCTAAGTGCCCGAAGTTCGGAGTAAACTTGATTACCATCGGGACGGACGAGGAAGAAGTTCTGGAAATCACTCGGAAGTAGGCAAAGCTATACCCCGATCCGACGGAAGAAAAGAAGAGACTGGAGGAAGCACAGGTAGAGATCCAGAGAGCAACGCAGATAGAAATGGCACACCTGAAGGACACGCCGAGTACCTCCGTACGGAACTACGCAAAACAGAATATTGTACCGCAAATATTGCAAGCCGAGATACCCGTCAGGATAAATGATCTGTTGCTCACTATGTCTTAGCTCCGATCAGCACTCACAAACATCGTTCCCGCTGCTAAACTCCCAGGAGAATATGGAAGGGAGCAGGAAAGTGGAGCAAGTACAGCAGACAAAACGGAGGAGAGTGGCGCAAGTGCAGAAGATCCGATGCTGTTAGCTCTTTCATCTGAACACTATCTGGCGGTTGTTGAAATGGGCATTCTTGGGACTATGCTAACAGACACGATCGTGGACGGAGGATCCGGTGTCAATGTGCTGCCAGAGGATACTTGGAAAAAGTTGGGACAGCCGACATTGTGGCCACCTACCTTCCAGTTGTTAACAGCCAATCAACATAGAATCAAGCCATTGGGAATACTCACAGCACAACCAGTGACAACTGGAACACAACCATTTCTGTTGGACTTCGTTGTGATTCCTCTAAGAAGGAAAGGGTACGATGCTATTCTGGGTCGAGGGTGGCTGATACAAGCCAAGGCAAAGCACAATTGGAAGAAAAATATTTTATCACTCAAAAGCAAAGGCCGGAAGTACGTCATCGATCTGCACACTCAGATGGTCAAGGAAGAAGCCCTATCATCAGATTCCGAAGGAGAAGAGGATGAAAAGGGGCAAAGTATGGAACTAGATCAGGAGGGAGTTCTACGACTAGAAGGAGATGACGATTTGGATTCAGTAATTGCATAAACTGATTCTACTCCTAAACTGATTGGTCTTTCTTCTTTCAAAGTAATTGCCATTGCATAAACTTCTGTTCATAGGTATCCTCTGGGTAATATTTTTGTTTTATATGTTCTACAAATCCCTTATCCTTCTTTTTATGTGAATCCCTAGGCTGAAATCTGCTCTTAAAAGAAGGTGCTAAGTCACGAGCCTTCTTAGTTGCCTCCTGTAATGTAGCGGGGTCATGCCCCTTGACC
This sequence comes from Cupressus sempervirens, assembly GCA_028749045.1. Classification (NCBI taxonomy): domain Eukaryota; kingdom Viridiplantae; phylum Streptophyta; class Pinopsida; order Cupressales; family Cupressaceae; genus Cupressus; species Cupressus sempervirens. The sequence continues at coordinate 416,167,197 of CM053786.1, forward strand.
CAACCCCTCAAGGGATCTGAGAGTCCATCCATAAATAGCACTACTAATCTCCTCTCTGAAATATCTATAACCAACACAGCTAACCTCTAAAATTCACTGATGTACGTCTCAACTGCTCCCCACTGCTTGAGTTTTGCCAACTCTTTAAACTGTAACACGGGATCTTTGGTATCAAATCTCTCTATGAGTCTCTCAATGAACTCCTCGTAAGATGTGAACTGATTATGCCCCATGGTTACCATGCCATGGTGCCACCACTCATGCGCTGGACCATCCAAATGAATAGCTGCATACTTGATAGCCTCCTCCTCAGGCATCAGATTCAGTTGGAAGTATGTATCTACCTCTACACCCAAGCTCATGCAGTCATCTTCCCTGAAGCATCATAATAAGGTAATTAAAGTTTTCCAACTTTCTTTCTCAGCTCAAAGTTTTGATTTCTCCCTCCTACTCTAGGCATGTGTCTCATCCTCAAATCCATATAATCTCTGAGGGAAATATCCACCTGAAACTACGGTCCACTAGCCTCCCAGTCCCTCTTGAACTGATCCCGTAACTTGGTAATCTATGACTCATTTACTAGTTGAACCGGATCTTTGGGTGTGAAAGTGGGTAGAAGAGGTCTCGAGCTTGCTGTCCGAGTTGGGCGTGTAACGTGTCTAAATTTATCAGCCTCATTCCCATTGTTGCCATGTCCATTATTATTACCATTAATGTTATTCTCAAGGTCATTGATGTTGCCTCAACCTCCATTATTATCATTGCCCCCATCTCCATTGTTTGCATCACTTGGATTAATATTGACGCCCATCTGTCTAGCCATAAGCTACAACATCATATCCATTCACCTATTCTGCTCCTGTTGCATACGATGCCCCTCCTCTAACATACCCAATAACTGTCTGAACATTACCTCCTCCTGATCTACACTAGCATTCCTACCTCTGGATACACGATCGCCACCAACTGATATTGTAAAAGTTTGTATTATATATGCACCTAGCAAAAGTTGTACCAAACTCAATGCTCCTCAATCAGTGACCTAAGCCTTGCGAAGGGCCAACTACACACTCTCCAAGGAATCCATAGTCACCTCAAGCCCATGAGCGAGCCCATCTATATAATATGTTAGCCCAAGATATAATATGTCAATAATTCCTTAGAACTTTGTCTTTACCTCCTTATAACCCATCAAACTTAGCTCAAACCCTAAAAGTGTCTCCATGTGGTGTTGCGTTATAAAATAATATATTTCTCATTTTTTAAGTGGTCAAGTATCTAGAAAATGACCTTTTTCTCAATAAAAAGAAATTCGTTCACCGAAATGCTCTGAGCCAAAAGAGAAATATTTAGAAACGTTCAAGACCTTTCCAACGAGCTATTACACCAAAGGATATGCATCCAGATGAGACCAAAAAACCCCTTATTACTCCAAAATGGCTATAACTTAGCTTTATTTAATTATTAAACGCTAACTTAGGAAATATTAAACATATAAACCAAGTAGCTACAAAATGCCCCAATGACACCACAAATCATGAAATCATCCTGTCACCTGTCTATGATTGAAGTCAGAAATCAAGGATCCGCTGGCTATCTCATCCCTAAAATCTAGGGATGCTCCTAAAACTTAGGAAACAAACCCTATTCCCATAACCCATCATAATATGACAAAGTTCTAAGGAATTATTGACATATTATATCTTGTGACATATTATGAGCGAGCCCATCTATATAATATTTCAGTGGCTAGTAGTCAGCATAGCCATCAGTCCCATTCTTCAATTGGGAGCTCCCTTCATTCCTCTAGGTGGCATTGCCATCGTACACCTACTACGAATAGACCATTGCTTCCTCAGTTCACACCAGGTGAACAAACAATGCAGGTGGAACCACCAGAGGTGGGGTTCCATGAGTCAGTTTTGGCGGACACAGCTAAGTGGAGAGCTCTACCCCCTAAGAATAGGGATGTCTTCCCTCTTCCCCAGTATTGTGCACAACGTAGAGATATAGCTAGGTTCAGGGGAGATCGTGGTTATAGACCACCACAGCAGTAGCAAAACTATGACCTCAATAGAGCTACTAGGAGGATCACATTGACTACATATAATGGCTTAGGAGATACGAGTGCACGAGCTTGGGTTCACAAGCTGGACATATATCTTTCATTGCGGCCCATGCCTGAGCGTGAGGCTATTCAGTTTGTTGTGTTGCATCTAGAGGGGATTGCCTATGATTGGTGGCACTATGGATTGGTCACCCAAGATTACGCCTTGGTACATTCCTATGTTGAGTTCACTGAGCGACTCATTACACGGTTTAACCGTAAGGATACAAAACCTTACTATAGAGAGTTGGCTCATCTAAGACAAACTAGTCATACAGAAGCTTATACTAATGAGTTCCAGCATGTTGCGGTTATGGTACCTGATATGCCCCAAAAGCGTAGTGTGATGCTATTCATTGAGGGATTGCAAGACAAGCTTAAGGGATTGGTTCATGCTTTCTAGCCGACCACTCTCAAGGATGCTATTGATGTGACATTGAGACTGGACACCACTCCTACTTGTCCATACATTGACATTGAGACATTGAATAAAAGGCCATTCAAAGATTCATGGCCTCCACAAAAGGCCAACACCTCATAGCTTAGGGATGGTCAGTCAGCTAGACCTCCAAGGATGGACCCAGAGACACAGAATGATTTGAGGAGGAAGAAACTATGCTTTTCATGCAAAGAACCTTGGGAGCCAGGGCATCGTTGCATGGGTAAAGGAAAGGTTCATTTGATTGAGGTGACTTATGAGTTAGGAGATGAGGATGTGCCTGACACTGATGTTGAGGATAGTACGGAGGATGTTGAGCAGGTACAGACACAGTTGGAGTTAGATACCCCTGAGCCCATGGTGTCAGCTAAAGTAGCTATGGCTACCCTCTCCAGCTATCCTAAGTTTAATGCCTTCCGGTTGAAAGGTACACTAAAGGGCAAGCGGGTCACAAGCTTGGTAGACATAGGTGCTACACATAACTTTATTGATCAGAAGTTGGTTGAGAGGCGTGGGTTACAGTGTGAGGAGTTTGGTGGTTTTGGAGTGAAGGTGGCAGATGGTGCAGTTTTGGGTTGCACCAAACGGATTCCACAACTTAGTTTTCAAATTGGGGATTATACTCTGACCAATGATTTTTATGTGCTTCCTATAGAGGATTATGATGTGGTTTTGGGCATGCAGTGGTTACAGGGTATTGGGCATTACATTATTGATCACCACCGTATGCAGTTAGAGTTCCTTTCTGGGGGAAGAAGATTATTTTGAGGGCAGCTTCAGATGGTGGACCTAAAGAGGTGACTTCTCGCAAGATGGAGACTATCCTTAGACATAATGATGTGCTTTGGGCTACGCATTGTTTGGTTAAGTCCAAAACACACACCTCAAGATAATCGTGCATTTCATGTTGACATCTAGTCAATTATGGATCGTCATGGGAGATTTTTTGGTAACAACCTCCTGGAGTGTCTCCAGATAGAGGTTTTGAGCATGGTATAGAGTTGGAGGATGGAGCAAAGCCAGTAATGACTACACCATATCGTCATCCTAGAGCCTATAAGGATGAAATTGAGAAGACTATTCATGAATTATTGGATATGGGTTTCATTCGGCCAAGCTCTAGCCCGTTTGCTTCTTCAGTAGTGCTTGTTAAGAAGAAGGATGGGACTCTACGGATGTGTATCGATTACAGAGCGTTGAACAAAAGGACAATCAAGAATAGATATCCGATTCCACCCATTGATGGGTTGTTGGATGAGCTTCATGGAGCTATTTAGTTCTCTAAGATTGATCTTCGCTCAAGTTACCATTAGATATGTGTACATGCAGAGGATTTACACAAGACTACCTTTCGTTGTCACTATGGACACTACGAGTTTCTGGTAATGCCCTTTGGCCTTACCAACGCACCAGCTACTTTCCAGTCCTGTATGAACCATATCTTCAACAACCAATTGAGAAAGTCGGTTCTAGTATTTTTTGACGACATATTGATTTACAGTCGTACTTGGGAGGATCATATTAGACATGTTGAGGAGGTACTTAGCATAATGGAGAGTCGGTCTCTATTTTCTAAGCTATCCAAATGTGAGTTTGGATTGAGGGAGGTATTATATTTGGGTCATGTGATCAGTGCTGATGGGATGAACGTGCATGAGGAGAAGATTCAGGCGATTCAAAATTGGCCTAGCCCTCAGAACATTACTGAGTTACGTGGATTCCTTGGTTTGTGTGCTTATTACAAAAGATTTGTGAAAGGTTTCTCTCAATTAGTAGCACCTTTGATAGATCTCACAAAGAAAGGGGCGTTCAGATGGACAGAACTAGCACAGGGGGTCTTTGATAGACTCAAGGAGGTTATGAGTACTTGTCCTGTTTTGGCACTACCTAATTTCTCGCAGCCATTTGTCCTAGAGTGTAATGCTTCAGGCTTGGGTATAAGAACAGTGTTGATGCAGAATAGACACCCCACTGCCTATGAGAGCAAGAAGTTGCAAAACAATGAAAGGTTGTACTCTACCTATGATAAGGAAATGTAGGCTATTATGCATGCATTAGCCAAGTTCAGACAGTATCTTGTTGGCAGCAAATTTGTGGTAAGTACTGACCATAACAATCTAAAATATTTCCTAAATCAAACTAAGCTCAATGATCGACAACAAAAATGGGTTAGCAAAATTCAGGCTTATGACTTTGATATCGAATTCATAAAGGGGAAGAATAATACTTTGGCTAATGCACTCTCTAGGAAACCCTCATTGGCTGCCCTATGCTCATTGAGCGAGATTTCGGCAGATTGGAAGGCTCAACTTTTAGTTGAGTACTCCAAGAATCAACATGCTTGTGAGATCATGGAGGGTTTGATAGTGGATGACAGATATAGCATGGTAGATCATATTATCTACCACAAGGGCAGGGTTTATCTTGTTCTGGGTTCTCAATTGAAGGAACAAATTTTGCATGCTCTCCATGATACTCTTACAGCGGGACATCCAGGATATGGTAAGACTTATAGGGAGGTTTGTGAAAGTTTCTCTTGGAAGGGTCTCAAAGATGATGTTTTACATCATGTCCGTGAGTATATGACTTGTTAATAGAACAAGTCGGAGCATACCTACCTAGCGGGTTTATTGCAACACTTACCTATACCAGAACAGAAGTGGACAAGGATCTCTATGGATTTCATTACAGGTCTTCCTCGGGTTCAGGGGAAAGAATGCATTCATGTTGTTGTGGATAGGCTAACCAATTATGCACACTTCTTTCCATTGCATTAGATTTTACAACATCACAGGTCGCTGAGTTATTTTTCAGAGAGGTGTTTAGACTCCATGATCTTCCCAAGACCATTGTGAGTAACAGGGACAGCAGGTTCATGAGTTCCTTTTGGCAGGAAATTTTCAGGCAAATAGGCACTGTGTTGACACCTAATACTAGTTACCACCCTCAAACTGATGGATAGACTGAAATAGTCAACAAGTGGGTTGAGGGATATTTGCATAACTGTGTCAGGGCAGCAAAAAGCATGGATACGTTGGTTATATTTGGGTGAGTATTATTATAATACCATGCACCATATGTCCATTGGCATGACGCCTTTTAGAGCTCTCTATGGATATGAAGCATTATCTTTCATTGATTTGGCACTTAGTGACAGTAGAGTACCCTTGGCTCAGGATTAGTTACAGGAGAATCAGGATATCATGAGATCTCTCCAGGAGAATTTACAGCAGGCTCAGAATCAGCAAAAGATATACGCTAACAGGCATAGGATTGAGAGAGCATTTGAGGTGGATGATATGGTCTTTCTACGCTTACAACCATATCAACAAAGCACCCTAAAAAGTGGGGAGCTGAAAAGCTCCAACCACATTTTTATGGTCCATACCGGGTCATCAAACGAGTGGGGGAGGTTGCATATGAGGTTGAGTTACCACCTGGCAGTAGAATTCATAATGTATTCCATGTATCCTGCCTGAAAAAGGCCCTCAGACAGCATATTACAATTTCACCTGAGTTACCTCCCATGGATGAGGAAGGTAAATTGATTTTAGTTCTTGCTAAGATTCTAGAGGTAAGGGAATGGCGGTTGAGAAGTAGGGTGATTCAAGAGTATTTGGTATGATGGAGAGATCTTCCCATAGAGGATGCCACTTGGGAGGGTGAGAGCATTTTACAGCATCCAGCATTACAGTTGCTTATGGGCAAGCATCTCCGAGAGGGGAGAACTGTCATGTCCCCTCTCTAACTCCATCTAGCAGAGACTTGTGAGTCAACTTATTATGGGGTCTTGTAGGTTGACGGGGTTGGATAGAGACCCAGTATGGTTATGCAGTGTTGGAAATTTGGTATTCTAGCAGTTGTTCAGTTTGGAGACATTCCTTGTTTTTAGGAGGCAATTCCTAAAATTATGGGGGTTATTCCTACTTTTTAGGAGGGATGATCATGCCCAGAGTGGGACCTCCATTAGATGATCCCTTTAGTTCAGTTTCAGAGGAATAGGATTTGTTTCCTATGTTTTAGGAGTATCCCTAGATTTTAGGGATGAGACTGCCAATGGATCCTTGATTTCCTACTTCAGTCATAGACAGGTGACAGGATGATTTCATAGTTTGTGGTGTCATTGGGGCATTTTGTAGCTACTTGGATTATATTTTTAATATTTGTTAAGTTAGTGTTTAATAATTAAATAAGGCTAAGTTATAGCCATTTTAGAGTAATAAGGGGTTTTTTTGGCCTCATCTAGATGCATATCCTTTGGTGTAATAGCTCATTGGAAAGGTCTTGAACTCTTCTAAATATTTCTCTTTTGGCTCAGAACATTTCGGTGAACGGATTTCTTTCTATTGAGAAAAAAGTCATTTTCTAGATACTTGACCACTTAAAAAATGAGAAATATATTATTTTATAACCCAACGCCACATGGAGACACTTTTAGGGTTTGAGCTAAGTATGATGGGTTATAAGGAGGTAAAGACAAAATTCTAAGGAATTATTGACATATTACATCTTGGATTTGTGATTTGGGTTCTGATTGAGCTTCGGCACTTGGGACGCCAACCCCACTTGCTTTGCCTGTTTGGGACGTAGCCCCCAAAACAGTGGTTTGGATTCGTTGCAATCAGAAGCATCTTGGAGATTGTGCATTGTTTCTCCTGGGGAACGCAGTATTCAATCAGAGTTTTAGCTGGGGTTTGGGCATTCTATCCACGTGTGGGCACTTGCAACTATACGGCAGCACCTGGCAGCCATATTCTTTCTCACGTGCAGCATTTGAGAGCTGGAATCTAGCCGTAGCTTCCTTCTAGGCTCATATTTCTCTTGCACGCCTTCAGGTTGGGTCTATCCTTGGTTGCAATCATCTAGATATTGTCGTAAATTTTCAGCTGGGTACAAATTAGGTTTTATATTCAAAAATTTGCATAAAGTGAAATTGCTTTGGTTGTATTTGGAATACATTTTCAAAACTGGTTCATGTTATTGTACTTCTGTTATTACTTATTGCAAAATCACCAAAAACATAAAACAATCAAACCCTTCTGCAACTTCCATCTAGCTCTACAAGAAAATTTTAATAAACAGGGAAAACAAATTTAAAACATACGTGAATCCTCAACGCATAATGCATCAAAATTACCCAAACCTTGAGTATTCGTGATAAAAAACCCCATATGACTATCACCCTCATGTGAAATAGATGATGTCTCATAGTGATGAAAAGGAACCCTGCTGCTATTATGAAAATCAGAAATTCTAACAATGTTGATAGCAACATCAGGAATGTTTTGCATATCATTTTGGGGCTCCACCATACTATTATCTAGTTGCAAATTTCCTTATCAATAATTGCTTTGATTTTGTTCCCATGTTCTCCCAAGGAATCCACACCATGGCTACCCAAATCACTAACATTCTTATACATAGTTGAAAAACTCAGACTCGACAATAACTCGGCCAACCCAAAATCTTTGAAGAACTTGGAATAGCCAAGAACTCGACAAATCAATCAGCACTTTTATGTAACATTTGAAAATATATATAATTTTAGTTCTTTCAAATTACTTACAAGTTATATTAAATTTTAGTTTTTATACAGATCTAAATAAGCAATCTCAAATATATATACTTAAACCTATTTTTGTTTCTAATATTTTACAAATTACATATATATATTATTATATTTTAACTTTTAGATATGTAAATATATTATATATTTTTTAATTTTTACATATGTAAATGAATTATATAGATAAAACTAAAAATACATTCTATGTATGTAAATAATTTATATTTGCATTTGACATGCACATTCAATGAATTTGTAGTTTATATTTACATAAAAATAATTAAAATGTTCATATGTCTAAGTTCACATACTCTGGAAATTTTAATTTAAAATATATATCTTTCTGAGAGTCACAGTGATCAAAAGTTGGGCACAGCAATCAAATGTTACAGTTGATACTTGAATTTTCTTGGTTGGACAATTAGTTGGCATTGCATTTTTAACCCCATCCTTTGCTTTTTTTTCTCCTTGCACTTGATTTTCCTTCCACCCACTGCATTTTCGTTTTCTTCCACACAACATTCAGCATTTGAACAGTCGATTAGAATGACTCACAACAAAATGAAACAACCCTAACTATTTTTTATTATTATTTAATTCAAAAGTTTTCACTTGAAGAATGAGTTTTTCCCGAAAAATCACACAAGTAGAGCTTTGAGGAAGAAATCGGCGCGTGATAGTGAAAAAAAAGGAAGCCGGTTTAAACAAAGATAAAATCGATTTACATTTTGGGTGGCCATATACCACAAAATTTGCTCTATCTCACAGAGATTTACAACTATGTTCTCCTATATAGTTATGTCAGCCATATGTGAAGATTCTCTATCCGTTCCATGAATAAACAATGCATCAGCTATAGTTCCATATTTCCTCCTTGCATGCTCAGTCTTGTGGCAAAATTTTGGGTGCATGTTCATGTAGTCCCCAAAAGGAAGATCCTTTTCCCTCCTTACATGCTCAGTCTTGTGGAAAAGTTTCGGGTGTGTTAAAGCATGTAGCTTCAGTCTGACATTAACTATGATCAGCATATATATGCATATGTATTATTGTTGTATGTGAATCAATGCACAGTTGAAATCGATGATCATATATATATTTTCGGAGATCATTTAAGGCATGATCAAAAACTTATTCTGATTCCTTTGATATTTAGATCACTGTTGATCTATACTTTATATCGGGCTGCAGATCATAATGATTGGTAATACATAATTAGAATTGTGTTAAGTCTGTAACAAATCGGGCATGATTAGTTAACACCGAACAAGTGTGAGGATGAATGTTCATGTCTCCATTCGGAGACATGACCATTCATCCCCACACCCTTCCACATGATATGTATACTTGATCCTCCTAAATAAACAAGGCATCGAAATCAATTAATGCAAGCACATGAAAGGATCGAAGGACATTTCAAGTTCAAGAGTATTATATTATCTCTGTTATTTCTGTACTAACTTCTACAGATTTTGGAACAAACCTATCCTTTGTCAACAGTGTTCATAGCTGCAGTAAAATTGTGCATCAGCAAGCCACAAATTTGAAATCTGGTCAGAAAATTTACAGGGTGCATGTTCATGTATTCCCCAAAAGGAAAATCCTTTTCAAAACGTTGAGGAAGATCCTCAAATATTCCAAACACTACTGCTTCTTTGTCCCGAGGTGCTGAACTTTTGCTAGTGGAAAGTGTGGATGATCCCTTAAGTTTAGACAGTCCAATCTTTGAAAGTGAATCCTCTAAACAATGCAACTTATGTCTGCTCAGATGTTGCGTTTCTAATATTTCTTTGCAATCCTATTTATCGCCAAACAACCATGTCATGAAGATTTATCACATTGTACAAACTGGAAACCAGTCCAATTATTGTATAGACAATCTGATTTCACCTCACAGGCTGGCAAGATCCAAGCTCTGATACCACTCAAATATACCGGCTAAGCATTTTAAGATAATTCTGATTTACTTTCCAATGAATCTTTCCAGTGTGCTACTGGAGTTTTGGTTTTTGTGCAAAGTGCTGATATTTTGTTTATTTTGCAGTTTTCTAACTTTAATGTCTTTTTGGAATAAGATAGAATGCATAGAAATGTCAATCTATATAAACAATTGCTACAACCAATGATTTCAAATATGAAAATAGTTCTTTATTTTCAAGCCAAAATGAATGAATGATAACAATCGTACTCAGAACTTTGAGAAGAATTGAGGGCCTGAAATTAATACAATTCCAAAATACCAGTAAATTGCATTGCTGTAGCTGTTTATGACTGACATCAGCCCTCCAGGTTGCAAAGAATTAATAATATCATTGCACTGCCAATTCTAATCTGTGCTGCAATGACAATTTTAGGCTGAATTCCTCTCAATTTGGACCCCCTGTATAGAAATTCCAGTCTTCCTGGCTAGGTTGCATGGGTACGCATACCCATACCCCTGAGATGCACAACCACGTACCCAACTAACAAGTACTGGGTACTCAGTGGAGAGCATCATAGCAAAAGACATTGATGAAGATTTCTGAATTGTTTCCATTTTTTGTTTGCATATCAGCTTGTTGTTTATCAAGTGTATTCAACTTGTAACTAGTTTGAAACTTTGACACAATACTGATTAATAGCAAACTTTATCACTGTTCAAGTCAGAAATTTATCATTTGCAATATGTCATTTTTAAATGGTTTATGATCTTCTTGTTCATGTTTAAAGTCTGCATTCTCTGTTATGCATCTAAACAATTAGCATAGATTACTATTACAAGCATATTGCAAATCTGAAACTGAAAACAATACATTACATCTGCAAACTTTAACACTGTTCTTGTTTTGAAAAACCATTATCATGACTCATATTTTCAGATTTTCTATAAATATTAAATTACATTTTAAAAAATTGGCATACCCCCATCCCCCATTTTGAAAAATAGTTGTACCCTTACCCATACCCTAAGTACCCAAGTACACCCGTTCCCATGCAACCTTGCTTCCATACTTGGCATACTAGCCGTTTACTCGGCCATTTTCTAATACTCGCCGAGTTTTCCAGCCAGGCGAGTTTTTCCGCCATTAACTCATGGATTTGAAAATTCTAGCGTCGACGACAAATCGCCGATTAATCTGCAAGTTTTAAAAGAAAACTCGTCCCCACGCATAGGCCAGCAATATAGGCCAAAAAAGTTGACTTTTCAACAGGAGTTTTCTATTGTGCGATCGGCATTCATCATGAGAATGCGATTTTGTACCCACTATGCATTTATATATATCTAAACTCTACTTGTTTCTTTTGTGTTCTCTTTAATTAACTCATTAGATGCATCTTCTCATTGAAATTTGCACAAAAAATGTATTTTGAATTAAATCTTAGCAATATTTTTAGTTTCCCGAGTTTTCTCGAGTTTTTTTTTTTTAAATGGCCGAGTTTTTCCCGAATAAACTTTTAGGGAGCTTGGCGAGTTGTTGCTGACTCCGAGTTTTCCAACTATGGGCTGAAGTATGGAACTGGTAATTGTTTACCGCATAGATTAAATGATTAATGCACATAGACAATGAACTAGAACAGAAAAACTCCTTCTATTATTCGCATATGCCAACAGATTACATACAGAGCATAAGATGCTTTACAATGATCCCAGATGGGGTATAAATACTTTCTGCCAAACCTTCCTAAAGGGGTCTGTCGGCTACAAAATAATCCTAATCTACCCGTCGGCTACAAAATCTTTACCAACACATGAACCCGTCAGCTACAAAATCTTTACCGATGACAACACCTTGTCGGCTACACAATATTTACAGATGACATCATCCCCCCCAAAAGAAAAAGTCATCTCCAGATGACAATTACAAAATATCTAAGACAAATTAACAAAACAAAATACATTAACTGACTAACAAGATAGATCTATTTCTACGACACCGATATCACATTCATTCCAAGCCTGCACCAAACTGGTCTCCAACCCACGTTGCATTTGTAGCCTCTGATAAGACAATACTGTCTCCTTAATCAAGTTGACCTTGAGAGCCACTTGTGCTACTTTCTCTGCTTCCAACTCTGGGTCCACTAAGCTAAGTGTCGCTGTATTGCCTTCAACTAGATGATCAACTCCTGCCTTCAACTGGATGATCAACTCCTCCCGAGCTCTCTATGCATCCACCAAGACAGCCTCACGCCCAACACCTACTCCAAGTGCCTCTGGTACACAAACACTCCATGCCTACAATAGCTCCAAGTCTTCATCAACTCGTCACACTTCTGACGACTAACTAACCGCAACAACTGCGGGTCTAGCGAGGTCGAGGAGCAACGCCCCAGGTGCGCTCCCTGTCGCAATACAGGGCACTTTCGAAACCACACAAAACACCATTTTCGTGATTTTCTTTCGATCCCACACTCTTTCTGGAAACTGCTTGCATTTGCCACTTGTTTATGTCTTTCCCTTCCCCTCGACATCATGCGTTACTCATTCTGAACATTTTTTAGTTGTCGTCGTTTTATTTTTATTTTTATTTTTTATTTTTTTTGCCTGTTCTGTCTCTCTATCACTCCTAACTACTCTGATGCTTTTGCCTATATAATGTAGGGTTCCTCCTTCTGTTACTTTTGTTTTTTGAAGCAAGGTTCTATCTAGATCTCCAAGAATATCTCTTAAATGCAGTCTGCGGCATATGTTGTACGAGAGTGAGAAATATTGTTCTATGTCCAGTTAGATCCCTGCGACCACAATGACTCCATTTTTCCCATCAAATTCCGCGCAATCAAAACCTACATAGCTTATCAAAACCTTCTTCTCGCGAGACTCCCTATTCTCCATGGCAGCACAGCCAACATGGTCTCATATCCGCGGGATGAAATCTTAAGAGCCACGGAAAAGAAACTCTAAATGCGGGAAATTAGAAGTATCCGCGGGGGAAGAGAAGATTACTTCAGCTCTGCCAATTAGCATTAACAATACACTCCGCGGAGACAAAGTTTAGCCATGGGAACACAAGCCACTTCCACAGGGAGCATCCACGGGAGAATAGAAGGTATCCGCGAGGGAACTAAAGACATCCACAGAACAAAAAATAAGGCAACCGCGAGGGAAAACATTTTTTATTTTTTATTTTTATTTTTATTTATTTTGTTTAACAAAAAAAACACAATTGCTTAATTTTGCCTTCCGACCTCGCCAACCTACAATGACGAGGCAGACGGTTGAGCTTGGTCATTCTACAACGACGACGGGCTCTTCCTCGCATGGTAGATCTTCAGCTTCGACCCATTGACTACCTAAGGCACTTCTTGCCTGTCCAAGGTCCACAATTTTATTGCTCTATTGTCGCCTACCTCCCGAATCTGGTATGGTCTGACCCATCTGACCTTAAGCTTTCTTGGTTTAATTTCATTCCGACCATCATACTTGAGTACCAACTACCCCGGCTAAAACCTGTTGAGTTTGAGATGCTTATCATGCCACGCCTTACATCTTTTCTATGTCACCTCCATGGCCCACTGCGCCCGGCACCCTTCAATTAATTTTATGGTGCGGTGTATTCTTTTCTTTCTGTGCGGTCCGTTCACCATGTACCGGACAGTGGGATCTTTCTTTTTTCTAGGTTCGAACTGTATGTTCTTCCCCTCAGCTTCAGCAGTAACCACCTTTCCTTCTTCCGCTTCTCTGTATTCCTTCGTACATTCATTTTCCTCTGCTTTCTCACCTTCATCGACCCTTAACATATTACAACTCGGGAACAGTTCATAGTCTTCTATCTACCAGTGGAAAAGGCCATTCACCAAGTCTAGGTCATCATCACTCGATCCTCCTTCTAGTCTCAATACTCCTTCATCCGGTTCCATTCTCCTCTTTCCTTCGTCGTCACTTTCACCTTCACCTTCTGAATCTAACAATGCTGCCTCCTCACCTACCATTTGTGTGTGTAGGTCAATTATGAATCTTTTGCCTCCGCGCTCCATTGATAGGGTATTTCGTTTCCAATCATGTTTTACTTTTTCTTGCACCAACCAATTCCGTCCCAGAATAGCATCATATCCTTTTCTTTTCAATGGAATGACCACGAAGTTCAATAAAAATGGCTACGTTCCAATAGTTACCGGTTGTGCCCTCAAGGTTCCCAATGGTTTGATCCCGTGCTGGTCTGCCATGAGCAACTGGAATGTAGGTGGCCACAATGTCGGCTTTCCCAACTTCTTCCAGGTAACCTCAAGCAACACATTCACACCGGACCCTCCGTCGACAATTGTGGCTGTCAGAACATTTCCCAAAATCCCCATCTCGACGACCGCCGAATGCTTTCCTGTTGTGAATGCCAGAAGCATTGGGTCTATTGCCATCGCTTCACTGCCATCCCTTCTTGTGTCCTTCGTTGCTTTCGGAAACGATGTATAATTCAAAATAGTCGTCCGTAACTGGGGCATTGTGAGGTTACTTATCTTGACCTGTACCTCCATTTGTAAGATCTGTCGTATGATGTTTTGTTCCACAGAGTTATTTGCCGAGGTGCCAATGGTGTCTTTCAGTTGAGAGGTCTTCGCCTACGATGCCTTTTCAATCTCCGCCCGCACTTCCCCCAGTTTCTTCTTTGCTTCTGTCAGATCGGGGTACAGTTTTGCTTGCCTCCGTGTAATTGCCAGAACCTCCTCTTCGTCTGTCCCGACAGTGATCAAATTTACTCTGGAATTTGGACACTTGGCATCTTCATGATCACCGGGTCCGCACCATCTACATAATAATTTTGGTGTATTTGTCGTTGTACAATCCCGAGCAAAGTGGCCCCACAAATTACATGCTCGGCACTAAACGATCGGCCGTCCGTTCGCATCATACTAAATTCGACTTTGGCTACCATTGTTATTGCTGGCATTGTTGTTGTTTTGCCCTCTGCTATTATTTCTGTACCCACTCGAAGTGGCACCATCAATGTTTGTGTTTTCGTTCCCTCCTGACATGGAAGCTGCTTGTGTAAGAAGCACCTATTGAGGTCCTCTGGTTTTCAGTTTGAAGGGGCATTCTTTTATGGAATATCTCATGATCTGACATATCTCGCAAAACTGGTTCTTTGGACAAGATCCCTTTGTATGACCTTTCGCCTTACATTCCGTGCACCATAGTTCGCTTCCCTTTGTTTCCTTCTGCATGTTTTTAAATTCCTTCATCATATAGATCATGTCCTTTTGTAGGGCGCGAACCTTTTTGCTACTGTTTTCATCATCACTGCTATCCTCTCCTGAGGATGCGTCGTCATCTGAGTCGAAGGAACTATTCTTCTTCTTCTTCTTCGTCCTCTGTTCAGTTTCCAAGTTCATTGCTCTATTGTATGCTTTTGTGCATGACGACGGCGGCACAATTTTCATTTTCTTCCGCAACTTCGGGCGTAGGCCTTCCATAAACCATCTTTTCTGAAGTCCGTCCGTCGGCTTATTTTCCATTTTACTTATCAAGTCTTTTAATTTCCTGGCGTAGAGGCAGACAGTTTCGTTCTTCCCCTGCTTAGTATTGAATATCTCTGCTACAATCTCATTATCATCCCACAACAGTTGAAATTCGGCAAAAAACTCCTTTTTAATGTTATCCCAACTGTTTAACTTTTGCAGATCTGTATCAGCAAACCAATCAATTGCGACACCCCGTAGGGTTGCCGAAAATTGCCTCACCCATTCATTTGCATCTGTGATGCCATTTGCTCTCCAAATCGTTTCGCATGTTTTACAGTGTCGGATCGGATCTATCATACCATCGCCATCAAACTTCGACAGCTTTTCCTTTGGTCTTGCGATCACTACTGGATTTTGTGGACGGGCGTTGTTCAGTCCTGCAACACTGGCACTGTTCACTCCCACACCATGGCTTTGCAGTCCCACACCGACGATCTGCAATCCCACATTAGTGGACTATTCTCCCACACCGGCGGACTGTACTCCCACACCGGCGGACTGGTCTCCCACACCGGCGGACTGCACTCCCACACCGGCGGACTATTCTCCCACACCGGCGGTCTGAACAGCTAGGAATGGTAGTGAAGAAGGATCCTCTGAAGTTGTCACTCCGGAAGTGTATCCCGGACGAAGAGTTCACTCTACGCTCTTGCTCCCTCGGCACTCAAGCCCTGCAAGTCGATTCTCTTCCATATGGACTCTCTTCCCTCAGCGAATACAAATTCAAAAACTCCTCCCTTGCTTCCTTCACCAATTCAACCCGTTGTCGAGTCTCCTCCAACAATTCTTTTGCGCTTCTGTGTCCATCGGCAATCTTCTAGAACCTCCTTCTGCGTTCGGCTTGCTATGCCAAAATTAAATTTTCTTGCGTAGTACGCATTCCATCTTTTCCTTTTACCTTATTTCAATCCTTGTTAAGCTAATTTGGCATTAAGCTTCATTCCTCCTTCCTTCCAGGTTCATAGGGCAACAGCGCCAAATGTTTACCGCATAGATTAAATGATTAATGCACACAAACAATGAACCAGAACAGTAGAACTCCTATTAATCGCATATGCCAACAGATTACATACAGAGCATAAGATGCTTTACAATGATCCTAGACGGGGTATAAATACTTTCCGCTGAACCTTCCCGAACGGGTCCGTCAACTACAGAATAATCCTAATCTACCCATCGGCTACAAAATCTTTACCAACACATGAACCCGTCGGCTACAAAATCTTTACCTACGACAACACCTTGTCGTCAGAGGCAGAGTCCACCTTTCCGAGGCAGACTGCCTCTTGACTCGGACTCTGTCGAGTCCTGTCCGAGTCTTGCCTGACTCGGCGAGTCCATGGACTCGCCTGACTCGGCGAGTCTCGATGCCAAGACTCTCGCCAGCGAGTAACAAGTAAAAAGGCAAAAAAAACATAAAATGCTTTGTTTAATTGGATTTTTTTGGTTTGTATAACATGTTATTGACCTAAAAAGGTCATTCCACCATTTGCTTGTGCTCACAAGAGAAAGGAAAGAGTTAGAGAAGAATACTGGGGTTTTGAGAGAGAAATCAACAAACCAGTTTGGTCTCCTGTATTGATTGCTAATGGTTTGTGCATCTTTCTAGCTTGCATTAAAGCATTGAGAGGAGCTTGAGGGAGCATTTGGAGGAGGTTTCTACAAACTTGCATTTCCATTGTTTGTGAAAATTTGAAGAGGTAAGCTACAAGTTGTTGTTGCATTTCTTTGTGTTGTTTTATACTATGTTTTAAACTTTTACATTCATATTTTTTTAAGTATTTTCACTTCTCATTTTGTTTAAATTTGTTTGGTCTCTACTCTCTACTACTAATCTACTATTTTTTTACTTCTCATTTTGTTTACATTCATATTGCAGCAGGCTGACAGCGAACAGTAACTTATTGAAATTTGATATAATGTCTCAACAACAAGGTGAGAGAAGTGGAAATAGGCCTCCATTTAACCCTAATGCAGACCCAAGTGTAATAGCAAGGGATAGGGCTTGGAAACATGCCATCCCGGGGCACAAAAAGGGAGTTGTTACATGTTGGCATTGTGGTGTGGTATATAATGGGGGAGGAATAAATAGATTGAAGTATCACCTAGCACATATATCTAGACGTGATGCTAAAAAATGCAAAGATGTACTCCAAGATGTTATGCAAGATATCCAAACTCTTCTAGAGGAAAAAATGGAGCAAAAAGAATTGAAAAAGAAGCAACATGAAGAAATAGCACAACTAGCCGGAGCCCAACAGGGGTCTTCTAGTTTTCGCTCTCCATTATCCACTGCTCCACCTACGGATACCACTGCGTCTACGAGTGTGAGCATTGGACCTCGCATTCGTAAGCAAAAATCGACACTTGATTCTATGTTTGCTCCACGCACGGCTCCAAGTTCACAGCCATCGCTTGAGGGCATGGGTTGGAACAAGGATAAACATGGTTATGCAAAATTGGCACTTGGGGACTTCTTCATCTACAACAACATTTCATTCAATGCAGCAAGGTAATTATTTATGTAAATTTAAATTTAAGTCTTCTCTTGCTTTCAAAGTTACAAGTTTCAGCTTTCAACTTTCAGCTTTTAATAATATGTTTATTTTGTTTATTTTAATTTGTATTTTGTTTTCAAATTTATTTATAATATACTAATTTGTTTAACTTGAAATTTTATTCTATTTTTTTTAGGTCCCCTTATTGGCAAATTGGAATCGATGCTGTTGCTGTTTGTGGTCCGGGGTTCAAAGCCCCTAGTGCTGAAGAGCTAGGAGGCCCTATTTTGAACCAAAGGGTGGCTGATGTACAAGTTGAAATCACAGAGCAGCGTGAGGTGTGGAAGAAAAAAGGTTGCACCATCATGACTGATGGTTGGACTGATAGAAGGAGTAGAACACTCCTCAACTTTCTTGTTTCTTCATCAAGTAAACTGTAATTGTACTTAGTCTTAGACATTAAAAATTTAGAAGTAGAACTTGTACTTAAGTGATTAAGTTTATAAATTTTGAATTTATAAATTATGATTCATCATTAATCATTATACTAATTTGTTTCTTTTTCTTTAGGTGCCACGGTTTTTCTGAAATCCATTGATACCTCGGGAAAAACAAAGAATGCTGAATATCTTTGTGGAATAATGGATGAAGTGATAAAGGATGTAGGTGAGGAGAATGTGGTGCAAATAGTTACTGATAATGCAGCAAATTATGTTGCTGCAGGAAAGCTTCTTATGGAGAGACACCCTCACCTATTTTGGACCCCTTGTGCCGCTCATTGCATTGACCTCATGTTAGAGGATCTTGGTAAACTCCCTTGGATCAAAATAGTTATAGAGCGAGGAAGGAGTGTATGCAAATTCATATATAATCATACATGGGTCCTCAACCTCATGAGGAAACACAATGAGCAAAGGGAGTTGTCTCGTCCAGGTGTCACTAGATTTGCAACCAACTTCCTCACATTGAAATCCTTGCTTGATTCAAAGGGAGGTTTGAGACGTATGTTTGTTAGTGAGGAGTGGCTTGCATCCTCATATGCAAATACCACT
The DNA here is from genome assembly GCA_028749045.1 of Cupressus sempervirens. Taxonomy (NCBI): domain Eukaryota; kingdom Viridiplantae; phylum Streptophyta; class Pinopsida; order Cupressales; family Cupressaceae; genus Cupressus; species Cupressus sempervirens. Next base: position 416,186,290 of record CM053786.1, read on the forward strand.
GCAGGGATTGTTGCAGCTGATCATATTTTTTGACGAGCCCTCTTGTTGGACACCTATTGCTGATATTGTGAAGGTAATTTTCCTTTTTGTCCTCATTTCAACTTTATTTTGTTTATGAAATTATGTTATAAATTATTGTTCATTTTTTAAAGAAAAAACTTAAAGCTGATTATTTCTTTTCCAACTTTCATAATGATTGCAGTTTGTAAAGCCACTTATTGTTCTCCTACGAACAACTGATGGAGAGAAGCCCTCAATGGGCTACATTTATGAGGGCATGGATAGGGTGAAGGAGGCCATTCGCACTTTTTTTGCAGGGAATCGAGATAGGTATGGGCCTATATGGGATGTCATTGATAGACGATGGCACAATCTACTTCACAGGCCTATACATGCACCGGCCTACTTCCTTAATCCAGCATACCAGTTCAGCCCACATTTCAAGGCTGATGATGAGGTGTGGAGCGGCCTCTACGATGTTATAGAGAGAATGTCACCTAATTCAGCAGTTAGCACAGATATAGTCCGTGAGATTGAGCTATTTAAAAAAGCTCAAGGAGACTTATTTGCACGAGAGTTGTGTAAAACAAATAGGACAGCATTGATGCCTGGTAAACACTAAAAATCTTTGATTCTAATTTCTACATCCTAATTTCTAATAGTAATTCTATTACCATCTTAATTTGATAAATTCAAAGTTATTGATACGATTCAAAAATTTCTTGTCTCAAATGCATGGTGGGAGATGTTTGGCACAAAGGTGCCAAATTTACAAAGGATTGCGATTCGCATCTTGAGCCAACCATCTAGCGCATCAAGATGCGAACGTAATTGGAGTCTTTTTTAGCACATACACTCAAAGAAGCGCAATAGGTTGGCAGTGCAAAAATTAAATGATCTTGTCTTTGTTCACTACAACCTTCGCCTTCGCCATAGACAGATCCTTGGCACCGATACAACTCCGATTGTATTAGAGAATGTTGATCCTCATGTAGAGTGGAACACAGAGGTGGATGATCCTGTCTTCAGTGATGAAGATGTGGAGTGGGTAGATCAGGTGGATCGAAAGGCTGAGGCAGTAGCGATGGCAGTTGAGGAGGCTAGAGCACGAGGAGACAGAGTGGACCCTGAGGCTAGGAGTGATGGATCTGAGGCTGATGACGAGGATTATGTGCGTGAGGAGGATGATGATGATGAGGATGAGGAGGAGGTTCAGGGTCAGCCTCAGACACAGGCAGAGAGGATGGCTCTAGAGTCTTCCATGACTTATCGTAGGCGCACTCGTAGGAGGACATAGAGGATGGCTCTAGTTGTTATTTTGATATATGTTTTGAACCTTTGAATTTGATACCATGGATTTTGTAATCCATGAATGTTGTAGACATTTGAGTCTTTAATATTGGAGTGACACTATGTTTATTACTTTATAGTTTATAACTTTATATTGTGGTTATTCAGTTTTTTTCCTTCAAAAATTCGCTTTTATACTTATATGATCTATGCAAAATTGTGTATGTGTATTAAGTAGGTTCTATTTATATCAATTATTGTGTATTTGATGTTAATTGACTAAAAGATGCAAGAAACAATCTTAAAATCCTTAAAAATCTTTGGATTTCATGAGTTTTTCAATTTTCCGAGTCCTTGCCGAGTCCGAGTCCGAGTCGGATTTTGACCTTTCCGAGTTAGAGGCGAGTCCAAGTCCCATAACACTGATATTTACAGACGACAGTAATTCATCTACAATTCCTAATTTTAATTGAAAACACACTAAAGCTCCCTAATCTCCTACAGGCTCAATATTTCTCTCTGGTGATGCATTCTGGAAACACAAGCTGAGAAACACTTGAAATTCTGCCTGGTTGGTGATGTCAGCTGCTTGCTGGGATTGTATGGCTGGCAGGGAATCACAGAAACAGCCCCACATCACCCTAAAAAGTAGGACTAGGTCTGTCAACCTAAACTGAGACCTTGTCAATCCCCTCTATTGCATGTTCCTCTGGAGCCACTGCCACTGAACTGGAAGTTCTTCCTAAAAAATTCTAGTACATCCTGGAAAATAGTAAGTGCGTCCAAGGTCTCCAAAATGTCCCCAACGATCTCTGGATGCCTCCTAGACAACTACCAATCAATCCCTAAAAAATGGGGACCCTTTCTAAATTTTATGAATATGTAACTGCTCCAGCCTCCAAACTACCTGAAAAGCTCTCATCTGGCTCTCTATGCCCAGTATGAGTCCCATTCACACTCTGTTGGCCTACAGGAACTTCAGCAGTAATGGGCCAACCTACAACTCAAGCTCCTGTCGCCTAGGAAGGGGAAATTACACAAGTGCAAAGATCCTGGGACACTAACAGTATTTTGCCTAATGATACCCTTTCTCTAGTACCACTACCTAAATTTGCAATTAGATTTCTAGACAAAAGGTCTGTACTTGATACTCTGACCTATCAAGTCCTCATTTTTATATTTACTTTAATTGACCTCTTCTTAATATACAATGTTTATATAGGTTTTTGTTTCTCACTAGTTTCTAAACTTTCTAGTTATACATGCATATATAAACTGTCTCAAGGACAACATGAGTTGATGAATCAGCTCTATCAGATTAAACAGCAAAAAGACAAGCATAATAAATATGACTAGACCAGTCCAAAGTATCTTTTCATAGCAAAACCCATGAACGAAGATATACATCATTTTTAACAAGAACACTTATTATCTCTGAACATTGAATTCACAATTTTGCCACATGAACCTTTTTCAGTCATGAATGCAGGAGATACAACATCTACTACAACTAGCAAGAAACATGTCATACCAGCATTTCTCTCAACTCCTTTTGTCATAACTGTAACTTCTTTTTCTTTTTTGGGTTCTCCTTTTTCTTTGGAACTTTTTCCTGCAGACTAACAGCACATACAAGTCAGCTTGAAGAGAGCAAAAGAAAGGCATGACCACATATATTTCCTTCATAAAATCTATTGCAGTTAATGTAAACATTAATATTTGATTAATAATTTACTTACAGCTAGCAATGCCATACGAAGTTGTCTTTCTTCTTCATCTTGTTCAGCATACTTTTGTTTGATCTTTTTCAATTTTCCCTTACGACCACGGCCTACCTTTCCAGATGCCACACTTATGTCCTGCTTTTCGTCACTGGCATCTGCTTCAACTTGTCTATGTTGGCTCCCTAACTCTTCATTCTCTAAAGTTTCTTCATGTAATTCTTGATCTTCTCTATTTAAAATGTTGTCCTGAGTTCCTTTCTTTAGTTTTCTTCGTTCTGCCTTTGACAGATAGGGCTTTTCTCTCTGTGTGGATTTATTTGGATGATTGACTTCCTGAATATTATCTGGTTCTGCAGTTGTTTGGTGAATTTCAAGCCCATATTTATTCGGTTTTTTGCCTGACATGTTAATAGATCCAAGTGCCAGTGCTTTGTCCATTAACTCATCAAGTTGTGATGAATTCTGATAGATTTGATTTTCTACATTCTCATTGAAAGAGACTTCTTTGTATTCTTCTGTGGAAAATTTACTATCTTGCTGGTCTATAGCTAAGGCTCCTGCTATTCCATTTCCTTCTGCACTTGTTGACATATCCAAAATTTCATTAGCATCACCATATCCAGCAGAATTCGCTACATTACTAGCACTATCTATACCTTCTGATAACTTTGAACCTGTATTCGAATCATCATCCATATTACTATCTCCTTCAGAAGCAAGTTCATTGTCTGATGTGTCAGAGTACTGCCCTGCTGAAGTTTCGTGGATTTCCCCTCTGTCCTTTACAGATTCAAGATCTTCATTCTCAATTCTTACACGGCGTTCATTTAAATGTGATCCTAAAGAACTCTCATCTAGCCGAAATAAGATACCAAAACCCATGATAAGAGGATGAGGTGGAAGAAAGTTTTTCCTTCCCCTAATCATAAAACTTCCGACAGTAAGATATTCTCCTGTTGGTGCAGTCTTACTCACTTGATGAGGATGCACCCACCAAGCACTTGTAATGATCTTTGAATCCCATGCTTGGCTGTGGCATACCTAAACAATTGATCAAAACATTAAATCCACGAAAACAGAAAGCACAGATATGCTTTACAAATATCAGTCCATATAAATTTGAAAATATTTGAAAACCAAAATGATTGTAATATTCCAATTCAAATGGACTCAAACTCAATCCTGTAATCAAATAACTCCTGGAATAAATCAAAACTATAAAATGAAGATTTTCAGAGAGGTACTTTTTTAAAAATGACAAGAATAAAAGAATGAAATCTTTGCATAATTTATTGTTTCTAACTGAAATAATGACTCTCGATGACATACTTCTTGGAAGCAAATTATTTTCTTACCGATTAGTATAAATAATGGAATCCAACATGAACAAATTTATCTGTTTATTATATATCTCGCATATAGCACACACACTTCCCAACTGGTTACAAAACATAGCCTTAAATTTTATCACCTCACCAGCTTACAGGAAAAATTTGCCAAAAAGGATAGTGAAAGCATGATTTTTATCAAATCAGAATGAAAAAATAATGCACACTTACAGTAAAACATCCAGCCTGATTAAGTGTGAGCGGCGGAATTGGATGATCCAGAATATGATTCTTGATCACAGTACTTGAAGCTCCATGTAGCTCCGCATGCACATACCTTCACACATTCACCCAGAACATCCAATGTTCACCTTGATAAAAGTTCTAAATTATCAATCTCTAAATAAATATTAACAATAAAATAAATGAGTTATGGACAATTTTCATTACAAAATCCAGAACTAAATTTGTGACTGTATAATGTACTCAATTTATAGAAAATTTGAAATATCATACCAACTGAAAAAAGTGTAATATCAGCAGATTTCATGATTATGTTAGCTGCACTTGAGCCTCTTAGAGATCAAATATGAAGTGCATGATGTGTTAATCAAAATTGGGGTAATTGTTCTGCATGACATTAGGCAATAAAATTTGAATCTTCTTGGTCTGCGCCATTTGCCTTCCACTGTAAAAACATACTTGTGCCCAGAAACTAACCTAGTTGTATAACACAAAGATGGCCTATATTCAAAATATACTCTGATTATTGCACTCACAATTGTAAGTGAAATAGTAAATATTTTTATGTAAATATAAAATTAAAAATTCATTGTATGTGCATGTCAAATGTAAATATAAATTATGAGTTTTGTGTCGCTTGCATGTGATGTTTTCCAAACAAAGTGTTTTCTTGTTTTACAATGTGATGGAGTTTGGCCATTTTTGGGGGTATTTTACCATGTTAAGTCTGGTGTTTTGCCGTGTGAATATGTCTGTGAAGGGCTGTTTTTTTAATTTTTTTCCACAAAAAATTTAGTTTGGCAGATTTTTTTTATTTTTCTCCACAAAAAATCATGAGATGATTTTTCGGTTTTCTATTGTTTGTCCTTCAAGAATTAGTGGGGGGTTTTTAATAAAATTTTTCCCTTAAAAAACTTTTGTTGGGGTTTAATAATTTTCTCTTCAAATTTTACATTTTATATTTGCATAATTTTTTACTCAAAATCTAGGAGGGTTTTATTATTTTTGTCCATAACAAATTATTGTGGGTTTTATGCAATTTTTTGTCTCAAACATCAAATTTTGTACAAGGGTCTTACCATTTCTGCTAAAATGTTAAGTTTTGTAGTTTGATATGTCTTAAATTTTGTATTGGGCTTTCAGCGATTTTTCTCCTCAAAACTCATGTTTAGTTTTTCATTTTATCCTCAAATTTTTTTTCAGGATTTTAATTTTTCTAAAAAACTCATGACTAGTTTTGTTGGTCTCAAGTTTTCAAAAAAAAAAATTCAAAAAATGATGCTTTAAATAAACTTCAATTTCAGGGTTTGGTGTATTTTTCCTCAAAAATCATGGTTTCTTCCAGTGTATTTTAGGTTGCATTTAGAGTTGTCAGGGGGAACATTTGCAAGTGGTTTTTTGGCACTTTTTGGCAAAATTGTCTGGCAGGTTTGTTGAATTTTCAACAAAATTATGGTTTCAGATTTTTGTCAATTTCAACAACTAACTTCAAAGGGATAGCTTTAGCACCCAAGAAGAAGTTGGGATGGATTCTAATACTCTTGGTCCTTTCCATTAGTACTATAAATTCAAGGGGGGTCTCTACAAAGAGTCTTCTGAAGAGAAGGGGGCAGCCTTCTATGCTTTTTTCTGTAGTTAGTACAATGGCCACTAAGAGAGGGTATTAGAATAATATTGTAAATTTTTTTATGGTCACCCTTATTAGGTTTAGTTCTAGTAAATTTTTATTTTCATATTCAACTAACGATTTTTTCACTTTGAAAAATCCTCTTGTACTTTACTATTTAAGGGGACTTTATCTACATGGTTTAATGTCAAACTATCATGTTTTACAACAAAAATCATAAACATACAACAAGAATCAAACAATATAATAAATAATGTTAAAACATTAAAATTTAGAATTAATTAATTTGTGATATAGCATATATAAGTATCTGTGCATATACTTCAAAATAGCTTAATAATAAGATTATTTGAAAATAAATAAAAGAACTTGATTATAATTTTAATATTTATCAAGAAGGTTCTATGTTGAAGATTATAGTTGCGATACAGATCTTTAGCTCTGATATTGCTAGAGCACAGATTATGATGATATTTCTGTAAGAAGTAGCCAACTTCTCACCAAGAAGTTCAAGACTTCTTGGCAAGAAAACCTTGTTATTTCTCATTTGGTGAAATTTCTCACGAGAAACAGAGATATATGTCCACTTCTTGATCAGAATTTAATCTATGATATATATGATTGCTCCATGTGATAAGTATTGTATTCAGTTGAAAGCATTATAATCGAACCTCTATCATTTAATAAAAGAGATATTATTTTTGGAGTGGCTGGATTTTACCCCTCAAGGGGTTTTCCCAAGATAAATTGTTGTCTTTATCTATCTTATTGTTCTTCATTTTGTTTATTGTTGTTTATCTTTTTTTTCTGCGCATAAATTTGACATGCTATCAAAGCTAGGTCAGATAACATCAAATAAGAGAGTTTCTCTTATTCACTAGTTCCTGTATCTATTACAGATTGCATAAGTATTTTGTAGGAAATCTATATGTGTTGAATTAAGTAGCTGTTGTAGAGTGGAATATCACACACTTTCTTAGAGATGTACAAAATAATCCAATTGATACATATGAAGTTAGACTTATAACATACCATTCATACCACAATTGATACATATGAAGTTAGACTTATAACATACCATTCATACCACAATACCAGTAGGCAAGAAAATGATTTCTTTATTATTACCAAAACAACATGCCTTACAATACCAATGTTCCAAACATTTATAGAAGGGTCGGTTAGTTGGAAACCAACTGACGCATTTCCTTACCACCTAACTACCCAACCCAACTAGTCTTTAACAAGTACTAACACAATGGTAACTTTATTCCGACTACACTGCGATACAGATCTTCATCCAATCTTTTCCTGCTTCTAGTCTTGTTTGTGTTATTGAAGTTATTTAAGCTTTTTCAGATGCAGCCTATTGCTAAAACAATTCTCTATGTATTGAAGTTGTAGCTGCGACACCTCTTATATTTCTAATCAGATGTCATTCGATTTCATCCTCTTTTGTCTCTGTTGTAAACGAGTTCCATCAGTTCACCATTCCTAGTATTGAATTTCTTGGTGCCTTGCCCTTTCTTCTATCGTCATGTGACCGTTGATCTAGAGGCTTCACAACATTATGATTTCAAAATCGCCATTTGCTGCTCATTTTAAATATTGATGCTTCAACAAAGTTCATGGTAGTGTCGGTTACCTCTCAATGTTCACATATCCTTGTAACACCAAACAATTGTCCTACCGTCAAGACTCTTAGCCTTCAGCATTTTTTTATGTTGATTCATGAATTATGTAGTTCCTCGGCACTAATAACAGGTCGTGCAATATTGTACATAATATACAAGTGGTAGTGGTACCAAATTTTTGGTTGTAAGATTTATCTCAATTGATGCCATGAGCATTGCATTGGCTGTAGAGGCCATATTCGAAAGACAGAGCCTCTTTTGTCTGTTTCGTATGTATATTTATTGTGTGTGCTCAATTCTTGTGCACATGTGAGGAATTTTTATAGAACCAAAAATATTGTGTAGAAATTTGTATATTGAGATTCATCTATATTCACAGTCTATATGCAATGACAACAATATTTGTGTTCATTGGCAAATACATATGTGGTTAATTGTTTCTAGATACCAGTATGTGTTCTTTATCATCATATGAATGTTCATCTGTGTTTATTGTTCAATATTGTTAAAAGAGATTACTGTGTACTAATCCACATTTGTGTGCATCTTGAGATCCTTCTTGACGAAGATTATATTACAAAGATATAAGTATTCTATGATTATGCCTTTGAATGTTGATCATGATTTTTTGTTATATCACTGGGACTAGTATACATTTTTAGCATTCATCTCCATATATCTCTTCATGATAGGTTGATTCTATGAATGGTTATTAATCTCCCTTGGTTGTGGCATGGGTCAAGAAGCAATAGGATGATGAGAAGTTACATGAAAAGGCATGCAGGCTATAGAAATCAACACGAGGATGCTGCATGCAGTCAAGGACTGAATTGGTTACCCAACTACATTAAAGAGAAAAAAATGACATTCAGAGGGAGACCATTCAGCTGCAGAAATCGGATTCAGGGGAACTTGCATTATAAAAGGAGAATGCCTAATTCTTTGAAAGCTTGTGCAGCAATGTGACACTAAAGCTCCCTATTTGGTCAACTTGAAACAAGCATTCTTATTTCGATAATCAAAGCAGTCACGTTTTTGGTTGCAATTATGTGTGCCAGTCAGACTAAATATCTCAATCTTGCTAAGAAAGAGTGTTGAAGATTATTGCTGAAATGGAGATCTTTACCTCTAATATTGCTAGAAAATAGATTATGATGAAATTACCATCATATTCATTTGCATCTTTCTTATATCCAAGTGCGCACAATGTGTCATTCAAGATGAGTTAGGTGTCTCAATCTAAATATCTGACATTTTATTATATGAAGAGATATGTGACATGCAAAGAGACAATACATTTGCAAATATGAAGATACTCGCATTTTGAAAATGAAGAGACTTTCGGTTATGATATAAAGGGTCTCTCAAATCAATATACATATATGTGATTTCTTTATGTGATAAGTATTGTATTCTTTTAAAAGAATTGTAATCGGGCCTCTATTATTTAATAAAAGAGATATTTCTAGGGGGTGTGGTTAGGTTTTCCCCCCAAGTTGGAGGGTTTTCCCAAGATAAATTGTTGGTTTTATGCGTCTTCAGGTTCTTCATTTTGTTTATTGTTGTTTATCTTTATTTCTGGGCATAAATTTAACATGGTATCAAAGTCAGGTTAGATAACAGGAAATAAGGGAGCTTCTCTTGTTCACTAGTTCATGTATCTATTGCAGATTGTATAAGTATTTTGAATGCAATTTGCATATGTTGATTCAAGTAGCTGCGATACAGATCTCAATTTTGTGCGCAATTTGTATGTGTAGAATTATTAAGCAGCTGCGATACAGATCATCATCTAGTCTTTTCGTTCGTCTAGTCCGCTCTGTGTTGTTGGACTCAATAAGGCATTTTCAGATGCAGTCTATTGCTGTTATAACTCTTTGTGTACTGAAGTTGTAGCTCTGATATCTCGATTACATTTCTGATGAGATGTTGTTCGATTTCATCATCTATTGTCTCTGCTGTAATGGAGCTGCATTAGTTCACTATTCTTCGTTTTTAATTTCTTGGTGCCTTGTTCTTTCTTCTACAGTCATGTGATTGCTAATCTAGAGTCTTCATGACTGTATGATTTTCATGTGACCTGTAGCTGCTAATTTTAAATATTGATGTCATCCGTTTCTTATCGTTGTTGATTTTATTTATGTTATTGTCGGTTCCCTATTAACATCCCCATATCCTTGTAACGCCTGACGATTGAGCTACCATTAAGACTCTTTGCCTTTCAGCATTTTTATTGTGTCGATTCATGATGTTATGTAGTTCCTTGGGTCTAATAATACTTTGTGTATTATCATGCATAATCTATGTGTGGTGGTTGTATCAGATTTTTGGTAGTAAGATTTATCTCTATTGATGCCATGAGCATTGCATTGGCTGTAAAGACAATATTTGAATGACAGATTCTCTTATGTGTCTTTCGTATGCATATTTGTGGTGTGCTTAAGTCTTGCACACATGTGAGGAATTTTTTTAGCAGGAAAAATATTGTGCAAAAGTTTTCATTAACTAGATCCTTCTATATTCACTGTCTATATGTAAAAACAACAATATTTGTCTTCATTGGCAAATGTATATGTGGTTAATTGTTTCTAGATAGCAGTATGTGTTTTTTATCATCATATGAAGGTTGGTCTGTGTTTGTTGTTCAATATTGTTAAAAGGCATTGCTGTGTATTGATCCATATTTGTGTGTATGGTGAGATCCTTGTTGAGGAAGATTAGACTACAAAGAGATAAGTATCCTATGACTATAACTTTGAATGTTGATCATGAATTTTTGTTATATCACTAGGAGTAGTGTGCATTTTTAGCATTGATCTCTATATTTCTCTTCATGATAGGTTGATTCTATGGATTATTATTAATCCCTCTTCATTGCAGTATGGATCAAGAAGAAATAGGATCATGAGAGATTACATGCAAAGTCATGGAGGGTATGGAAATGAACATGAGCATACTATTTGCAGTCAAGGGACTAAATTGGTTACCCAACTTCATTAAAGAGGAAGAAATGACATTCAGAAGGACATTATTCAGATGTGGAAATCAGATTAAGAGGGAGCTTGTGTGACAGGAAGAATGCCTAATTCTTTGCAAGTTTGTGTGGTAGTATGACTGTTAAAGCTCCCTATTTGGTCAACTTGAAATCAGCACTCTTATTGTGATAATGAAAACAGTGAGAATGCTGGCCCTACTAAGAGTGAGTCTCTGTTGAGAGAGAATCTTGGCCATTCTTATACATGTGAATGAGTTCTCTCTTATCGAGAAGTTCGAGGTGATATCCCTTGCTAATGAGTTCTTCTCTGGGAGACAAATTCGAGGTGATATCCCTTGCTAATGAGTTCTTCTTTGCAAGAGAAATTCGAGCTGAAATCCCTTGTTCCACCCTCTACAAGTAGGTATGGTGGATCCACTCTCTGCAAGTAGGCACGGTGGACATGCACTCTTGTCTGGAAGAAGTTTGAGGTGAAACCCATTATTCCTCTCTCTACAAGTAGATATGATGATTCCACCCTCTGTGAGTAGGCAGAGTGGAAATGCATTCTTCTCTAGGAGATGTTTGCGATGAAAGCCTTTGTTCAACCGTCTTCGAGTAGGCATGGCGGATCCACCCTCTACAAGTAGGCATGGTGGAATTCATGTGTGTGACTCCATGACTTTAATCTTATGCTTATATGGTTTACCCTCTACAAGTAACTATGATGAATAGTGTTATACTAAGAAAATCTTCAATGAGAATTTGTTATAGGCGTTTTTGGTTGCAACTATGTGTGCCAGTCATACTAAAGATTTCAATCTTACTAAGCAGGATTATCGAAGATTATAGCTGCAATAGAGATCTTTATCTCTAATATTGCTAGAGAAGAGATTATAATTCATTTGTATCTTTCTTATAACCAAGTGAGCACGATGTGGCATTCAAGATGTGTTAGGTGTCTCAACCTAAATATCCGACATTTTATTAAATGAAGATATATGCGACATGCAAAGAGACGTGTTTGGAAATATGAAGAGACTTCCATTTTGAAAATGAAGAGACTTTCGGTTATGATATGAAGAGGCTCTGTATTCAATATATATATGATTGCTTTTGTGATAAGTATTTTATTCTTTTGAAAGCATTGTACTTGGACCTCTATTATTTAATAAAAGAAATATTCTTTCGGTGTGGCTATGTTTTTCCCCTCAAGGTGGAGGGTTTTTCCAGGATAAATTGTTGTTTTTGTGTCTTTACATTCTTCATTTTGTTTATTGTTGTTTATCTTTATTTCTAGGCATAACTTTAACATTGGTATCAGAGACAAGTTAGATAACAGCAGAAAAGGGAGTTTCTCTTGTTCACTAGTATGTATCTGTTGCAGATTGCATAAGTATTTTCTATGCAATTTGTATGTGTTGAATAAATTAGCTGCGATACAGATGTTCATCTAGTCTTTTCATGCTTATAATCTTGTCCATGGTGTTGGGCTCATTAAGGCATTTTCAGATGCAGTCTATTTCTATTATAATTCAAATGTGTATTGAAGTTGTAGCTGAAATATCACTCTTATATTTCTAATGAGATTCTCTTTGATTTGATCCTCTTTTGTCTCTGCTGTAATCAAGCTGCATCTGTTCACCATTCTTCGTATTTACTTTCTTGGTGCCTTGCTCTTTCTTGTATTTTCATGTGATTGCTGATCTAGAGTCTTTGTGACTTTATGATTTCCACGTGACCTATAGCTGCTCATTTTAAATATTGATGTCATCAGTTTCTTGTTGTTATTGAAAATGTTTATGGTATTCTCAGTTCCCTCTCAACATTCACATGCCCTTTTAACACTTAACAATTGAGCTACTGTCAAGACTCTTTGCCTTCAGCATTTTTGTTATGTCGATTCATGATGTTATGTAGTTCCTTGGCACTAATAACATTTGTGTATTATCGTGCATAATCTATGTGTGGTGGTGGTATCAAATTTTTGGTAGTAAGATTTATCTCTATTGATGCCATGAGCATTGCATTGGCTGTAAAGACAATATTTGAAAGGCAAAACAATTTCTGTGTTTCGTTTCGTATGTATATTTGTTGTGTGTGCTTAAGTCTTGCGCACGTGTGAGGAACTTTTATAGCACCAAAAATATTGTGCAGAAGTTTCTATTATCTGGAGTCTTCTATATTCACTGTCTATATGCAAAGACAACAATATTTGTCTTCATTGGCAAATACGTATGTGGTTGATTGTTTCTAGATAGCAGTATGTGTTTTTTTATCTTCATGTGAATGTTGATCTGTATTTATTGTTCAATATTGTTAAAAGAGATTATTGTGTATTGATCTATATTTGTGCGAGGGTTGATATTCTTCTTGAGCAAGATTAAACCACAAAGAGATAAATAAGTATTCTATGATTATACCTTTGAATGTTGATCATGAATTTTTGTTATATCACTAGGAATAGCGTGCGTATTTAGCATTGGTCTCTATAATTCTCTTCATGAAAGGTTGATTCTATGAATTATTATTAATCCCTCTTGGTTGCAAGATAGATCAAGAAAAAAACAGGATGATGAGAGATTACATGCAAAGTCATGCAGGCTATAGAAATGAACATGAGGATACTGCTGCAGTCATGGGACTGAATCGGTTACCCAACTCCATTAAAGAGGAAGAGATGACATTCAAAGGGACACTATTCAGCTACGGAAATCAAATTCAGAGGGAGCTTGCAAGACAGAGGGAGAATGTCTAATTCTTTGCAAGCTTGTGTGGCAATGTGACTGCAAAAGCTCCCAGTTTAATCAAATTAAAATCAGCACTCTTATTGTGATGATCAAAGCAATTAGAATGTTGCCCTTGCTGAGAGGGAGTCTCTATTGAGGCAGACTCTCAGTCATTCTTATACATGTTAGTAATGAGCTCATAAGTATGGTGGATCCACCCTCTGTGAGTGGGCATGGTGGAGATGGATTCTTCTCTAGGATAAATCTGAGGTGAAAGCCCTCGTTCCACTATCTACTAGTAGGTACGATGGATCCACCATCTGCGAATAGGCATGGTGGAAATGCATTCTTCTCTGGTAGAATTCTTAGGTGAAAGCCTTTGTTACACTCTCTGCGAGTAGGCATAGTGGATCCACCCTTTGTGAGTAGGCATGGTGGACATCATGTGTGTCACTCCATGACTTTAAACTCATGCTTTTATGGTTCACCCTCTAGAAGTAACTATGATAAATGGTGTTATGCTGAGAAAATTTGTGGTGAGAACTTGTTATTGATGTTTTTGGTTACAGTTAGGTGTGCCTGTCACACAAAAGATCTCTCTCTTGCTAAAAGGGAGTGATGAAGATTATAGTTGCAATAGAGATATTTAGGTCTGATATTGCTGGAGAAGAGGTTATGATAAAATTTCCATCATATTCATTTGTATCTTTCTTATAACCAAGTGAGCACGATGTGGCATTCAAGATGTGCTAGGTGTCTCACCCTAAATATCTTGCATTTGATAACACGAAGAGACATGTGACATGCAAAGAGACGTGTTTCAAAATATGAATGAAGAGACTTTTGGTTTAATATGAAGAGCCTTTGAATTCAATATATATATATATATATATATATATATACTATGTTCCCCGGGGACGCACACCCGGCCTAAAACCCCTTGTTTCGGGGACGGGGGGACGGGTATGGGACGTCCCCAAATTCCCTTTTTTTGCAGGGGACGTCCCCGAAACTTGGGGACGTGGGGGGACAAAAGGGGGACGGCCAGCTGTCCCCGGTACGGAAAGGGGACATCTAGCCATCCCCCGACCGTACCGGGTACGGCCGGCCGTCCCCCTTTTTTGCAAGCTCAAAACATTAAAAAAAAAACATTTGTTGTGTCTTTTTTGGTCAGCTAGTGGGCCCCACTCCTCCAAAAACCCTAAAATGTATATAACTCAACACATTTAAATTGTTTTAACCATTCTTTAGTTTTCATTTTATGTTGCAGCCGGCTGAAGTTTTCATTTTGCAAGTAGAGGAGGTAATAGTTTTGCTTCCAAGAGCTTGACCAAGGGTTTGATCTTCTATTTTGTCCACCAAGTAAGTATAAAACTCTTTGTGCTTTCATCTATCATTTTTTTAATAAATTTGTAGCTTGCAAAGTCTGATTTTTTTTTATTTTTTCATTGTTTCAGCTCATATATCTATTCAATTGCATATTTAAACACAATGAGCAGTAGTGGGAGTACAAGTAGTAGTAGTGAAAAAGAAAATGTAGTGGTTGATGTTGTTAGTAGTGACACTAGGCAAAAACCCAATCCTAAAGCTGATTTGTTTAAATGCCCTTCCGACATTATGAAGAATTTTGCAAAGGGTACTTTCAATAGGAAAAAACCTCTTCTCCAATATGTCACACCTAGGCCAAAAGATAAAAAGAATTTGGGAGGGACTAGGGTGTGGGATTTTCATGTTTGTCTTGATGATTTTAGGGGCAGCTATACAAGAGTGAAGTCACATTTTTTAGGTGTTACATGCCAAGGAGTCAAAGCTTGTCCTAACCTAACCGATGAACAAAAATTAAAATGTCAAAGATTGCACTTAGAGGCTGAAATGGAGGAGCAAAATTTGACAGTGACATCACCATCCATTCCCTCACAATCATCTAGGCATATTTCATCCACCATTGGTACTAGTGGCAGCCCTAGTGGGTCTAGAGGGAAGAGAAAGATAAGTAGTAGTGAGAAGGGCTCGGTGGAAAGTATGTTTAATGCACAGGCAAAGGAGAAGTGTGAGGCATCCATTGGTAGATACTTTGTTGCTAATGGTATCCCATATAATGCAGCCCGTTCCACTTATTATAAACAAATGGTGAAAGATATTATGAGCATGAATTCCTCATTTGTGCCCCCCCGGTGAGCATAAGCTACGAACCACTATCTTAGATGAAGAGTACTCAAAGGTTGTTTTATTATTTGAGGATACGAGACACACTTGGGTTAGGACAGGCTGCTCTATTGTGATGGATGGGTGAACCGATGTTAGACATCGGCCACTCATCAATATCATTGTAACATCCCCTGCTGGCTCTTATTTTTTGAGAGCCATAGATTGCTCAGGAAAGAAGAAGGATGCAGATTTTCAATTCACCATTTTGCAAGATGCCATAGAGGAGATTGGGCCCTCTAATGTTGTACAGGTTATCACAAATTATGCACCTGTGTGCAAATCAGCAGGTTTGATGATAGAGGGTGCTTATAGGCACATATTTTGGACCCCTTGTTGTGTTCATTCCTTGAACAATGCATTGAAGGACATAGGGAAGATTGAATGGGTGAAGCAAGCGGTGCTAGAAGCTAGAGAACCGCAAATGTTTATTTGCAACCACCACACTTCACTTGCTCTATTCAGGTCTTTCTCTAAGAAGGAGTTCCTCAAACCAGCCGAGACAAGGTATGTCAATTATAATTATAGTTTACTTTTAGTTTGTTTTAACTTTAAGTTATTTAAAAAAATTATTTATAAGTTTGCTTACATGTGATGCTTTTTGTTTTAAATTTTAATCATTAATGTTTAAGTTTAAATTTTTTATTTTTAATTGTTGCTATAGGTATTGCACATATTTCATCTTGATGGAGAGGATGATTGAAGTGTATGAGGCCCTTCAATTGATGGTGGTGAATCCAGAGTGGGGACGATGGTCTCATTCTAAGTCCACTAAAGGAAAAGCGGTGAGGCAAAGGATCCTTGATGAGAGTTGGTGGTCCATAATGAAGTAAGTTGTTGGTTTTTAAATTTACTATTAGTCTTTTGCTTGCTGATTTTCCTACTAATAATCTTAAAATTCTTAAAATTCTAATTCTGATTTTTTTTTTTTGGCAATTTGATCTTGCAAATACATTTGCTCTGTCATAGCACCCATTGTTGATGTCATTAGATATGCTGATACTGATGCTCCTAGTTTAGGAGAGATCTATGAGACTATTGACAGCATGTTGGATAAGATGAAGAGAATTGTTGCGGCAAAGGATCCTACATTGGGCTTTTATGAGGAGCATATTAGGCCTATTGTGACGCGGAGGTGGAACATAATGAATACCCTGCTTCATATGGCAGCATTTTCTCTAAATCCCAAATGGTATGCACAATTGGGTGGAAGGGGCCTCCCATGTGATGATCCTGAGGTTTTGGATGGCTTCACAAAAGCAATTGATAAGATGTATTCAGCTCAAGATGCCTCTACTCTTCGTGCACAGTTCCTTGACTTCACCAACCTTCATGGCCCAAACTTGGGTAAGCCACAAGCAAGGTTGGATAGAGTTGTTTTGGCACAGAGGGATCCTATTGGATGGTGGACTTGGCATGGGAGAGATACACCTAAGTTAAAGATACTTGCCGGTCGCCTCCTTTCACAAGTTGCTAGTTCTTCAGCTGCAGAGAGGATCTGGTCCACATATTCATATATCCACTCTATCAAGAGGAATAGACTTACCTCTAAAAGAGCGGAGAAGCTAGTGACAGTGCATCATGCTCTTCGACTTGCCGATCGCCAGACTCCAGAGTATAGGCAGACACCAGCTTTGCGATGGGATGTTGAGCCTGAGGATGTGACCCAGATAGATGAGGATGACATAGCACCAGGACTGGTTGGGGTTCCATTAGATGAGACTACGCTTCCTGTGGAGGATGACAGTGAGGAGGATTTTGATTTTGATGTCATGGATTAGTAGAGGCAGAATAGGAGCAGCAATCTGCTTCATTTTCTATGTTTTGCTTTTTATGTTGAACATGAACATGATTATGATACATTGATTATATGATACTTATTACTTTATGACAGCCTATAGCTTTGGGCATATTTTGATTTTGATTTTCAGATTTATGATTTATCATGCTTATCATTATGAGTCTTATGATATTGACAATGGTTAATAACTTAATGTTCATTGTTCAGTGTTCTCTGATATTGTATTGATATGCATTTTGAGAATTGGATACTAAAATACTAAATAGTAAGATACTAAAATCAAATATTATTTCATAGATGGCATTCAAATGTTGTATGTTATGGTTCTATAATGTTTAAATGACATGCTTTGTGCTTAGTTTCATATGAATGACATGTATATTTACAAATTTCAATGTATATACTATATTTTAAAATTTTCTTATATATATAGCCGTCCCCGTCCCCCCCCCCCCCCGTCTCCAAAATCGCCAAAAAAATTTGCTATCCCGGAAACCCGTCCCGCCGTCCCCCGCCGTCCCCGTACCGAAAACTTGGGGGAACATAGTATATATATATATGTATGATTGCTTTGTGTGATGAGTATTGTATTCAGTTGAAATCATTATACTCGTAACTCTATTATTTAATAAAAGAGGTATTTTTGGTGTGGCTGGGTCTTTTCCCTCAAGTCAAAGGGTTTTCCTAGGATGTATTGTTATCCTTATGTGTCTTATTTTTCTTCATTTTGTTTATTGTTGTATATCTCTATTTCTAGGCATAACTTAACATTCTATATATAAAACTCAATTTCTATAATAATCACATAAATACTAAAATTATTTTGAATCTTAATAAATTTAAAAAGTTGATATTTGAACTATATATATTAGATTTAAAAAATATTAATATTAATAGATATTTTGGATTTAAGTTAAAAGCTCAAGGCTCTTACAAACATGAAACTACAATCAGAGTTTTTTAATGATAGTTTTAATTTTCTTTTTAAATAAATGGTGAGGCTTGGCTAGCTCTAGTGTTATTGACTACACTTATGCATATATCTCCAACATCATCTACTACACATTGGCAATGATTATTTTGAAAATAATACAAGTTGCTTTAGACTGCTTTTGTTCAGCTTCTTCAACTTCGAGGATGATATTGTCTATTTGTTCATCTATGCTTTGTGCTTATGTAATGTTTCCAAACTCAACTGGTAAACACATCAACTGAATAATGGTGTGTATGCCCTACAGGAGAATGTCGTACAGATGGTGTATGGTGTAGGTGTGAGGAATGGATGCCAAGAATCCGTGCGGAAGGAATTTGGATGGTCCGTACAGTGAAATTACTAGGCCGTACGGTGAGGGAATTACTGTGCACTATGGAGGAGATTGCCAGACCATACGGGGAAGAGGAGTAGCCGTATGGTGGAATTAGATACCATACGGTGAATAAGGAGACAGGTCAAAAACTATGCTGGTCGTACATGGAAGTGCAATAGCTGTACGGTGGTGTTTGAAGACCGTACAGATGATCTAGAGGCCGTACGGTAATAAATCGTATAGTGAAGGGCATAAACCGTACAATGATATGGATGGGAGCCGTACGGTGGGGGGCAAGTGTCTGAATGGTGACAAGAGAGAGGGTGTACAGCAAGGAAAATGCAGAGGGGTTTGGCAGTGAGATGCAATGAGCCAGAAACACACACTTGCACTAAATAATGACAATAACAGGCAATATTAGATAGTATCAGGAACCATAATGTGAATAATATGTGCCGAAGATGATGCTCCGATTTGCCAGATCCGAGCGAAGTATTACATGCAACAACGATAGAATAGGGTGAGGGTTGAATCCAACTGAAACTGCAATAAGCCAAATAGGGAAGATCTTTCACTTTCGAAATGGCGAACAACAGAGAACCCTAAACAGTTCATAGTATAGAGAAATATATTCCAAAGCATGCCTACTACAATCTCTAAGCCGTGCTTAAATACCCGTCAGGAAACTTTCTGACAGTGTACAAAGAGAGCCAACAGCGACACAAACTACGGAAACAAAAATAAAATGGGTCTGAGATATATTAAATCAATCAGCCCGTTTCAAAAGTTGATTTATTATTTATTTTATAACAGGAACATTACAGTCCTCCCATCCCAAATTTTGCTTGTCCTCAAGCAAATGCAAAGCCAGGTGTTGGAGGATGTGCTTGCCCTCCCACGTTGCGTCATCCAACAACAGGTGTCGCCAGTGTACCAAGTATTCCTTCACAGTGCAGTTTTGTAGGGTTCTCTCATGTACTTCGAGGATCTCAGCAAGTTCCAAAATGAGCTTTCCTTCTTCATTGAGTGGTAGAATGTCGGCACCAACTGTGACATTTTGCCCTATGGCTTTCTTTAGACACAAAACATGGAACACATTGTGAATGCGGCTTCCCTCCGGAAGTTCCAGTTCGTACGCTACCTCACCAATGTGACAAACCACACGATAGGGACCATAAAATTGTGGCTTCAATTTTTCCTTTCCTATTCCCTTTAATGAAGACTGTCAGTATGGTTGGAGTCGAAGATAGACCAAATCCCCCACTTCAAAACTCCTCACTATCTTGTGTCTGTTGGCGTACATCTTCTGTTGATTTTGTGCCTACTATAGGTTTTCTTTCAAACTCCTCAGTATGTCCTGTCCCTCCTGAAGCTAGTCCCTCGCCCTTGGAGCGTGACTGTCACCCAGAACTATGTCGATGAAGGAGAGGGGTTTGTACTCGTACAGAGCTTTGAATGGTGTCATCCTGATACACATGTGATACGTGGTGTTGTAGCAATATTCCCCCGAATGTATCCATTTTACCCACACTCATTGTTGTGCCGAGACGTAGTTCCGAAAGTAGCCTTTGAGCCATTTGTTCACAATCTCAGTTTGACCGTCCGTCTACGGGTGATAACTTGTGCTTGGTGATAATTCTGTCCCTACTATCCGAAACAATTCTGTCCAGAAGATACTGACGAATCGTCCATCCCAATCACTGACAATGTTTCAGGGTAACCCGTGCAGACGAAAGACTTATCTAAAAAAAAGATCGGCAACTTGTGCAACCTGAAGTTCCGAGGGGATGGCAAAGAAATGTGCAGTCTTTGTCAATCTATCAACCACCACGAGGATACAATCTTTTCCGTTCACCTTGGGAAGACCTGTAATGAAGTCCATTGATATACTTTCCCATTTATGGTCGGGAATTGGCAAAGGTTGTAGTAGCCCAGCAAGAAGAGTATGTTCAGACTTGTTTTGTTGGTAGACAGTACATTCTCTTACATGTTGCAACACGTCTCCTTTTAGTCCTCTCCATAAAAGCCTCTCCCGAAAACTTCTGTAAGTTTTGAGGAAATCGGGGTGTCCAGCCAAAGGTGAGTCATGTACTTCCTTCAAGTTCGTCTGCTTCAATTTGGATTTTGGCACCAAGTATATTAGGTCTTTATAGTAGATGATAGCATCCACCACTCTGTACCGATCATCATGGATGTGGCCATCCATTATTTCACAAGCAAATGTATTCTTGGAATATTCTACTAGCAGATGTGCCTTCTAATCAGCCAAAATTTGGTCTAGTGAACAGATGGTGGGTTTTCTAGACAAGGCATCTGCAACTACATTGTTCTTCCCTTCCACATAATCAATGTCAAAATCAAAAGCCTGAACTTTGCTTACCCATTTTTGTTCTCGTTCGTTCAAGTCCTGCTGCTCCAAAAAATATCTCAAACTATTGTGATCCGTACGGACGACAAACTTGGCACCCACCAGATACTATCGGAATTTGGTCAGTGCATGTACGATGGCCAACATTTCTTTGTCGTAGATGGAATACAGGCATTTTGCTAGCATAAGCTTCCTGCTCTCATAAGTGATGGGGTGTCTATCTTGCATCAATACCACTCCAATGCCTTCCCCGGATGTGTCACACTCCAAAATGAAAAGTCGAGTGAAGTCAGGTAGTGCAAGTACGGGACAAGTGCTCATGG
The DNA here is from genome assembly GCA_028749045.1 of Cupressus sempervirens. Classification (NCBI taxonomy): domain Eukaryota; kingdom Viridiplantae; phylum Streptophyta; class Pinopsida; order Cupressales; family Cupressaceae; genus Cupressus; species Cupressus sempervirens. The sequence continues at coordinate 416,207,843 of CM053786.1, forward strand.
CCTCTTTCAGCTTATCAAAGGTGAGTTGTGCCTTCTCGTTCCATTGGAATGACCCCTTCTTCGTCAGATCCGTCAAAGGTGCACTGAGCTAAGAGAATCCTTTAACGAATCTCCTATAGTAACTGCACAGTCCGAAGAATCCTCGCAAATCCATGAGCGATTTTGGGGGAGGCCAGTCAAGGATAGCTTGAATCTTCTCTTGATGCACTTGAACCCCATATTTACTGACAACATGCCCCAAGTACAATATTTCTGTCATACCAAATTCACATTTGGACTGCTTGGTGAATAAGGACTGTTCCTTCATGATACTTAGAAGTTCATTCAAATGCTTCTGGTGCTCTTCCCATGTCCTGCTATAAATAAGATCATCAAAGAATACCAACAAATACTTACACAATTGTTTGTTGAAGATACAGTTCATGCAGGATTGAAATGTAGCAGGTGCATTGGTCAATCCGAACGGCATGACTAGAAACTCATAATGTCCGTAGTGACAACAGTGGTTTTCTCCACATCTTCTCTCATGCAGATCTGATGGTATCCAGAACGGAAATCTATTTTTGAAAAATAGACCGTGCCATGCAATTCATCCAACAGTTCATCTATCCTTGGAATGGGATACCTATTCTTTATTGTTGTTTTGTTCAACACGCGATAGTCCACACACATGTGCATCATTCCATCCTCCTTTTTGACCAACACCACAGATGATGCGAATGGGCTGGAACTGGGACGGATCCATCCTTTCTCAAACAATTCCTGAATCGTCCTTTCGATCTCATCCTTGAATTTCTTGGGGTGGCAATACGGTGTGGTTATGACTGGCTTTGCTCCTAATTCCAACTCAATAGTGTGTTCAAACCCCCAATGCGGTGGTGTGCCAGGAGGAATATCCATGAAAACTTTATCATGTCTTCTTAAAATATCCTGAAGCTCATCATCCTGTGGAGGTGTTTAATGTCCCTTCATAGGTTTCGCCGAGATAAAACAATGCGCAACCCACGCAATGTCATCGTGCCAAAAGATTGCCTCCATCCGATATGCAAAAACTTCCTTTGAACCTTCATTGCCATCCCTCAGAGGACAACCTTCTTTCTGTCAACCACAAAAGTAAAGTCCATCTGTTTGAAACTCTGGGTGTATTCATCAAGGGTCTCCATCCATTGTATGCCAAAAATAACTTCCATGTCAACCAAGTCCACTATGAAGAAGTCCTCAGTCACTGTGTGATTTGCCATTGTGATACTCAACTGAGGGACAAGGTGTGTGCAGGGCAAGAATGTCCCTCCAACGCCTTGACCTGAAATCCTACGTGCACCTCCGTAGGTAGACTTCTCTTTTTTACCAAGGATGAGTTGATGAAATTTAGAGTAGCTCCGCTATCCAACATCAGCGTAACCCTTTGTCCTCGAAGGGTACCCCATACACGAAAAACTATGCACCTCGGGCTGCCAACCAATGCAATGGTTCCTCTGCGTTGTAACAAAGCAGAAATTCTCCATACGGTTCAAACTGATGTTGGTGTCATTGTGGGGTTGGTTATCTTCGGTCGGCATTTCTTCCTATTCATCCTCATCATCGGACACAACCTCAATGTAATGGATCTTACCCTTTCCGAGGCATCAGTGGACAAGCTCTCAAGGTCCCTTGCAATTGAAACACAGTTTCTTCCTTCGGAGTTCCTGTCTAGTAGCTTCATCCAACGATGGCTTCTTGGGTGGAGGTTTGTCCCTCAGAAATGACGGTGGTTTCGAATGTGAGTAACTTCGAGAGGATGATGTCGAAGATGATGCCATACTCCGTGCTTTATTGATTGCTTCCGACAGGGTGGTAGGATTGAACCCCTTTACCCAACCTTTCAAAGGTTCTGGCAGTCCGTCCATGAAGAGCACTACTCGCCTCCTTTCGGAGATGTCTGTGACCAAAACAGAGAGTTTTTGAAATTCCGCAATGAACTGATCAATCGATCCAGTTTGTCTTAGTTGCACCAAATCTTTGAAGTTGAGCTCCGAATCTTTACCATTAAATCATTCTATCAATTTCTCCATGAATTCTGCATAAGTATTTATTTGATCATGCCCTAAGGTGATGGTGTCGCGGTGCCATCATTCATGCGCAACTCCCTCCAAGTCCAATGCGGCAAATTTGATTGCTTCTTCCTCTAGCATAGGATTCAACTGGAAGTAGGTATTGGTTTTCATTACCCATGCTTGCGTAGATATGGAATTGGATCCATCAAATGGAGACAGATTTACCTTACTCAACTTTCTTCTAAGGTCATCGTTAAAGTATCCTCTGTTTTCTCCTCCCAAATATCTCATTCTCAGATCTGCGTAATCTTTGTAGGGTATATCTTCTTCAAGGTTTGCATTCTTCAGTTCTTCTCTCATCTCTTTGAAAGTTAATGTGTTGTCCCTCTGTCCATGGTGACAAGGTCGGCATGGAAGGTCGAAAGCATGTTGGCTGAGGGTTTGATTTACTCGACATCGAGTCCGCATTGTGACCATTTTGTTCTCCAGATATTTTGTTCTCCATCAAGTTCTTGAGAGTTTCTTCCATAAGTCGCTGCGTATCAGTGATTTGTGCCTGATTCCTAGCAAGTTCCCTCACTAGTGCCACAAGTTTGGCAGTGGTTGGTTCCTATTCATCAGCCATTCGATCAATGGAATGTGTCCTTCTCTTCTAACTATAAACTCTCATTCACTATCCACAGGCTAGCAGGATCGAAGCACTCTGATACCACTGTAATGTTTCCAACCTCTATTGGTAGACGCATCAACCGGATAATGGTGTGTATGCCCTGTAGGAGAATCTCATACGGATGGTGTACGGTGTAGGTGTGAGGAATGGACGCCAAGAATCCATACGAAAGGAATTTGGATGGCCCGTACAGTGAAATTACTAGGCTGTACGATGAGGAAATTACTGTGCAGTATGGAGGAGATTGCTAGGCCATACGGGGAAGAGGAGCAGCCATACGGTGGAATTAGATGTACGGTGAATAAGGAGACAGGTCAAAAACTATGCTGGCCATACATGGAAGTGCAGCAGCTGTATGGTGGTGTTTGAAGACCGTATGGATGATCTAGAGGTCGTACGGTAGTAAGTCGTGCAGTGAAGGGCATAAAATGTACAATGATATGGATGGGAGTCGTACGGTGAGGGGCAAGTGTCCGAACAGTGACAAGAGAGAGGGTGTACAGCAAGGAAAATGCAAAGGGGTTTGGCAGTGAGATGCAATGAGCCGAAAACAAACACACTTGCACTAAATAATGACAATAACAGGCAATATTAGATAGTATCAAGAACCATTATATGAATAATATGTGCCGAAAGATGATGCTTCGATTTGCCAGGTCCAAGCGAAGTATTACATGCAACAACAACGGAATAGGGTGAGGGTTGAATCCCACTGAAACTGCAATAAGCCAAATAGGGAAGATCTTTCACTTTCGAAAAGGCGAACAACAGAGAACCCTAAACAGGAGTTCACAGTACAGAGAAATATATTCCAAAGCATGCCTACTACAATCTCTAAGTCGTGCTTAAATACCCATCGGGAAACTTTCCGAGGGTGTACAAAGATAGTCGACAGTAAGACAAACTACGGAAACAAAAATAAAATGGGTCCGAGATATATTAAATCAATCGGCCCGTTACAAAAGCTGATTTATTATTTATTTTATAACAGGAACATTACAGCTTATTGTTCATGTGGGCTTATTTTCTAGTTTTCCTTCCTGCAAGGCTCAAAACAGTAACATTTTATAATTATGGGTGTTTACCGTTTCGGAAAGGTTCCTTAATGTTTCATAAAACAATAAGCCAAAAAAAAAATGTTAAGAAAATATCACTGGTTGAACCAATGTCTACCCAATTCTATTAGTTATTCAAATCCATATCTAATTCCTATTCAACCTGTACTTGGAAATGTTGTTATTTCCTGCCAATTTGGTAACATAGCTACTTACTAGCAAATGAACCTTGGTGTGGAATGCGTACGATGAAGATATATGGAAGGGAAAATAATAGTTGAATTTGAAATGAATAGAAGGAAGGTGAAGACCTTTATTTTATTTTATTTTTAGCAAAATGTGTTTGGAGTAGCAAACATATAGTATGGTTATTAATAGTATGCAATTTTTTTTTTGTTGAAATCTTGTAAACCCCTTGCAATACATATATGACATCGTAGGATCCTCATTGGTAACCATTTTTAAATCAAACAAGAGTTGATTTACAAAATGAAGAATAAAATGTGGTTCAATAGGTAGAAACAAAATCAAATTTATAGTGGTTCACCATAAATTGACTAACTCCACTCTCAATGCACACAATAGCTTAATTAAATTGCACAATACTACTACATACATGGCTAGAAACAAGCGCTGAGTGAACTTATAAGGTCTCTAAAAAATTTATGACCTGCAAACTTATTGTTTCCCTATACAAGACGATTTTGGAAGACTTCTTCTAGAGGGTTGAAGCCATCAACGGGCGACTTCTCATATAGGCTTCCAATAAGTCAGGAAAGTAACATGCAAAAAATTAATTGTATATTTTTTTATGAAAAATTATAAGGGGTAAATTGAATATCAATTAATATATAAAAATTGTAAATTGTTAATTATTTTTTAATTTACACCATTCAAGAAAGTGGATCATCATACCCTTGGCCATGGTGCAACCAAAATGCAACCATTCTTAGTAAATTTTAGTTTAAGTCTTTCATATTTACACCCAAGCGTGATGCATTCTAGTTGCATCATAAATGACACCTTGATGTCATTTTATGTTTAGCAATCTTTGTGCAGTGAAAAGGAGTCTCGTAAGATGTGCATACATATTTGACATCAACATCTATTCATTATATATATTTTGAATTTATCGATGAGTAAGGATTGTTTTCCCTAACATATTTGACCAATGCCTTGAGGGAGTTAAGACATGTAACCTCACATTTTGGATGCTTGTAGTACAGTTTTTGTTTACCTATGCACTGATGGGTGATACCTAACATAGTTTACATTTATGCAATGGTGGACACTATTACTGGTGCTACCTATATCCCAATCCACTCTTTAATGTGACCATCAGCATGGTGTTAGAGATAGTTTAGGGTCCATTTTTCTCTTTCCCTCTACGTTATGTTCAGAGAGGTTTATGTCCTCTTGGGCTCTTGCATGACTTTTCTAAGGCACGTGTGAAATGTGATCTCAATTTGATTTATTCCTTTTCAAGTACATTTTGAATTTCCTTAGTATCTTCTGTTGGCACACTATCCCAACCATGTTGGCTATACCCAATGCCATGGGCTAGGGGAAAACTAGACCTTACGATGTCATGCTTACTCCTAAAACTCTTGTTAATCAAATTAAGCATGATGTGTGTGTATGTGTATTTATACACGCACACGCACACGCACACACACACACACACACACACACACACACACACACACACACATATATATATATATAGAGAGAGAGAGAGACGCATATATGCATTCATTTAGTTTACACTATATAAAACAATATAAAATATATTTAATAATCTCTATTATATATTTATTATATAAGAAATAAAGATACTTTTAAAATACTAAATATTATATATAATTCTAAATATGATTATAATATGCTTAATTCAATTTACACATTATCCTGAAATGTATTGTATATTAGTTGTATGTTATGTCATATTTAATCTCATTTAAAAGACACTATTACTGACCACTTAAAATAATATAAAATAAATGAAATAAAAACATGTAAGCATTTATTACCAATATTCTCTTCTTCAACCCTCCTTTAGATCACCTGCAAGTTACAAAGTTCCATTTTGGCATAGACATAGAGGTTGAAACAAAATATTGAGATGTCAAACTTTACACTTGTCCACTACATTTGCTTGAATTTTTCTAATGCCTTTGTCGCCAACAAATCCATTTTGCATATATCTTGCATTCGTAACATTCATCCATTTACATTTCTCTAGGGCATTCCATCAAATTGTCCAATCCCTTCTCTTTGCTTCCACATTTTGCATGCTCCCCTACAAGACTCTCCTATTTTGTGCAAGCCCCTATCTTACATGTATTCAATTCAAGCTTTCAAAGTGCAGAAAACTCTTATTTAAATTTTAATTCACTCAGGATGTACAACTATTAGATGATTGACTACTGACGGCTTACTCGTGCAATTAACGGGAATGCTTAGGGAATAAAGTCAGACTTGGTGCAAGGAGCATCAGAGGGATGGGGGCCAGCGCTTATTGTGTGTTGTTATGCTCAACTAGGAAATACATGTTGCCGCCAAGGGAGAACTCAAGCAAGTGAGCAGAGTGGTCTTCCTGTACACAAAGGTTCTTCCTTTGTTATATAAGAGTTATTAGATTGAGTTTCCTGCAAGCCTTAGACAAAAAACCAAGGTGAAATGAAATAGTGATGGTGATCCAATTATTAAATTGAGCTAAATATTTGAAGTTTAAAGACCGAGCACATTGGATATGTCATTGCATGAAAACTACACCAACTTATCACCCCATTTCATAGGGAAAGAAGTCAAGACAAAAATGACAAGATAAAAGGAGAGCAACAAATAGGAAATGATGGACGCATAGGATCCCTCCAATCGCCTTCCATCATATGGACAAAATAATAGACACAAATCCATTCAACTACAAAAAGTAACAATGGCGCAATCCAATAGCGAGTACAATCTAATCGTCTTGCATGCCTCTCAATATATATTGACTGTTGATTTGGGAAGCCAGGTCGTTCATATTAGATATGAAACGCCCTCAACATAACAAGACTGTGCCTATATTGGGTCCATACATGGTCTTAGCCCTGTGTGGTTAAACTGTAGCTTTCTTAAGAGCTGTAGTAATTGCCCAAATGCACCTCATTCTAACCAAGATGTCCTATGCCTTGCCCATACCCAAACCTAAAGGCTTGTGGCCATTAAAAATGTATTGTTAAATGAAAAGACAAAAAGAATTATACTACGGTTAATTTTGCACATATTCTTCAATAATGGGGGACAGCTCAAGGTGAAGAAAGGCACCCATTCTCGAGACACATTTGGAACATCAGAGATGTCCCCAACTGTCCCAAGGATGGCTAGTAATCCCCTGTTTTCTAGTGCTCAAAGAAGAAAACCTAGCTTTGATAAAAAAGAAAAAGAAAAACATTTTAAAATATTGGTACTTAATCAGTTTTCAATTTCGGTACCAAAATACAAAAGAAAAATATAATTATATGTTGGACCGTTCATTTTTTCATTGAAACTTACTCTACAATAATAATTTAAGTATACCAAACCCAAACAAAAAACTAATAGACTTTATGCATGACAACATTTACTATAATGACAACAGAAATGCCAAGGACAATTACAATGCTAGAAAAAAATCCAACGAGGTTTTGGATATGCTTGCAGTTAGAAATCCTCAAATTATATTCCACTCCACAATGCTAAAGCAAAATGGTGAAGAAAACAAAAATTAATAGAAATCTTACTAAAAATGAAGCAATCATTTCTTTTAACTCCTACATATCAACAAAAACAAATCAGCAAAGTATCACGACTACAATATGGTTGGGAAAACTTGTACACAAATATATGAAAACTTATATAGGCTATATGACCATTTGAAATTTTTTTAAATATATAACTAGCATAGCTGTCCCTTTTGTCATCCCTTGTCATCAAGAAAAATTCCCGTAAAATTATCCCTAAAAAGCATCCCCTTTTTCTGGAAACTTGCTAGAACATTGCCAAAATCCCAACATGAACAAACAAATTAAGCTAGAACACAAAAAGAATCCCTAGAAGTTCAGCCAGAACCTAGGCAAAAGCTGATGGCTACAATAATTGCAAAATAAAGAGCAATAGCCACATACAATTAGGCACTAAAATGATAAACCAGTGTTGTTTATAGTATCAACTAAGAATAATGGTGAGTTAACAATGGAAGACTTGGAATGTCCCTTTCTGAAATACAATTCAACAATAAAAATAGAATAATAAAATTAAAATATAAATGATAAATGATATAATATACTTCCAACTTAATTAAGTTTAATTAAAGGTCAAGAGGTTGAGTTGTGACTCCCTCAACATAAGATATAAAAGGGATAAGAGTTCATTTGAAAGAGGACATGTAGCAAGTGTGGAAAATGGGAATCAAAACAGAATCAAGGGAAGAGAACAGAAGTTTTTAAAGAAACTAAGAGGTTGACTCCTTCAAAAGGCAGAGATTATGAAGGGTTGTGACTCTTCAGAAAGGTGACAATTATGGAAGGGTGTGACTCTTTCAAAGGGCAGAAACGGTGAAGGGTTGTCACTCTTCCATAAGGTAGTAGTTATGCAAGGTTGTGGCTCTTTGAAAGGCACAAATGTTGAAGGTCTGTGACTCTTTGAAAGGGTGTCAATTATAAAAGGCCATCTTTCTCTCCAAGAGCAGCAATGATGAAGAATGAATCTTTCAAAAAGTGGAAACTGTGAAAGTTTGTGACCATTGCAAAGGGGTAAACATGATGAAGAGGTGTGACTTCTACTTCAGATTGGAAGATTTAACAAGGGGAACAAAGTTTCTTTTGAGGATTATGCAAGGAAGATCAATTTGAGGAATAATATATTATTCTCAAAGGCAACAATGAAAAGTTGTCACTAATTTTTATGAAAGGTGGTGACCCTTTTACAAATAAAGTATGAATGAGAAACTGTCAAAAATTCAAGGTTCACGTATCAATCATCACAAACCAATACATCAAATCAGCACGCACTCAATCACCTCTCATTACTTCATGAATTTCACATTCATTCAGTTAATCATGCACTAATATATCATATCATCAAATCAAATGAAATCATTCAATCATCCTCAAACATCAATTTGGGAAAAAACAAGCATACAAGCAATCAATACTTCCATAAAGTAAATTAATCTATATTAAATAATCAAATATTGAATCAGCAAGCATTCATTTTTCAAGGCACATTGATCCTCCTAAGAAAGAAATCAATATAAAGAAGTTAGAGAAATCATTAAACCATTAAGAAGAAAAATTAATCCATTAAAGAAAGCATCTAACTTCTTAAATGATAATAAAATTAAATTAAGGAAGCCAACATACTTGATAATAGTAACGTGCATCAGAAATACTTATAAATTATGAGTAATATAGATGTGTTTCTTTGTTATATGTTTTCATTCTTTCTATAATGTTTTAATACAAGCAAACTTAGTTATAAGATCACTTTAATACTTTGATCCAACTAACCATCACATAATGAGGTGGAGGAGGAAGTACATGATAAGTAGGCAGCAGTGTTCAAACACCAATCAAGTAGCCAAACCTGTGGTGGTGCCAGGAAGTCAAATGACTAGATGCTCAATCCATGCTCTTGGTCTTGATTGGAAAGGCCATGCTCGAAGCATCTTATATGATTGATTCCGAAAAGAGTATTTGTTGGTAGGGAAAGTCAATGATTGAAACCCATATGCTCTCAACAAGGAAAAAAAAGGAAACCTAGATAGGGGTTACAAGTACATGTCCCACTAGGAAGATCGGCTCACGTTGGGTGTCCAAGGCAACTATCACTTGAAGCCAAGAGGGATGTGGTATACCCACTCTTGGGCTTAGTGTAAATCACGCCAATCCTATCATGTTCCTTCATTCAAACTCTATTTTGATTGACAAATCTAATGAATTTTGATAACTGATCTAGTTTAATGTTTGTAGGACTTAAATCAGGGTTTATTTTGTAAAAAGGCATTTTTAAATGGTCAAGTTATACTTCTCTCTTACATTTCACCTAAGTTACTGGTACTTCAAAAATTTCCTTCAAATGCTAGTATGGTACATATCAGAATCGGATATATTGGAAAAACGCTGTGGAATCTGATAAGCTTTGAATTTCCAAGTCTGAAACGTATGTGACTTTTGCAACTTGTATCCGGACGTTTTTATCTTGACGTGGAGATTTGACTTAGAATCCAAGTGTTGACAATGTGTTTTGACTTTGCTTTCTAACGAATTTGAGGGTGATGTTTTTTTTAAACCTCTTTTTCATATTTGAAATCTCACAACTAAAGCCCCTCATCTTTCCTTTCTACCCAACTCAAATAGCAGAAAGAAATACCGTTGTCTTGCATTTTGTCACCACAAAATGTTGGTAACAGCACGAAACTTTTTCAAGCTAGTTTCATGTTTCTCTAAGCTTGAATTTGATATTCAATAGCTTAATGTTGATCAATTGATTAATTTCAATTCATATATCAAATCATTTTACTGAAGGCCTTTGTCAAGTCTTTTCTGTTTTGCTTTCTGTCAAGCCTTTGCTTGAATTTTGAAGTCTTCATCGTCCTTTCTTTGCTTTTGAGTTTGCGCTTGTTAGTTTTTAATCTTTTGGTTTTGCTCATATCATGTCTTTCACTTTTCCCTTCAATTCAGTCTAACCTAGAGCTCAATTGGAGTTGTCAGTCAAGACATATGCCCGTTTTAGTGCCTCAAAAGTGGACCTTTTTGGTGCAATAACACGAACTAAAATGTAGTGCCTGCCCCTAAGTCGCATTTCTGATATCATTGCCAAACTCTTTTAGGCCAATTTATGTTTGATGATTAGTATTATTATTTTAGAGATTATCAGATGTTGATTTACACTCAGTTTATTATATGATGAGATTACTTGGTACTCTATATTTCATGCATGTATGATGATTATTCAATATTTTCAATTATCGATGATGATTAGTTAGATGGTTTATTATTCCATGTGCTTCTTATGGATACTTACCCCATACTGCATGTGTATGGTGTGCGTGTTTGTTTTATTTATGTATGGTGTTTCTGATGTGGTTAAGGAAGGTAGTCGTAGTCACCTGCTAGTCGGGATCTACACGATGCACCACTTCCTGCCATTGTCTGTTTAGCTTAGAATATTGTGTTTGTACATGCGTGGATTTTATGCAGGTTGCAGGTACCGGGTATCGACTTCCCTGAATTGCCAGGATGAGCGTACCCTATCGCATTGTCTCAATGGTAAGAGAGGGGAGATAAACTCTTAAGTCCGAATCCTAAACCCTTTAGCCAATTGTCCTAATTGATAATTAGGACAAGTATCTGAGTTAAGTACCCTCTGAATGCATCAAAGGATGTAATTTCGTGATTATAACCCTTTTTGTTTGATTTAGTATGTGCTTTTCTATGATGGGTTTTTGTATGTTGTTATATGAGTCCTTGATGTGTTTTCTATTAATTAAGTCTAATTAAAAGATTAATTAATGATTTAATTTAATGGAGAATTAATATGATGTCTTTAATATTTAATTAATTGAGAAATTAATTAAATAAAAGAATTAAATTTAGAGATAAAAGTTCAAAGATAAATTTAGAACAGTATAATATTTATTTAATTTAATAATAATATATTTGGAGTTCATTTTTAAATAAATGCTAAATATTATTATTATTTAAATTAATTAAATATGTTATCAATTAAGTTCTAAAATAAATTTAAAAGTTGAAAGATATTAAATTATTAAGAATTCTAGATCGCATGCTCTAAGCATGAGTTTAAATATGAGAATTAAATTAAAAGATTAAATAATAGAAATTAATAACGTTATTTTAATTTCATAAAGTGCACATGAGATTAAAGTAATAAATTAATTTAAAATAGAAGTCAAGTGGTCTATTAAATAAAGTTATTTATTAATTCAACTTAATGTGCATGAAAGTTGAATGCAAAATAAAAGAAAAGATAATAAAGGTTAATTTGGAGTTAACTCAGTTGTGCAAAGAGTCTTCTTGGGTGAACGCACAATTAAGTGCCCCAGTTTGAGGAGAAAATTTGCTTATCACAACATTGGGGGTTCATTCTTGGGGGACACGAATTGGGACACGTTTTTGGACAGGAATTTTTGGGAGACTACTTTTGGAAGCGAATTTCAGAAGGTTGATACCAAGAAAGTTTTCCAGAAGAAGGTTACTGAGAGGAGCGAATTCTTTTACAGTTCCTGGAGATTGCATAATAGCATCAGGATCAGGTAGGGTCTTGTGTTTTTCATTATCGATTTATTACGCAATTATCCTTTCCTGTCTTCTTCGTGTCTGGGGTTTGTAAATCTGAATTCTCTGTGATAAATGTTTAAACATTACGATATTGGAATTTATCAGATGCTTGTCAATAAACTTCTGTATACATGAGATTTAAATGGGAAAGGGTTGAATCTAATACCGAAATTCTAGATTAGAAGTTCGTATGGTTGATTATATTTCTATACCAATATAAAAAAAAAAGAGGCAATTCTTTAATATATTTATATTAATATATTAAAGAGGAATTGAGTTAGTATATTTATAAATTTTTATATATATTTATATATTTATATATTTATATATATATATATATATATATTTATATATATATAAAACGAAATTAAATTTCATTTTTAAAAAAAAAAAATTTTATAGAAAACGATTTAAAAACAAATCGCTGTTTTTTTTTAAAAGAAATATACATAAAAAAATATATATATATAAAATTATTGTTTTAAGTGGGGGGGAGGGAATCACCCGTACCCACCCCCACTGCCGACGGTCGACAGTACCTGCGTCGCAGGTACTGCGACGGCAGGTACAGCGTACCTACCGCCGCAGGTTGCGGCAGAGCCGACGGGCTTTAAACGTATATGGTAAGGGTGTTAATTAATTCGATTTTTGTTTTATTATAATTTTTATTATTTATAAAAATTTAAAAAAAAACAAACAAACAAAATTTTATTATTATTTTAAAATTTTTAATTAATAAAATATATATATATATATATTAATTAATAGATATTTACTTATTAAATATTTTTATCTTTATTAATATTTAATAATTAAATATTAATACATTTAACATAGTTTGTTAATATAAATTTATTAATAATTTTGGTTAAATTTTAATAAATTAACAATTAATAAATAGATTAAAATAAGTAAGTAGAACAAGCAATTATTGATTAATTTAATTAAAATCAATTTAATTAAGTTAATTAATAATGAATATTATTTGACTAAATTATAGATTTGGATTATTGATTTAATGGAAGTTATTATAGAAATGGGTTAATCGTAAGGGGTAGTTATGAAAACTTAGTTACTTGAAATTCGACATTAAACTGAAACATAAACCTTACCTTAGCTCAATAATATACTTTCAAATCCAATCTCTGAGACTTTGATGTTTTCTTTGTGCTTTGAGTGTTATGGGGTTGGTTTAGCGTTGACCAGTTTAGGTTGTTACCAGAGGCTCGGGGTGGTGAATGTGATGTCATGATGATTTGGTCTCGATCTTTCTTAACCCGACCATGGTAATCTGATGAAGTGCTCTATGACATGATTGTATTTACTGTTTGTTATTGCTTTCCAGTTTCCTTGTGTGAAGCTGAGAGGTATGTATTTAAGATACCTAACTTGACCATTTTCGAGTCTCGATCAATTATATTTGATAACCATTTTTGAGTCTCGATCAGTTATACTTGGATTGCTTTTCGGTCGCTTGAGAGGACTGAAGTGGTGGTTATGTTCTTGATGATGTCACGTTTTGACTTGACCATTTTGGAGTCTTCGATCAGTATTGAAATTTACTATTGGGATACTTGCTGATTGCTCATTGGAGAACCATTGGATTTTGTGATTTATCATTGATGCCTTCAGTTGCTGATAGAGAACTGTCGTAGTCATATGATTATTATTTGGTGCTTATCTGTTGCTCATGAAGAACTGATGTAAGTTTTGTGGCTTATCTTTTATAATGTCTTTTCAGTTGCTTGTATAGGACTGAGGTGGTTTTATTATGATTCTTTGATTTATGATTTCATGAGCCTAGGGTAGGTTATCTATGTGTAGTGTCGGGAAGTGGCTTGCAATGGGGATCGGGGCCCTAAGAGGCTGCCTGGAGTAACCCATTGTAAGTTGTTTTAATAAGTGAAAACATTTACACTAAATAAGGGAAAATGAACCTAATAAGATAATTGTATGTTCTCTCCCATGCCTTGAGTGCTAGTATAGACTAGGATGGGGTAGAGAGAACGCTTGGTTACGACCTTGCATTCCATAGTATGCCTCGTCAGTATGAGAGGATACTAGTGGCCGCAGGGATCAGTAGGGACCCGGGATTCCTAAGGGATTGCTCGGGTAACTTCTACATGACTTTTGCGATGACACTTTCCCGCTTGCATATTAGGTTTCCTACGTGTCTTGTGGTACCTCTGGGATTTAGATGTCGATCTTTTTAGGAACCCTTGAGTTAGCATACTTATAGGATTTCCTGGACTTGGAGAGTATTTATGATTATAGGTTTTGTTATCCTATTTGGGACTTGAGACTATCTCCTCAGCGCAGTGAGAGTGGACCATTTAGGTTCCACGCGGTCGGGTGGTAGTGCTTTTTACTCTTACCATTGAGATCCGTTCCATGGTCACCGTGGCTGGAGTGTTCGTGATTGGCATTTACCTTCACTATGTTCTTGGATTATTATGATGGATGGTTAGATTTTATGATAGATGTTTTATCATTATGGATGTATGGATGTATCAAGTATGGTGAATAGTATTGTATATATCTTTACTGTACTTTGTATCATGGATTCGTGGATGTTGATGCAATTCTATTTTTACATATGTATATTCTTTTAAGCCTTTCATACCCTGTGACTTGTACAGTGGATGACTGAGCATTCCGAATTAATTTGCCAAGAGGCATTCGGAACAAATGTATAATATGGACACGGGACTTCTGATTATTCTTTCATATGTATGTGATAGTTGTTAGACTTAGAATTTAATTAAATTTAAACGTGACTCAACGCCTTGGGATCTTTAAGAAATGTAACTTGCAATGTATGTTTGTCGATGATTACATGTTATTGCTTCCGCTACTATGTGTATGTTATACTTTCTTACTTTTTAAAAAAAAAATGTTTAGCTAATTTAGTGAAACTTTAGGTTAATTCTTTTGGATCCCTTGGCGGGGCGTTACATAAAAATATGATATTATATTTTTAATTTGACTTTCACTTTTTGATAAATATAACTTATATTCACTTTTTGTTATGTTTTTAAGTTACTTTAACTTTAAATTTTTAACTTAAAATGAATATAGTGCACTTTATGTTATAATTTTAAGTTGAGTTACTTTCCAATTTTTCACTTAAAGCAACTATATAACTATATAGTTCCAGTTTAATTTTTTATTTTTAAATCAAATGCTTGTTTAAATGTTATATTTCTAAATATGATAGACAGATATTGTTTATGGCCCATTACTAACATTTTTATAGTTTTAAGTGAATTATATGACTTAAAGTCATGAAAAGTGGACATTTTATATGCAATTACATGAAAAATCCATCAAATGTGGACATTTTACATGTCACTACATATAAAGTTCATTTTGGTGGACCTCTTTGATGTCATTACATCAAAAGGCTATCATAAGCGAACATTTTTTATGCTACTGCATCAAAAGTGAAGTTTTTATGTGTACATCTAAAAAGTGAGATGTATTTTAAAACATGCAACCTCCTCCAAAAGGTCTGATTTTGCTTGTATGCATATCTTAAAACATGCATCCTCCTCCAAAAACTGTGATTTTACTTGTATGCACATTTTAAAATATGTTCTTGACTCCAAAGGGTCCGATTTTATACTAAAACATGTCTTAACATATGCTATGGCCTCCAAAAAGTCCAATTTTGAAGAACTCCATGTTTTTGCCCTCCAAGAACACGATTTTGATCATAAGTGGAGATTTTCTTGACAGATTTACATGAAATCTTTTCCATTTGAGGCGTTTTTGATGAGCAATGAGTTTTCTTGCATTCATAATGGATTCAACAAGCTAAAAAATGTTTTTGAAAACTCCAAACTAGGGCACGTTTCTGAAGAAATCAGCAAATAACTCCATTTTTTGTCTATGTTTTTGCTCCATTCCAAATCGATTTGGCTTTATTTGGTGTTTGCATGGCATCTTGCTACATATTTTGGTGTTTAAACACCAAATCGATTTGATCTTGCTTCTTGGTGAAAAACATTTTTTTACCAAAAATGTCCCAAGCATGAGCATCTCAAAAACGTTGGATTTTGGAGGAATCTTAGGGCATGTTTTGGCATCCTTCAACAACTTTTCCTTGTTTGCTGCCCTCTTCAATTCGAATTTGTAAAAGGTTGAAAGATTCAAACATTTTTGGAGAATTTTTCAACTTTGGAGCATCTTTCTCCTTCATTTTTGGCACTTAATCTTCATGTAAATGGACTCTTTCTTTCTTGTTATTTAATTCGTGCTTATCTTGTTGATTTTATGCACGTAATTGCTTGATGATTACCACTTGTTAAAATCTTTGCCAAGGAAAGTGCATTTTTCCATTAAAAATGAAGAAATTGTTCATTTTTATATTTTTGGTTCTTTCCCAAGTTCCAATTTTGAATTTGAGTGTTGAAGTGTTATGCATCTTGGCAAGTTTAAGTCACTTTCCAAGGGTATGTTTTTCTTTGTGTTTTTGTGTTTTGTGTTTGCTTGCTAGTTTTCTCCACTTTGGAAAAGTCACAAATTCTTTCCCAAGAACTTGTTGTTACTTCACTTCATGTGAAAGCATCATCATGTTTCACTTTCTATTTCTGTGTCACAACACCTCATCTCTCATCCGACGAATGCGATTACATATTTTCCATCTCTCTCACCATTCGCACATGCATGTAATCTCATTTTTAGTTTCCATTTTCACTTTTCACATCCATTCGCACAACACGATTACACAAAATGTCTTACGTGTAATTATATCCAAAAGCTCCGATTTTGATTAAAAGTCACATTTTGAAAAGCCAAAAAGATGTCATTTTCATCTCCCATGTACTTTGACTTACCCTTTTCACCAAAAGTGACTATAAAACTCATTATCCCTCTTCCATTTTCCATTTTTGTCCCTCCGTATGCATTTGTGCCTCCATGAGCAAATACATATTTTCGCTTCTTTCCATGCTTTCCATCTCATCCTCCATTCGCATTTACATTTGAAGTGTATCCTCCACCCGCATTCACATCTCATTTGACCTTTCATCTCCCGTTACATGTTGCACTTACATGTATTCATTTTTCATACAATAATGCCTTGAAAACACTAAGTCACTTTTGAAATCAGCAATCTTTACTTACACGCATTCCCATGTGTTCCACCTTCACACATCCTCATTTCATTCCGTTTAATTCCCTCTTCCATATTTTCACTTTCATAACGCTTCATTCCACATTCAGTTCATTTCATTTTCATCCATTGCATATGCATATGATTTCTCCGAGATCATTTCCTTGAATCTACCAAATCTCCAATTTGTTTCCAAATCTTTCTTGATCACAAATCAACTTGTATGGCAATTCCATCTCATGATGTATTTATGTTTTGGGATTTTTGTGTTGCAGTACAAGCACAAGAAATGTCCTCAACATCAAAATCGAAAGGCAAAATGAAATATCAATATGGTAAAAAATTGGCTTATGCAACCACTTCATCAGTCATATCTATTCTGGATAACGTGATGGACATAAAGATTGGTCATGTGGACGTGGCTAATTTTCTACAGAGAGTTGAAACTCCAATTGGACTTGAAATGAAGTGTATCAAGAGAAGCAATATTCACACGGTGTCTACATTTCCTATGGCGGCCATAGAACCTGATTTCATTCTCGGATGTGCAGGGCAATTTACTCCAAAGACAAAGCCTATCAAACACATTGATCAGAAGGTTAGCATTTACCCTTGATCCTGAAGTCATTGAACAAATCTTCAAGGTTCCACATAAAGCAGAATGTGCAGATTTGTAATGTCCCCATTTTTGGCAAGTCTATGAAATTGATGGAGCTAGCTCATCATAGCGACCCTCATGAGTTGACAGGGTGTTTTGGGGGTCCCAATTGTGAACTTACTATTTTTAGTAAATTTATTTTTGGCAATTGTTGTTTTTGTAGCTCTGACAATTGGTTGTCACCTACAATTAATCGGGTTAATAATTGCATGAGCTCTTATTTAGTTATTTTTCATTGAGTTGCATTATTATAATAATGTTTATATTATTATAATAATGACTTTAAATGATATTTCTAAAAAGAAAGTTGGAAAGTTTCTAGTGTTGAGTTCTTTTGGGAAATTTTCATGATTTCTGAAGTGGAGTTTTATGGAAACTTCTGCCAACAAGAGCTTATAAATGAGAGCTCATTTCATTGGGAAAGGCACACTTGAAAATATATTTTCTTTTGTGCCTTCATGGCTTTCCTGATTTCTGACCTGTGAGCCCTTGTTGAAGTATAAGGGTCTCGTTTGAGAAGTTCTTGGCAATTGTGCTAAAGTATACAGTTGGCCAACATCTCCTACTGTGAATTTTATGGCTAAGGAGAATAATTTTGATCATCATATCTTTTGATGATTGTTTGGCTAACGGTTTCTGAGAATTGTGTATTTTACTGAGATTAGTATCGCAACTAGTGCTGAAGTATGCAACTGTTTGAATTCCTCCTACTATCTTACTGTGTCTAAGAGGGATTTAGTACTAAGGTTATTGTTTGAGTAAGTGGAGGAAAATTGATGCTATTGCTGAAGTTCAACACGGATCGATTTAAGCACTAACATTGCAAGGAGTCAAAGTCTGGCAACGTAATTGTGAGAGCAACGCCTGAGAGTTACAAGAGACCAAAGCGTCATTCAATTGGGGGTGTATGTAGGCCATATTTCAGCTTGCGTTTGCAACATACACAAGCCACTTCACATTTTGTAATTTGCGGCTAAGTACCAAGGCAAGTGTAATAATTTTCTGGCCTGTATTGGGACAATTGTGGCTCACGCAACTCATCCAATTCATTGCATTTGGTGGTTTGGGGATTACTGCAGGTGGTTGGGAAACAATTAATTGTCTACGATTTATTATTTATACTATAGAGGCTGCCGAATCATTCAAGGAGCTGCAGTTTGGTTTGGGGTATGGTCGGCAACCAAAGGAAGCCTGTAGCAAATCAGTGAGGATCTGCAACTTGTGTTTGGGCTGAATTCTAAATCATTGTTTTAAGATATGCATTGTTAGAAGTTGTGATTCCTCTTAAAGCAAGGTATTGGATGGACGGCTTGCTAACTAATTGCAATCCAGGTGCTTATTAGTATTTGTAAATCTGATTAGTGCTTAAAAGAATAAAGTGCAATGTAGTTTAATTTCTAGTTACAGACTGATTGTCCATATTGGCATTATAAATTCTTTGAAGTTCTTCAAAATTATTAAATCTCATAAAATCTCAAAAAAACATAAGTTGTGCATCAGCATTCAAACTAGAAGCCAATCAGGGTTTTTATAGTGGTATCAAAGCATTTCCTACTAGCCTGCAGGAATTGGGCTTAGTTTTTAGTTTGGTCAATGCTTGGTTTGAAGTGTAGTCAGTATTTGATTTGATATTTCTATCATGGTTGATGATAGGAGGTTTGTGTCGGGTGTGCACTATACCCAAAGAGGACGTACTTCTCCAGCTAGGGAAGGTGATCCTGAGATACAGTTTGGTTCTGTTGGTAGTCCAGGCAATTCAGGTGGGTCCGGAGTTAGAGATGTTGATGTTGATGTTGACAAAGAGGCTATGCAAACATTTAGGAACCTGGCAGCCGGACAACAGCAGATGACAGGTGTACTACAGCACTTGTCTAATACTCTACAGCAGATAGCACTTCCTCGAGGACGGAGTAGGGAGATAGCTCGGGATGTTTCTATTGGCTCTCATAGATCTCGAGTCAAGGATAGAACCCGAGATGGTGATAGGTACTGAAATATAGATCGCGTTCAAGTTGAGGATCATGGTGGATTAGTTGACAGAGCTAACATACATACTGGAACTCATGATAGGCCGCAAAGGCCCACGTTTCTAAGACCCAAGGTGGATGCGGTCAGTATTGAATCTGAGGTTGTTCCTTTTGTTGATGACATGTTGGCACACTTTACGGAGTGGAATGCTTTACCACAGTCTATTAAAGATCATTTGAATTTTGACAAGTTCTTGACTCAGAAACAGGAGCATTCCAGAGCGAGGTCGGGACCTCAAAGACAATGACCTCGACAGATCGAGTTATAGCAAGTTGCCAATAAGATAACATTGGAGCACTTTGATGGTACTGGGAGAGTTATAGCTCAAACGTGGATTGATAAGCTCGATACATATTTGGCTTTGCATCCTATGTTTGAAGTGGACGCTATCAGATTTGGAGTGTTGCATCTGGATGGAGCTGCTCATGACTAGTGGTATCATGGTTGGTTTCTTTGAGACATGATCAAATCACTTCCTACCAGTTCGTGGATTGCCTAATCGAGAGATTTGATAGGAAGGATCCAGAGGTGTAATTCCATTAGTTGGCTCAACTAAAGCAGTCTAGTGGATTGGAGAGCTACATCAGTGAGTTCCAGAGGCTTTTGGTCATGGTTTATGATATTTCCGAGCACAAACGAGTGATGTTATTCATGGAGGGATTGACTGAGCCACTCCGTGGATGGGTGAAGTCATTAGACCCATCATCTCTACAATTAGCGATGAGGAAGGCGCATGACTTGGAGTCCTCTTCTCGAAGTAAGGTTGCTTCGAAATCTTTTTCTCTTCTGCTTGATGATGAGTCCCCACCAGTTGTAGAGGACAAGGGTAAGTTAGTGGAGAGATCTAATAACACTCCTAGAGAGGATTTGAGGAGGCGTCAACTTTGCTATTGGTGCAAGGAGCCTTTCTCTAAATGTCATACTTGTGCGTCGAGGTCAAAGGGAGCAGCGAATCGTGGTATGTGGGTTTACACTGATGAGATTGAGGATAAGTCATTATAGCAACATGAGGATGTCGATGGAGATGATCATACTGATGATAAAGTTTATACTATAAGGAGTATTTATAGTTTGGTATTTGACTCACATGTTCAGGATTTGAACCAGGTACAAAGTTGGTTTGTGCCTACGATGGATTGTTTGCAGAATGATTGGGTAGCCACAATGAAGGAGAGTGTGTTGAGATCTCTTAAGGATTTGTCTACTAATGATGTTCCGACTTTTACATCACCAACACAAGTATTTGGTGCTATATTGCAAGTCATGTTATTGGGTCTGATGACAGTATTGGCATTCAGTTGGTTCAGAGAGGACATGGACATCACTTGCTTCTTGTGGGATCCTAGTGGAGGTTTTTGCACGATGTCAGAGTGCTCGAGGACAAGCGATCTCCGGGAGGGAGGACTGTAATGTCCTAGTTTTTGGCAAGTCTATGCAGTTGATGGAGTTAGCTCATCATAGCGACCCTCGTGAGCTGACAGGGTTTTAGTAAGTTTTTTTTTTGGCAGTGCAGTGGGTGGCTCTGGCAGTTGGTCATCACCTGCAATTGATCAGGTTAGTAATTGCATGAGCTCTTATTTAGTTATTTTTCATTGAGTTACATTATTATAATAATGTTTATATTATTATAATAATAACTTTAAGTGATATTTCTAAAAAGCAAGTTGGAAAGTTTCTAGTGTTGAGCCCTTTTGGGAAACTTCCACAATTTCTAAAGTGGAGTTTTATGGAAACTTCTGCCAACAAGAGCTTATAAATGAGAGCTCATTTCATTGGGAAAGGCAAGGTTGAAAAATATATTTGCTTTTGTGCCTTTGTGGCTTTCCTGATTTCCAACCTGTGAGCCTTTGTTGAAGTATAAGGGTCTCGTCTAAGAAGTTCTTAGCAATTGTGCTAAAGTATACAATTGGCCAACATCTCTTACTGTGAATTATGTGGCTAAGGAGAATAATTTTGATCGTCATATCTTTTGATGATTGTTTGGCTGACGATTCTGAGAATTGTGTATTTTACTGAGATTAGTATTGCAAAAAATGCTGAAGTATGCAAGTGTTTGAATTCCTCCTACTGTCTTACTGTGTCTAAGAGGGATTTAGTACTAAGCTTATTGTTTGAGTGAGTGAAGGAAAATTAATGCCACTACTAAAGTTCAATAGGGATCGATTTGAGGGCTGACATTGCAACGAGTCAAAGTCTGGGAGCATAATTGTGAGAGTAACGTTTGAGAGTTACAAGAGACCAAAGCGTCATTCAATTGGGAGTGTATGTACGCCACTTTTCAGCCTACATTTACAACATACACAAGTCGCTTCACATTCTGTAATTTGCGGCTAAGTACCAGGGCAAGTGTAATAATTTATTGGGATGTATTGGGACAATTGTGGCTCACGCAACTCATCCAGTTCATTGCATTTGGTGGTTCGAGGACTACTGCAGATGCCTGGGAAACAATTAATTGTCTGTGATTTATTGTTTAAACTTTAGACTATAGAAGCCACCGAATCATTCAAGGAGCTGCAATTTGGTTTGGGGTATGGTCAGCAACCAGAGGAAGGCCGTAGCAAATCGGTGAGGATCTGCAGCTTGTGTTTGGGCTGAATTCTAAATCGTTGTTGTAAGATATGCATTGTTAGAAGTTGTGATTCCTCTCAGAGCAAGGTATTGGATGGACGACTTGCTAACCAATTGCAATCCAGGTGCTTATTAGTATTTGTAAATCTGATTAGTGCTTGATAGAATAAAGTGCAATGTGGTTTAATTTCCAGTTACAGACTGATTATACGTATTGGCATTATAAATTCTTTGAAGTTGTTCAAAATTATTAAATCTCATAAAATCTCAAAAAAACATAAGTTGTGCATCAGCATTCAAACTAGAAGTCAATCAAGGTTTATACAAGATTTGACCAAAGAATCATCTTTGGCATGCTAGAATGCGCAAAAGGGTGATTATTTGAAGTATGTCAACCTTTACTGGTTAGACAATAAAAGAAGCAACTTCTACAGATGGCCAAAGACTGTTCATCGGTCTAACTTTAAACAAGAATATAAGGATCTCATCATCCTTCTCTGCAGAATTTGTGGCCTTAAAGATTCTACTGATTTTGAGCCATCGATGTATAAGTTTATGTTTCAAATCATGGAGAATAAAGAACACATCTTTTAGGGAGAGCTCATCAGCACTGCACTTTGCCAACAGATAGGCAACGTGGGAACATCAACACCCTTCTACATGAATTCTTATCTTGTTTATATGGTTGTTGCCATGGGATCTTTCTCTAGTCTTTCTACCAAGGGAGATCGTCTTCAAGTTCCTATTTGGGATTACGATGACCAAATTTCTTTGGCAAATAGTAAATTCCATTATAAAAGAGTCCAAGATGCTTTCTTTGGGCATTTCCAGTGTCTGTTCAATAAACATTTATCTGTCAAAAGAGTATCTGATGAAGCATGGGAGAAGGTGAACCAATATGGTTGTATTTTCTTTCAGTTTCCAACTTTCACATATTTGAGAGTTGGATATTTCAAAGGCGATCTATATACCTTACCTAGGTATGCTACAGATCGAATTATTTTGATGAAGCTAGTTAGATAGCTCATGGACGTGCAGAGTGATCAACATACTATGCATAGGCCTGGTTTCGGTATTACCTCAACTAAACCTTTGGCTATTGACAACTATTCAATCATTTCTATGCCTAAAGAAAAGAACATGGAAGCAGAGTTGCAGTTGATCACCTTAAAGAAGTTCAAGGCCAGATTTGACTTTGACTATCGAGAGATGAATTCTCAAATGAAAAGAGCTGACACTCGTGTTCATTGCATCGAGGACATCTAGATTGATGAGGATAGAACTCGACATCATGAAGATGGACTACTGTAGATTACACCTGTAGCAGATAATTGATCTTAATATGTTGGGAATCCCTTCAGATTTCCAAGTTGAAGATGATGGCAACATCCTTGATCTAGAGGTTCATCAAGCCGATTTTGATAAGTGCCATTTTCCTATCCAGTGGCAACAAAAGGAAGGTACGTCTATCATGGACAAATTTCAATCCATCTTGGTAAATACCAACAAATTGTTGAAAAGTAAAGGCCTTAACAGAGTAAATCCTACGATGGGCTTGAATTGTGGAAGTTTTGGTCCGCCTAGTAGGAAGTCACAACTGGAATCACAGGAAGAGATGGTGCTTCATCTTATGATGCTAAGGGTTCCCTCAAATTCAAATTGATGGGTGGAAAAGGAGCTAAATCATCTCAAATTTCTAAACCAATTCAAGAATCAGTGGAAAAATCAAAAGAGGAATTGGAAATAGAACCTAATAAAGAAGATTTAGATAAAGAAGCGAAAATCATGATCATATCTCCCCCAAAGCCTGCACAAGCTTGTACATCTTCTATACATGAAGAGCCTTTTCTACATGAAGTAGATGACAATGTGGATTCATTCTCCACTATTTTTACTCTTTCCATTCCAGTCTTGGAGGTTAATACCATGGCTCTTCCTATTTCCTCTGTTGCTCCTCGCATCCCTGCAAATGAACAATATGAACATATAACAAATGTGTTTGAGGATTTTCCGACTCCTACAAGTGGTCAAGTTTCCCAACTTGATACATCTTTAACAGGGTTTGAGCTTTTCATAACGGAGTCTTCTCAACATGTTCTTATGCCTTAAGTTGTGCAGACTGAATCTTGTTCTATTACAACTGAGATACAATCAAGATCAATGCCAATGGTCTCCAATGTATCTGCTTCTACAGATGAAGGTTTCAGCCTGCCTGCATGGTTGAGCAAAATAGCAACAAAGAGGAGAAAAGTGGTTGTTCCCCAGACAATCTCCTTATTAAGAAGACCAAATCCAAATCTTTGAAAAATAAGATTGTTTCCAGGATTTTCGTTGATTTCAATAAAACCAAATTTGTTGAAGTTGTTGACCCCGTGGTAGAGAAACATGTTGAAGAACTTATTCGTTCTGATTACAAGTTTAATAAGGTTGAAATCGGAAAGCAATCACATTTGAGTTGTTTGCAAGATGCTCAAGATGCATTGGCTAATGTATCAAAGAGCAATCATAATCTTTGGGAAAAGAAAAATTAACTGAAACAGGGTCTCAGAGTGTTATTAATATGTCTCAAACATCTAAAGAGAGAAAACTGGTTGAAGTCGCCAAGTCTTGGATACAGGAAATCATTTATGGAGTTCAAGCCATCATGGAGACATTTGCAGTTCTTAGGCGTGTCAAAGAGATGAATGAAATAGAGCGAAACTTAATCTCTTCATTGACTCAAGAGGTGGATAACTTGAAGGAAATCCTTGATGATTGGGATGAAAAGGTGAAATTCTATCTACCTTGGTCTCATGTGACACTCTTCCGTCATGTTAAATGTTCTTCAAATTTCAAGGGCTCATTGGTTACAAAGAGGAGACATTGAGAAAGCTTATCACAAAGTTGCAGGTGGCCATTAGAGATTATCAAGCAGTTGAAACAAGTGTAACTTGTGATTTGGAACAGATGGGATGCCATGTTACTGATGAATCTGGTAATCTCATTGCAGCACAAAGAGTAAACTCAGAATATACAATCAGGAACAATGCTGATGTAGATTCTGAAAACTAATCTCATTGCAGCACAAAGAGTAAACTCAAAATATACAATCAGGAAGAATGCTGATGTAGATTCTGAAAACTTGGTTCACATACAATGAACAAGTTTGTCTTGTATAAATCCTTGACAAAACACTTGTTAGATGCTACAACAGCAAATTCCAACAATCAACTTATGCAAATGCAGTGAGAGTAGAAGCCATATCAAAGACCGTGGAAATTGTTGATCTTCCCACAGTGTGTGACATCATTGTCAAATTCAAGGCACTGGAAAACAATCTTTAAGATTGTTGTTTTTGTTTTTATTTCATGTTAGTAATTGTAAAGGATGCATTATACGAAAAAGTGTAATTACATGTAATGCGAGTTACATGTATGTAAAAGGATGTAATGCAAATTGGATGTGCAATTGCATGTAACCCTATAAGTTCTCTTTTAGTTAGACTAGGTCAAAGTTGGTTGAGTTGCTCTCACTTTTTCCTCCACCTTTTTCTCAACTCCTATGCCTATATAAAAGAGTGCCCCCTCATTGTAAAAATAATCTTTATCTTTATGCAAGAGAGCTCTGGAGAAATTGTGTCAATAGACCTTTGTTTGTGTAAGCACTATTTTGAGAGAAAGTGAATACAGAGGAGCATTTGAGACTTAACTTTGAGTGAGATTGTTATTTGTATAAGCTTTGTCTATAATTCATCTAAGTTATCTATGATTCATGTTATCTTGTGTTCTTGGTAATTGTACCTTATGAAGTAAATATAAAAGAGTTAAGAAGGCAATTGGAGCCGAAGCTTTGACCAGGAGCAATTGTGGAAATATATAGCTAGAAGCTTTGTCTATAGCTTATACTTCTTTCTTAATTCACAAAATATTTGAGTTATTCTTACTTTTAAGAGTCTTTGTGCCCTAATTGTAAAGTTTTTCCACATAGAAGTACGACCGGACTTAGAGCCAAACTGGTACATTTTCAGCTAGCTTTTGAGTTAGTGAAAGTTTATTGGTATCACTATTTCCAGCTCTTGATAGAAGTGTAGTTAGAGATTCACCCTGCCCATTACTTGCTCCACGAGTAAGTGGATTCTTTCTTGAAAGTTAAGAAGAAATGATATTGGTAACACCCTTTTTATAAAATCTCTCGACTTCCTGCCTGCCCTTTAAGGTGAGAGAGACTTGTCTCACACGTTCTAGCTGGTCATCATATCTTTTGACTAGATTTTTACCCAAAACTGTCGGTTGCAAAATATCCACCCAACAACTACCTACAAGCGGTAGTTGCTCGAATCCACTGCAGATAGTCATCTCCTAATCAACCTACATTTAAATTACTAAATTCTAAATCAAACTGCAAATGTTCGCCTTATCTGTGACAATGGAGCAACCTGTGTATGGTAGCTTTGGATAATTTTCTTTTTATAAAAGTTCTTAGTCTGTTAAAGTTTTAAATTTCTTTAGGTACAAAGGATGTTTAGGATGATTTAAGATTTTTTAAAATTTATTTTAAATATTTAACTTAAAATCACTTCCAATAATTAGGAAAAGATGTTACGGGAGTATTTAGAATGATTTAGGATAATAGTTAAACTTTAAAATAGTATTAAATTTTAAAACATTACTTATATTTATTTAGAATAGTATTAAACTTTAAACTATGATATAGTATTGAACTTCAAAATAGCATTAAATTTATACATCATCAATAAAATACATCATCTCAAAAAAATGGCGGAGCACTGGAGAAATGGTTTTCAAAGAGGATTTATAGAGAATAGTAGGAATAGTGAGAGGTTTGGGAGGTTTGGAAAGGGCTCGGAGCCTTGTAGGAGACATGAAGGAAGGTTTTACTAGGGGAATAGGAATGGAAGATGGCAAAATGGGAACAGAAACTACCAAGAAAGCTCTCAATGGAAAAAAGTGGAACAGAACAATGGGGGAAAATGGCAAAATGGAAGAGAGGGGCTGAATGAAAATGGCTGGAGAAGATATCCGATGCAAAGATTCACATCGATGAGTCTTGGCAGGAATGTGGTTTTTGAAAATATTGCAAAAAAAATGAGAAAACCACAAGTAGTGCAAAACCAGGAGAAGCAAATAATAGAGGATCAGTAGTTAACTCGATGCACAGTTGAGAAGGTGGTGTTGGAAAGTGGTTTGATAAAGGAGAAGAGTGACTTTCTGAAGAAAAATGCATTATTTCTAAATTGGGGAGGTCCAAGGCCGGCAATAGGTAAGATTAAAATCTGGTGTGATGAGAAATGGGGTGCAATGAAAGACTTTAAAACATTAGAAAATGGTTGTTTTATGGTTACAGTGGATATAGCACAAGATAGGGATTGGATCTTGAATAGTGGCCCTTATTTTATGGAAGGATATGGGTTTTATATGAAGAAATGGACCCCGAATTTTGATCCAACAAAAGAGGTAATAAAGGAACTTCCTCTATGGGTAGGATTGAGAAATTTGCCGCACAAATACTGGCAGGAACAATGTTATAAAGCGATTGGAAACAAGCTAGGAACATTCATTAAGGCGGTGGAAATGATGGACAAAGAAACTCCGCAAATGTTCCCAAGAATATGTATAATGTGGAATGATTGTCATCCAATCCCTAAACTGATTGAGATCTTTAATGAAGGGGTAATATGGAGACAGCCAGTGTCTTTGGAGGAAGGTTTGAAGGTAGGTGAGTTTTGCCTTTGTGAGGAACATGACTCAGAAAGTTGTAAGCAAGAAGGACATCATAAGGGTAGAGAAGAGGAAAGGCTACTCCAAAAGGTTATAGAAATGGCCAGGATAAAAGAAGTCGAGAAGGATGAGAATGAAATTCTAAGGCAAAGGGATCATTCAGAGGTGGAGAATGTTATGATCTTGAAAACAAGAGCAAATAACTGTCAAGAAAAAGGGTCTAGGGTATGCGAGAATTAGGAAGTGGTTTAGGGAACAGTGGTAGATGATGAAAGTTGCAAAGGCCCAAAGGAAACACCGCAAAGTGGAAAAAATGGTGGTGAAGATCAGTAGAGGAGGTTGGTGAGTGAGAATGTCAATATAAGTATGGAATAGGGGCAAAGGTCAGTTAGTGAGGATGGGGCTGATTATAGAACTTTGGAAGGAAGTGAAAAAAAGGGTTGTAAGGACATAGAAGGACCTCAAATGTCTCAGTTGTCAGAAAGGCTAGAAGAATCACAAAAGGAGTGAGAGTAAAATGAAGGGTATATGACAGGGTTGGAAGGAGAAATGGAGGGGGGGATTGGAGAGTGTTTTAAGGATATTGAAATTTCTCCAATAACAAACTTGAAAGGAAGATTAGGAGAATCAAGCTCGGAGGAAATATTGAATGAGGATGATGAGGAAAGGGATGTTGATGGAGAAGAAGAATTGTTTGGGATGGAGGAAAATATGATCTTTAAAGAAAAACGAACGATAGAGAAAACATAAAGTAAAAAACATAAAACATATATTGGGGAGAGCCAAAAAAGGGGAAGAAGAACCATTAATGCATTGATCCAAATTGCAGGAAGTGCAAGAGGTCAAAGTAAATTGAAAATGGGAAGGGGAAAAATCCCCTCCCAAAAGAGATAAAGATCCTCTCGTGGAATGTCAAGGGATGTAATGCCCCTGACAAAATGTGCTTGATCAGGAGAGGCCTTGATCAAGCAAAATTGGATGTGGTGTTAATGCAAGAAACAAAGATAAAGATGGATGATTTGGAGGGGATGAGGAGAAGTTTTAATAGATGGAAAAGTGAGTGGGTGGCTGCAGAGGGAGCCTCAGGGGGAATGTGTGTTTTATGGAATCAGGAGACAGTGACTGGAACTGTAATGTAGATGTGCAAGAATTGGCAGTGGATAAAAGTTTCTCCAAAACAATTAGGATATGAATTTAATGCTCTTAATGTTTATGGCCCAATTCAGAGTAGAGAGAAGAGAGAACTATGGAAGACACTAACAGAGGTTCTGAAAATATTACAAGATGAAATCACTATTTTAGGGTGTGATTTCAATGCTATCCTCTACCCAAAAGAAAAAAAAGGAGGTAAAGGTTGGAGGTCAACTACACAGGAGGACTTATCGACCTTTGTTATGGAAAATGGCCTAATTAATATTCCTTTTAAACAGGGAGATTTTACATGGAATAATAGGACGCAAAGGTTTGTGAATATTGCTGAAAAATTGGATAGGTCCCTTCTGGGGGGGATTGTCAAGAGTTGATTGTCTGTTGAAGCTGAAATTCTGCCTATTCATGGCTCAGATCACTTCCCTATCAGTCTAAGAATTCAGGAAGAATATACTCTTGACCAATGCCCTTTCAAATTTGAAGCTATGTGGATGAAGGCAGATGGATATAAGGAGATGGTGGAAAAATGGTCGATAAAGAGAAAGTAGAAAGTGTGGAATAGAGAATCTTTCCAAAACATATTTAAAAGAAAAGGGGTACTGGAAGAAACACTTAAAACTTTGAATGAAAGAATAATTCAGGAGGGGATGAACAAGGAAGATTTCCTAGAAGAAAAAAGGCTAAAAAGAGAGTATGATGAAATCTTGTTAAGAGAAGAAGTATTCTAGAGATAGAAATCAAGAGAAACGTGGTTGAAAGAAGGGAATAGAAACACAAACTTCTATAATTCAGTTAAAATAAGAAGAGCTCATAATAAAAAAAATTATATTAAGAATGGAGAGGGTGAGGTGATAAGTGATCCAAAATTGATAAAGAAAGCAACAGTAGACTTTTTCAAAGACAGAGGAAGATCGGAGGATGGGGTGGAGGCTTCAGATGAGGATGTTTTGGATTGCATTCAGGGGTGTATTATAGATAGGAAAAATGCAATGTTAAATGCTGAAGTCTGAAAAGCAGAGGTAAAAAATGCTTTATGGGGTTTAGGTAAAGACAAGAGTCCGTGGCCAGATGGCTTTACAGGTAGTTTTTTTAGACTCATTTGGGAGTGTATAGAAGAAGAAATTTGGGGGATGGTGGAGGAATCCAAAAGAGGGGAGTTTGTTCTAAAAGATTTAAATAATACTTCTATTGCGTTAGTTCCAAAAGGGGATGAATGCAAATCTTTTGATGATTTTAGACCAATTTCTTTATGTAACACTATGTATAAAATCATTTCAAAGGTAGTTGTCAATAGGCTTAAAGTGGTGCTAAATGATGTAATATCTAAGGAACAAAGTGGATTCGCTCCAGGAAGATCCATTTTTGAAGGGGTGATTATTGCCCATGAAATGATCCACTCGATCAAAACAAATAAGCTTAGCAAAATGATCGTAAAGTTGGATATTAAACAAGCTTATGATGAGGTAAATAGAGATATTTTGCTCAAAGTTCTGAAGAAATTTGGTTTTAATGAGGATTGGATTAGCTGAGTAAATGGTTTTTCAACCTCTGTAAGGTTCTCTGTTTTGGTTAATGGCAGTCCCTGAGGTGTTTTTGAATTAGAAAACGAGATTAGGCAAGGGGACCCTTTATCTCCTTTCTTATTTATAATCTTGGCTGAAGTCTTAGGAAGGCTGATTAAATAAAAAAAGGGTTAAGAGGTATATGGAAAGGGGTAAAGGTGGCAAGTGAGTGGACCCAATTTCGCATCTGCAATTTGTAGATGACACTTTTCTAACTGGTGAAGTTTTGGAGTAGGAAACTAGATTGATGAAAAAGACTCTGGAAATCTATGGAAAAGTGTCAGGACAAAAGATAAATTGGGCAAAGTCTGAATTTTTTTTTTAACACCCCTCTTTATAGGAGAAGAGCCATTGGAAGAATTCTAAACTTAAAGCAGAGGAATCTTCCAAGTAGGTATTTGTGAATTCCTTTATTCCAAGGGCAAAATAGAAGTGAAGTATGGAAGGGATTGGCAGAAAAATGCTAGAGGAAGATGGAAGGATGGAAACATAAGTGGTTGACTTCTACAAGAAGGATTCTGATGCTAAAATCAATGGTCTCAATGGTGCCTATTTTCTCAATACTGTGTTTAAAAATCCCGATGAAGGTGATTAACTTAGTGGAAAGGCAGATGAGAAAATTCTTTTGGAGTGGGGCGGGGAAAGAGAAAAAATGGCCATTACTTAAATGGGAAAAAATTTGCAGACCTAAGAAGTTTGGAGGTGCAGGAATTAGAGACCAGAACACAATGAACATTGCTTTAGGGGCAAAGTTGGTGTGGCAAATGGCAAATGATGAAGAGCAAATGTGGATTAGGATTCTCAAAGCCAAATATATGGACTCTAATGAGAATATAAGAATTTTAACTATTGAAAATCCGATTAGAGGCTTAGCAATATGGAATTTTATTCTTTCGTGCAGGGATGTCATAACAAACCATATTTCATGGGTCATTGGTAATGGCAATAGGGCAAAGTTTTGGGAGGACTCATAGAATGAAAACAAATCTTTAGATGAGGAAATAAAAGATAGAGAAATGAAACAGATATTGTGTGATTTGTGGGGCAGGAATGTTAGAAACTATATGGTGGAAGTTGAGGGAGTATTAGGAAAAAATGGATGTGGAAAGATTGGAAAGTAGAAGGCCTATCTGAAGGACAGCAACAATCCCTAAGGGAGACCTTTAATAGAAGAAAGATCTGCATAATTAATAGAGATGATAGGATTAGTTGGTGTGCAACTGCTTTGGGTAAGTTTTCAATCAAGCTTGGATATGAAATTTTAGATAATGAGGAAGAATGTTTTGAAGCAGGGGATTTGTGTTGGAGTAAAGAAATACTTCCAAAGGCAGGAACTTTCTCATGGCTAGCAATACAAGGCAAAATCCTAACAAGGGATAGGAGAAGAAATTAGGTTTCCAAGGCCCTACAAACTGTGTTATGTGTGGAAAGAAAGAGGAGAGTGTTGATCATTTGTTGTTAAATTGTGACATTGCAGCACAGTGTTGGAGGTGTCTTCAAGGGAAATTGGTTTGGTCTAGACCTTGGAGCCCCTCTCTTAAGGCCTTCTTTATTTCATGGCCAAGAGTAGGAAGGAGAAACTTATTTGAATGCATATGGAGAGTGAGTCCCTCAATTGTTATATGGGAGGTCTGGAAGGAAAGGAATAGAAGGATTTTTCAGGAATTATTAGAGACAATTGATCAGCCTTTAGAAATGATTGATCATTCTATTGAAGAAGTGGTCAATGTTGCAATCTTTAAGAAAAATATGTCAAAATGTGTGTTTATAAATTATGATAGAGCTATTCAGAAAATGTGGCCAAGGAACAAAATAGGAAAGGCAAGAGCAAAGGGAAAATCTAATTCTAAAACCAATAAAAGGGAAGATGTGAAATGGGAAGCTCCCGAAGAAGGTTGGTTAAAAGTAAATTTTGATGGGGCATCTAAAGGAAACCCTGCAAAATCAGGAGCAGGATGCATTGTCAAGGATTATTTAGGGGAGGTTGTGGCCTTTGGAGCGTTAAGGTTACAGGATGAGACAAATAATGAAGCAGAGTTCCAAGTAGCATTGCTAGCATTAAAATGTGCAAAAAGATGAGGAAATAAAATTATTTTCGAAGGTGATTCGATGGTGGTTGCGCAAGTTGTTAGCAATAATTCAATCTCCACATGGCACTCAGAAAATTTGTTAGTGTCTATTATTGAAGAGTTAAATGAATTTGAGGAATTTCAAATTCGCCATGTCTTTAGAGAAGCAAACAGAGATGCAGATGCTCTTTCAAAATGGGTAGTGGACTTAAGGGAGGATGGATGGCCAGTTTTTGAAAATTGTAGCTGTTGGGAAGGAATTGACAAAGAGGTTTCATGCATTTATTAGTTGGTGTTCTTTTTGAGATTGGTTGAGTGTTTTATAAAAAGAGATGATGGAAAGATGATTGACGTCATAAAGGACTGTCAGAAAAGCTGGATGGGCAAATTTGGAAAATCGGCAATAAATGGGTTAATCATGATAAGATGCGATAACAGGGAAGGCATGATCTTTGAGGAAGGTTGATGTGACGTTTCCTTTAATGTGGAAACTATCTGAAGGCAATATATAGTAAAGGTGGAAAGGCTTTTTCTAATAATCAGAACAATGAATTTATAGAAGTGATAATGACTGAATTAAAAGGCAAAATGGAAGCAACATTTACCTTTAAAACAAGCAGACAATAGAAGGCATTGTTCAGACAGGTGTAAGACAAGAGTTTGAAACTGTTGCTCAAATGCCCAAAGCCAGTTGTGATAGAAATCGTTAAGGAGACGGTGGGGGGAGTTGTTTCAAAACTCCTCCCATAATTGGAAGATAAATGTGGATATAGCGGTGATAATAATGGCATGGGGGCTGGAGATAGCATGCCCGGTGGAAGAAGTGGAATGGGTTATGAAAAAATTGTTTCCAGATGATTTAATTGTGGGAATTGAGTACTTGTTAGAGTGGGCATGATCGGGGAAAGGTTTTGATTATTGTGAATGTTATGAGAACTATGAAGAGGGCAGGAAACTTGGATTGGTAGATTTTCTGTGGTAGCCAACAGGGGTGGACAAGGATGGTTATAAAGCCAAAACAAAGGTGACTTGGGCTAAGCTGGTGGCGGAAATTGGAGTTTTTTTGGAGAGGAGCGAAGAAAGGTTATGGGCTTTCTCATTGCCCACCCAAGGAAGCGAAGAAGTGCAAGAGGAAGAAGGATTAGGAGGGTGGTCAGGTTCAAATTCCCAATTAGGGTGGAGGAGTGAAGAACGAAGAGGAAAGCAAAATAGGCCATTTTTTGTCTGGATTAATATGGGCTTCGAAGCACAAAATTGCCGAAGGAAATCTCGAGGAAGGATAGACGAAACTATAGTAATGCTGCAAGCTCAATGCAATGAAATAAAAGAAGCAATTTTGCGGCAGTTTTTGCAGGGTTGAGGAGGAAGATGCAAAAAGGCACGAGTTTGGAAAGAGGCCAAGTAGGTGTAAAGGCCAAGCGATGGAGCTGAAGATGGAAGACTGGGAAAGAGAATAGCAGGACAGGTGGTGGACAATCTGTTCATTTTTTATGCTTTTTGTTAACTGCCCAATCAAGTAATGCCAAGATGTAATGGGTTTTTTATATAAAGGTTTAGGACTTAGGGGGAAAGATATAAGTTTAAGAATGTCTAGAAAGGTGGTTTTTTGAGATGAAACATGTATTCGTAAGGGAAAGGCTATAATTTAAAAGCCTAGATGTAATATTGTAAAAATCATATTTTAATAATATAAAAATATTATTACCGACCAAAAAAAAATAACATTAAATTTATTTAGAATGATAATAGTATTGAACTTTAAAATACTAAATATATTTATAATAGTAAATTGTATATAATATTATAAGTTTTAAAAGTTTCTACAACATTTAAAAATTAAATTGCAAGTTTTTTTATGCATAGTTATTATAATATTATATTATTAATATTTTTTTAATTTATTGTTTAATATTGTATTATTTAATGTTATATGTTATTTTAACTTGTTGGCTTTTGTAGATAACATAATGGCTAATATTCTACTTTTTAGGCTGTATACATCTATATATATATTTATGATTTTTATATTGTTTTTGTCTGGACATACACAAACGTAGCCAAACCCCCTCCAAAAAAATTGTCAAACCCATGTATGCATCCCCATGCCTGTACCCGCACTAGCAACTTAGCATTTCATATTTGAATGGAATATGTGATTTTAGGAAAAGATTTAGCACAATCCCAAAAGGGGACTTTACAAGACTCTTGGCTCCAAAAGCTAACAGTAAAAGTTAATTGATATCACTTACATACATAAAGTAAAAAGAAAAGTCATGATCATTGCAATGTTCTGTTCTTGACGTTACTTGCTAAACGACCAAACTTAGAACACAAAACTGGTCATACGCTTGTGATTAGATAGTTTGTACGGATGGAGCAAGTAGACAAGATGGTCATACAGCCAGAGAGGGAGGGAGTGATGCTTGTTCAGTGTAATGTCCCCTCTTGGTGATTCACCCTTAAATCACTTCTAATCCCCAATTTCATGATTTGAATATCATGGGTAACTTATTAACATGTTTTGAGGAGTCTTCTTGCTAGTAATAATACATAGATCTCTTTATATCATCAATAATGCCCTCATTTAATTTTCCTTGTTTCTCTATTCTCTCCTTATGGATTTAAACCAAATTACGTTATAACTTTGATTCTCTCTTCTTATTACTTGTTAAATCTCCAAAATCTTATATTATAAATAGGATGTAACAGATATACCTTACTACCCTTATGCTTTATTGATTATTTCTTAATGTCTTTCTATTATAAACTCTCCTTTTATCATCTTGTATTACATCCCTTTTACTGCCTCATTACTTTTCAACATAATTCCTTATCTATGTTGACTGCCTTTCTATTACAATTTTTTACAAATTAGACATGTCTTCTTCCTCTTAAATAATTTGATGATTCCCCTTACCGGTTACTAAAAAAATCCCTCCATCTTTATCAGTGGCTTACAAGTCACTCTTCCAGACACTTTAAATGTCTTCCCTACTCAATCCTTCACTGCCATAAATACTCTAGGATATTTATTGTTTGGTTTGAATGTTTGTACGAAGCAATAATACACTTTTAGAGTGCTCTAACATGTTTGTAGATGAATTCTTCATATAACTTATTGTAGACTGTAGAACAGTTGTGGTACTAATTGGAATCCTTCATTTCTTTCCTTTCTATGTGGCTAAGATTATAGCTTATCCAGCTCCTGCCATAATATTTCATGTTTTCCTTTGCAAATGATGATCATTGGAATAATAACTCTAGACACGATATATCCCTTGTTTCTGTCAATTTCAAATACAAGCTTGTTTGGGTTTTGATGTTTCTATTTCTTCACTAGATTTATTTTTTCTACTGTATAAATTATGGTATTTTGTATCCTTCTAGAGCCCCTATCACTCTTAGTACGTTTGTAAGCAATGCAATCGAAGAGGTAATATTATCTCCTAATTCGATGATATTTTCCTGCCCTACAAACAACCTTCATGAATTTCCAGTGATACCGCTAGATTATATATGTAATTTCTATGCCTATAGCTGTTGTTTTCGTGATCTCTATATTCTTATATCCATTGTGTTGGATGTCATCTCTGCCTCATACTTCCCATTTACGAACTGCATATTCTCCAATTGGGTGACTCATCCCTTGTACTAGTTCTTATCTCCTATGGATTCAGATATCTTCCTTCTTTGGCTATCCTACAGATCCTAAGACCCATCACCCCATGGATATTTGTTTATCCATGAATGTTTCTATCGTATGTCACATGCTAAGGTGATATATGCCAATGTTCCAGGACTTGCCAAGTTCGAGCAGGACTCTACGAGTCCGAGGCAGAGGCAGTCTTTCCGAGGCAAATGGCCTCTAGACTCTGACTCGGCCGAGTCCTGGCAGAGTCCACGTGGACTCGCCAAGTCCAAGGACTCTGCCGAGTCCAAAGCCCAAGACTCTCCGAATTTTTATTTTTTTTAATTTATTCTTTTTTTAAATTTAAAAAGATAGAGATTTCTAGAAGGTGCTTTTTTACAATGTATATGAATTCTGAAAATGATGTTGTGGTATGTCAGGAATCTATTAAGGACTGAATCTCAAATCTTAAATAGTCATCTTTATATTATGTTATTCAATTTTTTCCTTCAAAAATTCGTTGTTATACTTGTGTGATCTATGCAAAATTGTGTATGAGTGTTAAGTAGCTTCTATTTATCTCAATTACTGTGTATTTGATGTTAATTGACTAAATGATGTATGAAAAAATTGTTAAATCCTTAAAAATCTTTTAATTTCATGGGTTGTTCGATTTTCCGAGTCCTTGCTGAGTCTTGGCCGAGTCCGGTCGCCGAGTCCAAGTCCGAGTTGGATTTTGACTTTCCAAGTCAGAGGCGAGTCCGAGTCTTTTAACACTGATATATGCTATCAAATGTTGGATAATCCCGTGCTAAAGGACATTAGAAAACAAATGCTGAAGGTGGATTGATTTTTAGTTTTGATTGGATGTAAACTGATAGTGAATCCTGTTTAATGCCCACTGGTTATTATAGCCTTCCCCACCCCCCCCTGATATTTGTATGATTCTAATAACCAAATTTAGCAAATATTGTTCTATTAGTATTAATTACTAGCTAAGTTTAAATTTCAAATTTAAACTTATCGAATTGTAAATAATAATTAATCAATTATATTACTATTGATATTAATTTATAGTTGAACCATAATTATGTATAAAATTCTCTGGGAGAGGGGATATTACATTCAGCTAGTTGGAGGTCGTACAAAAGGGTGACCAGATGACCATATGATATGTGTTTGGTTGTACAGTCTAAGTGCAATTGAGGGGGTTGTACAGTCTAGGATGATTTGAGGGTAATTGGCCATACAATCTGTAATTACAATTGGTAGTACAATCTGAGAGGTGTCTTGGTCGTACAATCTGAGAGAGACAGTCAGGTCGTACGGAAGGGTTGGGTGTTGCACAAGCACCGGTTACAGTTGTCACAGTTTGCTGGGACTGAATGTCGTCGGGGTGATTTGGATCTCAGTAGCAGAGAGGAGGAGGATTGATGGATGCTTCGCCACGGATTTGAGTTACGATCCAGATGCCAAAAAATGTAAATATATTTGCCAGAAACGCCTATCAATGTCAATACAAGTATTGCATTCCAATTCCAAATATATAGATATACGTATTTGCAAACAAAGATGGTGAGCATATTCGCCAGATCCAAGCAAGCAATACAGAAACAGAATAGGCTTAGGGTTGAATCCCACCGAAACCGGAATAGCCAAGTAGGGAAGATCTTTCGCTTCCAAAATGGCGAACAACAGAGAATCCCAAGTGGAATTCGCAATATAAGAAAATATAATCCAATCGCATACCTACTACTACCTACATGTCGTGCTTAAATACTCTTCGGAGAAACTTCCCAACGGTTTACACAAATAGCCAACGGCCATTCCTACGAAAACAAATAATAAAAATGGGTCTGAGATATACTAAATCAATCGGCCCATTAATAAAGCTTTGATTAAATATTTATTTATGACAAGAACATTACAATCATCAATGGTAACTGCTAACAAGCATTAGTAAGAATTGTTTTACCAAATTGAAGAACATGTAGTGTATAGTTAAAAACAACAAATAAACAAATTACAGGTATAATCATATAAATTATGTGAAATATTATATGTGAACTATGGTTGTTATTATTCTTCCAGATCTTAATAAAAATAAAATTAGATATGGTAAAGTGTGTGGATACGTTCTATTTTAAACAAGAGACCTAAATGTAAGGTAAGCCCCCAAATTGGTCACTTGTGAAGGGGATGACCATGGATAGCCCCACCATATCTTTCAAGTAAAATACTGTTAACTTGTTTATGGATTAAGCACTAATTCAGCTGACTTGAAAAACTTTACAAACTTGGACTTCACAAAGAGTAGGGGAAAGAGTTGGTGAAAACACAGATTTGTAAAAATGTTCTTCAAAAACATGTATATCAGTGAATTGAGGAAATATATCACTGATTTCCTTCATATATAGATCAAAACTAGAGTCCAATACACATCATACATATAAATAAATAACTCATTACACCTGTCTTCCAAAAGTTCTTCTTAGAAGACAAACCTAATGTATAAGGGCAGAACTATCACTGAACTGGTCAGATTACAAGAAAAAATGCTATGCATACAAAGCAAAAATCACTCTTGTTTTACATTCATTCACCCTTCACAGTAGGTACCAGCAGAATAGAGGCAGTTGTTATGGCCTTGTGACTATGTAAAAGAGGCATCTTCTGTTACAGAACAGTAGAGGCGGCATTCAAATTGGGGAGCAATATGAAATACCCCTTATGGATATTTGCTCCAGATTTAACAAATGTTGCACAGAGATTCAAGAAAACAATAATCATACAACTTAATTTCACTTTATCCAACAGATTATATGAAAATCATATAAAACCAGGTTGAAATGAGATTTAAAATTAATTATGAAGATGAATCATCACTACCTTATTTTTCAACACATGTGAAATACCTCTTCTCACGAATTTGCCCAGCTGTGAACTCTCTCACGAATCCACCTCCAAAGATGAATTGTGTTTCCGTCCAATCCACCAAAAAATTCTGAAGGTTTCCATTCTCAAGTTTTCAAATCTAAAAGCCAAAGCTTCCTAGAATTCTCCAAGAGAAAACAATAACCAGACATAGACAGCACATTCTTAGAATGAGCCTCTCAATATTCTTTAGTAGTACATCCCTATCACTCTTTGTTTCCCTTCTGCCTGTCTCTTGGTATTCTTTTTCTATGTCTCTTTATCGTCCCCCTTTAAATTGAAATGACTTAATTAACTAATCAACAATGGTGGAAGTGCTGAACCAATTCACTAGGAACAAAAGAATCGATGTAAGGAAAGAGAATGGAGCTATCAAAGAGAAGAGAGATCGTGCTGGCCCGAGTTGGGATATCATTCCTTGCACGCCACAAGGTTTTGACCCCCCCAACCACCCCCGCTCCCTTGGAGCTTTTGATGATGACAAAGCTGACTGTAGCAACAATATTATTGATACTTGGGACACATAGCATTTAATTCTATGTGCTGGCTACTTTAGTTGATAATGCTCCTGTTGAGAACTAAACTTTATCATAATTGTTGAGAACTGTATATTTTGTTGTGTATATTTTAATGTTTATGATGTAAAAAGTTGCAGTCTTATGATCATCAGACATATTCTTGACGTGGATCTGTTAGATAGGGTTTATATTTTGGCATGACAGTTCAAA
Source organism: Cupressus sempervirens (assembly GCA_028749045.1). Lineage (NCBI taxonomy): Eukaryota > Viridiplantae > Streptophyta > Pinopsida > Cupressales > Cupressaceae > Cupressus > Cupressus sempervirens. The sequence continues at coordinate 416,248,088 of CM053786.1, forward strand.
CTTGTTTTATACATGATGTGTTCCTCGTAATTCCTCTATTTTAATACCAAAAAAATTAATGTTCTATTAAAATCATTTTAATGCTTTATTAAAAAATTAAATTAAGTCATCATTAAATTGATACAATTTGACAACATAGATTTTAATTTTTCAATTAACTATTAATGTTCCAAGGAAGGGACAATTACAATCCTCCCTCCCCAAAGATCGGTTGCCTCAAAGTAATTTGCACCTGCATACAGAAACCAAATGTATAGATTCCATATAAACCCCAAGAATCTTTCTTCACCAACCCGTTGTGTTACTCTAATATAAATAACATGGCCGTAATTGTGAAGCCACTCATCAAAATGCCACTGAAGTAATGCACCAAACATGTCAATATCAAGATCCCAAAATTTCATGTTGTCACAATTGTCAAATATGAAAAGGTGGTAGTATCTTTAAAGCTATCAATACTATAAACAACTCTCCAACTACAAATGATCCCCCATGTAAGTGTGTAACACGCATCATAGGCACACATACCAATATTATTAAGTGGCCATAGTGACCCAAATTCTCCCAAATGGAAGTGAAGAATATTTGAGTTTTGTTGTCTTACAACTAGCTGCACTGATGTCTACAAGTGCAGAAAATTAAACTGCTCAAAAGTTGAGGTCAACACCAACAATGTGGGAGGCTTAGTCCAACAATTATCAATTTGGAAAAACACTGAAATTCTGAACACATTGGAATCATGAGTAAGGAAGTAGCTGAAAATCCATCTCCTATGATCAAACCATATCTATCATCAGTCCTCAACCAAGAACTACTCAACTGCTCAAACACAGAATTCATCTAACTCATTTGTAGATTAGAATTCAAACCCATGTGTGAGCCGATCGAAAATTGGGCAGTAATACTGACTCTAGAACTAGTTCTAATACACCATTCCTGTGATTGAAACTCGGCACTAGAAATTGCACCTCAGTACCAATTCCAACAAGGAATTCTATTTTCATCACCATAGTCAAAAAGAACTCCCTCTTCCAACTAGAAGAGTGGAATATCAAATGTCCAATCAGCATCCACCTCAAATAAAGAATTGTAAACCAAGTGGATTTACCCAGCTCATTCTGAAGTTTTGGCTGGTCCAAAAAATTTCACTTGACTTTTCAGACAGTTACCAAAATTATAAGTTTGTTGTATGTTGTCAAGTTCCTCAATCACTTCCTTGAAAAACTCAGCCCTTACTCTAAGTTCCTTTTCCATGAACAAACTAGTGACAACAATCCGATATTTTTCTTCTCGAAGGACCATTTCATTATTCTCCAATATCTCATGTGTATTGTTAAGCTCCATGATGAATTTTTTGACTTCATCCTCCTTTTCCTTCAATTTATCAGCATATATTTCAACAATCGTTAAGATATGATCCTTGTCTGAAAGTAAACACAAATAATCAGATTTCATTGATTCTAAAGCCAATTTAACCACCACCAAGTCTGCAAAATAGAAATCATGTGTCATGCCCCTTTGTCTCCTTCCCGTAGAGATTTTCAACGATCTTGTGTCATCATAATGTACTAAAGTTGCAACAATCATGTCATCAATTATCTTAAGCTGATCCTTCAAAGCATGTGTATCAAAACCATCATCTTGAAATGCATTCTTTGATTGGTTTTTCAAATCAGCTCCTTGAAAGTCAAGTTCTTGGTAAATTTTAGACTCACAAGAACCACCCTTTGGTCAATAGACAATTCACTGCCCCTCCAACAATTCTAGACTTACTAGATAAATCTTCCTCCATCTTTGAATGCAAGATCACAACAATTGTTACATCATCATCTTCAAATGATCCATCATTATGTGAAGATTCATTTTACTCCTTGGAAACACTTTTATATTTCAACATGTTTTCTCTTTGAGTAAAACCATCCTCATCAAAATGTTTTTCATTAACAAATTCCAAGTCACCCATTAAGATGTTTATATAACCCTTACCTATAACCAAGGTTGAATGCATGTCCACACAATCATTTGTGTTATTTTGTCAGAACCAAATTGTGGGATTTCTATTTTCTTCAACGCTGGTCCAACCTTATTTAGCGACTATCTTCGAAGACTCTTGGCCTGTAAAACAAATCTCCTCCCTTATCATTTGGTTCTTACTCTTTATGGAAGATCTTGTAACTTGTAAGCCCATTGAGATTAGCACATTTTCAGTCATTTGTTCCTTTAATCTTTCAATTTATGCTCAACCAATCTTTTGGAGAACCCATAAGCAATAGGTGATATAGCCAACAAGTTTTATTGCTACCACTTACAGATATCATCATCTTCATCTAAGATAAAGAATATAATGATTTGCATACAAGTCTCATATTGTACGAATGATGTTTCTTGATTTTGGTTAACACGCATCACTATGAGGAGTTGTCTTACATCTTCACAAGGATGTTCCAGTAACCTGTGCTGGACCAAGGCAAGCATCGAAACTTGAAAAGCCCAATTCAGAAGCCTCTAGTCTGAAGTCTACTTTGAATAAATATGAGTCTAATTCCTTCAGCTTAGAGAGGATACCATCTAGAAATTCCATGAACTCCAATTGTAATCCAGTCAAATGAGGTCACTTCCTTACATCCTTTTCTAATGCAAGTCCCTTAACTGATCTCCATTGAATGTATCAATGAATTCTTTTGAGAAAAATATTACTTTTCTAATCTGCCATTGTCTTCATTTAGTTTTCTAAGATGATCTTTGTGAATTTCTGTAGGGGTTGCCAAAACTGATCCAATTTGTTTTTGAGCCCAACTCTCTTTATTAACTGAACAGGCATTTTATCAAACAGTTTGCAAACAAGCTGCTACGATTTTCCATCTCGTTGCTTTACAGATAAGCGTTTGATTTTAATGCTTGTGTTTGCCTGATAAAAACTGCATGCATCAGATTCTGAATGAACATTTATTGATCAAAAATACAAACCAATTTTTGGAAGAGTTTCTTGTAAGAGCGTCTCATGTTATTTTTCAGCAAACTTTTAAAGTTTCTCTTTATTGCATTTTGTCAAACACTTGGAATGAAAACAAGATACAGAGTTCCAGGATTATGTCAACACTTGAATAAGTGTACGGTTGGCTTCTGAAATTTTCTGAATCCCTCTTCAATGAGTTCAAAACATCTGCTGGAGAATGCTGCTATTCATACAAACTCATTTACTGAGTTCTTCCAGAATTTACAAATAAAGAATTATAATCAAAAACAACAATCTTAAATCTAATAGCTTCCTTATTTACTGGTAGTCCAGAAATACAGTGATTGTTGCTGCAAATCAACTAATAATAACCACGCACCTTATGTCATCAACATGAATGAACCTTTTTTCTAATTTCAACAGAAGTGTCTGTTGAAATTCTTCATAGCCACAGAGAGCTCAGCTGCACGGTATATGTTTGACTTGCATATAAAATTTGTTTCCTAGATGTCTGAGAAATCATCTAAACCTTCTACAAAACCGTGCCATTGGTAATTTTCATGTTCTGTTCTGGAGAACACTTTGCCCTTCATAACAACCTGAATACTAACAGCATGAGATATTGGGCCTCCCACACAGAGAATTGGAGACCTCAGTCCAGGCAATATCTTTCACTGTCATTCATGTTCCTGCATCTGTCACCTCTGGTGACTCCAGTCAATTTTCGTACATTTGGTAATGGTGAAAATCTCCTGTTCTTTTTCAATACCAGGGAACCCAAGAAAAAGAGACTTGAGTTGTCATTAGTTTCCTAGTTTTCATAACCTTAATTGTTTTTCCCTTTTGAAGATGAACACAAAAATCACTCAAAAGACCAAACACCTCATCACAACCACAGGGTTTCTCCAAGAATAATAGCAGAACCGGAGAGGAATCGTGAGATAGTATTTCATTTCAGAAATCCACACAATATCTCCCACAATGTTGGCACTTACATGAACAACACTAATGGTGTCACCTCCAACAGCCAGTAGCAGTCTCGTTCACCCACACAAAGACAATTTTAGCAAACAAACACAACCCAAGGAACAGGACAGTTGCAACAGTAAATTTCATTCACACTGCACATCTAACATTTGTTAATTGCTCTGTATTCACAATAAACAGAGAATCTTTAGTTCCAACAACCACACAGTAGTTTAATTTTCCTCCACTGAATCACAACAATCCTAAACCATGGACTGACAAAATTCAAACTTTCCAAGGATTCCAATACGCTTTTCAGCACTTTCAAACTATAAAAACCTTCACTTGTTTATGCCACACCTTAAAATTTTCTGTAATATTTCATCGATTAATGTTTGCCAAAAACGTCTTGCCAAATTTAGGAAAGGGGATTAAATGTTTATATAGAGCCTCAACATATTCACACAGATTAATATGATATTAATCGGCAAATCTTATACAAACCCAATACTTTTATAACCATTGTACTTTCAAGCTACCCTCCGATATTGGAATTTAAGGGGCCAAAGTTAATGGATTTCACTCTCTTTAAAGTCTCCACATCACTATTAAATGCAATAAAATCTTCATGATACTAGAAAATAGTGGCTTCACCTTAATAAATTAAATGCCACCAATACTTTTGATATGGAAGACAACAATAATATTAATGTTTAGACATAAATCAACCGTTATCCATGATGAAATCTTCCAAATAAGTCCATTAATTTTCTGGACCAACTCGGAACTGGGTTTTCTCCAACTTCTCGATTTTAATTTCAAAAAAGATTTATTCAATGTTAACCCTTCAAGCTGGTAGGATACACTGGTTTTATACCACCAGGATAGCCCCCTGTTGAATTTTTGCACAGATTTAACAAATGTTGCACAAAAATTTAAGCAAACAATATTCATGCAAACTGATTTTACTTATCCAACAGATTATATAAAAATCATATAAAATTAGGCCAAAATAAAATCTGGTATTAATTATGAACATGAATGATTACAACCTTGTTTTTTAACAGAAGTGAAATACCTCTATCAGAAATTTGCCCAACAGTGAACTCCATTGTAAATCCACATCCAAAGATGAATTGGACTTTTGTCCAATCCACCTAAAAGTCCTAAACTTATCCACCCTCAGGTTTTCAAATCTGAAAGCCAAAGCTTCTCAAACTTCTTCAAGAGAAAACAATAACCAAAAATGCTTAGAATGAGCCTCTCAATGTTCCTTAATAGTATATCCCTGTGACTTCATTTTTCTTCTGCATATCTCTTTTGTATTTTTTTCTCCCTCTCTTTATCATCCCCCTTTAAACTAAAATGACTTTATTTATCATTCACTAATGTCATTCTTAAATTTGATATAGCTGGACTGCTTAAAACTTAATTATTTAATTGGCACTATTGATGTATGGGTTAGTTTTTAGGATATAAGTATTTAGTTTGGGATCTTTTGATCATCATATGATCTTGTAAGGGGTGTTTTCAGCTTTGTAGATAGGGGAATTTTTTTTTCAACTGGTCTTCTATTTCTGATATTCAAACAGCAGATGCCAAATACCTGCTAAACCTTATTGTACTACATATGGGTGATGAATGGAGTTTTTCTTGACTGGTTCTTTTTTTTCTCCAAGAGCCTTATTTGAATCAGTTTTTACATAATATAAATATTTAAGTTGTTACATCCCAAATTTTGACCTAATTTTAAATTTGCTCATAGCCATTAGATTGAACGGGTTTTTCTTTCATAATCATGTGAAGCAAGTAGTTATTTATAGCCATTGTATTAATTGTTAATGAAGATGGTCGTTAACCATTATTTGTTATGTGATGTTAAGCAGTAGTTTGATTTTGAAATTATGGTTAATAATTAAATTCTTTTAAATATTTATATGAAAATTATTATGGAACTTGTTATTGTGGTGGAAGTGTTTCACGGGTGATTGCAGGAGAAGATGAAGAGGGGAAGCATGGCTAAACGGGATCAATGAATGGGATACTAGCTTAGTCTAGTCAACAGGATTGATAGGTATGACCTTAAATTGCTTTGGTAAGAGGACCTAGCGACTTGAACTTCAGGATACAACTATAGGACCCGCATGAGCTATTAAATAAATAATTTAAGAAACATAAAATATTATATGTACCTCAAAGGACTTTGAGTGATCTTTCACCATATTATTATAATATATACATATGTACATACACATAGATATAAAATAAAGTGACACCATAATATTATTTTTCTTTATAATAAATGATGTCACCTCACCAATATATCTAAGTGTACGTAGATAGATATAAACCATAATATTTTTTGAATTATAACCTTCAAATCTTCTTCCATCCTTTTAATTTTTTTTCTTGTGTTCAAAACTGATTGAACACATTTTAATTGGCGTTCAAGAGCCAAGATATTTCTTTATGTCACAGCTTCTTGGAAGCCAAGGAGTCACGTTACTCTTTATATTTTGAAGTCGACGGAGATGGAAGGCAGCATTTACTCTTATTTTCTTACAACATCCGACTTCCTTGTTTTATGCATACGACTTTGTGTTCATCACCGCCTTCTTCCATAATTTCAACTAACTTTTACTTAGTGCCGATATCAATGCTGTTAACAATTTATAATCATTACATTTTTCCTTCCCACGATTTCTTGAACATACAATTATTCTGCCGGAAATCGTGAGCAACCTCATAATAGGATTGTGTTCGAGATTCTGCAAGCAAAGGTGAGGCGGATTGTTGAGCGTCCAAAAAGACTCCATTTCCAAATTAATTCAGGTTATGTGGAATATCCAAATCCAACATTGCAATATGATTTTTCTTGAACAATTGTTACAACAAAACCGAATTGCATAGCAGTAAGCTACAACTTTTATCATGATGATATCTTGTTTGATATTATAGGATAGATTCTCTCTAAATTAGATTTTTTTATGGCAAGTAAAAGCTAAGTAACCGTGTTATGAAATCATGGTTATTTATGCCATTGGAGATTAGAATTAAACAATATCTTCTGCAAATCTTTAAGAACATCTTCAAATCACAAATTGTGATAAGACGGAATATATAAATATTAATCATGAATCAGTTGAGAATCAATGGACAGAGCCGATTGCTCTAAGATTCGAGCACCTAGGACTCACCGGCTGTATAGCCATGGAAAAGGTGAAGAGGTGAGATGGAATCTGCAATGACATAGAAATAAAAGTCAGATATGATGAATTAAAAACTAAAAACAAATCCTTATTATTGTTTCCTGTTGTCAAGGATCGGGGCATTGAATCCATCAGAAAACCTTGGCCAAGGTCGTTTAAAGGCATGTTTGTCATCTATTGATCACTTGATGTCAGTGGTGCCAGTTATGCAGACATGTCCTTCCATAACTGTGCGGACATTCTAAACACCAGAATGCTCAGGTGGTTGGACTAAGAGTATCCCACGCCCATTCCCGAGGTAGGGAGGGCCTTTCTAATTCAATAGATTGTGTGGGGATAAGTATGGTCCGAGGTTGGGAGGTTAAGCCTAAGTCAATGCTTCTCCTCTTACCTAAAGTTGAGGCTTGCACAACCAACTAAAGACTCACCGGATAATACTTGTATGTTTCCTTTTTCTTCTTTCCATGTTAAGCATTTATTTTACTTGTATGTAGAAAAGATAGTTAATCATTATTATAGTTATTTCAGTTAATCGTTATTTCAACTGATCATTTATGTAGTTATTTCAGTTAATCGTTATTTCCATTGATCATTGATGTAGTTATTCTAGTTAATCGTTATTCTAGATATTTCAGTTGATCATTGATACAGTTATTTTCAGTTAATTGTTATTCTAGTTGATCATTGATACAGTTATTTTCAGTTAATTGTTAATCTAGTTATTTCAGTTGATCACTGATATAGTTATCTCGGTTGAACATGCTTATTTCAGTTAATCGTTGATACTTAAAAACAGTTAATGTCCTATGTAAAGGAATTCAGTTATCTATTCGATAATTATTGGGAAAATCTCTTATAAATCGTCTTTGCTTTTGTTATGAAAAACCGTTTGTTACATAAGTTTTGCCTAAATAAAATGTCCCAAAAAGGGACATTACACAGTATCAGTTACAAACTTGCCATCAAATTACTCATGGACCAGTTTTACTAATTGCCAATTTATTCAACTATGGTAAATTTTATGGAAAGAGAGATCATATTGGGAAAAAAGATCAATATGTTTACGATATGTCCATAGCAAAGAACACAACCTCATCAAAAAAATTAGAACTTCTAGAAGCCGTGATAAGACATTAAGGCCTTAAGATCAAAAGAGCTAGAAGAAAAGAGAAACAGCGTCACTAGCAAAGATAAATATCACCTATCCTTTATTCCCAAGGTTGGACGAGTTTAGTTTATCATGAAACTATTTGGAATCTTTATGATAATATACTTTAGAGTATGCATATCCCAGTAGTCTTTGATTCAAACCTCTAAAAGTTTATTTTCTTGTGAGTGTTAGATACATAACAATCTATATTGTATCTAGGGATAAAGCTCAAAGTGGCCTTTAATGAAGGAATCCCTTTAAAAATGTAATATACCATTTTGAGCAAAATTGTTTTGTGAGCATTTAGCGCAAAGTTCAAGCTTTACCATAAGCTTCTCAATGAGATGGGGAGAACTTCAAACTTCTTGGAGTGCTCAAGGTGGGCTAGTAATGACTTTAGCTCTATGTCACGTGGTTGGCTCCAATCATCATCCCAGATTTTTGAAATCATGTTGTTGTGATCAATGTTTGATACTATTGTCATTTCAATGCTATCCAAGTTTCCTAGACACCACATATGGATTCCCTCAAAGTTTACAGGTCCAAGTCCACATCCTAAAGGTTAATGGATCACTGGCCCCTACCCTCTGTTGCGATATACTCCATTTGATTGGATTTATAAAGGCCCCTCCTTGGGAACACCATACTCCTAAAGTTATCTTTAACACTTATGTCCAACCTTGTTATTCTTCTATCTCATGACGAAAGCCATCAGTGTTAACCAAGTTACCTAGATACCACTATCAACGGATTGCCTCAAAGTTTACAGGTCCATGTCCATATCATGAAGGCCTACCAAACACTAACCCTTACCTTATCTTGGAACAAAGATCCATTGCTTGGAATTTACACAAGCACCTCCCTGGCAACACTTCAATCTTCCCTTCTTACCCAAATAGTAGGAGGATTGAAGCGTGGATATATAATTTCTATTTTGCTATCATAATTGATATTGCAATCTCATTATTGTAAATGATATTAATACTGCAATAGTTATCAATATATGATCAATATTCATATATATAAATATGCATATCATATAGATCTAATATATTATAGAATCATATGAGATTTTTATTTCCTCGTCCTCCTTTTGGAGAAATATCATTGTATTTATATTCTCCTTTATAATCATAATCCATTTGAAAAATCACAACCCTTCATACTTACAACCCTGCCAAAATGTCACATCCTTCCATCATTGTTGTCTATTGAAAAATTCACTTCCTTAATTTCTTCACATTCTTAGCCTCTTCTATTAATCCTTCTTAAACTCCTCTCTTTTCCTCTTCTTCTCCTCTCTTCCAAATGAATTCTCCTCCCTTTTATATCTTAATTTGAAGGAGTCGCATCTCTTTATTACATATCTCTCGACCTTTCATTAAATTTAGTTAATTTATATTATTCTATATTATATTGTTTATTTACTTATTTATTTTATGTTTATTATCATTTATTATTATATCCTATATAGAAAGGTAACACTCTTTCTACAATATGCTCTCTTGTATTTAATTTTATTTATTTATTTATTCATTCATTGTAATTTTATTTTTATTTAATTATTTTAATTATTATTTATTGATAATAGATCATATATGTCATTATTTATATTATAATAATAAGATTTTATTATTATCTTATTTTTACATTTTGAAATTAATTTTAATATACGATTTTATTATGATTATTTACTTAGAAATATTCATTATCTAATTACTATTAAAATTCCATCTTAAAATGGGAACATGACAGATTAACTTCGAGATGGTTCTTCACTCCCACTCTAAAGGGGAGGCTGAAAACATTTTTTTTACTTTTGTGTTGTAGTTTTGATGGTCTCTAGTTTATGATATGCTTGTGGCTCTTTGTGAACTCTACTAGAGGTGGTATTCCTAATGTTACCACTCTTGTTTGCAGACAAGTAACTCCTGCTTCACTATTAATAAAATGAAATATTTATCAAAAAAAATACAAATCAGATACTATTAATTAGTGTATGTATTATTGGATACTATAATATGTATTATTTTAGATTTTACCAATCATGGAATTATAAACAATGTATTATAATTATATGTAATGTCCCCCAATTCTAGAATAGAGTTTAATAATAATAATCTTGAGAAAATATATATATATATATAGATATATATAGACAAATATAAATTATAATATAATCAATAGTATCAATCAAACATAATATATTATATTAATATAATAATATAATATCTTATAAATGAATAAATGAAATTATACTATTGATTTATATTATTAATATATTAATTATCATATTTGATTAAATAATATAAATAAATCATATCATACAATTATATTTATTGAAATATAAGCATATTTCAATGTAATAATAAACCAATATTAAAATATAAATACATTGAATTAATATCAATAGTTGTGACTATTCACTTTCACGCATATATTAAACAAGTGATGGTATTAACGAAGGGGAGGAGAAACGGAGGACTGGAGTGGCAGACCGAAGACGAAAGAAGGCGAGTCTTATAGCATTCGGGCATTGAAAGGAATTGATAACAAAGGAAGCAAAGGAGTCTTACACAAGCAAGAGAAATAGCAGAGCGCAAACTATATAATGGAGAACGTTTCTCATATTGAATCAAATCTGGAACAACAATCTCCATTATTAATAGAGAATTATTGCAGACAGAGTAATGAATATTAACGCAGAATAGGAGTAGAGATAGGGAGAGTGAACAAGCCAAGCAATCAGCGAATAGGAAGAAAGTCAAGGGATTGGACAGAGCAGAAGCCGTCAACGATACTTCTCTCTCCGTGGTTTTTTTTATAGCACGGTTATATTATATCGAATAGGACTCACTATCAATTTACATGCAATCAAAACAAAAAAAATCAATCCACCTTCAGCATTTGCTTTCTAACCTTCTTTGGCACCAGATTATCCAACATTTGATATTATCACCATAGCATATGGCATACAACAGTAACATTCATGTGGATTGGAGTGGCATTCAGAACGTCCATCCTATTATTTTATTCAGGAAACTACACAAGTACGGAATATACAGTCAGCGTTAATATACAGGGAGGAACAGAGAAGAACTTACAAAATAAAGGACATCAATCAGGAATCAAAGAAGTGAGAGAAGTATATAGGATACCAATCTAAGAGGAGCAATAAGCAGCGAACAGGGATAAGGCAAAGTAGATTGACAAAGAGAAGTTAAAGCAAATCAGATCCTGGTCAGAGAGTGGTCTATATAAAAGTATATCCAGTAATACTCTTTATTGGCGGCACCAACAATTATTACGAGCATAAATATATCCAATTCAGAATCTGATGTCAAGGGTATGATCAGTTTCAAAGGAAAACTAGACATCTGCAAGATAAATATATAGAGAATAATCCACCATAATGAATCAGTTCAAACAAATGAATCTGCCAAACAGTATTCTCATAAGGGAATACCCAGACAGGGACAACAGATGTTTACAAAGATAATTCACCAAAATACAGAGACAACTACAGTAAGATATTGTAAAGAATATTAAATTAAAGAATTGGTTCACCACAAACTGTGACTCATTTTTGAATAGGTATGACTGAGTGGATACATGGATAATAGTAAGAAAGCGTATATAAGGGAACTAAGGTCTGAGCTATGCCAACAAGTGTACCATTACTTATACATACATGAGCGAAAGATGAATTTTTGGAGAAGAAACATTTCTTATATCTATCACATCCGGATCAGTATTGAACATCAAATCTAGGTTGATATAATCAATCTAGTATATTATTATTCACATCCAGTATAGGAATATAATTGCCAGGGCAACCATCAAAAGTCATTTTGTATTACATGTTAGGAATCATAAGGGTCGTTAAGTATAAATTTATTTTTCAAGAACTAATCATCTAAGTTACAAATTCAATCATCTACATCAGACACCCAGTGGCATTGATATATCATTGACCTTGAAGTAGTAGTACACAAGATTATAATGAAATCAAGAACAAAAATAAAAAATAAGAATGAACAATTCAAGCTAGTGCCCTGAATCCAAAGAGAACCTAAGAGGGGACATTACATTATAATATTACAAATAGTAAATATTATATTATCATATTATAATATTCAATCAAATCTTCAATAAAAGTGTCAATTCATTGCCGATTTTTTTGTTGCATTTTTGGTAATTCTGAGATTTTTTTTAAAATATTGGGTCAGCCGAGTTATTGCAGATCCCGAGTTTTTCATATACATACATATATATATCGTTATGTATCTGTGTGGTGTGTGTTGAATGCAACGAGAAAGAAGATTTTTCGGGTGTAAACGGGAAGTTAATGAGCAGATTGAGATCTCATTGGAGCATATTTGTGGAAGCAAATTATAGCAGCATTTTGTATTGAAGTCAGTGCCTATAGCAGGTTAGTGCCTACAATTAGAGGTGGGAATTGGTGCTTCTAATGGGTTGGTCCTCATGAATTAAGTTAGGGGCTGGTGCCTCTAATAGGCTACTGCCTACATACATTATAAAAGGATGTATTTATATTTAAGCATTAATTGCTGTGGTTTTTCCAATTACATTTTCCACGTAAGTTCTAGTGTTTTTGGTATTCTTAATTGATAAACTCTGTATATGTGTTGATTAAGCTCAAAAAAGGAAATTACAATTACTTGATCAGGTTTTAAAAGATTGAAATTCATTGATATGCTGATTCACTACCCCTTCCCTCACCCTGCCTCTCAATATATTTGTGCTCTTCAACTTCATTAAGACCATTGATTGTTAAAGTAAATTCAATGATTTTTAATCAGTTCCGAATTTTAAGGGATGTTGAGCAGGTTGGCCCACCAATATAGCATAGGTAGTTACAAATACAGCATGTGTGCAAGTCAGTGGAGCTATTAGCAGCATTATCACCTAACTTCTTCCTTCAATGTTGAAGAATCCCCTCTCGGATTCTACTGGCTCATACCAAAGCAATATACATTTCGCTCTATCAAAAGCTAATCGCATATGAAACATAGCTCCTTGTGACTCAAACGAGCTTTCTTTTATAACTAAGGGAGCTGCCTATAAAAGTCATGGGGAATGAAGGAAATGCTATCTGAGCTGTGTCAAGCTGTTCTCCTTTCCTAGTATTGGGTGGAAGAGCATGGAGTAAGGATGGAAGCACACAGATAGAAGGGAGCATAATAAAGGGAAGGGAGTTTGGGAGGGGGAGTTGCAAGCTTAGGAGATGCAAGTGGAGCAGAGATGTTCCAGCATGTGAAGGAAATAGGAGTATTGCAACTCTACAAGTTAAGAAGGTCAAGGACTGCTACGACACTTTTAAAAGTATTTACGGATCATAAAACCCAAATTTATTGTCAAGTGCAAAGATAATGAAATTCTAACAGAAATTCAGTCTATACCAAACACAAATGGTACATAAAACATTACTTTATCAATAAAATCATAGGAAAATTCTGGGAAAAATTGCTTACAAAGTCAACCTGAAATATATGTTGAATCATTGATGCCAAGCAATTAACTCAATTTTGCCAAATATAGAAGATTCTACCTGATCTATATATGTCTAATTGTATTGCTTAAATATGTCATGACAAGTACCATCCTCCCAAACTTAAATTTGTACAGGGTTCACTGGGTTGAAAGTTGTATAACTATAACCAGGTTGAAAGATCTCAATGTAAACTTCCATCTGCTCTCAATGAAAATACTCTAACATGGCATTTAGTTGAAAGAGACCTGAGAATACTTGTTCTTATATAATTCATGGATTTATCAGAAAAATAAAGGCCTGTAATAAAAAAAATTTTAAATCAAATCTTTGTTTCCTAGTACTATCTTAAGCTTTGGGTGATCTTCGTATTCAAGCATCACACGGAATGAACTTGCCATATAATAGCGTATTATAATTTGAATTTTCACAAAGAATGAAAACTTAACATGCTGCCAAGTTAGCCCTGGCAATTTTATGGAGAAATTTTCATTTTTTTGCATAATATATGGAACCACATTTTAAAAAGAAGAAATGTGAAGATGAATTAGTTTATCAAATTTTCATCTTTAGAGTAGAAAATATTATCAAAAACATGATTCTGTGCATATGAACCATAAAGTAAACCTATATATGGTAGATTATATGAGAACATGAAATTCTAATAAGGGGTAATATGTTGACTTACAAATCTCCCTTTTTCATGTATCGCTTGACAAGCAACTCATTCTGTTGTGCATCACGGCCACTGATAACCAAGTAATTCTCACTACTTATAAACCAATTAAATTTCTCAAACCAATGAACCTTACGAATATGTGAGATTGAAGCAATAGTTTTAGCCTGCAATTCAATAGAGACTTCAAGAATTAAAATCAATTGTTTTCCCACTTTTTTCCAAGTACTAATCTTTTTCACAATATACACCAAACTAAAAAAACATCTGGGAACCAGTTTTTAAAATGACAGATTGTACCACATTTAACATGAAAAATAAAAAATGATGAGATCAAAATATGATCAAGAGAAAAGATTGTGAAGTCTTAAATTTTCCAATACAATTTTCACTGATGTTTCTTAGGACTTTGTATATACTCTAATCCCTATGTTCCACAGGTAATGGTAAAATATTAGATAGATTGATGAATGAACAAGATAGATAGATAGATGATTTTTAACATCCATGAGGCTAAACATAGTCTATGGGACAGCCTTCCAACTAAACCAACTTTAACAATTCGGTTCTTTTTTTGTGCAAGCTAATGATGAGCCCACCTAACTTCTCAATGTTCTCCTCCCTGAATGAGTTGTGCCAAGAGCTGCCAGATATAATATCCACAAATTTGAACCTGATGTCCTTATAAGCCTCACATTCTAACATCAAGTGTTGTTCAGTTTCCACCTTTTTTGAGTTGCAAAGTGTGCAAACTCTCTCTTCCCAAGACTCTTTTGGTCTGTTCCACTATCCAGTTTCACATCACAATTGAGGAGAATTGGTTCTGAGCTGTGGAATAAGACTTTTAGCTCTCCAAGAAATGTTGGCCCTATGTATGCCTTTTGAAGTTAATCACATGTGGGGTCGAACTCGCTGATATAATAAGTTTTTTTTCCCTTCCAAGTCTGCTTCCTCAATTTCTCTTATAGTATGTCTCCATAACAAAGGCCTTTATTTCTTTATTATTTGCGGGACACATTGAAATGAATATTCCATTTGCTCGTCCACTTGATGTTTTGTTGCATCCATGTCTTTTTACGTTTGCACAATATATCATTAAAGACCACTTCACAGATTTCTTCAGTTCTTTTAAGATAACTAATGAGGCAAACCATAGCAAGATGTTCATTTATAGTTTACAAACACAATGTTTCTATTACGAAACAACCGTTGTTATTAGAAATATTCTAATAATGAAAGATTATCTACAATATTAGAAACACTCTAATATTTACAAGATTTCCAATATTGACCATTAAAGTAGTAATAATCAGGATATTAAGGATATTATTTTAAAGCCCTCCCTTGATGGTCAATTTGTCTATGACACCAAGAAGCCCCCTGAACTTAACAAGCTTCTCTAGAAATAGGGACTTGGTGAGAATATCAACAGACTAGTCTATTTAGGATTATATTACAAACCTATGGATCCATTTTCAACTAGCTAATGGATGAAGTGACAATGAATGTCACTATGCTTGGTGCGCTCATGGAAGATTGAATTCTTGGTGAGTTTGAGGATCCCTTGACTATTACAAAAGAGGGGTGAAGGGTCTACCTAAGAAATATGGATGTTGGAAAGCGTCAACCTGCTTCGGTTATTCCCCAATACTCAACTTCCATTGAGGAAAAAGATATAGCTTGTTACTTCTTACTAGTCCAAGTGATAGCACATGCGACCAAACTAAAGACCTACTCAGAAGTGAACATTTTGTCAAAAACGGAGCCTCCCCAATCCGAGTTTATGTAGCTAACGAGTCATGGATCTTTGGTTTGTCCATAGACAATACCAAAGTCAGGAGTGCCCTTAACAAAGTGCAAGATGCACTTTGTTGCAGCCCAGTAATCTGAAGTAGGAGTTGCCATGATGCAAGATATGTAACTCACTGCAAAGTATGCAAAGGAGGAATTAGATCTGGCGGTGGTGAGATATATCAAACAGCTAGTTGTCTGAATGCAGATTTATTATCAACTGAAGATCAAGATTTGGCTAACAACTTTAGACCAAACTCCATAGGTGTAGATGTAGGTTTAAAGTTCTACATTCTGAATTTGTCAAGAAGAGTTTGGGCATACTTAGACTAAGAGATAAAGCTGCCATGTGAACGGTGTCAAACCTTGACACCTAGGCAATAGTACAAAAGCCCAAAGTCAATGTTCTCAAAAGACAAACATAGATTATGTTTAATGCCCTGAACCGAAGATTCAGAACTTCCAATGATTATCAAATCAATAACATATATAGCCAAAAAGATATTATTGCCTATAGTCTTGATAGGCAGATTTGATTCAGGACTCCTCTAAAAACTTTGATCAACGAGGTATTTATCACTTTTCATCTACCATGCCTGGGGAACCTGTCTAAGGTAACAGAGTGCTTTCACCACTTTGAGTACTTGGTGTTTTTTGACCAACAACCTTGAATCCAAAAGGTTGCGTGATGTACACTTCTTCCTCTAACTCACAATTCAAGAAAGCACTTTTTATATCCATTTGATGGACCATCTAGTCACACTAAGCTACCATAGTGAGGACTAATCTGATGGTGCCCATCTCTGTTGTCGGAGCAAAGATCTCTTCTTAATCAATTCCTTCATGCTAACAAAGCATTTGGCAACAAGACGAGCCTTCTACTTATCTAAAGTGCCATCAACTTTGTATTTGACTTTGCAGTGTTTACCGCATAGATTAATTAAGAATTGCACACAGATAAAGAACACGAACACAAACAGTAGAACTCTTATTATTATTATTCGCATATGCCCATAGTACATTACACTTCGATGATATGATATGATCTGATGATTACAATGCTTTCCGAAGGGGTTATAAATACTTTCCGAAGAACTTTCCCGAAGGAGTCTGTCGGCCACATACATTATGTCCGCTACAAACTATTTACCCATCAGCTACATAACAATTTCCTTTCCAACGGGACTCGTCGGCTGATACACAATTTCCTTTCCGAAGGGACCCATTGGCTGATACACAATTTCTTTTCCGAAGGGACCCATCGGCTGATACACAATTTCCTTTCCGAAGGGACCCATCGGCTGATACACAATTTCTACCGACGACATGCAGCCCATTTGATTCCCCTAGATTTCTTTCCTAAGGGAAAATCTGACAAAACCCGAGCATTATTTTTCAACAACTTACGATGTCCAATCTTAATAGCTTCTTCCTACTCAAGTATCCATTTGTCCTATGTATGTGTTTAAGGATAATTAACACTATAAATGTTGGCCATGATAGAAAAGCTTACAAAATCAAAAGGTTTGCTCTTCTTCCAAACAATTCTACCCTCGATGAGTTCATCATCACGAAGATCATCAATCATCTTAGCCCACCATTTAGGCCTAAGAGTAGAAGTGACAACATCAGAATTAGGAGAAGCAGCAAGATCATCATCATCAAACAAAAGATCGAATAAATACTGAGAAAAATCAAGTGAAGTTGCATGTTTGAGTGATCCCGCAAGGGACGAAACTAGTGGGGAGGTAGGAACTAGAACAACCGGAGCCCTCCCATCAAGTAGACCTAATGGAAGACGAAGACCCAAATTTTGAGCTTGCAGAAACTGACTTTAGAATCCATACCTCGAGGAGAGAGTTGAAATGGCCCTCATTCCTTGTCAAAAGCCACATATCAATTGAAGATGAGATGATTAGTCTCAATATCAACCAAGTGATAGGCTTTGTGATTATCATTGTAGCCTGTTAGCATGAGTTTCTAGCTCTTGGCATCTAACTTGGTGTGTTTATCATCAAGCATCTAGACAAAGGCAGTGGAGCCAAAAACTTTGAGATGACTATCTTGGGCTTACTACCTAACCAAGCCTCTTCAGAGTCTACTTCTAGGCAACCATTATAGGAGTGCAGTTGAGAAGATAGACGACAATGTAGACTGCTTCAGCTCAAAATTTCATTAGAACACTTTTGCTCAAGCATAAACCGAGCCATTTCTCCTACGGGTTCTCTGCTCAACGACATAGTGGTGTAGGGTATTGTTTATTGCCGCTTTACGCCATGTTCACAAAAATCCCAAAAGGCCAAGGAATAAAATTCTCCCTAATTGTCAGTTCTAAAAGAATCAATATCTTGACCACACTCTTTTCTACAAATGCTTTGAAGTTTTCAAACAAAACAAACAACATTGATTTTTATGAAGGAAACATGCACAAATTTTACAACTAAACTCCTCAACAAAAAGTTAAAAAATATACCTAGACTTGGTAACAGAATGAGTAACCATTGGTCCACAAATATCAGCATGGACCAACTATAATGCCTTAAAAGCTCTACAAGAGTCGCCATCTAAAAAAAGAGAGCAATGTTGCTTCCCAGACTGACATGCTCGCAAACTCTAAGATTCTAGGTCTAAATTTACAACAGACCAAAGACAAGATCTTCCTAAATGAGCTAAGATAGTGTGCATTCAAGTGCCCATACCACTAATGCCAAAGTGTACTAATAGAGGAACGTTGAGTTGTCATAGCAAGCTCCTAAGAATCAATAGAGTCAACAAGTTTAAAAGGACCATTGATGCAAAGCAATCAGGGCTTTGTAGTTCTCAAACCAAAACTTGTCATATGCTCAAAATGATGTGTTGTTTCCCAATGTTCTCTGATGCACCAAAAGGCTCAAATGCCCCAAATTATGAACTCAACCTTCCCAATGACCCACAATGGTTATAAGGGTTTCTACTTACCCAATCTACCCAACAAAATCAATTTTCAAAGTTCCAAGTGCCCAACTTATATACAAACCCAAAATGCTGTCTTAATAGGCCTAATTCCCTATTAGGTCTCCAGTCTGTTTTTGACCCTTTGCTCCAAAACTTTCCAAATGATCTTCAAAATAAATCATGGATTTGAGTACCCAGTTGGGAGTATTTCAACATATCAAAGGCTCAACATATGTTATTTTAGACCAATTAGTCAAACTGACCAACAATGACTGTTTTGAGGCCTTAATTACCCCACTTTTACGAAGCAACCCCATCAATTAGTTAACTCCTGACCTTGGCTCAATCAACAGAGTTATAATGACTCCAATTAAGATAAAATGCAATCAATTTGACTCTATAGACTCTCCACATACAAAAGCCCCAAATTGCCCTTTGAAACCCTCATTAAACTAGGGCTTGATCAATGTCAGCCTTCTCAATCCAATCTCAACCAAACAAAGGTTAATTCACTATCTCCTCAACATATACTAAGGGATTCAATCAATAAAAGTCATCTTTATCAAGGCAGATGGCCTACTGCAATAATCATCATCACTTTAGTGTTCTTTCAACGAGTGCTCCATGATAATCACCAAGTTTTAGTTACTCCTTTGCCAATTTGGGTTAGTCATATATTATACAAGTTATTTCATGATCATTCCATGAGAATCAGTTTAATACATTCATGGACTGATCATTGATCTTTGTAGAAACTCAAAACTGTTATTAAGAACGCAATATTCTAAACTCTATCACCATCAACTTTGAGAAACACAAAGACAATATTACCTTAAATCATTCATGTGGCTTGTAAAGAGCTTAATCCTGGTATTCAGACCATCCAAATGCCAAACTGAACCACTATGTTTATTCAATCATGTATATACACAAGGAAAATTGCAAAAATGTTGTTTATTCAAGCACAGTCCATACAAATATTGTCACCATTGTACTACTCTGCCTTCCCATGCCTTGACCAGGCTATATAAGATGTTAATCAACTGTCTTAACTGATCCAAATTGGTTTCAAGTGATTACAAATACTTTGAGACCTTTAAATAAGGTTTCCCTCCAAAATGGCACTAGCCATTGGAATTCAAAAATTTGAATTTAAGACTCTTATTTAGTTAACTTACCTTGTTGTGTAACCTATTTAACTTTGGAATTTGATCCTCCTAGGATCCATTCAACTTGTCTCGGAACTTATGAGCCTATCTTGACCACTCTTGGGCACTACTGGTCCCTATTACAATCATTTAGGTCCTAAGGTCCTTATCAGGACCTTAAGGACTTTTAATCAATAAATTGATCTTATCATTATAAAATGGCATAATGGGCTGTAATATATCCCAATTGATCTTCCTTGATGTCTTCAAGTCCTCCTTGATTCCTTGGTCCTCCAAATTGCCATGTGCCTACCTAGGAGCCCCTACACCATACTCCCCACCAACAAAAGGACACCAATGTGTGCCCACAACTACTCCTTCCTTATCCATATTACTATGCCTTTCTGCCATCTTGTAGTCTTTGTCATCATCATCAGTTTTCAACACCAATAGTGATGCTCTATTCCCATGATCCTCTTTCACAGACCAGTACTTCATGTGACCCTGCAAATCAATATACTCCTTGCCAAAGCAAATTATTTTTTACTCATATGAACAACCATTTTGCAAAGGTTTTAGAATAAACTCTTTACCATCTTTATGCACAAGATAGGAGTTCTTGTACCCATCATGCATTGTCCTTATAATGGACTGCCAAAATCTCCCCAGTAGGATATGACATCATATCATTGGTAATATGTCACATAGTATTTGCTCCTTGTACTCACCAATGGAAAAATCAACATAGGTTTGCTCCCTAATCGCAGGGCTATGTTCATCACTCACCCAAGGGGCTCTATATGGTCTAGGATCTAGGATGTGCAAATCTCCTCAAATGCAACTTGTTGATCATTTAATAAGAAACCAAATTGTAAAAAGATCCTGAGTCTATTATCATTTTGCAAATTTTACCATGGCTTAAACTATGGGTTTTAAAGATAGATACTTTTGGTCTTCCTGGCCCTTGCATAACCAATTCCTTTATCATCATGACAAAGCCTCCTTCAATGTATGGATCTAACTCAACAAATTTACCTTTCTCTTTGCTTTCTTCCTCCCCTGCCACTTGTGTCAAAGTCACTTTCTTATCAGACTTCTTGGTACCCTTTTCAGGACTCCTGTAGAAAGAATGCCCTTCTTCACCACATTTATAACACTTCCTTGTGAAGGAACTCGCTCCTCTACCTACACCAAATCTTCCACCACCTCTTTGTCCATTCCTTTGTTCATACATGGGCTCCTTGCCTTTGTCACGGTTGCTTTCCCCTGACTTTCATTGTTTTTGTTGCTTCTACCCCTGTTTATCTAACCTTTTCCATTCCTTTGCCTTTCTTGCCTTCTCTTCAACTTGTCCTCAACCCTAATGGCTAATTTGCAACTTTCTTCCATAGTGCTAGGTGCAGCAAGCTAATTTCATCTTGTATGTTGAACCTTAGCCCACCCAGGTATCTTGCCACTTTTTCCTCCTCATCTTCATCATGTGATGAAGACATCAAATTTGTGAAACTCCTTTGCATACCTTTGGACATACATCTCCTTTTGCCTCAAACACTACAATTTCTTGTACAACTGCACTTTATAGTCTTTCGGAAGGAACTTCTCCCTCATCTTGTCCATCATCCTTGACCATTAAGTGATTCTAGGCATCTTCTTCTTCCACCTATCTACTTGTAAGCAATTTACCCATAGCAATGGATTCCCCTTCAATCTAGACTTAGCATCTACATCTTCACAATCAAAGAAACTCTCAACAGCACTAAACCAATCAATTAATTCTTCATCATTCATCCTACCATTATACATAGGAATCCTTTGTAATCATTTCCTTTAATGGCCTTGACAAACTTGGCCATCCTTGCATCCTCTAGATCTAACTCTTCCCTTGTTGCTCTCTTTCTCTTCCTCTTCTTCTTCTTCATCTTCAACCTCTTCATTAAGGTCTTCTTATTCATTATCTACTTTTACTATCTGTTCCGAAAGTGTTTATCTCTTTATGATTTTTTCAGTTACTATGATCAGCAGTGCCTTCCACTTTATCTTGAGGAGGCCACGATGCTCCGTGATACTACGCTACAGTCACTTCTTCCTCACCGGCATACTTTTACTCAACTCATTACGGCCTTTTTCACACCCTTATCTCCTTTGCATGGTTTGAAAAGGTCATCCAGCTCTACCAGCTCTTCCAGTCATTCCAGAGTTGTCAGATCCCGTTCTGGCTATTTGCAGTAACGACACTCCTCTACGAGAAAGGACTCCTAGTCTTTTTCTTGGTCTTCTCTCTATTTCTTCTTCTTGCTTTTTGTTTTGTTGTTGTTGCCTTGCTTTCGGACATCGTTTGATGCTCCTGCTATTTCCAGATTCATTGTTGTAATCCTCTAGTACCATAGACCTTTGATGGTCTTTTGTTGAACATTAATATCATTATCTTATCTTATCTTATCTTATTCATCTGACTCTTCAACTTTTCCAACTCTGCTTCCATCTTCCTATTATGCTCTGACTGTTCTACCACAATCTTGGCAAGTTAAGCATTGGTCATTCTTGAAGACATCCCTTCAACCTCTTCTGCAAATGTTTCAAACTCTTCCTTTTTTGCCTTAGATTCCTATCCTTCTTCCAAACGACTCTATTGTGCTCTAATACTGCTTTGATACTGAGCAATCAGCAATTTGTGGTTCTCAAACCAAAACTTGTAAAATGTTCAAAATGATGTTTTGTTTCCCAATGTCCCCAATGCACCGAAAAGCTCAAATGCCCCAAATTATGAACTCAACCTTCCCAATGACCCACAATGATTCAAAGGTTTTCTACTTACCCAATCTAACCAACAAAATCAAATTTCAAAGTTCCAAGTGCCCAACTTATAGATGAACCCAAAGTGTTGTCCTAATAGGCCTAATTCCCTATTAGATCTCTAGTGAATTTTTAGAGCCCTCTCTCCCAAACTTTCCAAATGACCTTCAAAATAAATTGTGGAGTTGAGTACCCATTTGGGAGTACTTCAACATATCAAAGGCTCAACATATGTTATTTTTGTACCAATTTGTCAAATTGGCCAAATATAATTGTATTGTTGCCTTGATTACCCCACTTTTACAAAGCAACCCTATTAGTTACTTAACCCCTGACCTTGGCTCGTTCAACAAAATTTTAATATGACTCCAATTAAGGGAAAATGCAATCAATTTGGCTCCATGGACTCTCCACATACAAAAGCACCAAACTGTTCGTCAAAACCCTCATTAAACTAGGGCCTAATCAATGTCATCCATTTCAATCCAATCTCAACCAAACAAAGGTTGATTCCCCATCTCCTCAACATATACTAATGGATTCAATGAATAAAAGTTGTCCTTATTAAGGCAGATTGCCTACTGCACTACCCTAGCCATGAATTTAATGTTCCTTCAACCAATATTCCTCAGTAATCACCAAGTTTTAGTTACTCCTTTGCCAATTTGGGTTAGTCACATTATTCAAGTCATTTCATTATCATTCCATGACAATCAGATTAATACATTCATTGAATGATCATCGATCTTTGTTGGAACTCAAAACAGTCAGTAAGAAAGCAATATTCCAAAGTCTATCAATAGCAACTTTGAGAAACACAAAGACAATATTACCTTAAAACATTCATAGGGCTTGTAAAGAACTTAATCTTGGTATTCAAACCATCCAAATGCCAAATTGAATCAAATGGTTTATTCAATCATGCATATACACAAGGAAAATTGCAAAAATGTTATTTATTTAATCACAATTTGTACAAATATTGTCACCACCATACTACTCCGCCTCCCCATGCCTTGACCAAGCTATATAGGATGTTAATCAACTATCTCAACTGAATCAGTTTCAAGTGATTGCAAATACATTAAGACCTAAAATGGCACTAGCCCTTGGGATTCAAAAATTTGAATTTGAGACTCTTTATTTAGTTAACTTACCTTGCTATCTAACCTATATAACTTTGGAATTTGATCCCCTTCCTCCTAGGATCCATTCAACTTGGCTAGTACCTTATAAACCTATCTTGACCCCTCTTGGGCACTATTGGCCCCTATTATATTCGTTTAGGTCCTAAGGTCCTTATTAGGACCTTTACGACTTTTGACCAATACGTTGATCTTATCATTTCAAAATGGCATAATGGGCTTTAATATATTCCAATTTATCTTCCTTGATGTCTTCAATTTGTCCTTGATGCCTTGGTCCTCCAAATTTCTCTGTGCTTGCCAAGGTGCGCTTGCACCAACCATGATCCTCAACACCTACAACAATGGTAGACTAAGTTTCCCGATAAATGATACTACACTAATGTGAACTATAGGTCATGTCTAGTCGAGGAAAATGTTTCAGAATTGGACTGACTAAGATAAGACTGAGTTCCATTCCTGGAGCATAGTAAACATCAAGGAAAACAAATTTCCTTCCTTTAGACTGAATTCCGTATATTACCTTTTCCAACAATGGTGTAGTCTTCTCCTCCAAAACTGACTAATAAACCAATTCTAGCACAGAGTGAAGTGGCAGAAGGCACCTAAAGCAATATATCTGGTAGAGAATTTAATAAAATCTATAGGTCTTTTAGCCATGAAGGTGTAAAAGGAAGGTGTACCCTCTCAGTGTGCTCCATAGCATGTGCTTTATGTTGTGAACCAGATTGCTTAGCATATGCATTTAAGTGTTTACAGCACTCCAACTTCATATGACCAAACTTATGGCAGTTGTTCAACTGAATGTTTTTCTTCTTCAAGCCTTTTGATGAATGAGAGAACTGGTAGTTGTCTGTATCCTTGTGGACGGAGTTAATTGAGAAAGCTTATGTGTTTGAAGATGAGGTGGTACCACAACTGAATTGTTGTTTCAACCAATCTTATTGTAGAAGCATTATGCAAAGATTGGAAAATGAAAGATCATAATGAGCGGAAGCAATGTTGAGAATTTCAACAAAGGGCTTCTTCGATTTTGCATCCAATGGCTTCTATGTTCCAACTGATCTTGAATGTCTTTGATTTTATTGAGATGATCCTATATGGACACTTGTTCATCCAGAGAAAAGCATTTCTTCAAAAAGATCGCACAGTTTTTATCAAAGGTTCCGTGCAAGCTTTTGAGATGCATTCAAATTTCAGCAGTTCTTTTGACAGAAGGAACTTGCAGCAGCTGATCATCAGTGACCGAAAGTTTGATGAGCAGAACAGCCTCTCAATTTTGCTTATCAAATTTATCCTGCTCTTGCCGAAGTTATTTGACTAATTGTTGACTATTAATATGATGGTGTATTGTGCTATATTATTTGACTAATACTAAGGTGACTCAGAGGAGTTCTGTGCAACTTGCAAACTATCAAACAGTAGAAAAAATTTCATCCATAGCAATATCTAAGTTTTCCAAAACAACAACAACAGATGAAATGCAATAAGATTAAAGAAGCTCACTTCTGTTCTATACTTATGATAAACAATACCTGTGATAGTTGTTGTTGTGTCTTTTTTGCTGCAGCTTTAAAAGCTTTGGCATGTGATGTAAGAGTTTTCTCCTGCTTGCTTGCTTGTTTTTTCTTTGTCTCAAACCACCGACATGCATTTGCATGCGCTGATAGTGCTAAATCAACTTCAACCTATTAAAAAAGTTAAAAACAAATGAAATAAATATGAATATAAACTAAAACTAGTAAAATACATGAACACTAAAACAATTCCAACTTTTAAATAGAGATGTCACATTAAGGATATTACGAAGTATTTGGCAAATATTTGCTTGATATTAACAATGATCAAGAGATCAATACATACAAAAGAATGAATGATGTTTCCATTAACTAATAAATAATAATAATAGAAACTATCTATTATCGTAATAAAGGATACCTAAATTTAACATCCGAAAACATGCTTGCAAAAGTTCACTTGATCCCCAAAGTTTTAACCAGGAAAACAAACATGGCATATAGTTGGTAACTAATTGGTGAATCAAACAGATATTTGAATTCAATTAACCAAGAAATCAGACACAAAATGAAAATTACAGAAATACAAAAATCTCAGACATCGTAGCAAGAAATATCTGAATTATAAGCCGTATTATAGAATAAAAGGTCCAATAAATGCTCAAAACAAGATTAACCATTGTGCATTTTCAAGAGTTAAATAAATTACATTCATAGTCCAAATCAAGGTGGTCTCCACTGCTTTAACAATGACTAGAAAGTAATTGTTCAGCTCTCTCAATGCATTTACAGCTGCAATTGACCCTACTACACATTCTTGTAATATTAGCTTTTTATTGATAACCAAAAGATATAGTAAATATAAATCATGATATTCAGTGCCCATAGTCACCCTTCTTATTAAACTATAGTTTTGGAATGCATTCCATTTGTGGTTGCAAGTGGAGGTTCTGCAAATTTGATTGAGCAGTTAAAGGTGATTTAACAACAATTTAGTGCATATACATGATAGTTAGACTTTGGATAGTACACATCTAAAAAAATACAATAGTAGTAGTACTATCAGCAGCAGAAGGGCATGACATTTGAAAACAAAATACCATTTTTTAAACAACTCTGTCCTAATTCCTGTATGACTTTAACAGGTACACCTGAACAATAGTTGAAAAGTTGGACTCACCTCAGACTCAGTAGCCCAAAAAATTGAACTCAGACTGTGCAAAACCAAGGGAGAGGACTTGGCAATAAAAAATACAGTTTTACATAAAAAGAGAAAAAGAAATTGATGCACTCGAAAACATGATAGCCATAATTGAAACATGAAACATGTCATATGAAATCCAAGTACCCTAGGACATGGGAACCCAGACATTATTGGTGCAGCTGATCCCATTGGCATTGGCACTCTGTGAATCAATTCATAACTTTGATGATGATGATGATGGAGAAGAAGAAGAAGAAGATATAGATTTAGATAATCCATTAGATGAATGAAACTAAGTATGATGTTTTAATTGTTGAAGTCAAAACAATGAAACTTGAACTCAATTTTATTATTTTACTATTTTGATGTTGATATGATGCTATTATTACAAGTGTATTGTGCTTTTTATTGTTTTTATGATACCATATGACATTTTAATCTTAATTTATTCTTCTAGGATGCATACATATGTATGTATGTATCTATGTATATGTGTGTGCGTATATATCATAGTAACAAGAATCGCAGTGATTTCATGCGATTCATGTGATTCAGCAGTTCAATTCAAGCTAAGCGATTTTTTGTGAATCGGTGAATTGAATCGACGATTTCTTGGCATCAATCACCATGAATTGCCATGAATCAGCTGGAAAAGTCAGGCAGCCCAATTGGGCAACTTTAAACCATAAAAAATACAACTCTTTTAATGATTTTTTTTTCACATTTATCTTTAATATAAGTCTAAAAGGCCTTCTATTTGTTAAGTATGACAAAAAGAGAGGAAAAGTGAGAGATAGACTTGAGCTAGAGCTAGAGCTAGAGCAGATAGACTTGTCTCTTCATTTTGTTTACAGATAACACATATGTTTCATGGATCTTCAACTTACATACATTTATGATTTGATGCAATTGGTTTTATGGATCTTCATCTTACATACATTAATGATTTGACAACATTTATTATTCTATATATCTATGTTGTGACTCATTATGATCCTATGATTTCTGTTTACTTAAGCTAAAATTTATATTTTACATATGTGATGAATTTATCATTTATGTTCCTTGTTTATGTATGTTAGATTTTATTTGATGATCTTATAGTGTGTTTAAGTTGTATTCAATAAAGGGTGCATGAAATAAGTTTTAAATTGTTAAAATCTCTAAATTTCAAGGACTTTTTTAATTTGCCAATTCATAGCCGATTCGATTCCGATTCATGGCTGATTCGCGATTCAATTCGGACTTGCCGATTCCGATCCAATTCCGATTCTCGTCATTTTGGTATATATATAAGTTTTACATGTATAATTAACAAGCCAGAATGAACCCAAACCCCATTGCAAAATTTTGCCATTAGAGCAAACCAATTCTTTGAACCTAAACTTGAAACCTAATCAAACCAGCAACTCAGCATATAATGATATGTCCAAATGTGAAAGAAAAACACTAAAGACTACATCTTCCTCTTTCCTTTTGTAATATAACTCAATTATTCATGCCTTGAACTAGTCGGTCTTGAGGTATCTAAATGGTGGGTTGAAACTTCTTCTACCACTTTGATCTCTTTTATCTAGATCTCTTTTACCACTTTGATGTTGTTTCCTCACCTTCTCCAAACCCTACAGACCTATTTCGAGCAATAACATATAACTGAGAAAAAGTGCAAAAATAAACAGGTTTTAACACTGGCAGTGCATTTTAAGAAAGCGCCATGAGTCAGTTTTGCAGAATCGGGAGTCCTGATACTGGACTTGGGCAGAGGGTTGTGAAAAAACTCAAGAGTCCAAGGTTAGTACTCGCCCACACTCAGCTTGCGAGATTGTGGTGAGTCAACTCAGCTTGCTCATGAACTCGCAAGTCTTTCCAAGTTCGAGGCAAGTTCAAAGAGTTTTCCAACTAGACCTGAACAGTGGCAAAACCTGTCAATAGCATTCTAATACATCACCTAGTAAACTAAAACCTGTGATTGTTTTAGTGTTGATGTATTGTACTAGTTTTAGTTTATATTCAATAAAACAAATGAAATAAATATGAATATAAACTAAAACTAGTAAAATACATCAACACTAAAACTAGTAAAATACATCAACACTTAATGACACTTTATTTGCTAAAAGAGTGGGAAATCAGATTATGACATTATTTTTCACACTTCTCTCCAATTTCATTATAGTAAGAAATGCTAGTGTTTGAGATATATATATGGCAGTTTTTGTTTTAATTTCAAATTTTTGATTTTTGATCTATAACATTGAGAGAATTAGAATTTATAACTGTATCAAATCAGTCCTTCAAATTTATAAATAGATTGTTTGGATAAATTGTTTAAAAAAGTCTAACTACTGTTTACGTAATGATGGGGTTGGACCTCACCCAGTAGTCTGATTGATGTCTTAATAGTACCAACATGACTTTTTAAACATAAAACCCAATACTCGGTGTAATGAGTAAACTAGTTTCCTCACATTTTCCCTCTAGCCAGGTACCCATATCGACATATCAAATATGGATATGGATATGCGCAAATATGATACAAATACCATCTGTAGGCATTTCCATATGTCAGTGTTTTCCTTTCAGCAGAACTAAAACCAGAACAGTACATGCAGCGAAACCATTCTTCAACTAATAAAAGAAAGCACCCTGAAATATAACTAAGCCTGAAATCAAAAGCTACTAACAAGATTTACTATTATGCACATTGTACAAAAATATTATCAGTGATTTTGCACAAAGGTAAATATTGACATGCCTGTCATTTTGCCACAAAATGCTGTCAGACTATCAATAAGAAAGAAATATAGCGAGATTCTCAATTTTCAGGTAAATAAGTAATTGAAGCATGAAAAAACACAACTTTCTACAATTTAAAATAAATGTCAACATGCTATGTCCCAAAAAAAAGTTTTTCAATAATAATAACAAATTTGAGCAGAGACAATAAACTTCATCTAACTAAATTAAACAATACCAGTAAAACTAACTAGTCAACACCCAAGCTTGCATACATTGAACAACAAACACACAAAATTATATTAATATAATTCTGATTTTTAGAGTATAATGGACTGATGAAACACCGATTACAAAAGCCAAAACAGCACACAAAATCTGAATCTAAAAATGCTTGACTTGCACATGCACTGTCAAACAAAGCACTGAAAGTTCTCTGATATTCTGCACGTCAATTTTGATATTCCCGGCTATTAGAAAGGCTTAGGAACAGCAACAAGGAATTCTACACCAGCACACAACACAACAGAAAACAAACAAAAACACAAACACTGCACCACAACTACATATACTTCGCTTGGCACCTTTAACAAAAGAAAACACACTGTATAACTAAAATGTCCTGCAAATTTGTTAAGCTCCGATGTAATCCCAGAATAAGAATGCCCTCTTTGAATCAGAGGGTTTTTGTTCTCTGATCACTGTAACTCATGGTTTTTTGTCCACAAACCACAATCCTCAGAGTTTTCGTCCATATAAGGGTACTTGAGCACAAAGTACTCCAAAAGGTATATTGGCAAAAGACAAGATAATCTCCCAAATAGAGATGTTACAGATTTTATACTGCAAACCATACTTAAGCACCCAAAATCCCACGCCTTATTTGGAGGGGACACAATTTAAAATAACTCTGAAGATTGCCGGCCTAATCTAAAATGGGCACCCCAGTCCCAAATTAAAAGATTACAAGTAGCATAACAAGGTCAGCCCTAAAGGTCTTGAACCACATAAATCATCTCGTTGGAATTAAGCAATTTATCCATGAAATTAAATTAATAAAAAATAAGAATTGACATAATATTTGGTTGTAAACAAAGATTTAATAAAGTAAAACCAACACAAGAATCAAATATCAATATTCTACAACAATAAGAGTTAATCCAACAAATGAAAATCACAATTCCAAAAACTAAACTGCTAAAAGGAACACACAAAGTTATTACTTGTATAAATAGTAGGAATCAATGCAAAGCTTGGCAAAGTTAATTCAACTTTACTCCCAGAATCACAAAAACAAGATCAATTACCTAATCATAAGTATTTGCAAAATAGGATCAGTATCATCTCGCATACATTCATACACTAAACAAAACACAATGACTTGACATCATAGCTCAATGACAATTTCTACAGCATAAGTCCAATATCAACTCTCATTTTCATCTGTGTTCAATGTAATTATTATTGGCTCTGGAAGAAGCTTTATAGATCAAATAATAACAAAATAATCTCGATAAACCCTACTTCAAAATAGTTACCTCAAATAGGCCCTTTCCTACATCAAGTCTACTTCCCCCTTAATATAAACACATGCTTAGGCAGTGCCATCTTTTTCCTAATTTTGCTTTGAAAGCACTTGACTTTGGTGCTGAAATGAAGTTGACTGACAAAGTCATAAAAGTGGAATTATTCAGTAGCACTCAGTAGCACTGACCCTCAAAAAGTGTCACACTTCCAATGTTTTGATGCTCATCTAATAATAGGTGCCTTCCATTTATGTGCATCCATCTTTGTTGAAATTTACACCAAGCATTAACACTTCATAGGTGTAATTTCCTTGAGCAATTTTCTTTTTACATGGTGGTCAATTGTTGCTACTGATTTACAATTTTAATGTCATAATTTTCTACTGGCTTTGCCACTCTATAAAATGTGACCTTATGTTTTACAAATGTTTATTCTATAGCACAATTCACATCGGTATTTGCTACATCAAATTGGTGCAACATCACTTGATTGTTCGTTGCAAAGGCTTAGCACATTTCCCGAATCTCCGACCTTGATTGGAGTTTCTGACTAGCTATGCCATTGGAGAAGTGTGAATTTTCACTTGTCGCTTCTTCGAGTCGGCATGATCTCACAATGACATTGCTACCTTTTTGAGGATTTGATCAGTACCACCACATTTGCCATAACTGTTGAATGCACTGCTGCCTTGAAACTATAAATTCACTTAAGCATGATGCATTTTCTCTTATGAGAGATTTCCTTGTGGTCTAGCAATTGAATGCCACATTGCCATTTTACATATACTTCAATTCTTGGAGGAGCTGACCCATTCTTTTCACCTTTGAAGCAAAATTCTTGCTAATTGGTCCCATCCAAAGTTGCCACGTATCCTTGACAGTCAGCTTGGTTGCTGTTAAGACTATTTTCTTTGGCAATTTCCCCATTTTCTAAAAGCATGAAAGTGGATGGCATGGCCAGTGTTACATTCCTTTATCCTCGTCATTCGCTACACTATGTTGATAACACTACTTGAAGAGGATGCTGAAAAATGTTATCTTCCAACCTTTCTGATATCAGACCCTACTTAGTGATCACTTTCTCTCCATTCCATTGCCAAAGCCAAACCAATAAGGCAATATTTTCACCTTTCCTCTTTCTGTGGCTTAATCTCAAACAGCTTGCAAGACCTATCAATCAAAAAACTAGACCAAGGGAAGAACCTAGTGGATGCCATTCTCTTGACTCAACTACAAACCTGATTGTGGATAAAGTTTCCTGGGTTACCAGCACCATATACAAACCAATGTTTGAGAAATATCCAACATGTCTAGACACAACACCATATAATCCCACAATATATCCAGTTTAGTGTTATTAAAAATTAGAAAATTTGCAAAGAATAAATTAAAATATGTTAGCATATACATAAGTATATTTGTGTGTATAATTGTCAAATCTCCTCTTAGTAATAACCTATTCTGTCAACCAAATTACCGATTACCTATTCTTTGTGTCTCCCTTGATCCAATTTTGTGTGTTCTTCATCTACATCACTAATGTAACTACCTTACAGTTTCAAAATATGGTAGTGTGTCCAATTTTCTAAGTCCTTGTAAATCATCATGGATTTTCTCTTCCCAACACTACCTTTCCTCTATTCCATCAAGGTATCAAACTTTGCCATGCTAACATACCTCCTATTTGTAAAGTTTCTGCAAATTCTTAGTTTCAAATCTGAGATAATACCTTTATGTTCTTGCTGTTCTGATCTTGTTATGTATCTGACCAATTAATTGTCCTTCTGAAAAATATGTTTATCACAGCAAGTATTCGTTTGTGGCAGAGTTGCTTAAAGGAGCAGACTCGGTGTTCAATTGCGTGTCCTATAACTACAACTACACCCACCTCATATAACATAACCAAGGGGACATGACCCTCTCTAGGTTGGCCCACAATACCTACTAAAAAACGGTGCTCAAAGGAGATGATTAATGTTTAACCAACATAACTAAATAGTTATTGTTAGTGCTAACAAAAGGTCATTTGCCAAGGATCGCTAATCATGCTTTAGCCAAGAGTAATGTATTAATAGCCTCTTAGAATGGTATTCTATGAGAGAAGAGGAATGCGTGGTCTGCACAGTCAGACCAGTATGAGTATCAAAGTTAGAAGTTTAACACTCCCTCTTAACTCGATAATCATACTAAGAAATAACATATCTAGCATCATCAATTACGATGAATAACCATAGACTGATACTCTATATCTATCTGAATCTTCTGAGCAAGTGGTATCATGGAACACATGATACTACATCATATAACCATCTTGTGATATGACTTATCCCTTATCCTAGTGATGACAGTATTGCATGGAATGCAACACACAGGATAAAATCCAAAGAATGATTAAATTATTCATTTATCCAAGTTGTGACTCATAGGTACTGGCAATCCTATATCACAACATGATCCTGAGTTAAGCTCTACCTAACACAGAATAAAGTCTAAAGAACAAATTCTTCCTTTATCCAAGTTGTGATTCATAGGCATAGAAATGTCTATGTCACAAATGATCTTGAACTCATCTAGATCTAATAGTAGTCCTCTACTATTCAACACAATATCTAAGAGATCGTCATCTCTCATAATGTCTTTTATACAAGTATTCATTATATCAGAGATTGGTCGCCTCTAAAATAATGGTGAAGCCCATAACAGTCAATAGCCTGACAATAAAATTATTTTATTAATAATTTGAAGAATACAAATGAATTACAATTCAACCATAGCAAGTCTTTTCCTGAAGTGATCTATCTTCACTCAAGAGAGAGGTTTGGTGAGAATATCTACTATCTAATCTGCAGTACAAATGTATTCTAATTTTACAGTATTCCTGTCTACCATATCTCTAATATAATGGTAAGGAATTTCAATATGCTTGGAACTATCATGGAAAACTGGATTCGCAAAAAGCTTGATGCAACTCTGATTATCACAATGAATAATCGTAGGATTCATGGCTTAACCAAATAATACCACAAGTAACTTCCTAAGCCAAACTGCTTCCCGAGAGGCCATTGCTGCTGCAATGTATTCGGCTTTGATGGAACTTTGTGCTACTAAAAATTGCTTTCTGCATATTTATGATATCATTGTTGATCCTAAATTGAAACAACAACCTAAATTACTTTTTCTATCCTTAACACTTCCACCCCAATCTAAGTCTGTGAATCTATGTAAATCTAAATCAACTTTCTCATATTTGAGCCCAAGGTTAAAAGTGCCTTGTAAGTATCTCATAATGTGATTGATTGCAACTAGGTAAATATCCTTAGGGCGGTGGCCCTAGCTCGGTTGGCTAAATCTTCCCTGTTGCAGGGGGTTGGTCACGGGTTCTAATCTCCCCCGTCCTCGTGGTACCGGTGGGCGTGTCGCGCCAGCGCTATCGGTCACGTTAAAAAGTTTATCAAGCGCACTGCAGTTTATAGGGGGGCCGTGTTGCACCGATTCCTGCAGTCTAAAAAAAAAAAAAAAAACTAGGTGAATATCCTTTGGCTCACACATAAACTAACTTAAGGCATTTACAGCATAGCAAATAATAGGCCTTGTATTTACCAAGTACATAAGAGACCCAATCATCTTTTTGTAGAGAGTAGAATCAATGGAAGGTGATTTTGCTATTGCTTCTTTAAGTTTATGTAGATTAGTCTCCATTGGAGAAGACATAGACTTGCAGTTCTGCATTACAAATCTCTTCAAAATATCTAATGTATACTTTCCTTGATTAAGTATTATGTTGTCAGAATTATGTCGTACTTCCAATCCTAGGAAGTAATGGAGTCCCAAATTTTTCATCTCGAATTCTCTAATTAGATCTTTCTTACATTGATCTATGAGATGATCATCCCCTATTATTAATAAATCATCAACATACAATATCAAAATTACCATATCATCTTTATCCTTTTTATAATATAGATTTGGATCAGCTTCATTTTTGGAGAATCCTAAGCTCGTGAGATACTTATCAATTCTTTCATACCAAGCCCTTGGAGCCTATTTAAGCCCATAGAGAGCTTTATTGAGCCTACAAACAAAAACCTTAGGATCATGAGTTTCAAATCCTTTAGGTTGCTCCAAATATACTTCTTCAATAATCTTTCCATCAGAAATGTTGTTTTTACATATATCTAATGTACTTTCCATCCCTTCAATGCTGCAATAGCTAGGATTGCTCTTACAAAGGTGTTCTGGTAACAGGAGCAAAGGTTTCTTCATATCAATCCCTCCTTTCTGAGAGAATCCCCTGGCTACAAATCTGGTTTTATATTTTTCAATGCTGCCATCAGCAACATGCTTTATTTTAACTATACATTTGGAAGAAACAACAAATTTTCCTTCAGGTCTTGGAACAATTTCCCAAACATCATCCTTCATAATGGATTGATATTCTTTCGTCATGGCACCCTTCTAAGCTATATGTTTAATAGCATCTGAAACATTGGTTGGTTCTGATTTAGACAAATTATTCATGTTTGCTGCATAACTAGAATATCTTTTGGGTCTTTTTCTTTTTCTAACTGTTCTGGATGGTGCAGCAAAGTCTTGTGCTTCCTCTACTGTCTTAATGGCCCAAAGTGGTCTTTTCTTAGAATTTTGAGTTTTTTCAAGATTGAAATTTTAGATTTCATCTTCAATTTCTTCAATGTTCTCCCTCTGAGACTCGGATTCAGTATTCCCTTCAGAACTAGGTCAAGGAGAGGGTTCCTCAAAACTGAGGCCTCTTTTGAATGCTAAATCTTCTTCAAAAATTACATCCCTACTAAGTTCAATATTTTTCTGACTAGGTATAAAAATCCTATATGCTTTAGATGTTTCACTATACCCTACAAAAAAATAACTTTCCTCCCGAAGAGTTCTAACTTAGTTCTCTTTTCTTTTGGAACATGTATACATACTGGGCACCCAAAAATCATAAGATAACTAATATTGGGTAAAAGTAAGACTTCTTCAAGATTTTTATCTCTAAGGTAGGAGTGAGGACTTCTGTTTTGAATATATAGACAGCAGTACAAGAGGCTTCTACCAAAAGACAAGATTCTAGATTTTGATCAAATATGCTAGCTCTTGTAGCTTCTATAATTGTTCTATTCTTCCTTTCTGCTACTCTGTTTTGTTGTGGGTTATAATGAACAGTATACTCCCTCTTAATTCTTGTTTCTTTACAAAACTCTTTAAACAAATCTGAGGTATATCCCCCTCCATTATCAGTCCTAAGAGTTTTAATTTTATGTCCTAATAAGTTTTCAGTTAAGGTTTTAAATTCTTTAAACCTCTTCCAGATTTCTTCTAATTCTTTGCATTTTAAGAAGTAAATCAAAGTGTTTTCTAGAGAAGTCATTTATAAAAGTATATAGTACCAGAATCCTCCAAAAGAAGGAACAGACGTAGGTCCACATAAATCTGAGTGGATTAATTCCAAAACATTGTTAGTTTTCCTAGTGCTATCATGAAATGGACTTTTGGTGTTCTTACCCAAAGTGCATCCTTTGCATATGCTTGAGTGATCTTTATTCAATTTAGGTAAACTAATAACCATCTTCTCCATAGTTGATAAAGTTTTGAAATTTAGAAGTCCTAACCTTTTGTGCCATATTTTGTTTATGTTAGTAGCTTCATGAATTAAGGCTTGAATAGGTCGATTAGGTTCTAAATTTAATTCATACAAGTACCCTTTTCTTTGACCAATCAATTTTGCTTTCTTAAATGAGGAGTTCTTAGCCTAGGTTATTACTTTACCATCCATGAATGCAACATTATGTTCATCATCTTCAAGTGTTGTAACCGAGATTAGATTCCTTTTTATTCCTGGTACATAGAGTACTCCTTTGAGAAGAAGAGAATTACCCGACTTTAGTTTCAAGGTGCAATTTCCAATTCCTTTGACGGAATTTCTTAAATTATCACCAATGGTGACTTCACCATTGACCTTTTCTAATATAGAGTCTAGTGCTTCTTTGTATCCTGTAATATGTCGAGATGATCCACTATCAATCACCCATGCCTTACTTGAGACTTCATTTGATAGTGCTGAATATATTAATTCTCTAGGTCCGACCACAATAACTACTAAAAATCGGTGCTCAAAGGAGATGATTAATGTTTAACCAACATAACTAAATAGTTATTGTTAGTGCTAACAAAAGGTCATTTGCCAAGGATCGTTGATCATGCTTTAGCCAAGAGTAAATGTATTAATAGCCTCTTAGAATGGTATTCTATGAGAGAAGAGGAATGTGCGGTCTGCACAATCAAACCAGTATGAGTATCAAAGTTAGAAGTTTAACACTATTCATTACCCACTTTCATTCCTTATCCCACCAAAGTTTCAAAACTCCCCATAGTCATACCTCTCCACCACATACCTCTTCTTAAAAAACCGTTATCAAAGTGTCAAACTTCCACTAATCAATGTGCCTCCCTTTCAAACCCTCGCCCTTACTTTAGTTATGGCGTACCTCATCTTCAAGCTCTCATACAACCTCTTCCCACTATTCATCTCAGTTACCTCCTTGCACAATTGAACCACCATCAATGCTTGGTTAGATGAAACTCCATCCAAAAGACTTGATGGAAATAAAATGATCTTTTAATAACAGGGCCATGTATCCCCATGGAACTTTGGTAGTGCAAACAAGTGAAAGGAACTTGGCCACCATTGATGCAGAATTTAGGGTTAAAAAACCTATACAACATCTCGCCATTATTCAAGAGGAAGACTAAAGATCACAAGAAACATTCCACTTGCCTCCAAAATATATTCAAATTCAATGTAAATTACATTTATTCAAGCACAATTCAAAGAAATGTTGCTTGTTGAGTATGGGAGTTCTCTACCATGTACCAACCACAAGATCTAATATTCAATGCAATTTTTGACTTTCATCCAATGGTTATTTAAGGATTCAAAGACTTGACCATAAATGAAAACTGTTTTGACCACTTTTGTTCAACTACTCAAATTCTTAAACAAAAACCCACAAAAATCTGGTGGAGATCTAGCACCTCAAAGAACAAAAACCCTCTTGGTCAAAGTATTGATCTCACCTAGAGGTCATATTTGATCCTACTTGTCATGGGTTGCAACTATGGTTGTCCAATCATTGTTTCCACCATTAGTGTATAACATTGGCATTTTCACTACTCTAATAATGTTTATAATGAATTGTAATCCCATCAATGCAAGAAATGCTTTGCAATTGTGATGTCCCCTTTCTAAGGACTTTCTAAGGGCTTTGACATGGTCAATTGTTAGCCTATTAATTGGGTTCCCATAGGCCAGTGAGTTAGTGTTAATGGACTCATGATTGTAGTTTGACCTAGTTTATTCCAATGCTACGTGTTTCCTTGCCCTCAAGCAGTTCACAGATGCATAACGCCCTTTTCTAGAGTGGTTTTGGACAGTTTTCCCATGCTACTTTTAGTAAGTTTCAAGTAGTACTCCAACTTAGTCAATTGACAAAGTGTCAGTGAATGTATTGGTTGTTGATATTTCAAGCTCTTTACAGTGAAAAAGTTTAAACAACAACCCATATAACTGTCAATTTTAAAAACAACCAACCCTCAATACTATACAAAAATGGAGGGAGGTGCTAAAACTACCAAAGGATTGTACATATTGTTTCTAAGATGAATACCCGAAACAGTATAGGATTCAAAAAGTTCCTCAATAACAAGAAAAGCACGAAAAAACTATAATTTCTAATAATCGTGCTCTGGCTGAACAGTCGTATCAACAGGTGTTGATGTAGATCCAAAACATTTAGTTGTCTCCTAATCAAAATCCAAATGACATTTCTCCAGAAGACTGCCAAGCTCCTCAATGTCTGTTTGTGTAAGGAAACTTTGGTCTCTACAGAACTCCATCATGCATCAACTTCATGAATTTGGACTTTGGAATCTCCAAGCAAAAAGATACCTATGACATGATCTATAAATGTATGAGTTTAAGATTAAACTCAATAGGGCACCTTCTCACATTTTGAAATATCTCCTTGTTCCTTTCCTTCCAAAGAAACCATAGTACTTCACCAGTAAGAGCAAATCAAAATTTGTAAAAAGATAAGTTAAAAGATCTCACATAACCAGCCAAAATTTCACACCAAGAAAAACCAGTACTATTTTTCCAATCAATAGGATAACCAAAGAAGATGGCCCAAACTTTAGTTGCATAAATACAATCAAAAAAGACATGTTCAAAACTCTCAGGTTTATTACACAAATTGTAGGCCACAGGCTCAACATTAATGGATGACAGCACTGACCTAACAGCAAGCTTCTTAATTAACAACCATTTAAAATGAATAACCTTAGGCTCATAGGGACCCTTCCAAAAATAATCAAAGAAAAAATGCCAGTTTGTGAAAGGACAATCTAGACCCCCACAATTGACTATACGTTGTAACACAAGGTGATCTACTTTAATCATACCATAAATCTGTTTAATAGAAGTGTTGCCAATAACAGATTCCATTTTATATTCCTAATAAAAGTATTACTATCCATGAACTTTCCAACTTTCTCCTTGCATATCACTTTGGACAAAAGAGTATAGGTCTTCCTTTGAGATTTGGGGATATCAAACTCACTGGATATCTCATCCCATGACCCAATCCTGTTATTTACCATTAAGTCATTGATCAGAGAAATACCTTTCTCATTCCATTTTTTAGTAGAGCAACTCTAAGTAAGAGCAAGAGGTTTATTATTCGAATACAATCCCCAATTGATCTGTCAGTAACAATATAATTAGGATGTCCCCCAATGGCATTCCTACAGGAGATAAGCTCCCTCACTTGTGACCATGCAGACCAGGGGGAGGTAAACACTTTAGACCCAAACATCTTCATCTTAAAGTCTCCCATGATAAAATCCCAAAATAGAATGATAGGCCAGTGTTTACCTTTTTTAACAACAAACCTTTCAACATTGTTTCTCACAAGAACCTTCCAAGGTTCATTCCCCCAAAATGCTTTGAATATCCATTTAGCTGCAAGAGCAATACCTTGAATTCTAATATCTTTAATCCCCTATCCCCCCAGCTGTTTGGGAAGGCAGAACCACTCCCACTTAACACAATGTCTCTTCTTGTATCCCAAGCCATCCGACAATAAAAAGTCTTTGAGAATTTTCAAGCATGCAAACCTAAGATTTAGTAAACAGCCAAGTTGAAGCAAAATAGATATGATGGGAAGAAAGGACCTTCTGCACAACCTGAACTCTCCCAACCAATGAAAAGGAGTGAATCTACCATCTAATATGCTTTCTATTAATCTTGCTAAACATCCACTCCCACATATCAGCAAATGAAGGTTCCAGGGAAAATGGAATACCCAAATATCTAGTAATAGTGTTAGGTTCAGTCCATTTCCATCCCATCTTAGACAACCAGTTAGGAGGCATCTCCTTCCAACCCATTACATATGACTTATACGGGGCCACTTTGGCTCCAGAAACAATGCAAAAAAAATTAAGTCTATTAAGAGCCACAGAAAAATAGTTCCAAAAAAAGAGCAGTGTCATCCGCAAACTGAGCATTGATCAATTCTTCTACATTAGGGAGGGTGATGCCCTTAATAGGATGTCCTAGGGAAGCGTCCCTTAGAATGTAAAATAGAGCATCAGCAGCAATCACAAATAAGGAGGGTGCAATAGGACATCCTTGTCTGATAGACCTCTGAAGGATAATAGGGTCTGAAAATTCCTTATTCACCTCAATAACAGTGGATGAATCTTGAAAGAGAATTTCAATCCATTTGCAGAAATAAGAGGTAAAGCCAAAAGTTTTCAACATTTCAATAACAAAAGGCCACTCAACTCTGTCATAAGCCTTCTCAAAATCAAGGAGGATCATAGCCACAACCTGCCCACTAGCCTTAGCCCAATTCATAGCTTCCCAACTGGTGATAAGGTTCTCCAAGATATATCTTCCTTTTATGAAACCAGTTTGAGTGACTGAAACAATGTTTTTAGTAATTTCTGTAATTATCCTTGCCAGCAATTTAGCAATGATTTTATATGACAAATTAAGCAGGGTGATGGATCTCCAATTCTTGACTAAGGATCTATCCCCAGCTTCAGAAAGCAACTTCATGACCCCTTTATTCACATTATTGCCCAGAGAACCATTTTCAAAGGCATCATTATAAAATAGCAAAAGCTCTTCCCCAATCCAATCTAAATTGTCTTTATAGAATTCAATAGGCAGTCCATCTAATCCTTGAGATTTTTCATTAGCCATAGCCTTGATAGCCTCTTGAATCTCCTCTAAAGAGATTTTCTTATTCAGCTTATCACTTTCACTATCAGAAACCTTCTTAGGGATCATCTTCAAACATTCTTCCAACTCTTTATGCTAATCTTCACCAAACTCTAAAGAGAACAATTCAGAGTAAAAACTGAAGAAAAGCTTCCTTAATAACTTTTGGATCATTAGTTTTACCACCCTCCACCTGGATATCCTCAATCTTCTTTGCCTTTTGTTTGGCCCTAATGATGTTAAAAGAATATTTCGACCCTATATCTCCATCTCTAAGTCAGTTCATTCTTGCCCGGATCCTTTTCCCTTGGATCTTATATCTATGAAGAAAACCTAATTGATGCTTAATAAAAACCAAATCCTTCAATCGCAATGGGTCATCTGGACTATTTGAATGGAAAATTCAGCTTCGTATAATTTGATTTGAAGGTCATTCTCTTCTTCATTTCTATCTTTGGCTATTTTTTTCCCAATGCTCTGGTAAGTTTTTTTTCCAAGATTTCACTAGTTGGCACCATTGCTTAACTGGTCTTACAGATTGATTACACAATTTTGATAAAAATGTCACCATTCTAATAGCCTCTTTATTATTAGGGTCCTTAAGCAAACAAGTATTTAACTTAAAATACTTTGCCTTTATTACTCATTTTGTTAACATTTTCTTCCTTATTTATCAGAATCCTTGCAGAAATAGGATAACGATCTGACATCACAGCATGTGACACAATAATAGGAGAATGACCCTCTTCAATCTGAAAAGGAAAAAGGGAAGATTCACATTACATCCTATCCAATCTGCAATAGACTTTGTTCTGCCCACCTTGATTTTTGCACCAAGTGAACCAAATGTCATTGAAATTCTCCCTATTATTCTCCAAAGGGTCAATTAAATTAAAACATCTT
Source organism: Cupressus sempervirens (assembly GCA_028749045.1). Lineage (NCBI taxonomy): Eukaryota > Viridiplantae > Streptophyta > Pinopsida > Cupressales > Cupressaceae > Cupressus > Cupressus sempervirens. The sequence continues at coordinate 416,290,557 of CM053786.1, forward strand.
TTGAATTTAAGCCAAAAAAATTGTTAATTACCTTTCCAATGATGTTCCAAACCTCCTTGTTTATCACATCCAGCTTCCACCATGGTAAAGTCTCCAACAATAATCCAATATGCTTTAGGCAGATTAGATGAACACCAATCCTATAACACAACTCTTTCTCTGTACTCATTTGGGGCATAAATGTTGCATACCCCAATTATATCCTCCTCATATTTAAATGTCACCCAAAGTGCTCTTTGACATCATGAGCATCCATGTTGAAGGATGGAATCAGCCCAATTGGGACCAATCAAAATGGCCACTCCACCTTTGCCTTTCTCATGCTCAAAATGAAACCCTATAGCTTTGTCCCATAAAAATTTATTCATACAAGATGCTTGAAAACCGACAACTTTAATTTCTTGCAGACATATGATGTCCTTTTTTTTTAACTTGTTACACCACTTTCTAACAATATATTTCCTATCTATCATTTCAAGTCCTCTAACATTCCAACTGTGTATATTAATTATCATGAAAGGGGTTGAATAGAGGGAGGCTTTGGAGGCTTATAAAGCCTACTAAAACAGTTTGGGATGGCATTCTTACCACCAGCACTACCAAAAATCGATCTTTTCTCATATGTTTTTCTTTTTTCTAACAACATCAATGAATTGCCCCCCCAAATCTGCATCGAAAGTCTTTTGAATCACAAGTGAGGGAGTACTGAACTCCTTAGGGATACCAACCTTACTTTTAATAGCATGTGCCTTTTCTTTAATGGATCTGATGGCAAGTTGCTGAGGATTCAATCTGGTAGGGATCTCACCAAGACAATCTTAGAAACATTTGGGGCAGTAACAGCAAGGGTCATGGGATGAACTTCACCAGGAATATGACTGGCCTGTATAGCTAGTATCACCTCAAACTCTTTATCATATAAAGGATTATCTAAGGAAACAAACCCACCACACTCCAATGAATCAACTTCAGAAGAAATCTTTGACGGCATGGACTGGTTAAACTCACAGCTATCCAAATTTTCATTTGGAGTAGATGGTAAACCATCCTTAGCTGATACTTCAATAGTATTAACCCTTTCCAGAATTGTTTCTTTGGCATTATCAACTTTTACCTTAGCTTTATCAAAGTGCATTCTAAGAGCAGGACAATTTTTCTTTATATGACCGTTAAGCTTATAATGAAAAAAAGCATGTAAATTGCCTAATAGAGAAACCTCCCAAGAAAAATTTTCTTCTTCTAGATTTAGAGATATAATATCAGGAAAAATCACATCAAGATCAAGGGCTACAAGAACACGCACATTCAAATGAGGGAGAGTAACCCTAGACTCTTCAATCTACAAAACCAACCCTAAGAGTTTCAAGATATGAGAAACAAATGGCCAAAATTCAGCTTGGAGATTCTTAATTTCCACCCAATTCTGCGTGGATCTTTTTATAACTTCTTCAAAATTACCATATGATGACCATGGATATACCCTAAATAAAGAATGACCAACATTCCAAAAACTTTTTTTTAAGATTCTTTCCTGCATATTATGGGTTTTTTTAAAAATTACGAAGAGCCCTTTTTGAATCAATACCAAATTTTTTTCCCCACACAGCATTTAACCAATCATTAAGAAATTTACACGAAGGCAAAGCATTAACATCTAAACAAACAAAGAATATGGCAATATTTCTTAACCAACTCTACTCTGCTCTAACAGCTTTAACCATATCCTCATTGGGAAACAAGGTTAGGGTTTCCAAACCGTTAGAAGGGCTCCTACCATCTTCTTGTTCATGAGCGGCTCCACCATCTCCGACATCTCGTCTATCTCCATGGGTCGCGGTTCTTCCCACTCCATTAGAACGCTCTAAAACTGCTATCCTTCCAAACTTGCTCTCAAAACAAGCCGACTCGGGACAAACTAGCACTGAAATATTAGTAAGGACTGCCTTATATAAAGGTTTTTCACTCTTTTTCTCAAAGCCACCATTTCCCATGATAACTTCATTAAAACCCTCCTTTCCATCATTACCAAAGATCTCTAGTTTGTCATTGCTTGGAGTGCTTTCCTCCCTCATATTTTCATCATTTTTACACACTACTTCACTCGGCAGTTCACTTGCCACAGCCTCATCATTACCCTCCTTCTGCTCTCTGTCACATGTGCGAGCCAATGAAGGAGCCGAACAGCCTACCCAAACTGGCCAGAAAATGAAAAACCCACACAAGACCTAATGGCAAGGGCACACAAAAAGGAAAACAGGTTAAAGACACACGAAACAAAAAAAACACGAGAATCAACAATCATAAAGCAGAACACGGCAAACAATGACACGCAAGGCCAACGGGGCAAGCCAGCAATGCCGCACAAATTCTGATGCACTGGATTCATACGAAGCTGCAGACCGTCCACTTCGAGACCTTTCCTGATCTCTACCCATTGATATTTCAAGTTTCAATGTGGTCCACTATATTTAATTCAAATAATCAATAAGCTAAATTAATATTTATCGTTATTTAATTTATTAAATATTAAACTATAGTTGCCCAAGTGAAACACTAAAAGTGGAGTAACAAATATTAAATAAAGGGACGTTATTGGAGTGTGTGGCAACTTTGGGGAGGCAGAGGAATTTGTAACAATAAACGAAAAAAGATCTTAGCTGGCACAGGGTTTTTGGAGTCTGTAAAAGACTTTAACTACTTTGTGTATGCTTGGATTTGATATTTTGGAAAATAAATTCGCTGGTTGAATTTGTTCATATTGTGGCTGTACGAAGACAGAATTTTCCAAGGAACATTTTCCCTGTTGTTGAAAGATCCAATCTGGAGTTGGTGATTTCACACAGAGATCACAATTGGGTTTCATTGTGAGAAATTTCAGTTGTATCTAAAGTATTGAGCAATGGATAAGGGCGGATTTTGAGGAGATAGGGAGCATATTCAAAAACTTGCAGACTAATTCCCTTCCATTCAGTGCTGCTAGCCTCTTCCAGCGAGACTTACTTTTTTTGGCGAAGCATGGGTTTCTATAAGGCTTGGTGTCAATGTTTGCGGAGACTCTGAAGGCTGCACATTGAGGAGTCCAGGGTTTCTGTAGCTGTTCTCGACTTATGTATGATCTAAAGCTATTTCTTCCCCGTTTGGAATCCATGTCTGGATCCCAATTTGCTGGTTAGTCTTAATACTGCATCCATTTTGCAATTGGTATGTTTGATAATATCATAATGAAATTTCACCATCTGAAGATCTCTAGTTCTGATATGTTGTACTTCCACTTTATTGCGGAGGTAGACGCATAAAATTAAGTTGTCTAATTTGATTTGTCATTCAAGATTTAGGATTAGAATTTAGGTTTCTTAAAAACAATTTAATGTCATTCAAAAAAAATTCTATCGAGTATAATAGATAATCAGCCTTTATATCACAGTTACTTTGCTAGCCAAGAGATCTCATCACCACAAAATATACAGCAACAGTATACTAGATCAATTACACAGAGAGATAGTACAATTAATTTAATATAACAAAAAGAGTGATTGATCCTGCTTCTAGTTAAAGTTCATTGTTTCTAAGATCCACTGAAGTGGTCGAGGCTTTTTCTCCCGCCGTCCATTTTAAGATCCTGCATTCTGTATATGAATGCTATATGGATGAGCTGGTTGTTGAACTCAGGGTCGCTGGGGGTGGCTGATGGAGGAGTGAAATTTGGAAATATTTTATCTTGGCACATTATAGTGATATCAAAGTCGGTTTGCCTACAAGCTGATGAATCATGGGATTCCAGAAGATATGCTGTAAAGTACCAATTCATATTTTATGGGTATTCCAATAATGCTTGTCAAAATGACTTTAATGGGGATCATTGCACTCAACATACAATGGACTAAGACGAGCAAACTTATATTATTCAGTACAGCAGTACATTCTAGGCATTATAAATGAAATTCACTTTCAAAGAATCATGAACAAGATGATATAACCTGGACAATAAATTTCTGATTGTCTGTGGACATTAACAAATCTGAAAGGGTATCGTGTATGTATATTTTTTACACAGAAAAATGGAAATTCCATACACGCTTAATGATCACTTCAACTTCAAGTGTTGTTCATACCTTGTTGCTGATCATGAATGAGCAATTGACTCGAACAAACTTGTCGCTACCGGTGTAGATGTGTGTACAAGAAATGGCTACATGGGTACAGGCAAATTGTTTTTGTCCTTGAGTATGTAAGTTTGGGTATGTGTGTGTGTGTATAATAGTATATACAAAAAACTAAAGAAATATACAAAATTGTAAAACCAGATACATTTGATAGTATGATTCTTCATCATTGATCAATGTCAGATGCCAAAATGGTAGAGATAAAGATAAATACTTAATGCCAATTGATAATTAAATATGCAATATTTTTCTCTATCAATTGGCATTTAATAGTGATAAATTTAGTTGTCCTAGTTCTTTTTTTGGTCTCCATTTCCAGACTCCCTTGTTGTAATCAAAAATCTTACATGACAAGTCATTCCACTAACTAGTGTGGGTTTGGGTGTGGGTTTGGGTGTGGATTTAGTTACTTTTCCACACTCAGCATCTTTGGTACATACTTGTGTGTACTCAAACACCTGGATATGTATGCAGGGTGTACCCAAGCATACCCCCAAGCCAATCCATAACCAGACAAACCAAATAGTGGTGCGATATGCCCAAAGAGCATCCAAATAACGTAGAACTGGAACTAAGAAGTTTGAAATGTACATATAGCATACTGGACTTCCCATATAAATCTACTCCAAACCAGGTGAAATTGCTCCAGAATAGGTGGCTGGGTAGATTGATTTTTATGTACATAAATTGTTGACCCATTCATCACTCACACACAGGGCATCACTTTTAAACTCAGATTTTGCACACAATTTGCAAATCAAATAGAACTGCTGCCATATAGCTGGAACAATTCTGACCTCTTACAAGCTAGGGCAAACTTAAGATAAACCTCTCCTGAATTTCGGAACTTTAAAAGATTTCTGAGCATAAACAATGACTGTTCTAAGTCTGCACTCCTTCACATCTCAATATCTTCACCTGGGAATCTTGAACTCATGCAATTATTTGTAATAAAACTAAAATTGAAATATTAGGAAATCTACAACTGATAATACCTAACTACACCATCGGAAAGTCTCTTGTTAGGAGTACCTTACATGTTGCACCAAGCAGTGAAATAGCCAATAAACCATATAAATTTATAATGGAGTGGTTGTTATTTGGCATATGAATCATTCAAGAAATAACAGCAATTCCCTCATAAAACTCTAGGCTCCTTCACACTTTGGATTTGCAGATTGTAGTCCGTAATCTCTACATTGAGCTAACAATATTGGTGGATTGGGTAGTTTACAACCCTTGTGCCTTTTCCTCAAAATAACCTCTACAATTTGCTAAATTGATATTACCAAGAAACTCTAGGTGGGTTGAACATTTTTTCGGTTCATTTCATATGATTTGAAAGGTGAAATGTTGGAAAATGTGTTCAAATTCAGCTTCAGTTGCCCTGATTCTTCACTTGCTCTATATAGTCTAATTTGAGCTCGCATTTGGTTATGCTTTCTGACAACTTAATGTTATGCTTCCAGATTGATTCCAGCAGTTCATCTTTTTCTGTATAGAGGACAAAATCCCTCTCCTGGGCAGCTGGTTTCGGTGGTGAAATATCCACTCTAGCTGGTTGGTGCTTTAAAAATTATAATTGAAGATATTCAGTGATTTTGGTCTGTTGCTGATTTTGAGTTTGAGAATAGTGAAGATATATTCAGCTTTCTGATGCAGGTTCCTTGGTTTAGGTGTGGCGTGTATTTCTTAGTGTAATTTGAGTTTTAAGAAGTTCAAAAGTAATTTTCAGACTGCTACTGTGAAATGTCTGAGTTTTGGAGTGCTTTATTTTTTCTGAAATACTGGATATTACCTTTCTGATCGTAACTATGTGAGTTTGATAGCGATGACTCTGGGTATTATTTCCGAGTGTTTCTCATAGTTGCGTGCCTCAAATAGAGCATTCATTAGGCATATTGGATTAGTATTAAATTATTTAGGCTAGCCGCCATTTCCAGGAGGTCAGTAACATTCTTCCTTGGTATCAGGGACTTGTAGCAGGTTCAAGATCTGCGTCACAGTGGCTTTGTAGTAGCAGCCTTGGGTGCTTGTTATCAGTGGTGAAGTTTGTTAATGCTGGAGCAGATTTCTTAGGTGTTTGGAGGCTTGAAGATTAACCAACTAATCACTGTTGTCATTTGTGCTTGAGAGTTGGAAATCAGCTCAGTTAGAAGCTTTCTTATTGATGCTTTACACTTTGAAAACATTTCCAGGTCTGCAAATTAATTATAAATCTGACTTTCATTTTTTCAGAATACTGTTCATTGATATCTGATTGATAATGCTTGAAAATTTTCTCTGGCGTTTGAAATGAAGTTGTGTTGTCAGCACTTCATTTTCTTTGCCATGTTAAAAGTATCATGCATTATGTTGGGTTTCCTATCTTGAATACAAACTGAGAGTTTCAATCAGAAAACATACTTAATTGATTCGTAAGACTTGCATACACATACTTCATTGATTCATAAGACTTGCATACACATACTTCTGGAAAAAATAAGGGGTTGTTACTACATGAATGGAGTTGTCTCAATAGAAGAATAAAGTTTATTCTCAGTGCAAACCAGTGCTCCACGGGGACAAGTCCCCGGCTTTCTTTGGCCCGATCCTATCCCAAGGACGGAACAAGGACCCCCAATTCACCCTCACCGGAAACGGTTTCCGAAACGGCCTTTCAAGCTCAACTGGAAACAGCAAAACGCATTTCCGTACTGAGTACGGCAATACCATCCCTCGGTCGTACCCGAAACAGAATGCCATCCCTGATTTCCCAGTGGAAACGGGATGGCGTCAAAACACATAAAAGCATTTTTATTTTATTTTCTTTGTCAGCTGGCCCCACATTGTTTCTAGAGGTTTCTAAAATATGTGAAACCCTTTTGTGACCTTCAAAACACTAACATTCCAACTTCTTCTAATTTGTAATTTTGACAAATTTGTTAAGAGCAAGAGGAAAGCATAGAGCAGCAATAACAATGAGCTAAGATTGCATTTTGAAGTTCCAAAGGGAGGTTGCATTCATTCCAAGAATGTATTCATTTTGCTTTTGCTTTTTCGAACTATGTAGCTATTTGTTGTCATTTTCCATTTTTTCATCTCAAGAAGAGATGCACTTTGAAGGAAACATTGAGATATCTTTTTTTTTTTGTAATCACTTGCAGCACTACATCACATGCAAAATCTAAAAGTATGAGCAGCAGTAGTGAGAGTGAGCATGAGGGAACTAGTGCTAATCATAGCCTAGAAGTTATGGAAGAAACTTTTAGATCACAAGGAAAAACTAAAAGGTATAGGGCAGCCATAGGGGCTTCAGTAATGTGGGTGATCATGCAAGAGCAGCAACCTCAAATCCAAATCCTTTTGAGTGCCCTTCCCATGCTCTCAAAAAATATGCCAAAGGCCCATTTGAACCAAAGTAACCTCTCCTACAATTAGCCACAAAAGTGGACCTGGATAAGAAGAAAAATACAGGGGGTAGTAGGGAATGGGAGTGCAATATATGTCACAAACATTATTTTGGGAGGTACACTAGAGTGTATTGCCACCTTTTATGGATAGGTGGACAAGGGGTTAAAGGATGTAAATTGATCACATAAGAGGGAAAAAATGAGGCCACTAGATTGCACAAGGAGGGGGAGGAGCTGAAAATGGGAAGTCCAACAGAGAATGTGCAAGCCACTATGCCTATGAGTAGCACAACCCCCCCAGGCACAAACACAACCAGCACTACTAGAGGAAAGGGAAAGAAGAGTAAAAGAGAGACTAATGTTGCTGATTTGTTTGATGTGGCTGCAAAAGAGAAGGCTGAAGAATCTATTGGTAGGTTCCTTTTTGCTCATGGCATACCGTACCATGTTACATGTTCCACGTTTTATAAACAAATGTGCAAAGATATATATGCTCTTGGTCCATCATTTGTACCACCTAGTGAGAAAACTACGCACCACTATCCTTGATAAAGAGTATTCAAAAGTAAGTATTTTAATGAAGGAAATGAGAAAAACATGTATGACTGATGGATGCTCTGTCATCATGGATGGGTGGACCGATATCAAACATCGGCCACTCATCAATATTATTGTCACTAGCACAACCGACTCTTATTTTCCTATTAATTGTTCGGGGGAAAAGAAAGATGCGTCCTTTTAATATCCGATTTTGAAGGATGCTATAGAAGAGGCTGGACCTCATAATGTTTTGCAAGTAGTCATTGATTTAGCCAGGGTGTGTAAGTCAGTTGGTTTCATGGTGGAGAGTACTTATAGACATATTTTTTGGACCCCATGGTGTGTACATGCATTGAATAATACCTGGAAGGTATTGGTAAAATTGATTGGATTAAGGCTTGGGTATGTGAGGCTAGAGATTGTAGAGTGGAAATATCACGCAATATCATAGATACACAAAATAGTCCAATTATACATATGAAGTAAAACCTAAAACATACCATTCATACCACAATACCAATAGGCAAGGTAATGATCTCTTTATTAATACCAAAAATCAACATCAGTACATTGAGAATATTCCAGATATTTATAGAAGGGATATTTATAGAAGGATCTATTTCCTCGCCACCTAACTACCCAGCCCAACTAGCTCTAACAAGTACTAAACATAATAGTTACTTTATGCCGACTACATCTATCCCCCCCCCAAAAAAAAAGTCATCTTCTAGACAACTGTAGAACATGAAATCAACAAAAACAAACTTTGACTTCAAGAGGAAGGATGGGAGGACATCCCTGTGCTCAGAGTTCCCCTTAGCCGTTGCAACTTTCTTCACTGCCCACTGATGTTGAAGATTCTTCCTTTCCAACCTCCAAGCTTTAGCTAGGCTTTGTTCCTTTTGAAGTTTCAAAAAGGTTCCCTGAAAGGCAACCTCCATAGCTGTCAGCGCCCCTATGAGAGGCGATTGTTCCTGTCCCATGGAAATGATAGAGTTGCCCGTCCATGTAGTAGCCATGTCCTCCTCTGAATATCCACCCTGTTCTAGTAGTCCCCAATCTGTGTGGCAATCAGTCTGCATAAAGGCGGCCAACGCCTCTGCTGCTCTTATGACAATTTCCAGATTCTAAGTCCTGGCCTGCTGTACGAGCTTCCTAGTAGAATGCTCCATGGCATGAAGCTCAATGAGGAACAATTCGGCCTTGGTTGCAAAAGAGGGTGTGTCTGGCAGTTCCCCACGCTCGCTTTGTATCTCCACCTGTTTCTCAGTAGCTACCCCTAAGGGTGAAGACACCATGCCTTCTTCCTCAAGTAACCTGTCAACCTACTTTAGGACAGCATCAGTACCAACCATTGCCGTCATGCTTCCCTGAGTGTGAATTTCTCTGGGTTGTTTATCCTCTTCTCGTACTGGCTGTACCACAAGAGGAAGCGAACGGACTATTTCTGGGCCAAGAGGTGTTTGTAACCTCACTTTATGGGCACCCTTTGTTTGGCACCTCAAAACTATGACTTTAGTACGAGAAAGTTTGTTCCGGAAAGATAAGTGGCGACATCTTCGGGACTAATATTCTGGAAGTCCCCTATGTCAAAATTTGTTGCCTGCCACCTGTTCCTTCCTAGACTCCTACTTGATTTGGATTGGATTTATTTGCTGCCTCAATTCTATTAGGATCACTAGGCGGTTTCTGGTAAAGCTTAGGAGCTTTTGATACTCCTACTAGAAGTGGCCCCTCTGTAGGTGGTAAAAATGTCACCGCATGTGGAGTCCCCTGCAGAGGACTCAGGCGGATCTCCGCCTCCTGTGAGTCAATGAAGATGAATCCATATCAATGCCTTCTAACTTTTGTCATCCTCTTCCTCTTCTTCGATCATCGTTGTTTGTTTGGGTTTCTTTTACTATGGTTCGCCGCCATTGTGAGGACCTACACCTATGGTATCCATATGGAGCCAATATGTCATAGCTAGCTTGTATGGCTCCACCCTATTAGTCGGTACCAGTGTTCCTCGGTGCTCACTGCTCACCTGAGTACGACTGCTTCTAAGAACAAGGCCACTTGTATGATGAGGCATATAAAAGGCTTTGTATTTCAACTCCATAAATTCTCAAAGTCTATCAAAAAGAAATTTGGCCAAGTTATATCCCTACCCTTTAGACAATTCATCCACTGCAGGTAACATCAAAAGGGAAATGTTGGAAGTGCGGCTTCCTGTAGTGAGCTTTCTTTTAACCAAATCTACCACATAACGCCATTCATCATTTGCTATGAAAATTTTCTTCAAACCCCTACTGTTCTTCATGATTTCACCTCATTCCAGACTTGTAAGATCTTTCTGACACATTAATTTCAACCATTTTTTCTTGTCTTCTACTGTCATAGAGGTTTTTTCCACTTCTTGCCCTCTGTTGGGAATTCTGAAAACCCTACTTATTTCTTCTGCTAAATAAGAAACTGTCACGTGTTGCTGGAAATGCTGTACTATAGATTTATGACATGATTTCTCATAACCTGTAGTTAAATTTCGCAGTATAGGCTCGAATTCTTTTAATTCAAAAATTGGCATAAAAAATATTTTGTCTACCTCTGCTGTGCACAATGCCTTTTTCAGGGGATGATCCACTTTCGCTTTCTCCCACCAAGCCCTGCACTTACTTCCCATCACACTTTCAAATGTAATATTCTCAGCCGTGATTGTGATTTTTTGTGTCATTTTCCCTTTTGCCTTTGTCACCTTCCTTATTTCCTTTTTGGCTTCCAGTGCCACAAGTTTCTTTTTTTGGAGTCGATAATGTTTCCTCTGCTCGAATTCTCTATCCTTAATTTCACCATTGTATGTTGATGTGTCAATTCCCAAATCTCTTGAACTGTTTGTATATGCCACCTGTACCAACTGTCCTTCTGGAGTGATTGCTAGTAACCAATTTCCACGTGTAGTTCTACAGACTGTATAAAATTTCGATGGATACTTCTCTTCTTTCCTTCATATCCCCTCGTACTTGTATGGCTATCTTATGTCCTTCCTCCCTTGGTACGAATTTCTCATGTACTATGGTTTTTTCGTACGGCATCACCTCCTGTGGACTACTATCATACAAGTGTGTCTCTCTACTGTATGAAGTTAATTTATATGCACCCTTGTCGTACGGCATCATGTACGGATGCTCGTACAGATGTAGTCTGTAAATGTCGTGCGTTGGTCTATCGTACGCTGGTTTGTCGTACGATGGTCTATCATACACTCGTCTATCATACACTGCTCCTCTCTACGTTGTTCTATCGTACGGGTTCTTTTGTTCTCTCTCGTACGGATGTCCGTACGACTATTTTCTCGACTGCTCCTTCCACCCTTCCCTCCTGTTCTACGGCTATCTGTATGGCTACTTCAGTTGCATCTTCCTGTCCTTCTCTGGCAATTATGGTGATGTTTTGTGACTCCGTCTCTTTATAAGGACTTGTTTTAATTTTTCCTTTTTGGTCACTTTCACTTTTTGTTTTTTATCTTTTTTCCTCTTCTGTATTTATAAAATAGCTACCTACCAATTTATTTCTTTTCTCATATGTTTTTAACTTGCACCCATTTACGAGGTCTCTAATAGGTTTGTTATCCAAAGTAGATAACTTTATTACTTTGTTCTCCTTTATTTCTGATATTTTAAATGGTCCTAGCCATCGGACTTTAAATGTTCTTGGTTTTATTTCATTTTTCCCATTGTATCTTACTTCCAATTGTCCTTGTTTAAAATCCATTTTCTTTAAATGCTTGTCATGCCAAAATTTTCGCCTTTGCTGGGCCACCTCTATACTCCATTGAGCAAATGTCTTTTTTCATCCAATTTGAATAAAGTACATAGTCTTTCCTTGAGGCTCTCCTCATCCCCCAACCTGTTTTCGATTGCCACCCATAAGCTTGGTACTACACGTTCCATTGGTACCATGGCCTCTTGTCCATACATAAGGTAAAAGGGACTATGTCCAGTAATAGCCTTATACGTAATCCTATATGCCCACTGCCGAGATTCGTTCTTCCCAATCCTGCCCTTCTACTCCACAAGTTTTATATAGGATGGCCACGATTACTTTGTTCGTGGCCTCTGCTTGGCCATTTGCTCTTGGATAATAAGAACTGGAGAAAGAATTCAAAAATTTATACTCACTTGTCATCCTCCTGATGGTATGATTCACAAAATGTACTCCTCAGTCACTTGTTAGCTGAAGTGGAATCCTGAATTTCGTGACTATTTGATCATACAGAAATTTGGCCGTACTAAGAGTCGTGTGGTCTGGGAGAGCCCGTACTTCAGCCCATTTCATTAAGTACTTTGTTGCCACCACTATGTACTTACACTAATGATTTTTGCTTACCAGTAAGGGTCCTACAAAGTCTAGTCCTCACCGCTCAAATAACTCTTGTTGTTTGGACAAAAATAGTGGCATGAAGTCTCTTTTGAGTGGTTTTCCTAGTCTCTAACAAGTCTCACAACTCAATACCCATTCCCTCACATCTGCGAACAATGTTGGCCACCATAGTCCTCCCAAAAGTACTTTCCTCGCTGTAGTATCTAGTCCCATGTGACCTCCTGCCAGTTCTTCATGGGTTCACTTAGAACCCCTAGAATTTCTTCCTCCACTACACATCTCCTCAATATCCTGTCCAATCCTATTTTGTACAATAACCCTTCAATTAGCTGGAATGTGCCACTTTTTAAGGCAATTTTTCTCCTTTCTGTTGTAGGCATTTCCTTTGAAAAGGTTGTTGTTGATAAGTAGTGTCCAATTTTTTTGTACCATTGCAGTAACACTACAATCTGAAATAAGTCTGCATCTAGAAAATCCTCACACACCCCGCAACCCAAAGCTTCTGCTGACTTGATCCTTGACAACTGATCAACAATCACATGAAATTTTCCCGGCCTCACTATAATTTTAAATGTAAATTCTTGTAGTAGAATTAGCCATCTACTTACTCTCCCTTGAATCACCGGTTTGTTTACTAAGTACATTAGTGCTTGGTCGTCAACAAAATATGTAACGGGTGTAGCTAGTAAGTAATGTCTAAATTTTTGCACTGCATACACCATACCTAATGCTTCCCACTCCGTGGTACTATAGTTATGTTGTTCTTTGGATAGGAGCCTGCTTGCAAAATATATAGGATGATCCAGCCCTTCCTTCCCTATTTGTGCCAAAGTAGCACCCCATTATCAGACGTCATTGGTCCACCCCGCATAATATTATCTTTTTTGTGTTTGGTGTGCATCCCTTCAGACTTGGGGCCATCTTTGATTTGATCTAGTTTCTTCACCGTCTTCGTGGCTTTGTGGACTCCGTGGGTGGTCATCACTGCTACTCCTATCTAGCCTATTGCTCCTCTATCGTTGTCACCGACTCTAACACTACCACCAGGGCTCGTTGTCAGTACGCTCAGGCTACTACTCTATTGAGATCAACTGAATCGAGATTGACCATCTCCCTCCTTTCTAGTTTTCATTGGATGCTCCCACTTATCTCCTTCCTGCTCAATAAGAGTTGAACGGGCATGTTAGACTAGATATCTATAGACATTATATTCACATGACCCAGAGTAACCCCTCTAGCAGGTTACATCCACAGATGGCTTTCTATGTTGAGCACTTTCTTGATATTTAGGATGGGATTATCTCTCCCCCAAGCTATTTGTTTCATCACTAGAGCTGTGCTCTGCGTATCTCCTAGGTTACTTCTATGTTGGTTCTCACAGGCTTCAAATTCAAACTGATTTCCATCTTGATAGAGAAGACCGGACATGCCATCTATGCACTTTGGGTGAGGTAGACACAAAGACCCACTTCGTTTTCTGGTGTCCAATATAGTATGAGATCAGAGGCAGATTCTACTACTTATTCAAAAAGTGGCGGTCCTTCTCCATTTTTTTCAGTTACACAGACCAACAATGTCTCACGCTTTACCTCTAAGAGGCATCTCAGCTCCGCGACCACACTCTATAGCTCCTCTTCCCACAGCACCAGGCTCTTGATCAGCTTATCATGACCTTCTTCTCAACCTTGTCCCCAACTCACGATAAGAAGCGTTCGCCCAACACTCCTACCACTTGTCACTCCAAGTCTATCAGACTCCAATGTGGATACACTCAACAGCATTACTCCTTCAATGGTTCTCAAAGATAGACTAGGGCCCTTAGCTGCCCTAGCACGCACCCTTTGCTTCTAGACTCCTTTCCACCAAGGAAGGACCCCTAGTCCTTGCATCTTTGCTCCTCTTCTCTTTTGCTTTCTTTCTTGTCTTTAGCTTGCTCTTTCCTAGACACCATTGGTGCTAGTTTTGTTTGTGGCCTCCTTGTTTGTAAGCTTTCAGTCCCTTAGATGCTTTTGTGATCTTTCGTTGGACATTAATAAATTTATCTTATCTAGATTAAGGTTGCTTGGATTGAGGCCCTCTTGGTGTCGATCTGTTAAGGCTTTTATAGCTCCTCCCTTGGGATGGAAGACACATCTTCCTTCAACATTTCGTCAAATTTGTAGCTGCACCTCTTCAGATCCTACCCTTTTCTAATTTAATTTAAATATATTGTATTTCTTCATCATCATTTCTGAGACTATGCTATTGGGAGTCGGCTCAATTACTTGATTGTTACTTTTGGATCGACATTTATTTACCCTTGTCTATTATCAATGGATTTGGACTTGGTTTTAGTTGATGTCAACCATATGCAAATCTTGTTGTTCATGTGTAAGCTAGGTGATATTTGTGGTACTGTCTTAAACAAGACAATTCTATGATGTGTAATGCATATCTTTTGTCAAGGACATGATAGTCCTCCCCTCTCAAATTTTGCATGTCCTCAAGCAATTTAAGGTTTGGGTGCTCAAATATTTCTGCTCCTTCCCAAGTTGCGTCTTCCATAGGTAGACCCTTCCATTTGATTAGATATTCCCGACAATTTCGTCCTAACCTCTTTTCTCTTACATTAAGGATGATCTATAGCTCTAAAATCAACTTGCCCTCATTTCTAATGGTGACAATTCTGGACATTGGATGACATGCTGCCTTGATACTTTTTTTATTGGAGATACGTGGAATACATTGTGAGTTTCATTATTTATGGGTAGTTTCAATTCATAAGCAGCTTCTACCCTCTTCGAGATTTTGTATGGCCTATAAAATCAAGGCTTAAGTTTTGTGGCTCAACTCACCTTTACAGATGGTTGTTTATATGGTTGCAGCCTTTGAAAGCCAGTCATAGTTGATATTCAGTTTGATGGTTATATGGTGTTGACTTCTGAATTTTCTCTGGTTGGATTGATGCCCTCTTAGAGCCAATCTCATGAGACATTTATAGCTCCTCCCTTAGGATGGAAGAGGCACAATCTTCCTTCAGTGCCTCTTCATATCTGTACTTGCACCTCTTCAGGTCGTACCCTTTTCTAGTTAAATTTAATTAAATTATATTTCTTCATCATCATTTCTTAGACTCTGCTAATTGGTAGTCAGCTTACTTAATTGCTTCTTATGGATTAGCATTTATTTACTCTTGTCTATTATCGATGGATTTGGACTTAGTTTTAATTGCTAACAACCCTATATTATTCTTGCTGTATAAACTTCATCTGTACACTGCACAATATTTGCTGTAAAGTCAAACAAGATGATTCTCTCTTGAGTATGTTCACACCAAAAATGAGAAGGCGGATATCACACACAAGTCTGCAGCATTGAAGAATACCTACAGTGCTCATACAGATCAGCTTGTAGCATTACAGAATTCCAGTATAAACAGCAACAGCTAATATGACACCTTTTGCACCTACTAGACTTCTGTAGCAATAAATATAATCCTGTGGCAGCTTTGTGAATACTTTGAGCATATCACTAGTCACTTTATAGCATATATATATTTGATTACAAATGTACCTACTTATGGAACCTTTCAAGGTCTGAACTACTCAATTTGACAGTGCAAGAAGCTTTCACCGTTATTATTTTATTATGTTACAGGACTTTTTTGCTTAGAAGGCCTACAGGCCTATCCCCAGTTGCATCTATGATATCCAGAATCCAGATCTCTGCAAATTGTTTTCAATATGGAAAAGAATGTTTTTTTTCAAAGAAAGAAAAGAGCATGTGAACCACAAAATCCCCGTGGCCATTATCAAACCCTAAATCTTCAGAACATCATGCAACTCACAAAAAAGGGAAGAAAGATTGATTACTGTTAGCATTTGTCAGTTTGTGTGGGAGCATTCATTTCCAAGCAAGCTACAACCACCACAGTTGATAAGGTAAGTTTTATTCGTCTTTAGGCATTATTTTTGCTACTTTTTTCAGTTTTTGGTTGTATACTTCTTTTTAAATCAAAATGGCCTGCATGGTTTTTTCAAGTGATAAGTAAAAGGGAAGGGAACTAAATTTCACTGAGATAAGTGTTGAGGGTCCTTTTGAGAATACAAGGAATGAAGCAAGCCAACATTCCTTTTCAATACCCTTCATTCATTGACAAATCTAATGTAAAAGTCTTGTCAAAACTGACATAAGCATTATTATAGTGTGTGACCATTTTTAACAAAGTCAAGTCATTAAGAAGGAGAAAACACTGCTTGTCATATATGTAAAACTGACTTCAATGGTAACCATATGAAATCTTGAATTTTTCCAATTTTCCACGACCTCGATCAACTTAAGGACTCCCGAGTCCCAACTGTCTATCTAAAGCCATTAAGAAGTCAATAAATATGTGGCCCCTGCCATCCATGCATCCATCAAACAAACTATTGCAATCATTTTTGCATGAAATTATCTTTCGATCTTTCATCACCACCTCAGAATTTTTCACAGGTCCTAATAAAAGCCCTTGTAAATCATGTACACTAGGTTCCTTGAACTTTTTTTCTGGATCTAGTCAATGTTGACCAACATTTCACAATATGCTCATCAACAACTCAGTGTGCATCTCCTAGATCCAGGAAAAAACCTTCTAGAATAGTTTGCGCACCATGCATATTATGAGGAACAAAGAATCCCTGTAAATGCAACCAGCTAGAACTCTTCGCAAAGAATGAGCCCTACATCGATAGGCCACGACAAGAGCCTACTATTCAGTCTCTGAATAAAGAAGAGAATTATCACAACTGCAATTGCTTTAGCTCTCGTCTTATTCTCTACTTTTTCTCTCATAGATAGTATGGAGCAGCTTTGTTACTCATTCAACCTTGGGTTTCACAGAATTACAGGGCTTCATGTCTAAGTCAAAGGTTCAGGGAAGTTGATATTTGAAATTATTGAAGTTTCCTTTTAAATTTAAAAGCTACAATAATTGACAACTATTCTTGGTTCTAAAGCCAGGCTGTCATACTTCTGAGCAAGCATTAATACAACCACTTGAGGATATCATCATTATCTGTAAAATTAAGAACTTGAAAATAGGGGGGCAAAAAATAAGGTTCAACTTTGAAATGTATACACCCTAGCCCTGAATGAAACAAGAAAATGGTTGAAAAGGAAATAAAAAAACAAAAGATTGAAATCCTAGGAAAAGAAAGGATCACAAACAGAATGAAAGGATAACATAAGCAAAATTTTAATTAAAAAATTAATGGCTATAAAATTTAGTCAATAAATCAGTCAAATGAATAATAGATCACTTGAAACTAGTCTAAATTAATTGAAAAAAGATGCAATGAGAATCAACAAGTCAAAAGCACAATAGCAAGAGTCAAGAAGGTAAAAAGTAAAATAATGGACATTTTTTGATGTTTAACAGTAGGCTGCATATGGAAGGAGGCAGGCAAGTTTCATGAAAGTGACCACATGTTTTGGGGCACATGCTACGGCAAAACTCACCTACTGGGCAAATCTGAGATTTGAGGGGAGTACTAGCACAAAACTAGTCAGATGAGTTGCTTGCCAGGGCTGAACTACATGCAAGTACTGTTGAGTTGACAAAAAACGCCAGTTATTATATAAAGCTCCATAGTAAGCCTTGATGGATCCAATTTAGGAAAATCTTAGCTACCATAAAAAAGATTTTGCAAGAAATCCTATACACAAAACAACTGAAAAACATTGACAAGAAAAATATTAGATCAATCATAGACATGAATATAAACAATATTACATCAGAATTAAGATCTATGTTTTGCATATAAAAGGTCCAAAACCATACACGAATAAAATGTTTAAGAGGATGCACAATATCTATAGGTTATGATTTACAAGTACAAATATGTTGTCTCAAGAATTAGTTGATAAAACATAGAGTGAAGGCTGTAATGAGGGAACAACATCCATGAGTGCGAAATAAAGTGTAGGGGACACTTACATTTTTGAGGAATTGAAGCTGCAAAAGAAATCTCTACATAACAACAGACCATAAGATGCAGAAAAAGTGTTGGGTTCTGTTATGTTAATATGTCTAGACTCTAGAATGTATATTATATTTTGTCATGTTTTTTAATATCTCCAAATAAGTTGTGACCCATTTAAGCTATCTCCAAAGGGATTTTTGGTGGCACACCCATGATACTATATTCATAGCATGGATATAGGAAAATCAATTTTCAAGTATTGGATAATTTACCCCAATTTCCAATGGGATATTAATGATAAGCATCAGATGGCACCCATCAAGTTTTTCAGAAAACATTTGATGATAGTCATGCTCCAATCTCCACCTTGGAGTGGTCCACAATATTTATACCTCAATTCTTCTATGATGCTCACCTCGGATTACACTGCATGCTAATGATATGGGTCGAAAACCCTATTATTTCCTAAGTAAAAGGCTATGACGCTATCCTTGGACAAGGTTGGTGCAAGCAAAAGTGAAACATGATTGTAAACGAAATACCCTACCCATGGAACGTGGAGGCCAAAGATTTATAATTGACCTGCACACACAGATGATAGGTGAGGAAGCAGCGTTGTCGCATTTCGAAGGCGAAGGTGGAGGGACAACAAGGGGAAGAAGAGAATGGAACTTGATGAAGAGGGAGCATTAAGATTGGAAGGAGGGTTTAGCGATGATGACTTGGACTCAGTGAACAGCCTACTCTATTGGCAAATGGAGGACTACAAGCTCTTTCCGAGCTGTAATATGTTAAGGGTCGACGAAGGTAATAAAAGAGAGGAAAATGAATGTTCGAAGGAATACAGAGAAGCAAAAGAAGGCAAGGTCGTTACGGCTGAAGCTCAAGGAAAGAACATACCGTATGACCAATGCAAGAGGAAGAACACCGTACAAACCCAGAAAAAGGAAAGATTTCATCGTACGGTACACGGTGAATGGACTGCACGGAAAGAAAAGGTTGCACCACACCACAAAATTAATAGAAAGGTGTTGGCAGCAAGGAAAACACATCCTAACAAAGAGGAAGGGCTTAATAAAAACTGCAGCAGTACGAAGTGAAGGTTTTAGAATCAAGAATACAGTTATTGATGGCAAGGAGTGGCAACCGACGGAATTCATGGTACCAAATTTAAGGATCCCGATCAAGAACAAACTAGGAGATACGGAAAGCCTGAGGGAGAGAGTATATAACTTAAATAAACTTGATGAGCGACGATTGTAGGCACAATGGGCACGGAAGTTACACAAAAGAGGCAAAAGGTAGGGCATGAAAAGCATTTGAAATTGAATAAATTTCAACTGGGCCAGTTAGTTTTAAAGTATAATGGGCGAAACGAGATCAGACGAGAAAAGTTCAAAGTGAAGTGGGTAGGACCATACAAAATCTGCAAAGTCGGCGATAATGGAGCAATCAAATTATGGACGCTTGACAAGAAGGAAGTGCCCGATGCAATGAATGGATCGAAGTTGAAAATCTATCATGAAAGAAACAACGTGCCTCTGCGGACAACTCAAAGAGAATTAAAATAGCAATTAGTAATATATATATGTAAGATAAGTAATTATAATAAATATGTATAAATAAGAAGTCAAAGAGAAAATGAAAAAGTAAAGGAGAGATTATATAGCACCGTACAGCCTTAAGAATGCAATGTACAGTGGCAATATTAGAAAAACATAGTATAGATTGCATATAAAGGATTACCGTACGGATACAACATCAAAACTGGGAAGAAGTAAGCACTACACAGCCGTACGGACAGGAGGAGAAGCAATACCGCACAAGTGAAGGAAGAAAAGCTACCGTACAGTCAGTTTAAGGAGACCGTATGGCTTGGGAAATGTGTGGAAGAGAAGTACACAGGATCACTATACGGTCTGTACAAAGAAGGCAGAGCAAACACAAACAGAGAAACATCACCATACAAAGGGTTGAGCAGAGGGAAAACATCGTACAGACAAGGAGATCACCTGCAAGCAGAGGATAGAGGCCATACGGCCCGAAGGAATGAAATCAATACAGTACGGCTGGGGAGTATGAATCAAGCATTGCAGATAGAGAACAGAAAGCACTGTACGGCATACTGGACAGAAATTCAAATTAAGTGTAATATACTGTATGGCCACTACAACACAAGAGCCAGAGCAAGACCGTACAGACGTACGACCACTAAAACACAGGAGAAAGGTCTACCGTACGATGATTCAAGGGAAAGATATGTTGTACGTAGAAAGAAGGGTCTATTGTATGGCCGTACGGCTCAAAGAGGAGATACCAAAAAATTTGAAGGATTACCACCATACTTGTTCAAAGCACCGTATGTATCCGAAGCAATGAAGTGTCGTACACTGTACGATCAAAAAACAGTAAAAGGAGCAATAAGTGCATACTGTATGGTTGAGTAGTAGACACTCGTGGAGGTTATTTAAAAAAAAATGGATGACAAATCAAAATAGTTCATAATGAATAATGTATGGTGCCGAAGGGAAAGACATAAACAGGTAGTGAAGAAAACATAAGCGATTCACAAAAAGAGTATGGGATTGGAAGAAAATCACAAAAATGGCGTCTTTCATGGACTTTTGTGTGGGTTTGAGGGTGCTAATTTCGTCTTAGCGGCAGGGGCACTGCCCTCGACCCTACCCTGTATCGCAACAGGGAGCGCGCCTAAGGCTCTGCCCCAGGACCTCACAGGGCACTACCCTCGACCCTGTTGGGGGCGTTGCCCCCAGACCACTAGTCAGTTCAGTTATCAATCTTGGGAAGTGTGACCAATTGATGAGACCTAGAGCTGCTACAAGTATGGACTGTCTGTCTGCCAGAGGTGGAGAGGGCACTAGAGCAAGCCTTTCAAGAGGGGTGTTAGGCTTTGAGGCACTCGGAGTAGGTGTTGCACATGAGGTTGTCTTGGTGGATGCATAAAGAGCTCGAGAGGAGATGACCATCCAGTTGGAGGTAGTAGAGCACACATGGCTCAATGTACCCAAGAGTTGGAAGCAGAGAAGGCGGCATGGGTGGCTATCAAGGTCAAATTGGCTAGGGAGACAGTATTGTGTTAGCAGAGCCTACAGATGCAACATGTTTTTGGAGACCAGTTTGGTACAGGCACGAGAGGAATGTGAATGTGATGTGATGGAAAAAGATCTATCTTGTTATAGATGCGTATAACACCCTTCGGAGGAGCCAGGCAGACCAAGTAGCAGCGGAAAAGACTTAGGAGGAGTCAGCTACCAGGCTAGCCACGAAGAGGGCAGCTTGGGAATCCGAGAGGGCAGCCTTGTTAGCCAAACAGAGTCAGCTACAGAAAGTAGCAGCAAAGAAGGAACAATTAGTAGCAGAGGAGCGGGTGGCAAATGAGAAAGAGAGTTGGGAGAAATTGCTGGGATGATGTAGTCCGCTTTGGAGCTTCAAATGGAGGCAGAGGCCAAATTGAAAGTTCGGAAGGAGAAAGTGTACAAGTTGCGGGCAAAGCTGAACGAACTGAGGGCACGGATGGCTACTACTCCAAGGACGCATTCCTCTTCTTAGTAACAAAAAATTGATGTAATTAGTTGTTTATTTTGAGTTTTGTTGTTTTGTCGTCCGGAGATTACTTTTTGGGGGGGATGATGTTGTCGGTAAATTCTATATTGTAGCCAACGGGTAGAATTGTATTCAAAAGGGCGTGTGAGAGTTTAGTCACCCCTTCAGGAAAGTATATGTATACCGTTTGGAAGGGACTATTGAACATCATTGAAATGAGCGTAATCATGTTGTAAGCATTGAAGTGCATATTGCGTATATGAATAAAGTATCTATTCTATTTTATATCTTACTGTACTACATGCGATAAGTATCCTTTTACCCTGTACGGTAAACACTCCATGTACAAGAAAGGCGATCTATAAAAAAATATGAATTTTTTTAACTGAAAATTTTGGATCCTTATAGTTTATTAAGTTCTTTGACAAATCACACCATGTGTGAACTCGTCTCTTACTGTATCCTTTGCGTAACTCTCAAGTCTAAAATGTGTCACCCTGTGATAGAGAAGTTTATTGCTTGTACACCTTCCTATACAGATCCTTGGGAGTAGGAAATAACTCAACTATTCTCCTTGGAAGCACAAATGGCAAACATTAAGCCCCAAGACTGTAGAAAACAAAACCTGATATCCAATCAACAACTTGTCTTATCAATGATGCAACAAAATGTGTCTGCAATACCCCTTATAGACTTGCCTTCCACATTCGTAGACATAACCCAAGGGTACAATCAAAATGTTTATCCAGCATACATTGGCAATAACGATTAGCTTTATACAGGCTGAAAAACACAATCCTACTATCATCAATAAGGAATATAAATGTGACAATAGTGACTAAAACTATAAATCCAGTAACCATAGTTTCGGGCTTCTTTTCTGGACTGTCAAAACAAGTCACTAGTATATCAGGATCATGCATGCCAATAAGAAATGGATGTTCAATTCCAACAAAAAAGTAACAGCCAAAATTATAACTAACATCTGATTGAAAATAGTATTGGCATCAAAACTGCAGTTTCAAACATTCATTGGCTATATTTAAAGCTTCTCATGTTCTACACACTAGAACCTCTATTTTTAGAATATTACATATAACAAAGCAACAATCAACTGCATCAAGCTAAGATGACATAGTAGAACCTCACCTTGTTTGCTGGCTGTGTCTTCTCATCTTCATCCATATCATCTAGATTATTGCTCAGTAGCAGAGTAATGGAATTCCTCTCAAGCTGCAGATTGTGGATCAATCCTGCTATAGGATTGCCAGCTTTTTTCTCTTCTTTAACCATTCGTCCAAGATCCTTCCAGTTCATCCCACTAGCAAGGGCTGCACGAACAGCAAGGATAGCTGCATCAACATCTTCAAGGTTGTACTCAATAAGCTCTGCCATCCTTATAGAATGATCAACTTCCTTTTTCAAAGCTTGCACACGACTTTCCTGCACATATGATCACCTAAATCAACCATTTATCAAACTATCATCCATTTGTACACATTGTACAACATGGTTGTCCAAGTTCAATTCTTGGAAATGATCTCTATCATCCATCGCAAGTTATTTTACTTTAATAGAACTGAATGCTCTTAAAGAAATGAAATACCATCTAGAAACAGTGACGCAATATTTTACTAACCACAGCCCAGGGGCACCCTAGGAGAACAGCCTTTGATGTTTTTCCTCAATGATCTGTATGTGAAACCTAATAGGCCTCCCTTAAACATTACCCTATTTATCAGTGGCTTGTCCACTGAACCCCTAACTCAGTAAAGTCTCCACTACGAACATAATAATTCCAGAATATAAGGGAGCAAGAAACTTTTAAATGAATCTCTAGAACAAACAACATCACAACTAGTAATGTTATGTCTAAGGCAAACCCTTTGCAAAGTAACAGGTAACCAGTTGCGGCTAATAACAAGTATGAATCAGCTAAACATATCGTGTATCATTTTAATAATAGATATTAAGCATCGAAAAGAAAAGGCTAATATATAACCTGATCCAAACGGATCTTATTAAGTTTTTGCATTGCTGAGTCCTCTTGAGCTCTATGCTGTTGCTCTGATCGTTGACTCTCGATTTTACTGAAAAATTCATCCATCGATTCATCAAATGTTCCAAACTTTACAAAGTCTCGTGTTTCAACTTGATGTAGCAATAGTGGAGAAAATTCATCATAAACCTGCAGAGCTACCAATATATCAATTTGAATTCAAACATACATATACTCAATATTGGAAAAACCAGTAAAATGCTTGGATAACAAATCTAGGAAAAGGATTCTGCCCTAAAATATTTGACAACAAATCAAATTTCTCAATCTTGGACTGAAAATGCACTTTGAATTGAGTGGAATTCCTAAATATTGTTACACGTTGAAGTTGTCATGAAAACAATGAAACAGACCATAAGATATTACCACAAAAACCCTGTTACCAAAAAATAACTAAAAGAAATTTGTATCTTAGCTAAAGATATGGTTGGTAATAAAAAAATAATTGGACCAGAAAAAGATAAGATGATTAAAGTAAACTTGACAAAATATAGGACAGTGAAGCTATACTTGGCAATTTTTGCAACAACAAGGAGCATTGAATGGGACCATTCTATTTAAAATTCAAAATAACAACCTTGAATACCCTCAGTGCCTGGAAAGGAAACTATAGATTGAATGCCAAGTTTGATCTCCTCTAACCAGCTTGGCAGATTCAAGTATCTTCCTGTCAAATCCTTAGCACATTTCCATATTGCAAGTTGGAATCATATTTAGCCCAAATATGTGAAACCTAAGGTTCATCATCAGACTCTTTTTTGTTCGATTGCCTCAAGTTTCTCAAGTTTGCAAGATTATCTTGGTTGAAGGCCTTTTGTTTCCTGTTGATATTTTATTGTTTGATATTCTATATTTTATGTTTTATTCTGTCTTCAGCTATTTCCATTGCCTCTTCAATTGCATTTTACTGCAAGCCTATTGTCTTGTCATGTATTACCTCTGTATATTTTGCACCTTCAACAGCTGCAGCCCATATTTAACAGCTACACTCTGCCTCCAATATCTGCAATATGTTGCTTGAACCAGCAATTTAAGTGAAATATAGTTATGTTGACATTGCATCAGTAAGGAGCGAATGTAGCCCAAGAATGTATCTGATGATTGAAAATTCCTGCTTGCCAGTCTTGAAACTACAACAGCATACAACATAATCTCATGTTGGGAAAATATAGAAAAAGAAATAAGCTTAATCTACAAGCCACCAAAGTGAGTCAATGAGATTTGATGACACAGCCAATGGTCCAATAACAACGACATATGCAAGCCAAAATGGAGCTAAAACCAAAAGAAAGATAAAAGACTGTGAACCACAAGCTAAGAGCATAAATAAAAACTCTTACCAACAAAACCGGGTAAACCCTAAATCAGTAGATCCTAAGCATGTCAATAGATCAAATTCTGTTTTTTAAACATTGCATACAACCATAAGAGAGAAAAATCCATTATCAAAGAAGAAGGTATCACTGATAGGGACCAGACTAAAGACATGTTAGGAATATGCTCCAAAGGTTACTAATTCAGGATACATCACAATAAGGTGTGATACTTATAAAGCCAGGGTTCATTTATTTAAACAGCACAAATGAAGTATAGTTTTGTAAAATCAGGGTGATTTCAAGTATAAATAAAATAGTAAAACCATACTGAGTAAGAGGATTCTTCACCAACCTTCTCCAACTTCCTGTCTTCATCTTGCAAGCCTCCCTTTTTCCCAGGCATATTCTTCTGCATTATAATATAACCTTCTGGTACAGCTGTACCTGTTATGACCTCCTCCATCCAGTCCTCAAACCGTGCAACAGCAGCAACCAAGTCTTGCAATCTATCATTATTAAAATTTTCTACAATACTAGAATCAATTTTCATGCTTGGCTGCAAACCAGCATCTAATATTATATGCTCTGAAAGTGCAGGTCCATATCCTAGATTATCTCCCAGGACAGTCTTCAAAGTGGCTTTCTTTCCTCCTCTGCTACTATCATTATCTATTTTTCCTGAATTTGATAGTTGAGAAGTCTTTTGCATGCTATTTTTTTGTGGCTCTTTTGTAAATGATGATAAAACTTGAGGGTTAATGCCACCTTCTGCAACCTTGCCTTTCAATAAACCTTCGGATTCAGATTTTCTGGAATTGCTTAGTATTGTTTGTAACATCTCAAAGCTTGTTCTCTTGAAAGGTCGGCACATATCAACAGGATAGCAATGATGCGGCATCATAGTCAACCCTTTCTCATCATCCCTGCAAGTATGCATTCTCAGATTATCCAAAAAGGGAATATATGTTTCCAAGAGAACAAAGAAGGAAAAAGTGCAGAATACCAATTGAAACAAAAATTAACATAAAGTTTAAAAACTCTCCTAAGAAACCATTTGCATGTGGCTCCAACTGCCTATCAGCTGACATTTGGAAAAAGATTTTGCAAATCTTATTAAATTTCAAGATATAAAGAATACCCCTAATGATGACAAGTAAGACTGAATAGAAAACTTATCCTGTCCAATGGTTAAGAGGTAGTAAGGTTAGTAGAAAAAATGGGAGGCCTGATGTTTCTATGAATCTAGAGATTAACACAAAACGTATCACCCCTCCTAATTTTGTTAAATTGAATTTTGATAATGCTTCTCAGTGGAATCGAGATAATGTAGGTGGAGGATTTGTACAAAGAGATTCGAAAGGTAGGATTTTGTATAAAGAGTTCCTTTCAGAGACAAGAATGAATGATGAAGCAAAGTGGGAAGCTTTGGTTGCTAACTTGGAAGCAGTGGTGTCTGAAAATACAATAAAACTGATTAGAAGGTAATTCTATGATTGCGATTCATGCCCTTCAAAGGGAAACAAACCAAAATTACGGATCAAATATGTGGATGAAGCATTGGAGATTGGAGCAGAACTTAAAAAGGTTTTCTATGAGCATTGCAGGCATCCTATGAAATTTGCCGCTGATTCTTTAGCAAATTATGAAGGAGATCAGGCACCTATAGATGTGTTTGAAATCCATCTGGATAAGGCCTGGGAAGGATTGGAGCATCACTTAGATTACATGCCAACATAATTTGTTTCAAGTAAATTTACTGGGTCTCTCTTTCAATGACGAAGATTCGATGTATGTTAACCTTTTGAGCAATTAAGAGAATGTGGGCAGACAAGATTGATTTTGGTGGCAACCCTTAAAGGTATGTTTTTATGCTGTTGTGTGCATGTGAGGATGAGACTATTTTATGGCTGTATACGAGAAGTTAATGTGCTTGCAGATGGTGATTGCTTCACATATACAAAAACTTGCATTTCTGCTGTGGATGTGTTTGCTTCAAGTTAGAGTGCTTATAATGGCAAGCCTTAGGAGCTCAAATAAAGGAAAGGAAGCTTTAAGAAGAGATTTTGCAAACTACCATTGAAGTTTTCAAATTAGCTTTAACAATAATTAGAATTTAGTTGGTATCTCGAAAGACAAAAAAGCATATAATGTTAGATTTGATGACGATGAGTGTTTTATTAAAGATGAAAAGCAGTATACCCAATCTGTGGAGGTAGGAATGGAAGAGAGTGGCCTGTATAAATTTATCACTACTCCTAATTCTAAATCTATGTTTGTAACTCAAATGGTATTTTAAAATACTTCAAGAATCTGAAATTAAGTTATCAAATCAGCTTGAAAGTGGAAAAAGAACAAAGTCTCAAATATATCCAAAATTAAAGTTGTAAAAATGGCCTTAGCAATCCTAAAACTTAGAAAGAGGCCAACTTAACCCAAACTCTGAAGCAAATCCACCAATGGAGGGAACCCGGTTTTCATCCAGTCCACCAACAAACCCAGGGGGTTTTGCCCTACAGCTCGCTGAATCTGGAAACACAAGCTCTCAAAAGAATCTCAGATCTCAGGGGTCATAACAAGTCAAGGTAAATCAAATGATTTGCCTTAACCTCCTTTTAAAGACCCGGCAGAATTCTCCAGAAGAATGTGATTTAACCTCTTTTGAAGCTTCTTGAAGAAACACTTTATTTAATTAGGTGACTTAAATATTTATTTTATTTTCACTTAAGTCAAAAATTAATTAAGATAACATCATCCTTGAGATTTACTTTATCGGAATGACATTAAAATAATTAATTTAATTTGATTCCTTATAATCTTCAACCTTGCCTTATATGAATAAAAATAGACTAGATGACTCTATTAGATGATCACTCAGAAAAGGGGGACATTAAAACTTCAAACACAGCTTACCAAAGAATAATATACTAGCAAAGCTTACATGCTATACTGCATTATGCTACTGTAGACAAACTTTTCATTTGGAAAATTCATGAGCTAAGCTCTCTAAGCTCTCTATATTAGACAATTTATGGTCCAAACTCTATTTTTTTGCTCATTATGTCTCTGTGTTATGGAAATGCCATTAAATTTGAAAACAAATAGTTTTTGTCTCTCTTTTCTTCATTTTTTTATGTTTTATTTAAATCAGAGTTTTGGAACTCGCTCGGACTAGGCAAATCACGGAGGAGGTGACCCTAGGCAAACCACAAGAGCCCAGACTTGGACAAGTCCGAGAGTTGACTGTCGAAACTCGGGAGTTGGCATATCGGCAAGTGACCCAACAAGCCCTAATGATGGGACTTGTCTAACCATGCAAAAGAAAATTACAAAAATAATTACTCTGTTTTAAATTCTTCTCTTTGTTCTTTGCAACCCTAAAAGGGACCTCATTTTGTTCTATTGGCAAGAAAAGCGAAGAGTGAGTTGAGAAGAGAAAAAATCAGTGTTACGGGACTCAAACTTGCCTTGACTCGAAAACTCAAAATTGGGCTCGGACTTGGACTTGGCGATCGGACTCAACGACTCAAAAAATCGAAATACCCATGAAATTCAAAGATTTTTTAAGGATTTAAAGATTTTTTCATGCATCATTTAGTCAATTAACATCAAATACACAATAAAATTGAGATAAATATAAGTTACTTAACACTCATACACAATTTTGCATAGATCACATAAGTATAAAAGCGAATTTTTGAAAGAAAAAAACTGAATAATATAATATAAAGTTAAATTTCTACAATATATGAAATCCAAGGAATCAAAAGTTCAAAACATATATCAAAATATCAGCTAGAGCGTAGAAGACTAAGGCTCATAGTAGCCTATGCCCTCCTATGAATACACCTAAAATAAGTGATGGAAGACTCTAGAGTCATCCTCTCTCCCTATGTTTGAACCTGAACCTCAAGGGCATCCTCATCCTCATCCACACCCACATAATCTTCATCATCAGACTTAGATCCATCACTCCTAGCCTCAGGGTCCTGCACTCGGTGTCCTTGCACCATAGCCTCCTTGATTGCCATCGCTACTGCCACTGCCTCCCAATCCACCTAATCAACCCACTCCACGTCTTCATCACTGAAGACAGGATCAACAATCTTTGTGTTTCACTTTGCATGTGGATCAACAATCTCTAATACAATTGGTGATATATCAGTGCCCTGGATCTGTCTATGTAATAACCCCAACAGGTTATAACTTCTTCAAACACCAAAAATCTTTATACTTCAGTGGTTTGACATTTCGTCAAACACTTTGCAAGCAAGGGTCCTCTGACTGATATAACTTTTCAGATTGCTGCAATGATTTTTGTTTGGATTTGCCTCAAAGAGAATGCTTACAAAAGACTCCAAATTGTCTAAACAATGACCTAACATAAATATGCAACTAATTTTGGCAATAGTGAATGCATATATGAGTTCTAATCATGAAAATGATCACCTACAGCCAACTGGTATTTTAACAAACAGTTGGTATGCAAGCTAACTGGCTGATAAAAAATGATATATTAACGCTCAAAGACAACTATTAATGACCAGCAATTGTATCTCCTTGATTGAGAATGAGTATCCAATACAATATTCATACTAAGTTAGCCAAGACTCTTGGCATTTACAAAGATATCAAAATATGATGATCGCTAGTAAAGTAATACACACCTACAGCTGCCAATGAAAACTAATGCAATACTAAATATCTAACTTCAATACTCCCCTACAGCAGTACGCTATTCACATGCATGATTAAATACAACTAAAGCCATGGATTGCTGATACCATTGTGAGAAATGTAAAAATGAATGATGTATCTATTAATGAATGATAGGTCTGATATGAAATGACAGTTACAACAGCACTCTATAGTGAAAGGCAACTATGAAAATACACATCAGACCTGGCATATGAAGTCGCCTTAGAGAATAGATGTATTGCAATACCACTGAACAGAAAATAAC
The DNA here is from genome assembly GCA_028749045.1 of Cupressus sempervirens. Lineage (NCBI taxonomy): Eukaryota > Viridiplantae > Streptophyta > Pinopsida > Cupressales > Cupressaceae > Cupressus > Cupressus sempervirens. The sequence goes on from CM053786.1 coordinate 416,320,852, forward strand.
CTCCTCAAGTGGCCAAGTCGTGCCTCTCTAGCTGCCGCCCCTGATTGTAGATGGCTGCAATAAATTACTTCAATGCTGCCCCTTCTGCTCTTTTTTTCGGATTGCTTTTTTCGGAGCTTCTTTTTCGGCCTGCTTTAAAATGGCTTCCTATAATTTAAGACCTGCTCGAAATGACCTCCAATAATTTCGGCCCTGCTAAAATTGCCTCCTGAAATGCTGAAATGCTGAAAATGGCCTTAGGCCCAATGATGCCCTAGCTGAAGTGACTGAAGTATCACCTCCAAATGTGCAACCCTTCAAAAGATATTTCACTTCCTCAGTTATGCTAATCCAAGGGAGTTTACTATCTGAAACCACTTGGCTCCAGAATAGACTATGTGACTAAATCACAATTTGATGTTAAGAGAGAAATAAACAACTGGATGATTAGAATGAAGCCCGGGGTGCCTATTTATTCTTTTTCTCCACTTTCTCCATAAACTTCTAGAACATTATTTTATTTTATCTATTAAGTGACTTTATAAAAAATATTTTATAATTCAAGCCACTTTATTAAATTAATTAAATATAAAGTTACCTTTTAATATTTATTTATTTGATAACTTTATAAATAATTAACTTAATACCACTTATTTATTTAATTAAAATAATTAATTAGTCATCCTCATAAAATATTCATTATTTTGGACAACCTAATTAATTAAATTAATTAAATCAAATTGCCTCCAAAATGGGGACATGACAGTCTATGGAGAAGGCAAAGGTTGTAGTAAACAAACTACAAAGACAAGATCATTCAATTTTTGCACAAACAATGGAAATGCAAGTAAGTTTGTCGAAGCCTCCTCCAATGCTTCCTTTAGCTCCTTTCAATACTTAAGTGAAAGCTACAAAGTTGCATAAACAGTTAGCAATTGAAATGGGAGAGCCAACTAATTTGCTAATTTCTCTCTCAAAACCCCAATACTCTTATCTAACTCTTTTCTCTCTATCACAAGCATTAGCAAAGGATGGAATATCTTTTTAGGTAAAATAGATGTTATACAAAGCACAAACAATTCACTTAACCCTTTATTTTATTATTTTTTGCACTTTATGAGTCATGCTGCCAGAGAGGCTCCAGAGCTCGGAACTCTGTGAATCAGGAGAGTCCTTGGACTCGGCAAGTCCATGCTGACTCTGCTAGGACTCTACCGAGTCCAAGTCTAGAGGCCATTTGCCTCGGAAATGTGGACCCTAGCTTAGACTCGCAAAGTCCTACTCGGACTCACAGAGTCCCGTAACTATGGAAAAAATAGAATGCATAGAAGTGCAACCATCAAGGGGAAGAGCAAAAAATCTTTAACAAATCATATTAAGGCAGCTTAATACTTGCCTTTGGTGCATCAAAAGCTCCATACCAACAATTGCAAAGAGCTTTCATCTCATTTTTCAAATTCTAAACAAGGCACCCAAATATTCTAAGATGACTTAAGTCAGGTTTAATTCCTATTAAAACTTATTCAGGTGTTATATTTTCTAGTATTGGGTGTGGGCATCTATTTTGAATGTATACAACAGTATTGATGGCGTCCGCCCAAAAAGAGAAGTGTAGATTTTGATCATGAAGCATGGCTTTTGATGCTTCAACAATGGTTCTATTTTTTCTTTCTGCTACCCCATTCTATTGAGGATTATAAGGTATTGTATACTCCCTCTTAATCCCAACGGAGGTACAAAAAACTCAGAAGTTTTCAGAAGTTTTCTTAGAGAAATCATCAATGAATATTATGTAAGAGAATCCTCCTAGAGAAAGTGTTGGCATAGATCCACATAAGTCAGAGTGAACTAGTTTCAGAACTAATTTAGACTTGTGTTCACTAGGAGAAAAAGCTCTTTTTATATTCTTTCCTACAGCACATCTTTTTCAAGTGCCTATATGTTATGATATGGCTTCAATCCTCACTACATCTACATACGATGATTGCACAACCTTGAAATTTGTTGTTAGAGAATTTGACAAGTGCTTTGTCGAAGATTTATACAAGACAAACTTATTCATTGGGTGCGAATCAAAGACTTCAGAATCTACATCAGCATCGATCCTGATTGTATATTTTGAACTTACCCTTTCAACTGCAATGAGATTACCAGATTCATCAAGAACCTAGCAACCCATTTGTTCCACATCACAAGTAACACTTGTTTCAACTGCTTGACAATCTCCAAGGGCTGCCTACAACTTTGTAATCAGCTTCCTCAATGTTTCCTCTTTGCAAGCAATAATTCCTTGAAATCTGAAGAACATTTCACATGATGGAAGAATGTCACATGAGACCAAGGCATCTAGATCAAATTTTGCAATTTCATCCCAATCATTGAGGATTTCCTTCAAATCATCTGCTTCTCGAGTCAAAGAAGAGATCAAGTTTCGCTCCATTTCATTCATCTCTTTGAAACACCTAAGAACTGCAAATATCTTCGTGATGGTTCGAACTCCTTCAGAGATGATTTCTCCCTATCCAAAACTTGGCGGCTTCAATCAGCTTCCTTTACTTGGCTGTCTGAGACATAACAACTACACTCTGAGAAAACTGTTGCTGGCTAAGCTCGTTCAGACGAGAAACCTCCTGTTTGCATTGATTTTTCTTCTCCCATAGTTCATGATTGTTTTTTGATACATTAGCTAATGCATCTTGAGCATCTTGTAAACAACTCAGACATGAATGTTTCCTGATTTCAACCTTAGTGAACTTGTAATCAGAACGAGTAAGTTCTTTGACAGGTTTGTCCACCAAGAGCTTAGCAACTTCTACAAATTTGGATTTATCCGAATCAACCAAAATCCTTGAAACAATCTTATCTTTCAAAGATTTGGATTTGGTTTTCTTGACAGGGAGATTATCCAGAGGTACAACCACTTTTCTTCTCTTTGTTGTTATTCTGCTCAACCATGTAGGCAAACCGAAATTTTCATCAGCAGAAGCAAGTACAGTGGAGACCATTGGCATTGATCTAGATTGTATCTTAGTCGTGATTGAGCAAGATTCAATCTACACAGCTGAATGCATAGGAGCATGATGAGAAGATTCCATCATGAAAAGCTCAAAACCCGTCAAAGATGTATCAAGTTGGGAAACTTGACCACTTGTAAGAGTTGGAAAATCCTCAAACACATTTCCCAAATGCTCATATTGTTCATTTCCAGGATGAGAGGAGCAGCAGAAGAGATAGGAAGAGCCATTGTATTGACTTCCAAGACTGGAATAGAAGGTGTGGAAAGAGTGGAGAATGAATCCACATCATCATCTACTTCATCCAAAAAAGGTGCTTCATGCACAGATGGTGAATGAGTTTGTGCAGGCCTTACGGAGATATGTATCATGATTTCCCTTTCTTCTTCTCATCTTCTTTTCATGTGATTTTGTCTCCAGTTCCTCCTCTAATTCCTCTGACTTTTCTTCATCTGATTCTGGAATGACTTAGATCCTTTTCCGACCTTTAATTTGAATTTGAGGGAATTCTTCAAATCAAAAGAGGAGGCACCATATTTCCCTATAATTTACAGTTGTGACTTCCCTCTGGGAGGGCCAAAGCTTCCATAATCCAAACCCAACTTAGAATTAACTCTTTTAATACCTTTAATTTTCAGCCATTTGTTGGTATTTGCCAAAATGGATTGAAATCTATCCAAGATAAATGTACCTTCTTTTTGTTGCCACTAAATAGGAAAAGGGCACCTCTTATCAAAGCCAACTTGATGAAATTTCGGATCAAGAATGTTGTCCTCATCTTTGACTTGAAAATCTGAAAGAATCTCCAGCATGTTAAGATCGATTCTCTGTTGTAAAGTCAATCTGCAGTAGTCCATCTTCATTATATCCAGCTCTATTCTCATATCAATTCAAATGTCCTCAATGTGATGAACATGAGTGTAAGCTCTCCTAATCTGAGAATTCATTTCTCGATAATTAAAGTCGAATCTGGCTTTGAACTTCTTCAAGGTGATCAACTACAACTCTACTTCCATATTCTTTTCTTTTTGCACAGAGTTGATTGAATAATTAACAATTGTAAGCATTTGGTAGAAGTGATACTGAAACCAGGCCTGTGCAAAGTATGTTGATCACTCTGCACTTCCATGAGTTGTCTAGCTAACTCCATCAGGATAATTTTATCTGTAACATACCATGGTAAGGTATACGGTTCGCCTTTAAAATACCTAACCCACAAGTATGTAAAAGTTGGAAACTGAATAAAAATTCAACTATATTGATTCACCTTTTCCCATGTTGCATCAGATACCCTCTTGATGGATAATTGTTTATCGAATAAACATCGGAAATGCCCAAAGAAAGCATCTTGGACTCTTTTGTAATGAGACTTACTATTAGCCAAAGTGATCTGGTCATAGTAATCCCAAACTAGAATCTGAAGATGATCTCCTTTTGTTGAGAGACCAAAGAAAGATCCCATAGCAGCAGCAATGTAGACGAGGTAGGAGTTCATGTAAAAGGGCGCTGAAGTTCCTACGTTGAGCAACTACAGGCAATGTGCAATGCTAATCAACTTTCCCCAAAAGATGTGTTCTCTGTTTTCCATGATTTGGAAGATGCACTTGTACATCCATGGCTCGAAATCAGTAGAATCTTTGAGACTGCAAACTTTGCTGAGTAAAATGATGAGATCTTTGTATTCTTGTTTGAAATTAGACCGATGAACGGTCTTTGGCCATCTTGAGAAGTTATTCCTTTTATTGTTTAACCAATATTGGTTAATATATTTCTAATAATCACCTTTCTTCTCATTCTAGCTTGCCAAAGATGATTCTTTGGTTAGATCTGCACACTCTGCATTATGTGGTACCTTGAAGATCTGCTCAATGACCTTTGGTCAAGACTAATGACAACCTTGCCGTCAATATCCTTGATTGTCTTTGATTTTGGGCTGAAACATCTTGCACATCCAAGAACAAAATCAGGTTCCATAGCAGCCATAGGAAATGCAAACACAAGTGAATATGATTTCTTTTGATGTGCTTCATCTCGTGGCCAACTGGAGTTTCTACTCTCCGCAGAAAATCAACCACGTCTACATGACCAATCTTTGTGTCCATCACGTTATCAAGAACAGATGCAATTGATGATGGAGTTGCATGAGGCAACTCTTTATCAAATTGATATTTCATCTTGCCTTTGGATTTTGATTTTGATGGTGAAAGCACCTCTTGCACTTGTGCTGCAACACAAAAATCTCAAAACATAAACACATCATCAAAGGAAATCGCCATACAAGTTGATTCTCAATCAGCAACAAACATTCAAAAATAGATTGGAGACTTTGTAGATCCGATGAAATGATCTCAAAAGAGAGAAATCATATACATACGCAGTGAATAGAGATGAAATGTGAATGGAAATGGAATGCGGAATGAAGTGGTATGAAGGTGAAAAACTGAAAATGGAAATGAAATGAAATGAAATGAAATGAAAATGTGTGAAGGTGGAACGCATGCGAATGAAGATTGCTAATTTTCAAACGTGACTTAGGATTTTCATGATGTTATTGCATGAAAAATGACTACATGTAGATGTTACATGTAACAAGGAATGAAAGATGAGATGAGATGCGAATGCGGATGGAGGTTGAGTTTTTACATGTAAGTGCAAATAACGGATGAGATGCGAAACATGGAAAGATGAGAAAAATGGAAAAACATGTATTTTCTCATGAAGACGTGAGTGCATATGGAGAGATGGAAATGGAAAATGGAAATCTTTGGTGAAAAGGTGAAGTCAAAGTACATAAAAATGATATTTTTTTACTTTTCAAAAAGTGTCTTTAAGTCAAAAACAGGGTTTTGAGATGCAGTTAGACATAGGACATTTCGTGTAATTGTGTCGTGCAAGTGAATAAGGAAAGTGAGATGAGTGAAAATGGAAGCACAAAATGAGATTACATGCATGTGCAGACGGTGAATGAGTGGAAAACATGTAACGCATTTATCGGATAAAATGCGCAGTGTTGTGACATGGAAGATAGAAGTGAAATGTGATGATGCTTTCACATGAAGTGAAACAAGAATAAGTTCTTGGGAAAGAACTTGTAACTTCTCCAAAGTGGAGAAAACTGAAAGCAAGCACACAAAACACAAAAACTTCAAAAGAAAAACGTACCTTTGGTAAATGACTCAAACATGTCAACATGCAAATTCGAATTAGAGTTTGGGGAAAAACCAAAAACATGAAAATGAACAATTTCATCATTTTTAAAGGAAAAATGCACTTTCCATGGTATCAATTTCAACAAGTGGCAATCACCAAGCAATAATGTGCATAAAATCAGCAAGATAAGCACAAATTAAATAGCAAGAAAGAGTAAGTCCACTTACATGAAGACTAGATGCCAAAAATGATGGAAAAAGATGCTCCAAAGTTGAAAATTTCTTTAAAAACACTTGGACTCTTTCAAACTTTGCAAATTCAAAATGGAGAAGGCAACAAATGAGGCATTTTTAGCGGTAGATGCCAAAAAACATGCCCTATTATTGCTCTAAATTCCAATGTTTTTGGCAAACTATGCTCATGGGACATTTTTTTGCCAAAAACATTTTTCTCAAGGTGTGGAAATAAAAGGTTTTGGCCTCCCAAGTTGAAAACGTGTACCAAGATGAAATGTAAACACCACAACATGCAAAATTGATTCCTCTTGGGGCAAAAACGTGAGCCAAAAATGGATTTATTTGAAGATTTTTCCAAAAATGTGCCCTTGGAAGGAACTTGAAATAACGTTTTTTAGCAAGATATAATTCATTTTAAATGTTGCAAAATCCATTGATAGGAAAAAAAGACCCTATTAGAGAAAATTTCATGAAAAACCATGAAGGAAAACTCCCACAATCTTCAAAATCGGGTTCTTGGAGGCTCTTTGCATGTGTTCTTCCAAAAACGGGTTTCTTGAGGGCAAGAACACAAACTTTTAATGCAAAATGCACCTTTAGTTCTTTGAGGCTCTTTGCATGGGTTCTTCCAAAAACGGGTTTCTTGAGGGCAAGAACATGAACTTTTAATGCAAAATGCACCTTTTAGTGTCCATAGCATGTTTTAAAATATGCATAAGGTGAAAATCGCACCTTTTGGTGTCCATTGCATGTTTAAAAATCCCTCCATAGGGCAAAACGCACCTTTTGGGAGGCATGGCATGTTTTAAAATATGCATTTGGTTTGAAAACTCACATTTTTGGGTTGATTGCATATTTTAAGTGAAAGCTCATGTTTTAGATGCAATAGCATATTAAAATTATAAAACTCACCTTTTTTATTTCATTGCACATTTCAAGTGAGTTATATGCAATGGCATCAAAAAGGTCCATTTTTGATGACTTTTATATGCTAAGACATCAAAAAGGTCCACTTCTGATGGATGTATATTTCAAAGTTGAAAATTATATGCAATGACATGTAACAGGTCCACTTTTGATGGATTTTAAATGTAATGACATATAAAATGTCCACTTTTGATATCTTATAAGTGATTTAACAAGCACATTCCAATTTAAATTCATTAAAATATTACTTAAGTGGGACATAAATTATTTATACATACAATATTAACAATATAACATGTAAATAACATTTAAAAGTAATATCTATTAGAGCATTTGATTTAAATGCTAAAAAATATTGATCTATATAATTAATATAGTCACTTAAGTGAAAAATCAAAAAATAACTCAACTTAAAATTATAATATAAAGTGCACTATAGTTACTTTAAGTGAAAATTTAAATGATGAAGTAACTTAAAAAATAACATAAAGTGAATTTAAGTTATATTTTTCAAAAAGTGAATGTCAAATTAAAAATATAACATGATATTTTTAATTTGTGTTGTTGCATCAAAAAGGTCCACTTCTAGGGCAATAAAATGGCCATATCTCTTGACTAACAACTCCGATTACACTCTAGGTTAAATCGAATCGAAGGGGAAACTGAAAGCCATGACTTGAGCAAGACCAAAGGACTAAAAACCAACAAACGCACATTCAAAAGAAAAGAAAAGGCTATGAAGGCCTCAAAAATCAAGCATAGGCTCAACAAACAAAAAAACGAAAAAGACTTGACGAAAGCCTTCAAAAAAACAAGTTGATATACAAATTGGCCCTATAATGGTTCTATGGCGGCTCTAGAGAGTCGAAAAGGGCCTCTTAGAATTTTAGGGAATGAAAGTGAGGCCTATAGATAGTAGGGCCTCATCTGCAATAATCTGCCCATGAGTTGATTGATCGATCAACATTAAGCAATTGAATATCAAATTCAACTTAGAGAGATGCGAAACTAGTTTGAAAAGGTTTCGTACTATTACCTGCATTTTGTGGTGACAAAATGCAGGACAATGGTGTTAAGTCAAAAGTAGGGTTTTATAACTAATGTATATATAGTTAATATGTAATCTCGTTATGATATGTTGTGTGTGATGTTGGGAGAAAGATGTTAGTGCCTTAGGCTCATTTAGAAGGAATAGGATAGAGATGATGGTGATGTCTTATGGCTTAGTCTTTTCTGAGCTGATTGTATATCATTTGTAATCCTTCTCTTATAACTAATATAATCATATTTTACTAATCAAAATAAGAGCGGGGAGGTTTCTTTGAGTGAGAAGTAGGAGCGAGTGTGTCTTAGATGTCATGGCTAGAGCTATTATTTTGCAATTGATCCTTAAAAATTGTTGGTTGCAAACTATCCGTAGTCTTGTAAGTTGTGGTCAAAGTAAGTTACAAAATTGCCACCCGGCAGATAGCACCTTGACCACACTAGAGGAAGTCGATCTAGAATCTGAGTGGATCATAGAGGCTACAAATCCCATCTTTACTAACAATGACCTTCAGTGGATTGACCAGGTGAATAGAGATGTTGATGTTGTAGCCATAGTAGACAAGGAGGATAGAGCACAATCAAACACATGCACAGACAATACTAATGTTGGTCAAAGTAGTGTCTTATACGCAAAGACTGTGTCTGCTCATTCATCCAAGACCCACCTTAGACACCTTTGTAGGAGGGATGTAGGCTCCTCAGAGGTTGAACCATAGACTTGTTTTTGTTTTGATATATGTTTGGAACATTCAATTTCATGGATTCCATATTCCATGAGTTTTATATACATTTGACAATATTTATAATTTTATATAGCTAAGTTTGCTATTTCCTTCAGCTACAATTTGTGTTTATGCTTATGTGATCAAAATATGCTTGTGTGTGTGATCAAATTAGCTTCAATTTGAAGATATTATTGCATCTTTAAGGGTTTATTCAATAAAGGGTGCATGAAACAAGATTTAAATCCTTACAATCTCTAAAATTGCTTGGGTTTTTGTCACTTTGCCAAATTTTGTTGATCTTTTTCACCAAATCCCAAGTCATGTCAGCCTTGCCAAGATGTGCCAAGTTGGAGTCTAGAAACTTTGATTTAAGTGAAAAAAATTCCCGTTTGACTTTCCTGATTTTTCAGAAATACCAATACTTTAATATTGCTGATATTTTCCCCAAAAGATTTTTTCTGCTATGAACTTTTAATTTAAAACCATGATCTAAGACTCAGATAAATGGGCAGAAAAGTATTCTAGATTAGTACAAGAAGCCATGGACTTTTCAGCCTATAAAAAAGGAGAACAGGATTCAAAAAGCACAAGTGCAACCAGGATTCCATCCAAGAAACAAAAGCAGTTAAGGAAGACAAAATAATATTAAGTGTTTCAAGAATATGAAAAACAAATCAGGTCTTTAAAAAAAAGAAAAGTAAGGAGTTCATGAAAGTTTTGAGGGAGCCCCAAATAAGCCTCCAATAAGCCCTTTTAATATTTCAGCTCCCATAAGGAAAACTAAAAATTTGAGAGAAAAAAAATTTAAAAATCAAAAGCTAAAGCTAACCCAATCTCCAAAAGTTCAAGAGGGAGAAAATTGTTGAGGTTTGTAAAGAAAATTAAAACTCTTGCTTTCTTAGATTCTAAAATCCCACCTAAATCCTATATGCTGTATCAAGTGATGATGCCAGATGCAAAATCCTGGGTGTTTTGTTTGTGGATAAGTACCCCTATATTCACAATTATTCAAACGGTACAGCCCACTTTGTTTTCCAAACAACAAACAACAAAGCCTTTTAACATCTCACCTCCCTCAACGAAAACCAGTTTTTGGGAATAACTATGAAAAAATAAATTGTCAGAGATCAAATCTAACCAAATGACTGAATATTCAAGAGGAAGTAAACAGTTAAGTTTTGAGAAGACGGTTTACAGCTGATGTTTTCTCAGATTCTAGAATCCAATCCTACCACATGAATCTATCAAGTGGTTGGGCCATCTACAAAATCCTTTGGTGTTTTTCCTGCGGATAATTATCCCTTCATATTAAAATTATTCCAAATATAGAGCATATTTGTTTTAGAAAAGAGTCATTTAACCAAAAGGAAACACCAAAACTAATTAATACCAACTGCTACATTTCAAAAGACAGAAAATTATGGTTATTCTGTCCCTCAATGTACTTGATCTCAAACATTTGAAAAAGAAACTTACAAAATTTATAAAACAATCGAATTTACAATAGTTTCGTTCTTCAGAAGGCAAACCTGTGTGTTCTTAAGAGTGTAAGAACATTATAGTCAGAATCAGTCAAGAGAAGGTTTCCTTGTGCATAAAGCTCAAGAATGATATGATGTTCATTTGTACCAAGCCCAAACTGAAAATCCACAACCTACAAAATTGAAAAGAATATAAGCTTGAAATATGTACAGAAAATCCAGCAACTTGGGTGCAAAATGGTCAGTACAACCCAAAGAAATTAAACACTGAATCAAATATTAGGGAATTATTACTGTCAAAATTATATTGTAGATCTAGGATTGATGAAAAGACTGCACATTAAAATTCTTAAAACTGGATTATAAACTTCACTAATAGGAAAGATATACATACACGATCAGTTCCAAGTTGACGAACATCTTCAAGCCTTCGTGTCCTTATATGCTTTCGTAATTTCAGAGTAAACCCAGACGGAGTCATACTTTTGTCCCTATACAAGATACACCAATATCAATAAAAAGAATTAGATTCTATTTTGAATTAATTAATGCAAATATGTGGGATGTATTGAAGCATAAATATAGAAACAAATATAAACAAAGAATATTTTAAGTGGAAAAGAGATTAAAAAATAGACTCCTACCGAACAAAAACTGTTGTATGCAATCGTATGCCACTTTCAACAAGTAACAATGTTCTCTCACTCTCTCCAGATTCTGTGACCCCACTACTCTTCATAAGCTTGAACATATATGTCTGCAAATTGCAAATAGATTCTGAATATTGCTAAGTACAAGCTCCAAGTTCAAAAAAAAGTCTAACACAAGCTTAGATATTACTTGGGAGTAAGCACCACCTCTAAACTTGATCCACAAATGAACGAAAGAAAACAACTCATAGAGAAAAAAGAACAAACAACCAGGTAAAGACTTCTGCAGCTGAGCTTTGGAAATAGAACTTTTCTTGTCCCTTCAAAGAAATTTAGTTGAAGAAAGATATAGGAGATAAAATGAAAATGAATTACTAACAAATTGCAACATATAATTAATCAGAAAAATATAAGAGAACACGACTTCAACTTAACTTATTAATGCCACTCAAAAATGTACAAATATTTAAAGAACCATGTACAAAAAACAGGGGTATCTCCAAAATTTGTACTAAGTTATAGCTCACAGAGCCTTCTAATCTACTTGTGGGTACCAACCCTCACCTTTTAACAACATTAGAAGCAAAATTCAGATTGAAAATGGTCAAGTTGGATTGCCTCCAATGGGATATGCACTGAACCATACAAATGCAATTAAAAACAAGAGTGGCATTTTTGAGATGATTGGAGAAAGAGGAATGAACCATTTTGAACTAAACAGATGTCAAAAGTGTTGAAGTTTGTAGCTGCGATAGACATCTCTGCTCTTATAAAGTGGAAATATGTTTGTTATGACCGTTATGGTCACCTTCAGCTGAAAGAGACATTTGTGAGAATGTTTAAGTTAACATTGCATAAAAAGATAGGTGTCATACGTCATGCAAAAAGGCATGCGCATGGAAATGTGAAGTGTTAATGTATGGAAATATGAAGGATCTTATTTTTTGGGACTCAAAGAGACCTTAGTGTGTAAGATGAAGAGTCTTATGCAATCTATTTATACGATTGCTTGTATATTGTAGTTAAGAAAAATAAAAACCCTTCTACTCAAACTTGTCTTCACTAAAATAGATATTTTGCTGGTGTGTCTGGGCTTTTCCCTTCAAGTGGAAGGGTTTTCTGTGTATTTTTATAATATCCCCTTCCTTGAAGCTACAATCTAAATAATAAGTTATAATAATAAAATAGAAATAAATAAATAAAATACCACTATTGTCATAAATCAAAGATAAAGATATATAAATCTTCAAATACAATCACCCACTAAACAATATCATCAAATATAGATAATATAATCATTATCAATTACTAACTATTATTAACATACACATCAACCCATTTAATCAATATTGATCAAGTGACTTAACTATCAATTAAACAAATACATCAAGCTATAATCACACATTAGTAATTTACTAAGCAGCTTAATATAAATATTAAGTGCATTAAACTAATTACCACTAAACCTAATCACACATGCCAAAGAGGCATGACTTATCATAAGGACATATCCGCATGTTATAAATACAATTAGCGACAAGACAAATAAGGCATTAAAGTAAATATTAAAAAAAGATGCACAAAGGGAATATCAGACAGTATGTGAAAAATAAGGATCCTCCAAAAAAAAGACACGTCAGCATTAACTAGTTTAACGTGCCAATACAAATGCATTCATGAAACAAATAGAAAAGGCAAACAGAAAGAAAAAATAAATAGAAATACTTCCTATGCCACGTAAGCCAAGGCTGCAATATAAGGATTGATGAAGAGAAGACGGGGAGTAAAATGCTGACAGAGAACCACCCAAACATCATATAGTCAGACGTAATATATAAAGGGACCCCTGATAAGATGGTACACGTGGTGCCCAACTCACCAAAAGGGAATGCCAAGTTATTAAACAATGATTCTATGCAACCTTGATCGATGTTATTTGTAGGGCATCAGTAATTAAAAAAGATTCAAACAAGATAACCATTCATTGCACGTAGATATGACCAAATGCATATACAAAAAGATAAGGTCTCAAGAATAAGGGTATGCTTATTAGTAATATTTAAAGGTATGTTTTATTAGTAATACTTATTTGTTTCATAATGTTCCTTTCCATATTAGAGATTATAGGATATCATTAATGAAATATACAAGTGTGTTAGAATTATATATGTGATATAAATGAAATATACAAGTGTAATAGAATTATATATATGAATGAACTATGTATTGGAATTATGTATTTATTATTATAAAGGTTATAGTTACAAATGGAATCCATTCGAATGATATTGTTTTATAGGAGTAATATGATTTTAATGGAATAATGTGAATATACTTTACTATGATAATCTGTATAGTTCCTTATATGAGGAACATTGGATCTTGGATAATATTGTGTCAGTCCATTGGGCTGACACCATGGAGATTAAAGGAATCTCTGCCATGGGATATGTGAGGCGTTAAGGTCTCATCTGACCACCATGACCAGGATTGATAGATAATCTCCATGTGCCAAAATATTTTGATGATGTCAACATATGCATATGTGACTAGCCTTAGATAGTAAGGGGAGTGCTCCCAAGAAGACGGCGAGGTAGCTATGAGCTACGAAGCCCGATCTAGAGACATCCTTAAGATTGGGGTTGAATTAGAGGGTAGAATAATATAGTTAGTTTTGTTATTGTTGTAATTCTAACAATTATTTTCCAGGTATTACTCGTCCCAAACTAACCCTAATAGTAGGGACATTACAGTGGTATCAGAGCATGATCTTGCCATCCTATATAGTGAATAAAATTATAAACATTTTAATTAATGAAAAGATCAAACTATTGAATACAAGTGACTTATTGTTAAAATGGGAGAGGTAGAGTAAATCTCCTTGAGATGGGTAGATCCCCAATATGGATAAGGAGATGGGTTCCAATGCCTTGAGGAAAGGTTCCAAGATGGGTGAGGACATGGTTTTGAATGCCTTGAGGAAAGACCCCAAGATGGGTAAGAACATGAATTCAAAATCCTTGAGGAAAGAGTCCAAGATGGGTACAAACACGCAGTCCCAATACCTTGAGGGAGCCTACTCGTAGATGAGTATCTAGTACCCTATGACAATGAAATTTTCCATACTCTAAAGAGGTCAAGTAAGAAGTAAAAGTGACTAAGCTCAATTTGCTAACTACTAGTTTTGATGTATACTAACGATCATGAAGAGACCTATCAACTACAACAAAGGATATTGAAACTATGAAGATCAATCACCTCATTATAAAGTCAACAATCAGATTATGTTTAGAACCATTTGAGGAAACTCAACAATCTTGAGGTTATGAAATCTATAAATTGTCATCATACAACATTTGATCATCGAACACAATCCAACTGATGAATCAATAACCCATTATTAAATTAGAATCAATCTCATGATCATCAATTTGGTTAAACATTTGGAATATCTCGTACCACTCAAGGTAAGTGCACTTTCCAAACTTTTGATTATATTATTTAATTAAATTCATAACTCGAATAAAAGCCATGGCTTACTTGTGATCTTGATAATCAAATGAAAATTGGAATTGCTTGAGGACAAGCAATTTTGGGAGGGTAGGACTAGTATCAGAGTGTCCGCCCTTCCCAAATTTTCTTGTCCTCAAGCAAATAATTAAACTTAGTATCTAAAAATAGTTCCCTTTAGAGGGGAATGAATATCTCACAAGGGTACCTTAAATTTGTGAAACATTATGTTCTTGTTTATTGACATTTTTCTTTTTTCTATGGACTTCATCATTACAACTTCCTTCCATTTGGTTTATTTTCCCTCTCTTACACTGATGGTTGTGACTCCAAGGCCCTTTACTTTTGAAACATGGATTTTTCTTTAATAGTCCCTCCCTTTCTAGACACTTGTGCCCCTTGTTCCACAGTCCTTGACATATATAACATGGTCTCCATTGATTATTTTTCTTCAACTCTTCACCTTGTTGGAAATTCTAGTTAGGAAACTATTGGGTTTTTCCTTTATCACATTAGTCTCAATCTTTGCTTTCCTAATAGCTTCCTCTTGAAACTATGTTATCACGGTCATCCATGAAACCACATAAATCTTAAAGCATGCTATCGTGCTCCAACTAGACACTTGTCCAAACAACACAAACATAAGATTCCAATGATAACAAAGGCTACCGAATACTACCACCACTCCACTTCACTCATGATCTGTATAGAAGCATCAAAAGCATCAACTTCTTAGTCCAACCCAACCGTGAAGTAATCCTCCAGAAAAAAGATAAAACATCAGCCAAAACAACAACCAAATTGATAGCTCCAATCCAATTGATAACCCCATGAGATTAAAAGTAAAATCCAACACAAATGCTAACCCATCTAATAGAAATATTGTCACTAATGTCAAAAGATTTCATGAGCATGAGAAAAACTACAAGTGTCAGGCACAATCAATGGAAAAGGCATATAAGAAAGATTATATGTTGAGTAAAAGACACAAAAGAATTATAATGGAAAAACTAGTGCATGAAGAGTCAATAAGAGGATAATAACAAAATGACAATGACAACTTTCAGCATCAATAAACTATTAATGAACAGAAATGAAAATGAATACTGTGAGCTCAAAATCAGAGCAGCATACAAAACATGGATAGTGATGTTAGAGCCATCAATTATATAATGTGATGAAGACAAAGCCATATTAGCCAATTAAGGAGCCGTTAAGAACAAAGTATTATGTGCAGTCAAAGTCACGTAAGAAAAGTGCAAGAGGCCATCAGAATCAGTCAAATCATATTTGGGTCAACAGTGCATACAAATAAATAACTTCATAGCAGGCTAAGTCCACAGTGATAAAAATATATGTTGATAAAAGCAGTGATAATGGTATACATAAGAACAAATGAAGAAAGAGATACACCATATATAAATAGATAGATAGATAGATAGATAGATATATAAAGAAGTTCGAGGAAACAAAATGTTTGCAGACATCATCCACTGTCAATAAGTACCTAAACTTAGTGAAAAAAACAAACTCAAAGGAAGAAAAGCAGTCTGAATGAGCAACATATCATATTCAGGAAAAATTTATAAATCAATACATGACAGTGATAATAGCAATTTGACCAGCATGGAATTCCAATAACATAATATAGTCTAGAGAAAGCCTGGTATATTAAACAGAGATAAAAACGCCAAATAGCAGATCAAAGTATCATCAAGTTTGCTTTGTCATTGTGAGTTTCAGTCAGTAAAGAGAGACAAAGATAGAATAAATATATAACAGTGAATATAATTTCAGTTTATCGATATTATCAATTTTTTACTTTAAGTATGATGAAAAGCCGGCAGAATTAAGGTCAAAGAAATGATAGAACACATGCACAACAAATACCTCCAGCAACTAAAGACAGTGATATCATAGTAATGAATATATTATATGCACGCAATATTATGCTGATAATATAAAGTCAGAGAGACTGAAAAGAAATTCTTTTGCCCCCGTGGATACATTGTCAGGAGTATTTATAATTTTCAATAGCATCATGAGTCAGTAATGGATCAACGATGGAGTTCTACAGACATGAAAAATAGAAGAGCTTCTAAAGATAATAAAGACATACACCATGACTAAGCAGAGACATTGAGCAAGTATAATAAAAAACGGCAACTACAAATTGTTTAAGCTGGCACTTAAGTTGGGATTAAAAATGATGCCGATACAAATTTAAATAAGTATTGTAAAATATCTGAAGTGTATAATGGCCCAGCCTGAAGTCTGATAAGGAATGGTTGGAAGAGCCAGTCATAGACCAAGAATCGTGGTTGCACTAAATATCTAAATAAACAACCACCTTGGATTATAGCAGCTATGGAATACATATAGTGATAATGATGACTAGAAGTCAAGGTTTGGAAACAAAATCCATTACTGAATTATAACGCTCAGAAGTTAAGAGAACCATACCAGTCAATTATAATCTCTAGAAAATTTGACATCTTTATTTGCCGTGTTCAAATAACAAGGGAAGTCAGAAATGCGGCACGATAATTATACTAGAAGCAATCGTATTTAAGACAGCAATAGAGCAAGTGCAAAGTTGTGTGGGATTCCTTTGTGGGTTTGTAATTTTTTCCTCAAAAATTATTTTTTGGGTTTTACTGTTTTTCCTATAAAAAAACAAAGCTTTGTATTGTCAGATTTTGATTTATTTTTCACCTTAAAAATCATGTTGGGTTTTGATTGATTTTTCACCCCAAAATTCATGTTCAGTTTTTTCGATTTTCTCCTAAAAATCATGGCTTTTTGCAGTTTGTTTTGGAGCATTATGCTCATCTGCAAAGTTTTGGAGCATTATCCAAAGTACCATCAGCAGTCTTCTCAGCAAACATCCTCTGCTCCAAATTCAGAAGGCTCCCGGAAGGAAAACACTCAATGCAACTATTGCAACAAGTTTGAGCACATGAAGGTTGAATGTTGGAAGCTCTTAGCTGCCCTATCTAAACAATTTGGTTCGCAGCCCATAGCGAACAGTGCAGAGCACCTTGAGCAGACAAAATCTGCCTTTTACGCTTTTTGACAAGTTTGTGCTCTGGATAGATTAATCATTGAGGGAGAGTATTACGATAATAGATAGTTTCTATTATCTCTGTTTAGTATCTAATGGTTATCTATTGTAATCTTCTGTAAATATTAGAATGTTTATAATATTTATTTTTCTGTTTCTAGAATAGAATGTTTCTATTCTTTAGTTAGTTGTAGATAACTGTTAGTTTTCTCTTAGCTAGAATAGAAAATTTCTATTCTTTACGATCATTTCCTAAGGAAACAGCGTTCCATTCTTTGGTATATATAGACCTCTTGGTCTCTATTAATAACAAGCAAATATTTTCCAATTACTTCGTAATAAACCTAGAGCGTACAAAAGCATTAAAGAATTCTTCTCAGGGGAAGTACGAGATAACCTTCACAAGGGGAGCATTTGAAGACTGGTTTGCAGCCTAATAGTTATCCCTTTGCCATTGATGTCAAAGGGGGAGAAGTAAAGAAAGGTGGAGAACCAAAAGAAGTATTACCATTAATGACAAAGGGGTAGATTGATAGAAATATTGTCATTGATATCAAAAGATTTCATGAGCATGAGAAAAACTACAAGTGTCAAGCACAATAAATGGAAAAGGTATATAAGACAGATTATATGTTGAGTAAAAGACACAAAAGAATTATAACGGAAACATAAATGTATGAAGAGTCTATAAGAGGTTAAATGGCAATGACAACTTTCAGCATTCATAAACGATTAATGAACAGAAATGAAAAGGAATAGTGTGAGCTCAAAATCGGAGCAGCATACAAAACGTGGATAGTAATGTTAGAGCCATTAATTATATAATGTGAACAATGAAGACAAAGCCATGTTAGCCAATTAAGGAGCCGATAAGAACAAAGTATTATGTGCAGTCAAAGTCATGTAAGAAAAGTGCAAGAGACCATCAGAATCAGTCCAATCATATTTGGGTCAACAGTGCATACAAATAAATAACTTCATAGCAGGCTAAGTCCACAGTGATAAAAATATATGTTGCCAAAAGCAGTGATAATGATATACATAAGAAAAAATGAAGAAAGAGATATACCATACACACACACACACATACACACACACATATATATATATCATAGTTCCAAGAATCACGGTGATTCACGTGATTCAGCGATTCGATTCAAGCCAAACGATTTTTTGTGAATCGGTAAATTGAATCAGTGATAAAGGGTTTATGAAATAAGTTACTAAATTTCAAAGGTTTTCTAAATTTGCTGATTCATGGCCAATTCAATTCTGATTCATGGCCGATTCACAATTCGATTCAGCCTTGCCGATTCCGATTCTTGTTACTTTGATATATATATATATATAGATAGATAGATAGATAGATAAAGAAGTTCAAGGAAACAAAATGTTTACAGACATCATCCACTGTCAACAAGTACCTAAACTTAGTGAAACAAACAAACTCAAAGGAAGAAAAGTGGTCTGAATGAGCAACATATCATATTCAGGAAAAATATATAAATCAATACATGATAGTGATAATAGCAGTTTGACCAGCATGGAATTCCAAAAACATGATATAGTCTAGAGAAAGCATGAAATATTAAACAGAGATAAAAACACTAAATAGCAGGTCAAAGTATCATCAAGTTTGCTTAGTCATTGTGAGTTTCAGTCAGTAAAGAGAGACGAAGATGGAATGAATATATGACAGTGAATATAATTTCAGTTTGTCAATATTATCAATTTTTGACTTTAAGTATGATGAAGAGCCAGCAGAATTAGGGTCAAAGAAATGATAAAACACATACACAACAAATACCTCCAGCAACAAAAGACAATGATATCATAGTAATGAAAAAAAATTATGCAAGCACTATTATGCTGAGAATATAAAGTCAAAGAGACTGAAAAAAATTCTTTTAGCAGTTTGACCAGCATGGAATTCCAAAAACATGATATAGTCTAGAGAAAGCATGAAATATTAAACAGAGATAAAAACACTAAATAGCAGGTCAAAGTATCATCAAGTTTGCTTAGTCATTGTGAGTTTCAGTCAGTAAAGAGAGACGAAGATGGAATGAATATATGACAGTGAATATAATTTCAGTTTGTCAATATTATCAATTTTTGACTTTAAGTATGATGAAGAGCCAGCAGAATTAGGGTCAAAGAAATGATAAAACACATACACAACAAATACCTCCAGCAACAAAAGACAATGATATCATAGTAATGAAAAAAAATTATGCAAGCACTATTATGCCGAGAATATAAAGTCAAAGAGACTGAAAAAAATTCTTTTACCCCCACGGATACATTGTAGGGAGTGTATCGTGAGTCAGTAATGGATCAACGATGGAGTTCTACAGACGTCAAAAAATAGAAGGGCTTCTAAAGATAATAAAGACATACACCATGACTAAGCAGAGACATTGAGCAAGTACAATCAAAAACAGCAACTACAAATTGTTTAAGCCAACACTTAAGTTGGGATTAAAAAGGATGCCGTTAAAAATTTAAATAAGTATCGTAACAGAGCTGGAGTGTATAATGGCCCAGCCTGGAGTCTGATAAGGAATGGTTGGAAGAGCCAGTCATAGGCCAAGAATCGTGGTTGCAGTAAATATCTAATTAACCAACCACTCTGGATTATAGCAGCTATGGAATACACACAGTGATAACGATGACTAGAAGTCAAGGCTTGGAATCCATTACTGATTTATAATGCTCAGAAGTTAAGAGAACCATACGAGTCAATTATAATGCCCATGTGCATCCAAGGTACAATTGCCGCCAGCAATCTTCACAAACAGATTTACTTCAAATGTTAAGTGTCGTACTCCAATCTCAGCTAATACCCTTCAACAATTGTCTCCTTAACCACAGTTACCACAGTAGGAGATTCTCTAGCAAATGTCAGATCCACTATACTTCAGCAGTGGAATGAAAACACTTCTCAAATACAGCGATGAACAATATAGATATTAGGCAATCTTAGCTATACCTCAGCAGCTAAATTGCAAGTGCAATTCTCAGAATTTCCAACCCTTAGACATCAGCAAGGGCATACAGTTAAGAACCCAGGAAAAAGCCACAAAGGCACAAAATCAAATATATAATCAAGCGTGCTTTCCCAATGAATGAACTTTTATTTATAAGTTTTCCGTTGACCAAAGTTTCCTTAAAATTCCACTTCAGAAATTGTGGAAGTTTCCCAAAAGAACTTGACACTAGAAACTTTCCAACTCGCTTTTTAGAAACATCTCTTAAAGTCATTATTATAATAATACAAATATTATTATAACAATGCAACTTAATGATTAATAAATAAATAAGAGCTCATGCAATTATTGACCTGATTAACCGCAAGTGACAACCAACTGCCAAGCCACCCACTATGCTACCAAAAATAGCAACTACTAAAAATAGTAAATCCATAACTAAAACCCCCAAAATGCCCTGTCAACTCATGAGGGTCACTATGGTGACTGATTGGCCAACTGCAGGAACCTGCACTGTATAAAGGAGTGCCCCCTCATTGTAAAATCATCTTTTATTGTATGCAAGAGAGCTCTGGAGAAATTGTGCCAGCAGAACTTTGTTTGTGTAGCACTATTTTGATAGAAAAGTGAATACCAAGGAGCAATTGAGACTTAACTTTGATTGAGTGAAATTGTTACCTGTGCGAATTAGAGCCTTTGTCTGTGATTTGCATATGTTATCTTTGATTCATGTAACCTTGTGTTCTTGATAATTGAGTGTAAAAAGAGTTAAGAAGCAACTGGAGCCGAAGCTTTGACTAGGAGCAATTGTAGAGATATAGACTAGAGGCTTTGTCTGTAGCTTATATCTCTTTCTTGATTCACAAATAGTTATGATATCTTTACTTTTGGAAGTCTTTGTGCCCTATCAGTAAAGCTTATTCATAAAGAAATACGACCAGACTTAGAGCCAAATCGATACACTTTCAGCTAGCCTTTGAGTTAGTGTTGATTTATTGGTATCACCATTTTCAGCTTTTAGATAGAAGCGTAGTTAGAGATTTCACCCCGCCCATTACACGCTCCATGAGGAAGTGGATTCGTTCCTGAAAGTTAAGAGGAAAGAATATTGGTAACACTTTTTACAAAAATCTCTCAACTTCTTGCTTACCTTGAGTTGATCCAAGGAACGGTAAGAAGGGGGAGCTTTCCCTTTAAGGTAGGAAAGACTGTCTCACATGTTGTGGTTGGTCATCCTATTTTCCGACTATATTTTTTAACCAAAACTATCGGTTGCAAAATATCCACCCAACAAGGCTATTTCCTTCATACTATGATGTGAAGTGAGCACACCAGGAAGATAATAGTGCTTCCCTATGTGATGATAATAGCTATTTAATGGATACCTCTAGTGCGATGATCATACACTCACTATTCTATGGTTATATATTATTGCAGATTGAATTAATAATAAATTATTTGCATTATATTTGCAGGGTCTCAACTTCTATACTCTGTATATCACTCAAAGTAAGTATTTTCATAAATATATCCACCTACTAATCACCAGATATTATTTCCCATCGCAAACTATAATATCCCCTTGTTTGATGGTTTCCTTCTCTTATCGAATCTGCCCAGGTCCAATTGCATCTATCTCGTGACATAGCTTGTTTGACAGTGTTAGAGATTAAAATCTTATTTGTATTCTTCAATATTGACTGTGTAAGTTTATTGTTATTCCAAATTAGAGTCACCTCTTGTTCGTATTACAATATTGTAATGTTTCTTTAATGGCCATTTTAGTCAATCTTTAGACTATGTAATTTTTTATTTTTGCCTTTACTTAAAGATTGTTTCTTTTAGAAACATCATCTTTATAGATTTATCATTTATATAAGGAGCTTGCATCTCCTCTATTTAATATAACATCCATTTACCATAGCATGGTATCAGAGCAGGTCAATGGAATCTCATAGAATTTGCCTCTCCTAATCTGAAACTTTTTCCAGAAATTTGTTTTTTGATTTTTTCATATTAAAAATTGTTGGAGGTATTTTATGAGAATTTTGTGGCTCGTCTTTGGAGATTTTTGATAAAAAAATCGAGGCTTTTGACTGCGAAATTTCCTAGTTTGAACAAAAGTCTTTGATTTTCAAAGGTTGTGTGTTGCTTGCATGTGTGTTTTGTGAGTTGCATGTGTTTTTTGTGAGTTGAATGTTGTTTGCATATGTTGTTTACCACGTGAAACCTCATGTTTTGCAGCATGAGGGTTTTTTCTAATGTGTTTTCGTAATGTTTTCTTTAAAATTCCGAGGGGTTTTAATAAATTTTTCCCCTCAAATTATTTGTTGGGTTTTAATATCTTTTTCCTCAAAAATTATTAGTGGACTTTACCTTGTTCCTCAAAACAAAGTTTCATATTCTCTAATCCATGTCTCAATTTCTGTTTTCTAGTTTTGATTGATATTTCACCTCAAAAATCATTTCTAACTTTTCTGATTTTTCTCCTAAAAATTTGATTCTGATTTCTGTGATTCTTGAAGTTTGGTAGGGATTTTTTGTCAAGGATTCTTGTTTTAGAGTTTTTTTCATTTTCCCCCAAAAAAACGATGCTTTGCTAACTTCACATCATGGTAGTTGTTCTTAATGTGTGTCTCTGTCTACAAAGGCAAATAGTTCTATTATCCAAAATTAGGTTGAACGTTTTAAGTTGATTTCTGGTTAGAAGTTTTGCTGATTATGAGAGGGCTAGTGGCAGAGCGAATGGCAAGCTCTTGTTTTTTGTTGCAGAGCATTTTGAAGAAAAGGGGCAGCATTCTATGTTTTTTTGGAAGGATTTTGGCTACTCTTGTTCATTAACATTCTGCAGATCCAAGGAGCGTCTCAACAACAGCAGAATGTTATGAAGAATTTATGACCACAAGACATGTACAGTCTTCTGCAAGGTAGTTAGACGATGACTACTAAGGAGGGTATTAAAATATTGTA
Source organism: Cupressus sempervirens (assembly GCA_028749045.1). Classification (NCBI taxonomy): domain Eukaryota; kingdom Viridiplantae; phylum Streptophyta; class Pinopsida; order Cupressales; family Cupressaceae; genus Cupressus; species Cupressus sempervirens. Next base: position 416,344,595 of record CM053786.1, read on the forward strand.
ATGCCTCTTTAATGGTCATCTTAGCTTGTCTTTGATCTATTCATGATTGCTCCTTTTAGAAACATTGTCTTTTAAAATCTATATAAAGAGCTTTCATCTTCTTTGTTTAATAGAACATCAATTTACCATAACAGTTTGATCCTTCCTTGGTTAGTATGTGAATTGTTGCTCCTAAATTAATGAGATGAAACAATGCCCTTTCCATATAATCTATCCATTGTAGCAAGTTTTGTAATGTCCCCTTTTTAGCATTCATAGCATGATGTTGTCGTTAGCCTATTTTTCCCACGGTCCCGTAGGCTAACCAGGACATTAAAGGGACTTAGAGGCCATTTGGCCTAGATAGTTTCAGTTGCAGGTCTTTCTGAGGGGTTTTGAGGCAACTTTGGGCATACTTACTATTTATAGTAAGTCATCTTGGATATGGTCGAACATCCAGTGGCAACAATATGTCGATGGTAATTGTTTAAAATCGACAAGAAGACTTGTTTATCATTGATAAGATTTGTTATGCACTGATAAAGCTATTTTATAAAGTTAAATTTAAATATTTAACTTTATTAATGCATAGACTATAGTTTGTGGGAAATATTTAATTTAAAAGAGTCCCCTTTATTTTATAACACATTGGAGACATAAGTTACATAAAGGGAGTTATCTTTTATCCCACATTGAGAAAACGAAAGATGGAGCTCTTGTGAGAACACTATAAAAGAAATGAAAGAGCTTCTTTTTAGCAGGCTTGGAAAATATCAAAGAAATTGAAAAATTTTCTGGAGATTATGTCTCAATAGTTTGAAGGACGAAATCCCTTCAAGCTGGAAATCTTGACGCCATTGAAAGATATGGTCTTGAGATTCAATAGGGTAGCAGTCTGAAAAAACAAATACGAAAAAGCAGTCCGAAAAAAGCGGAACCAAAAAAGCAAGCCGAAAAAGTAATACGAAAAAGCGGAACTGAAAAAGCAAACCGAAAAAAGCGGAACCGAAAAAGCAGTACGAAAAAAGAGGAACCGAAAAAAGCAGGCCGAAAAAGCTATTGAAAAAAAAGCAAAGTAGAAGGGGCAACATAGAAGAAAATTATTACAGCCATCTACAACCAGGTTCTTTTGTTATGTATTGTTTTTTAGAGTGTTATAAGCTTTCAGCTGTAAGTGTGCATTATACCAGCATTATCATTTTGTAATCCATGTAAATGCCAAAGTCTTGGCCATATTTCATGAGCATTGTAATTTTCATTGCAATTAAGAAGATCATAGTTGCTGGTGCCATTTAAGCAATTTAATATCATTATTTATCAGCTAGTTAGTTTGCATACCAACTGTTTGTAAAAATGCCAGTTGGCTGTAGGTGTTCATTTCTCATGCTTAGATCATATATATGCACTGAATATTGTCAAAATTAGTAGCACACTCATGTTAGGTCATTGTGTAGTCCATTGTAGTCTTCTAGCACAAGATTTTCATTGGTGCAAATTGAAAAAAAAGTCATTTGAAGCTAGCTGAAATACTATATCAGTCATATGTCCCTTGCATGTGAATCGTTTGATGAAATTTCTTGAGCTTTCATCAGCATTTTTTGAGGGCAGATTTGAGGTGAGTTATTACAGTGGTATCAGAGCTTGCTTGCAAAGTGTTTGACAAAATGTCAAACCACTGAAGTATAAAGTTTTTTGGTGTTTGAAGAAGTTATAACCTGTTGGGGTCATTACAGTGGTATCAGAGCTATAAGTCCTGCCATCCTGTGGAGGTCTTATAGGGAATTTGGAATAGCCAAATAAAGAGAAAAATGTTTGACAAAATGAATGCCGGTCCAAATCAGGGAAAGGAAAGATTCTTACAATTATTAGAGACCTTAGCACAGGGACAGTGATCAGCAAAGCAAAGAGCACAGGAACAGAGTCAGAGATTTGAGCTTATGATGCAGATGATGGCTTGTCAAATGGGGTTGAATGCTAATATGGGTGGAGGAAATAATCAAAATGGTAATAATCAGGATGGGGCACATAATGGAGGCGAACAAGTTGGGAACAATTTCGGTCATGCACCCCAGCAAACTAGGACAGTGAGTTCGAGGCCCATTATTCTCACATTTCCTCCTAGAGCTCCAGAGCAGCCCGTACTAGAGCCCCAGATCACTGATATACAGGACCAGCTAAGGAGAGATTGGGAAGCCGGAGGTCCAGATTTTATTGCTGCAATCACCTTTAGGGAGTATATAGATGTGCAGATGAAGCATATGCCACATGGACATGATAGGAACCAGAGCTATGAGCTACAGAAGAAAGTAGGGAAACTTCAATTACCATATTATGATGGCTCGGGGAAGTCTACAGCAAGAGCTTGGGTTCAAAAGCTTGACACATACTTTCAAATGAACCCTATGCCCGAGGAAGAAGCTATTAAGTATGCAGCAATTTACCTGGATGGGTTAGCACACGAGTGGTGGCATCATGGTATGGTCACTATGGGTCATGCACACATTACCTCCTATGTGGAGTTTAAGGAGAGATTGATTGAACGTTCTGATAGGCCTAAGGATCGTACCTTCCCTATGACAGGCAGAAATTTGTATGAGGAGTTTAACAGACATGTTGATTCAATACAGGGAGACATTAGCACATCTTCAAGTAATGGTTTATTTGCATCATCTTCACAGGTAGAAGGGGTTTCAGATGTTGTGCAGGTTGAGCCAGTTGCATCAGAAGGTGATATCATAGGCACACCGGATTGCGTGATTGACACAAATAATGATTCCAGTACAGTTGGGCTAGATGAAGTTACAGCTGTTGAGGATACTATCATGTTTGAGGATAGTACAGTTGATCAAAAAGTGAGCATTCAAGACTTTGCAAAAAATGAGTATCAAGCACAGTTGGATGCTTCTTCACATGAGATAGAGGCTAGTAGCTCTTCACTTGGTTTGGCAAGTCAGTTGAAGACAGGGGACAAGGATATTGTCGCGGCTTTATCTCATCATGACAAGATGCATGGATTGATTGAGAATCACATTTGGATGATTCAACTACAGGAGAGATAGAAAGGAGTCACAACAGGTTCTTATTGTGATGACTTACAACAGATCAAGGAAGGCATGGAAGCAATGAAGGTAAGTTACATACACCTACTTTCAGATCGCGATCATCTCCTTAATCTTGCAGGGATCTGCTAGATGCATTGAAGAAGAAGGAGGAGGAGGTTGACCGGCTTTCTCATGAGTTGGAGGATACTCGGAATTCCTTGGTGTGTATTCAGTTGGCTCTCCAGGATTCTGAGAGACATGTGGACGAGCTTTGTCTTGAAGTGAGCTCAGTTCGCGAGTTAGCGCATATAGCAGGGACTCAATTTTCTTTTACAGTCAGGTCACATGTTGATGATTTCTCAGAGATAACAGAGTTTACAAGAGAGTCCCAGGATCTGAGTATTACAGATGATAGCTATTCTGAGGTTACTCCTTTGGACAATGTACCAAGGATAGTGTATAGGAGTTCGATCAATCGGCACAATCATGTGTCTAGTCAGCTAAGAGTTGGCAAGCGAGACATTGCTATTGCGTGCGAACATTTTGATGCTGCTCGCCAGTTGTTAGCAGTTTATGGATGGGGTTCTCCTACTAGTGATGAGCAAGGAGGTAGTTATCTTTCCTTGACAGAGATCCACTCTTTATGGGAGGCTATTCGGATTCTGAGACAGAATTATATGCAGTTGGTAGCCGACAGAGATTATCTTATGGAGTGGGGGAGTACAGCATATGAAGCATTATTGGCCAAGGAAGATGAGGTGAGTGAGCTTACTCAACAGCTCGAGGTGACTTCTGAGATTCTTGAGAGTACACAGTTGGCTTTGGAGGAGTCACAATTTCATTTGGCTAAGGTGACCGTGGAGTTAGAGCGACTGCAGTCTTTAGCAGATTCTGTACAGTCACAAGCTGTGGTGTCTTGTGATCCAAGGATGTCCATGGTCGAGATTGTCAAAAATAGTGGAGATGGGAATGCATCCATCCTTGATACTAACATTGGCATATCGGGTTCGTTCCCACTAGAGTCAGGATCAGTTGAGTTGGGTGTTGTAGCAGATTGTTGTGGTATGCCTGACATGGTGGTGGCCTCTAGTACTGATGGCACGGAGACTAGAGATGTTGTATCAAAGATCATGTGTGATATTGGTGAGCCGGCGATTGGCATGATTCCTACCAATAATACTACTCCCTTGGTGATATCTTCGGAGGTAGTAGTCAGTTCCAACATGGTTAATGATCAATTGCAGTCTGAGCCACTGACTAAGATTGGCGCATTCTATCGGCATTACGTTGTGAGGTACGCTCATCAATTTACCTTTGATGACCATGTTGATGAGATGATGATACAGAGATGTACTTTGGTTCCTAGTGCTTGTCATCAATTATGGGACGGTTTGACACCTCCGGATGAGAGTTGTGATGGGCATGACATGGCGATAGGTTCTGCGATTGACAGCTTGATAATACATGACTTAGAGCAGGAGTTTGGGAGTGAAGCTTCAGCAGCGGTTGTTATTGATTCTACGCCTTTGGCTATGACATCTCCTGACTTAACTGGTGATCAGTCACAGTGGGTTGTATCACTTGTTCATGGTGAGCTATTGACTGAGGTTGGTTCTTTTTATCAGCATTATACTGCAGGGTATGTACATCAATTAGCATTTGATCCTTGTGTTGAGGAGTTGATGGCAGGCAAATTTGGTTTGGGTTCCATTTCTTGCTGTTTATCTTGTGATGTCTTTTCACCATCAGCGGTGCATGGGAGTTATGGTTATGAGACAGTGGCCGGTGATCTGCAGAGTTGTGTTGACTGCAGGAGTTGTGCAGTGTGTGGATTCTCCATACTTGGTGCAGTTTCATTCGGGAGCGTTCACCATTGTTGCAAAGTTGGATTATACATTCCGTATAGGCCAGTGGGATGCGTTGATGACATTTACTGTGTTGGCAACTTGATTTGTCCACTTTACTTGGGTTCTGATGTTCTAAGAGTTTGTGTTTTGTGGGTTTCTGACTGTGGCAGTTGTGATTTTGGAGTTTGGTTGAGCTGTAATTGTCAATTTGATTATGGATTCCTCTTGGTTAATTTTCAGAGGTTGTTGCAGGAGCCTATGTTGACTGACAGCAGTATAGTTCATGACTACATTTGGGATCCAGATGGATTGATTGGGTTGTTGTTTGACCATTGCTTGGGGACAAGCAATTTTGGGAAGGGCGGACTGTAATGTCCCCTTTTTAGCATTCATAGCATGATGTTGTCGTTAGCCTATTTTCCCCACGGTCCCGTAGGCTAACCAGAACATTAAAGGGACTTAGAGGCCATTTGGCCTAAATAGTTTCAGTTGCAGGTCTTTCTGAGGGGTTTTGAGGCAACTTTGGGCATACTTACTATTTATAGTAAGTCATATTGGATATGATCGAACATCCAATGGCAGCGGTATGTCGATGGTAATTGTTTAAAATCGACAAGAAGACTTGTTTATCATTGATAAGATTTGTTATGCATTGATAAAGCTATTTTATAAAGTTAAATTTAAATATTTAACTTTATTAATGCATAGACTATAGTTTGTGGAAAATATTTAAATTAAAAGAGTCCCCTTTATTTTATAACACATTGGAGACATAAGTTACATAAAGGGAGTTATCTTTTATCCCACATTGAGAAAACGAAAGATGGAGCTCTTGTGAGAACACTATAAAAGAAATGAAAGAGCTTCTTTTTAGCAGGCTTGGAAAATATCAAAGAAATTGGAAAATTTTCTGGAGATTATGTCTCAATAGTTTGAAGGACGAAATCCCTTCAAGCTGGAAATCTTGACGCCATTGAAAGATATGGTCTTGAGATTCAATAGGGTAGCAGTCTGAAAAAAAAGATACGAAAAAGCAGTCCGAAAAAGCGGAACCGAAAAAGCAAGCTGAAAAAGTAGTACGAAAAAGCAGAACCAAAAAAGCAGACCGAAAAAAGCAGTCCGAAAAAAGCGGAACCGAAAAAGCAGTACGAAAAAAGCGGAACCGAAAAAGCAGGCCGAAAAAGCTGTTCGAAAAAAAGCAAAGTAGAAGGGGCAGCATAGAAGAAAATTATTACAGCCATCTACAACCAGGTTCTTTTGTTATGTATTGTTTTTTAGACTGTTATAAGCTTTCAGCTATAAGTGTGCATTATACCAGCATTATCATTTTGTAATCCATGTAAATGCCAAAGTCTTGGCCATATTTCATGAGCATTGTAATTTTCATTGCAATTAAGAAGATAATAGTTGCTGGTGCCATTTAAGCAATTTAATATCATTATTTATCAGCTAGTTAGTTTGCATACCAACTGTTTGTAAAAATGCCAGTTGGCTGTAGATGTTCATTTCTCATGCTTAGATCATATATATGCACTAAATATTGTCAAAATTAGTAGCACACTCATGTTAGGTCATTGTGTAGTCCATTGTAGTCTTCTAGCACAAGATTTTCATTGATGCAAATTGAAGAAAAAGTCATTCGAAGCTAGCTGAAATACTATATCAGTCATACGTCCCTTGCATGTGAATTGTTTGATGAGATTCCTTGAGCTTTCATCAGCATTTTTTGAGGGCAGATTTGAGGTGGGTTATTACAGTGGTATCAGAGCTTGCTTGCAAAGTGTTTGACGAAATGTCAAACCACTGAAGTATAAAGTTTTTTGGTGTTTGAAGAAGTTATAACCTGTTGGGGTCATTACAAGTTTGTAGTCTCCATTAGATACACCTATTGAAATCATTGTATCCATCCATTTATAGTTTTACTTCCTAAAGGTCATGCCTTTTGGAAGATAATATATATTATATCTCTTCATTTAATAAGATCTAATTAAAACTTATTATTAAATCTTATTTCAAAATGAGGATAACGTAATTAGGGTTTCAAATGAGGGTATGAGAGACAACCTCCTAGTAGGGGACATTACACATCTATATGTCCTCCCCTTCTTTGTACATCACTTGGCCTTTTCTACATTTGCACCATTGTTCACAAATATGTCTTGCACATCATCCATTGGTGATGTGGTTTGTTGTGACAGGAAGGCTTACGTCATTGATGTTAAAATATTATTGTATTTGTTCTATTTAGTCCTATGCTTGTTGATAAATGATAAATGCTTCTAACTCACGCTCTACAACCTTGGAGAGCAAATGATGTTGCTAGCCTGTTTCAATTTTGACTAATTCTTGAGTCCAAAATCTCAACTGTTGTTTTCTAAGCCACAAGAGGCCTTCCAATTGACAAGAATTCCTTTTACAATACAGAAGCTTCAACTCATTCAATAATTAATACAAATCCAAATATTTATAAGAACACGAAAGATCTAGTGGGTGAGTATCAAAGGAAATCATGTTGTTTTGCAAGATTTGATAATCATGAATTGGGTTTTTTATTCATTTACCATTAGAACTTGTTCGATGCAAAATTCTTAAAGTTTTAGTTATCTTTCTATCCATGCAAGGGCTTTGACAAGCAGGGTAATATTATAGGCATATTGAAGTAGAGTAATGTTCCCTATACGACTTGGTCGCCTAGGTCTAGATGTTCTTTCAAACTATCATTGCATATTCCAAAGAAGAAAAAGCCCTCTTAATGACAATTTTGTTCAAAATATGTCTAACAATATTCCAAGATGAAGAAAATATTTTATGAGATTACCAAGAAAGCAAATGTCACCGACATTCTTCGGTAATGATCCTAAGTTCCTCATTATTGGGAATGATATGTTGCATACATTTATACATAGAAAAGACCCTTGTTACTTCCTCTTCAAGGCACTTCACAATTTGTAGAGAGCTTAAGAATAAAAAGATAGTAAAGGTTGATAATAGTGAGGACAACAACGAGTTGTACAAAAGCAAAAAAAAAGTGTACATGTGAATACAGAGAGGAAAGTAGCCATAGTTTGGGCACCTGAGTTCTGTGTTCAAGGCTCTTTCGAGACAAGGGTGGGGTCCCAAGTTGTAGCCTCAATGCTTCAATACTAAAATTAATGAATGAATGAATGAACAAAGAAGAATTTTAATAACGTCCACGAAACCAAAAATAAATCTATATTAAAGCGAGGAATTAAAATATCTGAAAACTTTGATAGGACCCAGGAAGAAATAATTTAAGCGAAGTTATTAGTAGGCGTGGTCACCATCCACACTCTTCTAGCCTTAATTGCATAAAAAACCCACTGAAGATCCTGTGATTGAAGTTTGATCGTTTTGCGTTTACAGTGGCACAAAATCCACATATATTTACAAAAGCACCAAATGGCGAAAACATATTAGCAGGGGTATTTAGCACATAAAAGTTTTATTAACGAGTCATACAACTAAGATCGACATTTTGGTTTACCAATTATGTACCGCATAGCATCAATCAGATTTCTACTTCATGAATTTTCAAATCTAAAACTAACCAACAATGAATTCACCGGTAATGCCTAACAAGAAATAAATTACCTTAGGCGATATATCGTATACATTAGAGCAGCGCATTCCAATGAGTTTTCGGAGGCACTTCACTTCAGCCGCCACATCGGCAGTATTCATACGAATTTTCACCATTTTGGTTGAATTAAATTTACCCCCGGAATGCTGAAGTAATTATATGTGCAGCTGACAGCAGTTGCATACAAGCTTTTCGCTGCGATGATATAATAGCAAATGCGAATCAGAACGGGTCTCCTTTTTGACCTTTCCGGGAGATTCCAGACTACCCTTTTCCAGTTGATATCTAATTGACAGAAAAGAAACGCCTTGTTTTTTTTAGCAGGTCCAAAACTGTCTCTCAGCACACTTTGAATATGTAGAGAGAAAATTTATTATTGTTATTATCATTGCTATATTGTTACTATTTGAAACTTGTATGGCGGTGTCTGTTACTAGTGAATTTATTCTTCAAATGGTGAAACTTTGATTTATTTAATTATTTATTTGTTTACAATCTCTCTTTTAAAATAAATTATAAATATAGATTTTATTTATGATATTTTTACAATTATAATTTGAGTTTTAAATTTTTAAAAATCAAATGTAAAATAATTCATTTTTATTAATGGAAGAGTACTAGCTTATGTTTTGATTGTTGTTTGTTTCTTACTTATCTAATTTCTAAATTACTAACTTAATCATTTAAAAACCATAAATAAATTTCACATGTACTAGTAGTCATTCACTTGTGTTCTAATAGTTAGAGTTGTTGAACACTTGTTGGGGGAGTTGTACAACTTATTTGGTGCACATAACATGTGACTATTAGGATATTTGTGTATAAGTATTGGTAGTTGTAATGTGTAGTTATTGGGGCATCTTTAAATAGGTATCTAGTGACACTTTGAATTGACCGTTATGTTACCCTTACACTCTCAATGTGTGTTGTTCCCACCAAGTAGGCTATAAGCAATTAAGTCACACATAGAAACAACAACAAAATACTCAAAATCAAATATATCATACATGATCAGTTGGTTCACAAAGTTAACTATAACAACTACTAGTACATTTTGCCTTGTCATTGTAAGTAATTCCTAGTATGTGTTTGTGCTTGCTTGTGTATGATTATGTTTAAAGACATTCATTCGCTCATTTAAGATCACGTTGGCATTCGAAAAGAAGATATAGGGGAGAAGGTCTAGTAGAAAAGCATCCTAACTTTATTCTTCTCAAAATCTTGTGTGCCACTTTTAATCAACTCTTTTTTTTTATAGTAGTTTACTTAGTTAATCCCCTACTTATAACAAAGGGTTTAGGTCCACATCATCAAATTTGATGCCACGTTAGTATGATTTAGGTTGAGGTATTTGAAATGGCCCCCAAAAAATTCAAATTGATAGTTGTGCACTAAGTCATGATTTTATTCGTGGGTTGATGCAAGACCTTGAAATTGAATTTATTCTAGCTTTCTTATTGTTTAACACCATCTACCACACCATCTCATTCAAGTTTGTTGACTTTAATCTTCTATATAGATTTGTACAGTTAATCCATTAGAGGCCAAATTGAGAAGAATGTTATATGAACTTAAATTCTAGATTTTGAATGTTTAGGATTTTTTTTAATTTAAAATTGTTATTTTTTTGGTAACAGGTCGAAGCCAAGATTAATTATAATGTGTTGTGATTAATTAGTATTTATTAAGCTTGAGTAGATTCAAACCGAAGACCCCTTCGATAAGAGGCTCACAATTTACCGTTGTGTTGTAGGCTCTTGCCTTTAATTTAGAAGAAGTTATCCTAACCTTGGCTTTATAAATATAAAAACCCTACAAAAGAAAACCATAGTCACAACCTTAAGTAATTTTGAAATTTGCTATCATGTAGGATAAATAAGGAAAAGGGAAAAAGAGCTAGTTAATGAGAAAAACAAAAAAAGAGATGAAATATAAATTTAAAGGAATGATCATGCCTTCACAAGTTACTTCCACATAGGGTGATATCTCAAAAATGGACCTAGAGTGTATTATCATGGAAGATCTTCATATAAGAATGACTGGTAACATTGTCACCCAATTATTTTAAACATATTGGACAAAGCATCAAAGTTCTAAGTAGACTATGAATTTCCAAAATCGGTATTGGAATGCACAAACAATCATGGTGATAATAGTTTTGGCAATTTATTGCTAGGAGAAATTGTGTGTGGATTTAAATATCAAAGTTAGGTATTATCCCCTTTTATGTCAAGTTGGCATTTATTGAAAAGGAATGTGGAGTACAAGAATTCATCAAAGTGGAAAATAGTGCAAAAGAGTGATCAATACAAAATAAATTGAGACACTAATGAAATCAAAGTCAAGTATGTCAAAGGTTCTATATAGAAGTGACTCCCAAAATGAAATTGGAGATATTGTGACTCTATTGAATAGAGTTTCTAGAACTGTTGACACCTCAAACCTTGGATATATGCTTATGTTGAGACTATCCTAACAAGACATGAAGGATTTGAGCAATACAAATCCACAAATCTCGTAGAGCATCTGCATGCAAGAACCTATTATAGAGAAACAAAGACAAGAGAAGGCAAGGGTTTGGCTCTATAAATATGAAAGCATATATTTATCAAACAAAAGAATGAGAAAAAATATATAATGGATCAATGATTATAGAAGGAGATCGTAAAACCCAAAAGGGAAACCCTAAGAGGTAAAGGCATTTAATAATTAATATTTAAGTATTAAATGGTAATGTAAGTGCATCAAGGGAAATCTTAAGAAGGGAGTAAAGTTAATTTGATCAATGTAATTAAATCAATTCTTTACTCTAACACCCTCCCTTAAGATGAGAAATAATGTAACTACAAACAATGCAAGAAAAAGTAAGGAAACTAAAATGTTGAAAGCATAAATGGGTCCTAACAGCATGGTTTGATGAGGTACCCAACACAACCAAATCTCTAAACAATGAAGAAATTGAGAAAACCACATGGGAAAAAACCTAATCCAAAAAGGGATAGAAGAATGCTAAAACAATAAATAAGGAAGGAACGACTCATCACTGAGACCCCCTAAGGATAACTTCTTTCACCCCCAAGCACAAAATGCAACTAAAGATACCACAAGGATGCAAAAGGTTTAGTGAAGATGTTAGTGACCTACTTAGCAGTGGGAATATACTCCAAGCCAAGAGAGTCATCTTAAATCAAATGTTGAATGAAGTGCATATGAAGCTCAATGTGCTTGGTCCTCTAATGCTCATGAACTGGGTTGTAGGAAATGTGTATAGCACTCTGATTGTCACACTAAAGAAAGGTGGAACTATCAAAAGGAAAACCAAGCTCTTTCATCAATTATTGAAGCCATAAAACCTCTTGTCTAGCTAGCACAACTACCTTGTACTCTGCCTCTGTAGATTATAATGTGTGAGCATGCTACTTCTTGTGAAACCATGTTATAGGACCAACACCAAGGCACAAAACAAAGCCAAAAGTAGACCTCTAATCATCAACATCACCAGCTCGATCTAAGTCTATGTAACCAACAATGTGAGGACCCACTAATGTATAGTAAATTCCATAACATGTAGTACCTTAAATGTACCTCAAGATACGTTTGGCATCTTACCAATGACTCTCATGAGGATCATGTGAGAATCTAGAGACAAGTCCAACCACAAAGGAAGATCAGGACATTATGTGTCATGTACAACAAACTATCCACAAGTTATCTATATAAAGTGGAATCAACTATAGGGGTAGAGCAAGTGGTAGATAAAACAACACTTGACTAAAAAGGGGTGGGAGAAGGCCTGCAATCAAGCATGTTGAGTCTTTGAAGCATATTAAGAGAATACTTATGCTAGAATATAGTTATCCCATCCAAAGAATGGACAACCTGTAGGCCCAAAAGATAGTACAGAAGTCCAAGGTCTGACATCTCAAACTTCTCTCTCAAATCTCTCTAAACACTCTAAATCGTAGAGGGTGAGCTACTTTTAATAATGAGATCATCAACATATAGAACAAGTATTAATAGATCAGCCCCGTAACACTAAATGTACATTGTAGGAGTGGAATGATAGTGTGTGAACTATGATACAAGCAAGCAGGAATCCATCTTCTCATACCAAGCCCGAGGGGCTTATTTGAGACCATATAAAGACCTCTAAAGTTTGCACACCATAGAAGATTCCTATACAAAACCATGAGGTTCCTCCATATAGATCTCCTCATATAGGTCTTCACACAAAAAGGCACTCTTCATATCTCTAAAATAGTGTCCATTCCTAAGAAGCTGCAAGAGAGAGTACAAGGTGAATAGAATTTATCTTGACAATAGGAGAAAAGGTCTCGGAGTAATCAATACCCTTCACCTGTGAAAATCCCTTCACAATAAGACATGCCTTATACCTATCGATAGAACCATTTGCAACATACTTGGTATGGTACGCCCACTGGTACTGAACCAAATTTCTTCCTTTTAGAAGATGACAAAGATCCCAAGAGTAGTTTTTCATCAAAGAAGAGTACTCCTCATCCATAGCCCTATCCCAATCTGAGCGCTTGTGAAAACTCTATGGATCATTTGATATGGTATGACTCAGTAGTCCAGTACTGGATGTCTTGGCACAAGTAAAATGACAATCTAAAGGATCTCCTACCATAGGTCTAGCTACATCAACAATATCACAAGCTCACTTGAGAACTTGTTGAACATCTAGTGGAGGTGGAGAAGGTGGATCATCATCAAGGTCTTCCTTAGAGGTTACATAATCTTGTAGAGGAGAAGAGGAAGTAATAGGTAGTGAGGGAGAAGCTGGTGATGGAGGCTCCATCTAAGGATAATGCTCATCAAACTAGACATCTCATTGAAACAAGACCGGTTTGGAATTAGGATCAAATAACCTATACACCTTTACATACTCACAATAGTCAAGAAATATGAGTCATCAACTCTTTCTCTCCATGGCCTTCCTGTAAGCATCTAGAATAAATGTGCAAGTCTCACTACAAAAAAATATGATATGTAGAAAAATCGAGCTTGATATAAGTCCAAGCCTCCTCGGGAGTCAAATGTTGCAATGCCTTGTGGGGCATCTAATTCTGAATATAGTTGGCATAATCGAGCCTCAACCCAAAATGAAGAACTCATAGCTTAAGACTATGTCATATAATTGGTCATCTCTCATAATATCTTGTTCTTTGTCTCAACACTACTAAGCGGTATGAAGACCTATGAACTAATGTTATAAACCATGCTCAGTGCAAAAATATGTGAAAGATTGATTCACATAGACCCTACCATTGTCACCATGTATACACATGACAAAAAGACCACTCAGTTTCTCCACATATGTCTCGAAGATTCGAAATGAATCAAATACATTAGAATTGTACTTCAAGAAGTACACCCATGTGCATCTAGAGAAGTCATCTATGAAGGTAAAGACATATCAAGTACCTAAAAAAGATGGAGTTGGAAATGGCATAAGATCACTCGATATCAAATCCAAAATGCCTTAACATGTGTGGATCTATCTGTTGGAATATGATATCTATGATTTTTTCCATGTGCACAACCTTGACAAACACTATCACTACAAGAGATCTAAGGTAGCCTGGTCACTAGCTTCTATGTACTCATATGTTGTAGATATCTATAGTTGATATGACCAAAAGGCACATGCCAAAATTTTCTCACTGTGTATACATAAGAAACAAGAGAAACACCTATAGAATAGGAACTCTCAAAGCCATCAAACCAATATAAATGAGACTATAAATCAACACTCCCAATAGAAAAAACCAAATTAGGATCATGGAGGTCTTGAATAACCACATCATGTGGTGAGAAATCAACTATCTTACCAAAGCTAGAATGACAAATCTGGTAAACAGATAAGAGGTTTATAGAAATGATCTCTATGATGTTTGTTAAGTGCACAACCTCGACAAACACTATGACTACAAGAGATCTAAGGTAGCTCTGTCACTAGCTTCTATGTACTCATATGTTGTAGATATCTATAGTTGGCCAAAAGATGCATGCCAAAATTTTCTCACTATGTATGCATAAGCAACAAGAGAAACACCTATAGAATAGGAACTCTCAAAGCCATCAAACCAATATAAATGAGACTATAAATCAGCACTACCAATAGCAACAACCAAATTAGGATCATGGAGGTCTTGAATAACCACATCATATTGTGAGAAATCAACTATCTTCCCAAAGCTAGAATGACACAATCTGGTAAACAAATAATAGATTTATAGAAATGATCTATATGATGTTTGCTAAGTGCACAACCTCGACAAACACTATCACTACAAGAGATCTGAGGTAGCCTAGTCATTAGCTTCTATGTACTCATATGTTGTAGATATCTATAGTTGGCCAAAAGATGCATGCCAAAATTTTCTCGTTGTGTATGCATAAACAACAAGAGAAACACCTGTAGAATAGGAACTCTCAAAACCATCAAACCAATATAAATGAGACTATAAATCAACACTACCAATAGCAACAACCAAATTAGGATCATGGAGGTCTTGAATAACCACATCATGTGGTGAGAAATCAACTATCTTACCAGAGCCAGAATGACAAATTTGATAGACAAATAAGAGGTTTATAGAAATGGTTGAACATCATGTAGAGAACCACCCTCTAAAGAAATAGTGCTAGAACCTGGAATTGAAATCTATGCAAAGTCACCAACTATAATATGTGAAGTAATACTCTAAGTAAGTGAGGTTAAAAAATCAGGTGAATGTGTCATATGATGCAAAGAACCTGAATCAATGATCCAAGCAACAGGGGAAGATGAAGCTCATGCACAAAGAGCGTGTCCTTTCTCTAAAGGAGGAGGAGGTGGCTCTGGAGAAGCAATACTATGTTGTTGCATGGCCTCCTTTAAAGCCTCAAAATGTTTTCAAAACCTAGAAAGTGGATGTCCTTCCTTGCCACAAAAACTACAAGGATCACCTATAAACTTCTTAGTCTTGGAGGAAGACTCACTAGACTTAGAAGTTTTACCCTTTAGAGTGGATTTTCATGTATTTGATCTAGGAGATGGCTTGGAAGATCCCTCACTACCAATTGAATCTATTATGGGCTTTGGTTTCTACTTTGGCTTCCCTATAGATGTGAGAGCAACCAATGCTTGGTTCTTTGATCCTATTTGAGAGTCCAACTATATAAGCTTGGCCTTCTCTCTAGTCAAGCAATCATAGAATACCTCAAATGTGGGCATGGTAAATCTAGGACCCAAATCATCCATAGTGGAATGGAAAGTAGATGAGAAAATTTGAAAGTTTCCTTGAAGCTTTGACATAATTAGATAAATGCACTCCTTATCAAACTTTACTTTCAAACAATTGTCTAACAATGTATTGTCCCTTCTTTTGAGTTAGGATTTAATGCTATACCCTTCAACATATTGTTGGTGAAATATCAAAATTTTCATGTAAAACATATCAGAAACATTGAATTATTAAATATTAATCTAAAATTCTATCTAGACTACCCCTCCTAATCCTTTGGGAGGAATCATTTTCTCTAGTCACCTAACCCCCTAGTGAGAATTGTATCTTGATTAGGTAATTTTCATATAAAGAGCTTCTCCCTTAGGCCTCTTTGGGATCCCTGATAACACTACTTGGTAGAGATCCCACCTCTACCAAGTCTCTATCTCTGACATATGCATATGTTTGACCACTATAATGTATATTGCCTCTAATAGATCCTCTACAGATCCCTCTTTGGATCCCAATTTGGAAATTTGACATTCAACTTAGAATGCCCTCTAGACCTTGAGTTCTCCTATAGAGAAACTCGACATTCTAAATGAATGCCCTCTAGTCTTTGAGATCTCTTGTAGAGAGATCTTGACATTCTAAATGAATGTCTTAGTCTTTGAGTTCTCCTTAAGAGTAACTTGGCATTCATAATGAATGACTTCTACCAAGAACCTACTTGGTCTTTATGACAACTCTAAAATTCTTTACATATAGAATTGATTTGCATCCTCTATGAAGTATATACCAATTAGATGTACTCAGGTATGACATGCGTTGTGTCCCTCCAATATACTCTGGTCCCTAGTTTGAAGTATCATCCAATACTCTTTGTTTACTACTCTAAGTTTATGTATCTGCTAGAGATGTTATTGGATTCTACATTCTCTATTCTCTTTATGATGTTGTAATCATATTTATCTCTTCCCTCTATCTATGATTACAAATTTTTCATTTACTATTGAATGCTAATGCCTCCTACTTTGTAGTTGCTAAGTGTTTGTTCCTTTCTCGTTAAATGCAGATTCCTAATATTCCATCAAGGCCTCTTGTTCACTGAGATAAATCTTTATCTAGCATGTTGCATATGATTGGTTATTGATTATGTTCAGAATTGTTCATTTTCTCCTATCTTGATCGATTTCTATTATAATTGATTATTAATCTCCAACAATGATATTGTTGATTCACTAGTTAAGCAACTCTTGATATATATAGACTAATGTTTAGGGATTGAGTATCTCTTGTCCTATAAGATACATCTCCAACAAATATTCATGGAATGTTCATTGCCAGTTTTAGATTCCTTTATTTATCCTCTCTATTATCAATTTGTACATTTCTCTTGTCTCGTCTCTGATAAGAATCAATTTTCTGACCTTAAGGAGTGTTTCTACCACATTCCTCTTCCTTGTAAGCCTTATAATATGGTTGTCCATGCTAGCTTCCTCTTCTTGTCTATGTAGGACTTCTTTCTTATATTGTTGATGTATAATATGGATATGTTTGTGTTGGTTTTCACTATTTGTTCATTGTGGTGAATGTAATATGTTCGATGATTAATTCCTTCCTCAATATATAGGCATTCAATTATATCTTTATTTCAATGTTCACTGATCTCTGCTTTAGAATTTCATATATTATGTTCCTCTTATCGATGGCTCACTATCAATCCCTTTGTTGAAGTTATTTTTGTCTCTATCTTATGGGTTTATCTTGCTTATCTATGGGCATCCTTTCCTTGTCACTGACTATCATGAATTTGAATGTTCTTTTCATTCATTTGTCCTTCCCTTGTCTGATGTCATGGCTATCTGCTAACTATGGATGTTGGTGTTTATGTTTATTTTTGCCTTTGTTCACTTCTATGTTGCAAGCAGTAATTTTTTAGTTCCTCAGGAATATTCATTACCCACGATCTTGGAGAATCTCAAATGGTACTCGTGCTTTTGGTTAAAGCTTAGCTTGATCTCCGCATCCCTGATAATCTAACGTAGAGATGTCTTAACATGTTCTTTCTATATCCTTCACACTAGCTAGTTACCAACTGAATTGTTTGATAATTTCTTCGTAATGAGGAGTTGTGTGTCATCAATTTGTCTGGTTTCAATCTTGGTCTTCTTGTGCACATGTCCAACCGTTACCTCCACCAGTTATTATACGGGTCTATGTATGACCACCTGTCGATGCCTTTGAATGTCATTTCTTTCCTTCTACTTTGATGCCAAGTAATATTTTCTTTTTTCTCCCTCTTCCTCCCCTTCGTATAACTCTATTATATATTATGTGTTGTCTCTTAATGGTCATATCAGTTCAGGTTCATCATTATCCTTACTAACAAAATATTATATTTTAATATAATATAATATTTTTAGTTATAGAATTTCATTAATGTTTCATGAGATGATAATAATATTGATTCATTTATAAATTGTTAATGTTTCATTCTTTATTTTATATAATACATTTAATAATAATTTATATCATTATGATTTATTGGTATTTAATTAATTAGTCAATTATTTTATATATTTAAATTAAATTGTGATATATAATTATCTTGGGAGACGAGATATTACAAACAAAGATCTCTATTGTTTAAACCTCATTAGAATGTCCTTAATGGAGGGAAAAACATCAAGTACAAGTGATGTAAGATCTGCCTCAATCTGAAGTGCTATGAACTCATTAATGGTACCAAACAAGTCCTTAAACTTGGCCCACATCTCTTGAGGAGTATCACACCCATCAAGATGAAAGTGTGAGTTGTCTGAGACATTCAAAGAAATCAAACCCATAGCCTCATCCATCTTATTCCTACATTGTAAAGTCTAAAAGGAACTCTAGAAAATTGATTGCACTTTATCTAAACAGGACCACAAACCCTTTGAATAGAGAAGTCATGTCATGATAGTTGTTCACGTGTGATAGTTATGTGGGGTTAGAGGAGCTAGTAAAGAAGAGGTCTCAACCATCATTTTACAAGGTGTTTGTTTTGATATAGTTTTGGTTTACTGATGTAAATCTAGCATAAACAAAAACAAAAGACACTCCCCACAATGCAAAAATTGAACCCTAGTAGCTAGATATAATGCTTATACAATGAGAAGAGTGAAAATTATTTAATTGAGTATGATGTGTCATTTGAGAAAATCTAGTGAAAATAACACAGAATTTAGAAAGTGCTCGAGAATTGTTTTCTGGCACTTCTTCTGGATCAAAAATCAAAGCTAATTTGAGCAAATTAGGCCCCCCAAAATGCAAGAAGGATCAATTGGCTTCAATAGAAAAAGTAGGTACCATACAAGGAAAAAAAGATAGAAAAACTCCAAAAAAGTGTCTACCTTGGAATCATCTTTTTGACGGTATCTTGTTTGCCCAAAAATGCCTCTATATGCTCAAGTTATGGCAAAAAAACCAAAAGGTACTTTGTAATGCAAAAAAATACCTAAAAACTCCCTTAGGCCCCCAAAGAGTAGCCCTTTGGGTGCGCATATTACCACATGTAGGTGCTAAAGGAGTTGAGTGACACTCAAGAGGAGATTTTTGCCAGATGTGATGTTTTGGTTGCGCTGGAGCGGGGGGCCATGTTGGTGCATCGTAGGGGAGTTGTTGTAGGGAGAGCTCGCAGATGTGCATCGATGTTGCGTTTTTAAAAAATGTGCAATGTTTAGAAACAACCACTTTTTAATATATTTTTCATCAGGGTGCACACTAAGAGGGTCATACTGGTCATGGAGGAAAAAAAATTGTCACAGAGGTCAACTATCTCCAAAACTGAAGTGTTTTATAAGAATATAGCAATTTTTAGGTGTTGTGAGCTCAAGGGTGAGGTTTTTTTGAGCTCAAAGTGCACCAAAAAAATTAGAGACCCCCCTATTTCAATATAATTATTTTTTGAAAGATACCAAATATGATTCAACAAACCCTTGTTCCTATTTTCTTTAATAATGAACAAGTTGCAACAAATCTGACTTTGATACCATCACTAGTAGAATTTTGGCAAATAAATGACTAATTGACTAAAAAATTTAGTCACAAGACTAAAATTTTAGCCAGATGACTTCAATTGATCAAATTCTACCAATGTTTTGTAATTTATAGGCTTAAGTGACTAAATAAATGACCAATTTGGTCATCAGGTAAAATCACAAGGTTAGACAAAATGAGTAACTAAATAAATGATCAAATAAATGACTAAACAATTGGTCACACATAATTAGTCACCCAAAATAACAACTAAATGAATGATTGATGATATTTTTATCATATTAATATATTCCTTAACTTTTTATAACTTTTATTGCTCATTGATGGAGTTTTTGTCCTATCAATACATCATTATTAGCTAACTTCCTCCAATGTCCTCTCAACTGATATTGAAATAGAAAAGAACTCAAAATTGCCATAATTTACACTCAATACAAGTTACTAGGTGAAGGTTATTTAAGATTTATCAAATAGTTCCTTTGATTCCCCTACTATAAGTATGAAATTGAAGAAGTAGATGGCTAATCTTCTGAAGCCTTTAGCTCCATTCCTAGACTAGCTATTGGGCTTCATAGCAAAGATAAAGGCATCATTCACATTGATAACATCATCAAATAGGTTCAAATAATCAAAAAATCTTTGGTTCAAAAGAATGATAATCTTTTGAAAAATCTATAAGGTCTTTGAGGTTTTATCCCTTGCTTTTATTTCTTATATTTATTTTATTTTTTAATTTAATTTATTAAATAATCTCACTATATGAGGTACTTTTGTGTGTTTATGGATCATTTTCATCTCAAACTACTTCTCTAGTGTTTATTGAGGATTACTAAGAGACATTTATTCCTTTCTATAAAGTCCACTAACTTTTTAAAAATTATTACTTTTGCCTATAATTTTGTTCACATGTCTCATCTTAATTAATATATTAATTTTTCCAATAAAATTATATACTAATTTATTTATTTATTCTAAAATTGATTTAAATATACAAGTCAAATATCTTTCAACTAGAAAATGTATCTATCCGATAACAAACTATTAAATACTAGAATATCATTTTAGTTAATCAAAATAATAATAATAATATTTTAATATTGATATCAAATTAATAATCAAATGAAAAAATATAGTAAAAGAGTTTTAATTGCAATATACTAAGTGTATGATAAATCTTTAGAATTTAATAATACTATAATATACTACTAATTAATAATATAATAGTATTAATATAATATATTTCTTAAATAAAAAAAATGCTCTCATAAGTGACCTTACATGTCATCATTCTAGTGTTTCATTCCATGTCCATAAGACTCTAATTAAATATTTTTATTATTATCAGTAAACGACTGAAGCCTTGATATTATAAGTAAATGTTAAAAAGAAAGTTACATTGTTCTCCATTCAAATGGGCATTGGTAGGAAAGAATGAAGCAAGAAAACCTCTAGTCTTTATTGGGACTGAAGTCCTATATTATACAGAATTTAAAAGAGGCATTCCCCAGTATATTCAAAATTAATGAAATCTTACAATGTCCATTTATTAGATCTTATATTGACAGGAATAACTTTTCTTGCAGTATTCAGCTTGTCTTCCAAATTCAGACTGAATATACCTCCTAAAATAATACTTCTATACTAACTTGCATATCAAAGAAGCCCTTTCTTTCCACAAAGGGTTAGTAGTATTAGTCCAAAAAAGAGAAATGAAGGGATCAGAAAGAACTTTTTCTATAACAAATTTTGACACTTTTCTTCTTAGCTTTATGTAGATTATTATAAATTGGTAAAATACGAGTTGATTTATCAATTTTTAATGTTAGTTTTCGTTATTATTTTTAAATCTTTAAAGTATTGATTTATAGCTAATAATTCTTCTCCATTAGCCCCTTTGTTTGCTAAATGATCGATTTTTTGATTTCCTACTTTAAATATGTGTTGGATTTTGGTTTCCTCAAAGAGATCAAAAATCTTTAAAAATTTTGGGTTTTGGTTTCCTCAAAGAGTTACATTATCCAATCTGGGATTAGAAAACTGTTCAATTTTTGAGTAAGTTACTTATAATTATAGATTAAGATATTTTCACCATCAACACCCTTATTTACTAACTAATTTTCCACTTTATTATCTTCCTAGAAAATATGTAGAATTTGGAAATCTTCAAAGAGGTTTGGGAGATCTAGAACTTCTTCCAATTTAGCATTTAACACCCAGTTTGGTGTCTCCCTTTTCCCAATGGCATTTAGTACAATTTGTGAATCTCCTTCAATAATAAGTTTTGAGATACTTAGATTTAGACAAATTTGAAGACCTTCTTGAAGGGCTTCTAATTTGGCAAAGTTGTTAGTGGTTGATCCTAAAGATTTGGCCCTTTTAGCGATCCATTTGTCATAATCATTATTAATGATGCATCCTATTCTAGCAATACCAGGATTGCCTCTCAAGGCTCCATCAAAATTTAATTTGGTCCAACCATTAGGAGATGGAATCCATCTACACTTGTCCCTTGCCTCTTTATTCTTGTTTCTATACATAAGTAGGGGATTAATTAGGTTTTTCCAACTCTTTTTCATTAAACCATTCCACATTAAAAATAATTCTTCCTCTTTTGGGATTTTTCTAAGGTGAGAGTTTAAGGTTTCAACAATACAAGCCTCGATTTTATTCTTAAGCTCACATACAGTCATATCCTGATCGTGAAATATTCTTCAGTTTCTTTCTTTCCATACTTCCCAAACAAGGATATATTGACAAATATTCCAGAGTTTATCATAGATACAACTACTACTATCAGTTGGCCATCCCCTAAGAAGATCATCCAAAGATTCTAGCAAAAGAATACTCCAACCTAACATATGTCAGAGCCATTCCCAACAATGTTGTGTATATGGAAAATTATGTAAGAGATGATCAGTATCTTCATTCTCATTCTTACATAACACACATCTTGAAGGACCCTCAATGCCCATCTTTCTAAGTTTGTTGATAGTTAGAATCCTATTATGAGAGGCAGTCCATAGAAAGAAGTCTGCCTTTGGCTGGCAAGAAGAGTCCCAACAAAGTTTAAGGGGAGTATTAACTTCTTCCCACCTTTGGGAATGAATGATTAGTCTATATCCATTTGTAACATTATACCTACCATCTTTTTATGCTACCCATATGAGTTTGTCATTTCTCACTAATTGTTTTATTTTCCTCTTATGAATGATGTTTTCATAAACCTTCTTTATGTTGGTTCCAAATCAATGTTATCCAAAGTTTTCCATTCCCAACTTATACTACCATTAACATCTTTTTTAGTTTTATAATTGTTGACCTTACAACCCTAGAGTTTGACTAATTGATCTTTAAGAATTACTAGGATACCCATGTTAGCTACTGGGGGATGGCCATCACAAGAGCCCTCCCAGAAGAGAGCTTCATCACCATTACCAACATCCCAAGTAAGATATTTACTAATCAGGGATCTTCTTTTTACTATAAAATTCTAGCTTACAAATCCTTTAGGAAGAATCCTCATTCTAAACAAGGAGTAAGGATTGGTTGCATTTAGGTATTTGTTATATAGAATTTTTGCCCATTTTTTATTTCTTTCTATGAATAGTCGCCAAGTCATTTTTTCCCTTAATGCTTCATTTTTCCAACTTAAGTTTTTGATACCTAGACCTCCTAATTCCTTTGGTTTACTTAAGTTTTCCTATTTTGTAAGAGCCAATTTTTTTTTTTTCATTAGTGTTATTCCAAAGGAAACTTCTGAGTTTTGCCTCATGCTGTTAGAATGGTTTTGACAATTGAGTGTCAACACACTTAAACTATTTGCCAAGTTCATGCCAAGCTAGAAATAGATGCTGAGTATAATACAAGTGCCAAGTTGCAATAGGTGCCAAGTCAAAAAGATAGTAAGTGCCGAGTCATTCAGGTGCTGAGCAAGCAAACAGTACTAAGCTAGTGTATGTGTCGAGCAAACAACAGGTGCCGAGCAAGACAAAATCTCTATATGTGCCAAGCATCAGTAATCAGCAACTGTTGAGTGACATAGTATTAACATAAGAGTTTTACCTTCACAAACTATGAGGTAAATCATGTTACATGACAACTAATTGATAGATCTTAAATTTTAGTGATAGATCAAATCTATTAGATTTCCTATGTAATCTGCATGCAATCAATCAAATAATTAGAATGCTAAAGAGGCAAAAAGGATGAATCTCAGCCATAGATTCATAACTAACCCTAAGTCATGATAACCTTTTAAGGAGGTCAAATCCCCATAATTCAAAAGAGAGAATAGAGTGTATGTGAGCGAAGAACAAAAGGAGCAAAGGGGTGAATTGTTAAGAAGTAATACAAGGTGACTTAGCAGAATAGAGGTATTGCAAGATCGGTTTAGAAGAATAGAGATTCAACACTACAACATCATCACATCACATCAGCAAGGATCTGAATGGATTGAATAGCGATTTGAAATCAACAATTGAAGATTTTAAGTGATTAGGTCAACACATTCTACTATACTCTCTAAGAATTGTATTAGTAGAATGAAAATCCTATGGAATTAGGTTGGTTTAACAACCATTGTATAAATCCTTTAACAAGGTGACATTCCAAGTGAATGTTTTGTAAATCCTTTAGAAAGGTACACTTTTAATAGGGTGTTAGAGCCTTTAACAAGGTAGGCCTCTCATAGGGTAGACCATTGCTGATGGTCAAACATTATAACCTTAACAAGTTACACTATTGCTGCAGTGATAAGTTGTGGGTGTCATCCCCACCCCAGTTTTACCTTCTCATTTTGGAGGGTTTCTAGGTGATCAAATATTGTGTCATCTATTTTCATGCATGCTTTTACTTTCATGTTATTTAGTTATAATACATGCATATATTGATTTAAGCTAAAAAAAATTATTGGTTAAAGTTTGTTACTTCTGATTGACCCCCCCCCTCCCCCCCCCCCCCTCAAAAGTTTACTTCCCACTTGTAAATTCCAACAATTGGTATTAGAGCTAAGTGCTCACCAGGAGAAGCTTTACAACTTAGAGAAAAGATCTAAAGATGGAGGTCTACAAGCTTGGGAAGATTATAGAGAACAAGGAGATTGAAATACATCTCATTCTACACTCTTTGGAAGAAGCTAGGGAGGAATTGAGGAAATCCCTAAAAAGAAGAAAAGATATTGCCATATCTGAGAATGGTACACAATACAAGGAGATTGACACCACAAAATTGTTTGCGGATGGAGATTCTAAAGAGTTTGATGTGGCAATTATAGACCTAATGGAGAAGAACATAGTTCAAGTAGAAGATATCAGAACTCTCAAGATTGAGCAAGAATCACAAGCCATGATGCTTTGTGAAGTAACTGAATAGAAGAAGAGAGCCATTGAAGATAAGGCTATAATAGAGGATGATAAGAGAAACCTAGCCAACAAACTAGAGGAGAAGTCAACTAAGCTTGCCAGAGTTTCCAACATGCAACTAGATACCCTAAGCCAAATGATGAATGCCCATCATGAGTTGAATGTCAAAGACATTGAGATCACCACTCTAAGGTTGCAGAATGAACAACTACAAAATAATTTGAGGAGAGAAAAATAGATTGTAGAGAGCTTCAACAAACCTAATGAAGCCATTAAGTACTTTGAGTAACTACTAAAATCCCCAAGATCTAGCAATGACACATCAGGACTAGGCTATACCAACACTGAAGAAGGAGAGTCATCCAAGACTGCTGAAGAGAGAAGTGACAAAGGTAAGAACTCAAAACCCACTTGTCATTTTTGCAGTAAGAAGGTCATACTATTAATGTGTGCAAGAGCAAGAATTACATTTAGCAAGACAAACCTAAAAACATGGGTCACTGTCATAAGTGCAATAAACAAGGTCATCAGGCACATGACTGTAGGACTAGAACCATTGGGACGCCAAGATTTGAAGGTCACTGCTACAACTGCAAGAAGTATAGACATAGAGCCTTTGAATACAAATCTAAGCCTATGTGGTCACCAAACAACACAGTAAAGACAAAAAGTCATGGACACCACTACAGTTGGGACTACAACACTAGGCAAAGCTATCACTATTGTCAAGAGTATGGACACATTCCTGAGAACTGTATAAGAACACATTTAAGTGGCAGCTATAGTAGATGGTTGAGTCAAATCACTTGTTTCGGTTGCCTAACAACAAGTCACATCAGTAAGTATTGCCCAACTAGGTGAAAGGCACCCAACTCTGAGTTCAACAAAGGAAAAGGGAAAGTTGATGTTGAACACATCAGAGGAGAAATGAATAATACATGGAAAAGAAGAGATGGAAGCAACACATCCAATGGAGGGATCACTCAACTTAATAGGTCAAGTGGTCACACTTCATCCAACTAAGTAGAAGAAGGTATGTGGAACTGATACTCAATACGTTATCATACATTAGTTCCAAAACAAGTTAGCACTAAAAAGAATATATCAACATGAACAAAGATGCAAGGTTAAAACTTTAAGTTTTCATCCTATTGCCGAGTGTGTCAAGATGCCTTTAGCTTCCAAGTGAAATCCTAGTGTGTGCTGAGTTGTTAGTCAAGACTAGGTGAAGCCGAGTGAATAGTTGTTGCCGAGAAAAAATGTATTAGTTAATGTTGAGCAAGGGTAACTCCTTCAACTACTGAGTAAAGTATATTTCATGTTGATGTCAAGTAAAGCAAGAAAGTGTGTACAAGCTAAGTGTCCAGCTATATATGCACTAAGCATTTAATGTTAGGTATTGAAGGGTATATGATTGATTTTTTGATCATTTTTCATTATGACAAACATAGAACGAAGAGCGACTGAAGCAAAAAAGTGATTTTGAGCACAAGCAAAGCATTTGAGTAGATTCAAGTAGAGATTTAGAGTAAATTCATCGATTCAAGGTATTTATTCAAGTGTCGAGCTACGTAGTCTTGAAATTGTTAAACCCTAGTTATTAAGAATGGCTTATAGCTCAAGAAACCCTAAGGATAAGGAGTCTTTTGAGGTTCAACTAGTTAGTAGGGAAGTAAAATAGCTAGAATTCAAGCCTATACCTAAGGTGGCATACAAAAATGACCCTGCTGGTGTGTTGTCTATCATTCCCCCAAAAGTGGTCATGGTTCAAGATGTCCATAAATGCTACAATTATAAAGTTGGAGGTATAGGAGATATGGAGATAAGGGAAGCTTATAACAAGCTATGTGATAAGGGGGTGTTGAAGGAAGAATTTAGCATAGTTGAGAAGAAGGGGCTTACTTGTGCCCTAAACTTTCTTATGGTTTTCAAGACGGAGTGGATCAAAATTATGCTAAGTAGAATTCATGATAGTTGCTAATGGTTAGAAGGAGGTCCAGTGAATTAAATAACCAAAAGAATCATCCATAGAGTTACAGGGTACCCAACCCTAGATCAGCCTAAGACTTTGAGAAGTGACTTCAGTGAAGTCATTGAGAAAAATATCGGTGCACAATGGAATAAGAGGGGCATGACTATAGAAACAATCAAAGACCCTTTCGTAGAGCTTGTTGTTAGAGTTATCTCACACAAATTCTATCAATCAAGTAGATTGAATAGTGTGCCCTGCATTGTAGTAGATGTAGGCTACAAGATTGTTAAGAAAGATCATACATATGATCTAGCTGAGCTACAACTACAACATATTATGGAGAACCTCGGAGCCATAAGAAGATCAAAGAGTGTACAATGCAAGTTTGATTCAATCTTGATATGCACATTTTTCTACATACAAAATGAATTTCCATCTTTTGGTAAGATAGATTGGAAGGCTAATAGGTCTATAACAGTGCAAATAAATGAATACATAGAGCAGATGGGAGCAAACTTTGAGACCATTATGACGAGCTATTTTGAAGACTTCAAAGGCTGAGGATACCAGTTTCCCTTGTAGATCAACATATCAATGATATATGCTTTTTGGTTGACATTGACTATACTTATATCCAAGCTGTAGTACCAAGGATTAGATGGCTTAGACCACTTGGTTATGAGATTAACATTTATGAGGCCTCAAGAACATATTTATGATGATGTCAGATCAAAATTTGAAATGGATTTAAAGACAACATCAATTTTGAAGAAAAGGATAAGATTGTTAAGAAACTTAAGGCAAAATTTGGTGAAGGAACAACAGAGGGTGAAGATGATGATGAAGAAGAAGATGAGGAAGAAGAAGAGTAGGATCAAGGGCCACTTTCCTTGACATAAGGCATGGGAGAAGATAAAGAGGAAGAAGGTCTCGAGGAAGAACAAGTTGAGGAAGTACCTACAAAACCATAGCCCAAGAAAAGAAAGGCAAGCACAAAACCTACAAAAAAACCAAAGAAAGTTGCTAAGCCAAGCTTTGCCAAGCCCACTACTAGAACAAGCACAAGGCCAACCACTCATAAGGCCAAAGAATAGATCAAAGAGAAAAAGAAGGCAACTAAGAAATAGGGTCCAACAAAGAAGAAACTAAGGAGGAAATATGTTGCTCAACCTAACTCAGATGATGAGAAAATAGATTCAGAGGATACAAGCCAATTTTGAGTGGTAAGTCATGCATTGAAATCTAATTTAGAGAACATTTGTGACAATGTTAAAGGCAATGTTGACTTAAGTAGCTTGAAGAGTATTGAATTTAATAAGCTAAGTAGAGAACATAAAAACATGGTAGAAGAATCTGTCTACACCATGATGACCAAGCTCAAGACAACTCCACTTGAACTTGATAATTCGATTCCTAAATATTTATATTCAATTATTGAAAATAAATGGCAGTACTATCTCAACATGGAAAAGGAAATAAGAGAATCTACCTTAGCTAGAGTAATGCCCAAGCTCACAAAAGGTCAGATCACTAAGGCTAGCAAAAAGCATGGGAGCAAATTTACTCCCAAATATAGAGCCTTTCACATTCTTCAAAACAACATTGAAGATGTTGTAAATAAATCAACTAAAATATGGAAGTTGATATATGGTTTAACAATTGTAAAACTAGGAGAAGAGGATCCCCTTGAGGAAAAGGACAATGAAGAAGAGGAAGAGAATGAAAAGGAAGAGGAAGAAGAGAAAGAGATAGGAAATAAGACTGTAGAGGAGACACCAAAGACAAATATAGTGGAAATTGCTCATGTGGAGCAGATAGAACAAAGTGCGCTAGACACAAAATTACCACCCTTGAGCCCTGCACATGATACCTCCATGCCTGTAGACACCATAATATGCAAGATGTTCCTAACAAATCTGTTCAGAACATTAATCCACTAACTATAGAGGATCTCAAGAAGATCCTTGACCAAACCACATTGCAAGCACAGTTGTGCACTAATCTAGTTTTGGTCAGTGTGGAAGAATTACAAAAGGTTGTAGCTAACCTTACAAGGGATAAGGTGAATCCACAAGAACAATCTTGATCAAATAAACCTAATGCAAGAGGCATTAGAAAGGAAAAAGAAGCAAGAGATACTCAGAAATGAGTATAAGCAAAAGCAAGCACTCCATGAAATCAAGGACATCTTTCTAGATGCCTTTAGCTTGCAGTCACTTGATGAAACAAATCCC
Organism: Cupressus sempervirens; assembly: GCA_028749045.1. Lineage (NCBI taxonomy): Eukaryota > Viridiplantae > Streptophyta > Pinopsida > Cupressales > Cupressaceae > Cupressus > Cupressus sempervirens. Next base: position 416,373,902 of record CM053786.1, read on the forward strand.
ATTATGAAGCAACTTTCAAATATAATGGACCAAGTGCATAATGAAGACCTTGATACAAATGCCAAACTTTTGGACTGGTCAAAAAGGAAGTTTCAGGCAAAGGTAAATGAGAAAATATCTACTGAAATTGGACTTGCACAAGTTGAATTGGCTAAGAAAATTGAAAAAGTGAAGGAAGTACTTGAGAATATCTTCTTATTGTACACAAAACTATATGATCCTTCCATTTTCACTTAGGAAACTAGCCAACAAATTATGATCTTGGAAAGAGACATGAAGATATCTAACATGCAATTGCCAAGAGATCCAGCTCAAAGTGAGAAGCATTTTCACACAACACTTCACACTCAAAAGGAGCTAGCTACATTAACAACAAATGAGGCAAATACCAAGGCCAAATTAGTTTAGATCTAATCTACTATAACCCCTCACATGGAGATTTTGCAAAAGGAACTAGCCTATGCAGAAAATGTGTTAAAGAAAAATCCAAATCTTTCTACATTAGATGGCTTAGTTCACCTTGTAGCAGAGACAACCATCTAGATTAAATCACTAGACATTGCACTACAGAATTAGGATGCTGCTCTGAGGATTGTAATGGAAGTAAACATATCCTTCTTGGCCAAATACTCAGTTAGATTATAGATCCTTTGACATAAGTGTCAAAAAGGGGGAGATAAACTTTGAGGGGGAGAGATCCAAAAGGGGAAGAAAATGAAATAGATAAGGCCAAAAGGACATTTCAACTGTAAGGGGAGATATGTAAAAGGGGGAGTCAAGAAAAAATAGATGTAGAGCAAATAAAGGAAAGAGTAAACAACAAAGGCACATATAAAGAGTATTAGAATCAGCATGAGACAAATCCACTATGAGAAGTTTTGGATACAACAAAGGCACATCAACTCAGGGGGGGTTACAAATTTTGAGGTATATAGTTCTTTACAGGTATTTTGAACATTTTTTTGAAGTTTTGTATATATGCTGAACTATAGTTGTATTATATTTAAGGGAGTCAGATACATAATGTATAGTTAAGTGTTTTTGACACTCATGTCAAAGGGGGAGATTGTTAGAATGGTTTTGACAATTGAGTGTCAACACACTTAAACTATTTGCTAAGTTCATGCTGAGCTAGCAATAGATGCAGAGTATAATACAAGTGCCAAGTTGCAATAGGTGTCAAGTCAGAAAGATAGTAAGTGTTGAGTCACTCAAGTGTCAAGCAAGCAGACAATGCTGAGCTACTGTATGTGTTGAGCAAACAACAGGTGTCGAGCAAGACATAATTTCTATATGTGTCGAGCATTAGTAATCAACAAGTTTTGAGTGACATAATATTAACATAAGAGTTTGTGCCTTCACATACTAAGAGGTAAATTGTGTTGCGTGATAATTAATGGATAGATCTCAAATTTTAGTGATAAGATCAAATCTATTAGATTTCCCATATAATCTGCATGCAACCAATAAAATAATTAGAATGCTAAAGAGGCAAAAAGGATGAATCTTAGCCATAGATTCATACCTAACCCTAAGTCATGATAACCTTTTAAGGAGGTTGAATCCCCATAATTCAAAAAAGAGAATAGAGTGTATGTGAGCGAAGAATAGAAGGAGGAAAGGGGTGAATTGTTAAGAAGTCATACAAGGTAACTTAGCAAAATAGAGGTATTGCAAGATCAATTTAGAAGAACATAGATTCAACACTACAACAGCATCACATCAAATCAACAAGGATCAGAATGGATTGAATAGAAATTTGAAATCAGCAATTGAAGATTGTAAGTGATCAGGTCAACACATTCTACTATACTCTCTAACAATTGTATTAGTAGAATGAAAATCCTATGGAATTAGGTTGGTTTAATAGCCATTGTATAATTCCTTTAACAGGGTGACATTCCAAGTGAATTTTTTGTAAATCCTTTAGAAAGGTACACTTTTAATAGGGTGTTAGAGCCTTTAACCGGGTAGGCCTCTTATAGGGCAGACCATTGCTGATGGTCAAACATTATAACCTTAACAAGTTACACTATTGCTGCAGTGATAAGTTGTGGGTGTCATTCCCACCCCAGTTTTACCTTCTCATTTTGGAGGGTTTCTCGGTGATCAAATATTGTGTCATCTATTTGATGCATGCTTTTACTTTCATGTTATTCAGTTATGATACATGCATATGTTGATTTAAGCTAAAAAGTTTTTATTGGTTAAAGTTTGTTACTTCTGATTCACCCCCCCCTCAGAAGTTTACTTCCCATTTGTAAGTTCCAACACATGCTTCTTATTAATACTTTTAGATAAAGGTAAGCAAGAAAGGAGGTAGGTTGGGAGGGCAGATCAGACTACTTTGATCTTTGTAACTTTACTAACCTTTGTGAGCCATTTATCTTTCCATCATCCTATCTTTTTATCCATTATTTCAAGGATACTACACTATCCCCTATTAGTTTTACTACCTTTTTCTAGCTCTATTCCTAACTATTTACATTGGAATGTACCTCTTTTATATCTTGTAATATTATTGATTTGTTTTTCAGTTTCAGATGTGGTGTTAATGATTTTTAAATTTTTTTTTTTTCAGCATTCACTCTTTGGCTTGATGCTTCCATGTACTGTTGAATGATTGACTTGAGGTTTAGGGCCGCTTCTATTGTACTTTCTCCTGGCAGAATGGTATCATTTGCATATTGTTGGTGGGTTATATTAGGGACATTTTTAGTTACAGTAATTCCACTAATTTTTCCATCAGTATGAGCTTTGGTAATTGCTCTACCAAAGGCTTCTGCCATGATAATGTATACGAAAGGAGATAGGGGATCTCCTTGTCTTATACCTCTTGATGTGTCAAAGAAGCCTTTGAGAGTTCCATTAATAAGAACTAAAATTTTAATTGTTGAGATGCACTGATAGATAAGATTAACCCACTGGTGTGAGAATCCGAAGGCTTCTAAGGTTTTGCATAGAAACCTCTAGTCAACCATGTCCTATACTTTTTGAATATCTAGTTTCATGAACATGCTTGCCATTTTATTCTTATTAGCTAAGTGTAACATTTCTTGTATAATGAGTATCCCATCTAGAATTGATATTCCTGGTACAAAACCCATTTGTTCTTCTGATATAAGCTTAGGGAGAATCAGTTTCATTCAATTTGCTAAAATTTTGGACATGATTTTATAAATGGTGTTGCAAAGAGTTATAGGTCTAAAGTCCCTTGGGTTTTCAAGGTCATCTTTTTTGGGTATCAAGGTAAGAAAGGTATTATTGATTTTGGATAGTAATGATCCACCATTTCTTGAAGCTTCAATGGCTTTCTGAAGATCAATTCCGATAATATCCCAACATTTTTTGTAGAAGAAAGCATGGAATCCATCTGGACTTGGAGATTTGTCAGGGTTCATGTTGAATAACATAGATCTAAGTTCTTCCAGAGATATGGGTGTATTTAATGCTTTATTATTTTCTATAATAACTTCTTTTGGTATAGCTTGAAGCATTTTTGCTTGAGCTATCATATTTGAACTATCAAAATTATTTAATAAATTATTGAAATGACCTACAAAAATGTTTGCTATATTGTTAGAATTTTTAGTGATAGTACCTAATGGTTCTTTGATTTTTATAATTTTACTTTTAGCTCTGTTGTACAGGGTGCTGTTATGAATTTTTTATTTATTATGATCTCCTTCTTCTAGCCATTTTTTCTCTTGATTTTTGTCTCCAGAAGACTTCTTCATTTGCAAGTATGTTTTCTTGCCTGGCGAGTAGTTCTTTTTCTATAAAAAAATCTCATTATTCATACCTTCTTTAATTACTTTTGTGTTTAATTTTTTAAAGCTTTCTTCAATGTCTATTTTTTCTTTAAATATGTTATTGAATTGTTCTTTATTCCACTTAAGTATATTTTCTTTAATCATTTTCATCCTAGAAACAAATATGTACATTTTGGAGCCTTTAAAATTGCCTTGGTTCCACCATTCTCTAATAAGCTCCATAAATTTTTTGTCTAAAAAATACATTTTTTCACACTTAAAAGGATTTCTGATAGGTTTAGAAGGTTCAATAGATTCAATTCTAACGAGATAGTAGTCCAATCTTGCTATAGGTAGAATTGAGGATTGGATATCTAAATCCAATTCACTTAGTTCTCCTTTGAGAAAGAATATGTCTAGTTTCTCAGTGATAAAAGAGAGGTCTTTCCTTCTATTATTCCATGTGCACTTACCATTATTAATAGGAATATCGATTAGGTTGTTAAGGTCTATCCATTTTTTAAATTCCCTAGATGCTTGGGAAATTTGTTGGATGCCTCCAAATTTTTCATCTATATTCATGATGGTATTAGAATCTCCACCTATAAGAATGAATTCATTACTATGCTTTTTAATAAATAGGCTAATTTCATCACATATAAGTTTTTTACCTATGTTATGAATCGATCCATAAATGTTTATTAAAATTAGTTGTAGGTTAGTCTTTATGCTTTTAATTATGTTTCTCATCCATGAATTATTTGATTTTAGTACATTTAGAGTTACTTTCCTAGGGTTCCAAATCATTCCTAATCCTCTTGAGGCTGCTCTAGATTCATGTAAGTTGATGTTCCAACTACCTAATTTCTTTTCTAGCTTAATTCCTTCTTCGTTATTCAGTTTTGTTTCTTTTAACATAATAAGTTTAGAATCAAATTGTTTTAGGTTTTTCTTTAGTAAGCATCTCTTGCTAGGAGCATTTAAACCCCTAGCATTCCAGGTGGTGATCTTCATGCTACCTTGGGAAGGTTCTTCCCTTTCCCTTGATTAAGTAATTGACTAATCTTTTGTTGTTCTTTTTCTTTCCTATCTGTTTCTCTAAGTTTTTTAAGAGACTTCCTCTTTTAGCTTTCAATCTACCATATTTAGGAAAATTTATCCCTTCTTGATTCATCAAAATGCCCAATTTCTCTATGTTCTCCTGTGCATTTAAGGAACTTTTAGACTATTTTCCTTCTTTCTCATCTTTTTCTTTGTTTTCTAATTCTTTCACTATTTGTTCTACAAGGGTTGTCTGGCCATCTACATGTCTATTCTCTAATATAGCTGGTATACTCCATGCTCTACCCATATCCGTACCATCTCCTTGTCTTGTTATTATTCTAGATTTGGTTGTATGTAAATATTTGCTTCTCTTATCTTCATTCTTAATGATTAACATATCTCTTCTTAAATCTTCAAAGGTGTAGTTATCTGCCTAATTTTAGAACTCACTACATCAGATCCTCTTTCTGTAACTCACTTCTTCTATCACTATTGTCAAAGTTAAATACTTGGATCAATTCATCAGTGAATAGTTCCAAATTCTCTTTCTCTACCTCACATAAAATTAACATTTCCAAGTCTTCATTTTTTGATGTATCATTATTCAAGAAATCTTGAAACTCTTGTGTTAAAATTCATTTTTATCTTACTTTGATCCTTTTCCTTTGCATTGTACTTACTGTGGTTAGAAATAGGTAATTCTTGTGTTGTAGTAGGTGTCTACCAAAACTTGGAGAACAACTTTATTGCCTCATTTTTGGTATCTATGAACTCTTTCATAGGCTCTTCTTTCTATTGTTGCAAAGTTTCCGTTGATTCTTTTATACACCTAGCCTTAGTTTGATCTGGAAATACATCAGAGAAAAGATGTTTATTATCTATTTCTTTAAGACTATTGTTAGTATTACCCAATAACTTTTTGTCCCGAGACCTAGGTTCCTTTTCTAACAGTTTTCCTCTCCCACAAGTTTATTTTGTGTTCTTAGCTTTCTGTTCTTTCTTTAGTTTCTTGTTTAGCCTTTGGTTGCTAATGACTATACTTTGCATCCTTGAGTTAGACATATTATGTTTAGTTTTTTCTTCTTCTCTCATATTGATTTCTTTGGGACTTTGATCTTTACAGGTAGGATCTATTTTCAACTGTGAGCTAGTACCTTTACATTATTTCATATCTAACAATTCAATAGATTCTTTACTATTATATGATATTAATAACTTTTTCTTTTCTTTGCTTTGAGATTCTTTTTCTTTTATAGCTTGTAGTATCTCTATTACTTTCTTATGATCTTTCTTGGAGATAGGAGAAGACCTGCTTCTAATCTCTGTAATTGGAGTTAGAAATTTTCTTTTTTCTTTTCTTAATTCACCATCCTCTAATTCTGGAAGTACTTTTCCTGTTATCTCATGAATAGGCTTCAGGAGACCTTTCTCACTTATGGACTTCCTTTGGTATTCTTTTTGGTTTCTTATATTCATCATAGGGAAGGTATCTTTAAGTTCCAAAGTTGGTTGATAAGTTTTAAATGTAATCTTTCTCTCATTATTTAATCTGATTATTTTTAAGATTTTACCTTCAAATCTATAAAAGTTTAAGTTATAGATAGATGTGTTTGTTATTACCTTAATAGGTTTAAATTTTTGGTTATTAGTCTTAAAGTTGATCAAAAATTTAATATTATTGCAATATTTATAAGAGGTGTCTATTCCTATCGAATTACCAATTGAAAAACCTAATTTCCTAAGAATCTCTAAATGCATAAGTTTAGGAGGGAGAGATTGAATGGAAATCCAAGTTGGTATGGAGAAGTTTAACAATTCTTCGTTACAATCTGGGATGCATTCAAAGAATTTAATAGCATAACCTTTAAAATAACAATCAGACACAAAGAGGAAATCTTTTCTAACATATTCATCACTACAATGAATTAAACTAATCTATCAGAACATGTTGAGATATACTTACTTGATTTTTACAAAAATCCTTTAGCCAATTAATGAGATTGATCATTTCTTATTTTGGTCCATTCCAAAATGCGAATACACTGACATTATGACAATCCTATTAGCGATGTTTGTTGTTCTGATTGCTGATAATAAGGATTTGTTCCTCAATTTTTTTAAAGTTGAGGCGAGGAGTTGTGAAAGGTTGAATGGAGGAATGAGTAGGAGACTTGGGATTAAAATTCCTATGGTGAGGGGGGATATATGTTTTAGGAAGGATAAAAGTAGGGTTGAGATTTGAGGTCTTAGTCTTCCAAAGATGTGCTTCACAAATCTTGGGGGAAATCTCATAAGATTCAACTGGTAAACCTATTTGTTGAGAGAACATGGGATATTTATTTTAGTCTACATATTTATTATGATTAAAGAAGTGAGTTTTTTTGTCAAGGCTTTCAATGGAACAAATGGTATTAGGTTGAAAGCCTTTCCGGGCAGGGGAATTGACTATTTTGGGGAAATTGTCTCTTTTATTAGTAATTCCCATGACCAGGTATCAAAGGAAGAAATAAACGGTTTATATCTTAGGATGAAAATGTGGAAAAATAACCAGACACAGTGAAATCTATAATAGGGAACGACAAAAGTGGCAGTGTCTTCTGAATTAGATGTTCTTTTGGTGGAAAAAGATGAGTAATTTACTAGATATTATTCACTCCTTCAAATAAATATTTTTCCCCTCACTTAATGCATCATAAAAATCTATTTAGGATTCATGATGATGTAAGGAAACCTACAGCTAATTTGATAAATAGGTATGACACAGTAGTATTGTGGGCTTCCACAACCTTTGAACAATCTTCACCTTTCCAATAGTTAACTCTCGAAAGTCGAATGCAAATTCAAGAAAAAGCTTCTAACTCTCAAACAACGATCCTTAAACATTCTTTACCAATAGTGTGAACTCCTGATGTGAATTCAAGATAAATCTTCTAGTGCACCGCGACATAATTGTTGTGTTAGTGAAAATTGACAATTTTTAATCAAATAAATATACAGAAACTAATTTTATTTTATCTCTAGATGTATTTTAGGCTTTACATTTGAACTTAAAGTTAGGGTTAAGTGAATGGAAAGTGGGTCTAATTCTTTGACGGTGATCCTTCAACAATCCTCACCTTTCCAGTAGTGAACTCTAGAAATTCGAACAATATTATCTAGAAATTGAACATGAATTGGTGATGTTAAATTCAGGCGAATCAAGAGCAGTCTACTTGGGCAAATATCACCTGTGTGTTGAAAGAGAATTTTGATGATGCAAGATGTTCATGAATTCTTATATCTTATGACTCCAACTAAATCTTGCATACCTTCGACTGACTATATTTCTTTCCTAGATTTATCTCTTGCAAGCTATATAAAATATCATTAATAGAAAAGGACACTATTCATCAAAAAAATATATCATTTTTTTGAAGATGGAAAGTATATTGTATTTTGAGGTGTATTTTTAACACTAGATTATTATAGTTGAAAGAGTACTATATGAGTGGAAAATTAACTAATTTTATTATGAAATTTTAACTAGTTTATGATGTAAGTAATTTTCTTTGAGTCATGATGGTTGATTTTTTTTTTCACATTTCATATGGGATGTGTTTTGTAAAGATTTAAAAATTATTATGATGTTAAATTAATTTTATAAAATTCTATACAATCAACTCATTTGCAAAGTTGTGTAAATTCTTATATGAAAATCTATAATTAATACAAAGATGTCAATAAATGCATAATTTCAATAATCATTTAAAATATTGATGACAAATATATTTTTTATATCTATTTTTTATGATTTTTGACATCTCTATAACATGAATAAAATATGACATTAACAAGAATTTATCTATTTTATCATAAGTATATGAATTATTTACTAATCTAATTACTTAGTTCACCATTATTATCTAACCCTAATCTTCAAATTTGTAACTTTTTTCCTCTATCAAATAAGTCAATCTTAAATCACTCATAAATTTTTTTTTTGAAATAAAATAATTTCTAATAATACATTTTAATTTCAATATTGAAATAGTGAAATCACATTAGTTTACTTAACATTAGTACTAAAATCAATAATTTAATTATTGTAATTATTTAACAAAATAGATAACACTGCAACATTACTTAACTTTAGATGTTGTATCTAAATTATTTTCATTATTTTAATTGGATAACTTCATTCCATTTCAAAACCTACCTTAATATCAACCTCTCCATTATATTAAAGAAACATTTTTGTTAATTAAAAAATTGCATAAATCTTTTTCACATTAAGTGCAAAAAATTATAAATGAACTATGTTTAAATAATTATATATAATAATTAAGTTTTTTCAAATGTGGTTTCAAGAAGAGTGTGTTTCACCATGAAGGAAATTCTGTGGTTAAGTGTCTTTGAGCTGGAGTAGTACTAGGATGGGTGACATCTCATCCTAACAATTCACCTCTATGAGTATCACCCAGATCTAATGAGTGCTAAGTATTACATTTATTATCACGAGAGATGATTCTTGTGAATCACTACTCTTGAAACATGAGAGTTTGACTCAAAATCAAAATAGTTAAATCCTAATAGCAATATCACAATTTGATTTGATGTGAAAAAATACTTCCTACTTATCAATTAATATATCCTTCCATTTCAAAAGAAATTATTTTATCTCTTAGAAAAATTAGTATATTTAAAACATCCGAAAATATATATTACATTTTCATTCCATTTCAAAACCTACCCTAGTATAAATATTTCCATCATATTAAAGAAACACTTTTATTAATTAAAAAAAATGCATAAATATTTTTCAAACTTAGTATTACAATTTTGTAAATAAAATATTTTTTAATAATTATACTTAATATTTCCTTCCATTTCAAAAGAAATGATTTTATCTCTTATAAATATTAGTACATTTAAAACATATTAAACTAGCAATCACACCCCAAGGTGCCATTAGCACGCCAAAGATATATTAAAGGTCAATTTAGAAAAATATTTGGTCTATTTGTTTTGATAAATATATGGATCCATCTGGGTTTGAGCTAATTCATTACCTAGAGAGATTTTATTTAGGGTTTCTAATACACAAATTGTCTTTATTTGTAGTTTGTTTTGTTTAAAGCATACACATATTGGGTTTATTTGGGCTAAGGATATTTTAGCTTTTAGTTTTTTGAGCTTTAAGGATTTAAAATGGATGGACGGAAGGAATCAAATGAGGTTGGCATGGAATTTTTTTATTTTTTTATTTTTTCCATTTTTGCCACTATCCATCATAAACCTCAATTAAATTTAAGTAAACTTATCAATGAGGAAGATAATCATGTTCCATTTTCATAATCCAACATTGAATCTTATTGCAAATATCAAAGCATGATCTTAACCATAATTATAATTCTAAATAAAATTAGAACCCAAATTATAAATACACCTATAACCCTAGTCACCACATAAATTGAAACCATTATCCTACTTTTAATAAAAACCCTAACTTTAACAATAAAATTAGCTACAAACTTAAACCTAACCTTAATCATCATTGTAATCAAAATTGTAACCTTAACCATAATACAATGCATGATGCAAAACCATACACATTGCAATGACTGTAATCTCAATCCTATACATAAAGATCTTGTTCACATATATGTCAAGTGTAGAAGTTTGGTGAGCACTAATATTTCTTTTGTAACCTATGATGAAAGAAAAATGAGATTATGGATCACAATTATTGCAACATACACTAATACACACCAAGAGGAGATGGCAAGACACCTAAGAGTGAGTGTCTATTACAAGTGATCAAATTAAATCAATTTTCCTACATTAGAGTAAAGTAGATTAGATTGATTCAACTAAGACATTTTCACATCTAAAATTTAAAGTATATAATTATTTTTTACCTAAATTATACAGCCCTAATATAAAAAAGATGATTTGATTATACTTAAAAATACACCTATCTTTGTCATTTAAATAAATGTATTTATCATGTACAAAATATTCAAAATTAATGCATTCTTCTTGCACACTAGCACAAAATTTGATTTATAGAATTAGTATTCAAAAAATATATTTATACTGAAATTCAAGTATTAATTTTTTAAAAAATAATAGAGAATTTTTTTTAATAGTTCAATAAAAATGAAGATAATTTTTAAAATTAATAATACTTCTTATAAAGTAATATCTTTATTAGAAATAATAATAATAAAAATACCACTAATTAAATCTGAGCATTTCTTAATAAGGCTAAGTAACACGCAGGACAAAATAATTGTTTCTCATTTGCAATCCAATATCTAGGAAATGAAATTTTTAATTAGCCCGATGACATATGCATCTCACATATATGATATTTCAAAAGATATCACTTTCCTAAATGAGTGAGAGCAGGATCCTCCGCGTGTAAATGTCGTAGATCGTCACCCCATATTTCAACAATTTCAGAGAGCGACTGAGGTGATTGTGATTAATAAGGCAGTGGACGATTCAAATTGTTCTGATCGACTTGCAAGCCCTAAGATTGAGCGTCAACTATGGATGTATAAATTCAGTGTAGGTACACCTCCAGCGTAAATATATATTTAATTCTTAGTAAAATAATTTGATTATAATAATGCTCATCTCAATTTACCTTTTTATTTTATTTTATTTTGATTGTTTATTTATTTAAATGTCTTATGCACTTTAAATAACACTGGCATTTTTCAAGCCTTAAAAAAGATTTTGTCGAGACCGTTTGTAAGATGGAGCACTTTGGCTTTGGCGAAGTGGGGTTCAAGAGCGGTCCATTTCAAAAATTTTGGCATCAAAAAGTTTCGGTTGAGTATTGTCTGCTTAAACACAGTATTGGGAATCATATATTATTTTATGATTATTTCATAGAGGTAGTATCATCCTAGGGCTTGCCTTGAGAAATAAGGTAAATCAATAAGGGACTGGTGAAAATTAGAATTGGCACAAGCTTGCAAAATTGTGATCATAATGTAGAGGGCACCGAGCTCTTTGCAAAGGCACCACTAAGTCATAACCTTATCCATCTACAAAAGATTGCTCATGGATTTACTATAGTGATGCCAGATGAGATTACAATTTAACATATAACTTCTTATCAAGTTGTGATCACATTGTAGAGGACATCATTATGCTTTTGCATAAAGATTAACTTCCATTGTAGCCTCAACAATACTGCACCCATTGTCATTGTCACCTCAATAGTACAATATATTTTAGTTTTTTATTACCTTAATAATAGATTAATAAATATAGATAAGACACAACAGTAAATTGGGAAGATGTTTTATGACACTTTATTTAGTTTGAACATTCTACAATCATATTGATTTAGCTTGTGGCAAAAACAATCTTATGAAAGTTGAACTACATATTAAATTTATCATCTTAAACAAAGAAACAAGATTTCAAAAACCAAAAAAACCTGTAGACATAGGAAAGAAAAGAATGTAGGATTACTTTAAGGAAAGTAAAGTTTTCTAAATCCTTCATTTCTGGAAAAAATGGAATGATATGTCTATTTGGAATGAAGTGTTGTAGTTTAAAAGTTTACTAAAACCTAGGTCACAAAGTTATGATATAATAGTAATTTTTTTAAAAACATCCATATCTAATTCAAATGTCGATGCTTAAATTTAATGCAAATAACAGTACAAGGGGGTGTCCAACTCATTAAGGATAGACACAAAGTTTTAATACATTTATTAAACGTGGATGGAGTTTTCCAAATTTTAAATGGAATTATAAGAAGATTGTAAAGAGTATTATCTCTACTCTCAAAAAATGTTAAATTTCATCTAGAGAAAGAAAAGGCGGGTTCTTTACTTCAATAGAATAATATACAAAAACTTATCATAATGCTAAGAGAATAAAAGAAGCTCATCCGAGTCTTCTCATATATATTTTTCTTATCGTATTATTTTAAATTTATTATTTGTATTGTCGACAAAACCTTAGAATATCGTGGTTAACAAGTTGTAGCTGCCAATACACATTAGACTATTTTTTTAAGGATTTATTCACTCAAAACATCATATCAACAATGGATTCCTTGAATGAAACATATCAATATACTCACTTAGAATGATATTAAATGTATCTTTCAGGAAGGACTTATAAAACATAAACTTCTAGATTAAACTATTTAAGTTTATTCGATTAATATTTTGAATTATAGTCAATGATCTATTATTAAAATTAATGATTGAAACACATAAATCCAAAATATTTAGAAATTTCATTAAAAATCATGAGTCCAAAAGGCTCAAATGTTGATAGGCTATAAACAGAATGTACAAGAACATACCTTCTTGGAAGCCACCATGTTCAACAAAGTTGGTTTCTTTAACATTGGTTTCAACTAATCTACTACTACTGATATTGGTATTTGTGATACTATCACTTTGTGGAATTATCATTGACCATTAATTTTTGAGGAGCCATATCAGTAAAATAAACATATAAATAGAACCCAAGATATTAGCATCAAGCTCAAGTTGACTATGGTCATCTTCTTCCATTCCCAAATTATGATTATTACTATTTTGAAGGTGGGAATCCATTAAATATTCTTCAATTGCATGCAAGTTGGTTGTGAAGGGTGAGATAGGAACAATGACTTGGTGTATGTGATTGTCATTGAATAACCATTCAATGGAACCCATTTCAATGCCCCATATGAGTAGGTGTGTTTAAAACCCTCACAAAATAGTGCTCCTTTATTGACATCTACTTAATTAATGTAAAATTAGTGATGTTATTTTCATGTTGATAGGACTCTAGGATGAACCCAAAGTCATTTTTGACTCACTTATTTCTTTTGATTGATGCAAAACCAATGTTCTTCACAAAAGGATGTAGAGGAGAAAAGATATTTTAGAACTCCTAAATAGTTGCAAGAAAAATTAGGTTAGTTTAGTTTCTTTAGAATGGATTAAGTTAACTACGTGCCTAGGGTTTGCAAAGATCATTAATAAACAATGTTTTGAACTTAAGGAGTTGCCAAGTCTTTCTGTATTGCTTGGAGAAAATTGAGATTAAGTCTTGTGGGAAGCTAGATAAAATTACTTTTCCAATAAAACTCATTAATTCCATGTTGAAACATTTCAGAGAATCACATAGAGCACTAGGAAATCAGATTGGTCATCTTACAAATCATAAAGAGCTGATTGAAAGTGAATGTCCTAAGATTGAGCAGTTGTTAAATATTGCCTCATTGAGTTTCTTAGTGAAAATTCACAATAAGCATTATAGGAAGGCACTGAGAAATATACTTCAAGAAATAAAATATTCATCAGTATATAGGTACCAAGTTGTAGATATTTGATAAGAGTAGCAGGAACAAGTGGTCTTACAAAGCTTGCAAATTTGTGACATAATAATTATCTAGATCTTGAGGAGTTAGCTAAATCTTTTAAGAGTGAGCTTCTTGTAGTAAATTAAGATTGTCTCTTGTGATAATTTATAGAAATATTATGCTATAAATGAAACTCATTAAACTTATCTTGATATGTTGCAGATAATTATGCAAAGTGGTAATAAGTGGTGATCTTACAAACCTACACAATTGATTATTTACCAATCATGAAATTAAGGAGTTCTAAGATTCTCTAGACTAAGATTCTTGGATTAGATTGTGGCTAACTCTTAATTCATGTGAAGGTGGAGAATGTAGCAGGTATTGAATTGTTACATGCATTAGAAAGTGTGCAGTATTTCTATTGTAGCAGTTTTGTGATTGAAATGCATGTAGTTTATCTTTTAGTTTATAGTGTGCCATAAGTCTATGGATGATTGGAAGAATATTTATATCCAAACATCATTTTCAAATTCTAAAATCTATATTATGATAACAAGACACTACTAAAATAGGGTCCATGCCACCAAGCCCGTGGTTTAAAACCTAGGATACATTACTTTTCTTTGCCACCAAATCTTGAAGTAATTCAAAATTATAACATGTTTCCAACAATAAAAATAGAACATTCTATTTTTTAAATTTTATAACATTCATTCTACCATAGTAAAATACATCAATATTAAACAAAAATAGTGTTCTTTCAATGATAACATCATGGTTGCTGTCCAAAAATGCTTTCTAGATAAACTACAATTGTAGTATCACAAACATATATTTTCTATTTTTTTTCAAAAAATTTCCTCATGTCTTCAATCTAGAAATTAATTCCATCTACCTTTAATATTGTATACATTACTTAGAAAAAGTGATATTAGGCTGCAATCACAAACTTGCATCATAAATATTATCTTCGTAGAGAAGAATACACCCTTGACACACTATAATTTCTAATTATTTCCTCTATTTCCACTCCAAACAATAAAATAATCAATCAAATCTTACAAACTATCAAGGTTTTTTAAGTTCTCTTGTAAATAAATAAAAGCATATGGATATAATATCTCTTCTCAATATGATACTATTTACACATTTACATATTGAAGAGATTAGGAAGATGAATATAAAAGGGAACTAGTGGAGGCTAGAGAAGATAAAAAGTAGGTCATCTGACTGGAATTGTAACTAAAACCATTATTGTTGTTGTTACTAATTTGATTTGCATGATGCTTCTTGTAATTGGCCTTAAAATATGTCTAGCACAACTTTGTGTTCTTTCATCAAGTTTCATCCCAGGAATTTTGTCCACCAACCTCTTTTGTTCTTTTAGTATCTCTACTGCATTTGTCAGTCAAATTGGTCTAATCCCTACATTGTTCTTGGCCAGTTCCTGATCACAAATATATCTCAATATTTAGTAGATTGTAGACTAAAATGTGGATAGAAGAAAAGATTAGATGAAATGTTAAAGCTAATATAGAAGAGAATGGGTTTTCACAGTCAACTCTACATTAAAGTACACACTTTATAGAAAGTGAAACATTCACTGCACATATTATTAGGAAAAAAATGGCTATTATTAGGATTTTGTTTCATGAATCTTGGAACATACTTATTTCTCTATTTTGAAAAATGATTTAAAAAAATAAAATTATAATAATAAGAAACAATGGTACCTAAATATTATTAATGAGATTTCCATGACTTTCATTTTATAGCATGGCCATTTGGGAATCCTAGAACCTCTGTAGCTTTTTAATGAATAGTGGGGCCGACCTTGAGCTCCTTGTCTATTTGTGTACAACAAATGAAATTACTTATTTCAGATCTATGTTGACAAGGCATCAAAGCATTTATTGTACTAGATGAAGCTCTGCTCTTACAATCCCCCTTTCCACTCCAACTAACACAAGTTTTTTGTTGTTGGTTTTCATTAAAAAATGAATTTTTAGAGTTAATCCCTTCCAAAATTAAGAAATTGGAATTTGGTAAGACTTCCTAACCTAAGGATTTTTCATGATAGTACCCGAATGTCCATTCAAATTCATATATCCAAATGTTTTCCTTGTTAACACTCTCTTCCATTGCCACTCTAGTAGACTTTCATGATCTACATTCATGAAACATAATTCCTCATCATTTGGAATTGTTATGTAAATCCCAAGTCTCAATTACATGGTAATCCTAAGGAATACACCCTTGTAGATTTTCTAATGGACCACATAGAGTTCATGTTGGAATACAATCCAAACAAGCTCAAATTCATTACCAAGCAAGCATTTTCCACCAATAGCTTCATCTTCCTCCATGATATTAATGTCTAAAGTTTTCGATAACTAATAAGAAGTTGCATACAATTCACTGAAATACAATTTATTGAGAAACCTATACTTTGAATATCAAAATATTAACCCAATATAAACCAAATACAAGAAGTATTTTTTTTGTCCTAAAACTTTCCATTCATCACAAAGCAGTTTTTAGCTCTTTCTAAGTTATACGTGCACAAGTTTAACCTATTTTCAAACTTCATTTGATATCTCAAATTGTGTATACATATTAAATAATTTAACCATTTTTATATATGCAATGTAGGTTTTAATTTTTCTATGTATATGGTTAGTGGGTGTGTAATATTTTGTTTATTAATTATTCGGTGATATACATAGAACATGGTATATTTATCTTGTGAACATATCCAACAAATCTTAGTAATTTGTGTATTTATCCCATGGATTTTAATTATTTTATTTACAAAACTAAAAGGTTTTAGTACATTGATAAAAGATGGATTTTGCAGCCATAATCAAGTGCTATGTGGTTCCTTGCAAGCTATTATCTATAATGGCTAACTTTAAATCATAGTGAAGATAGATCCAAGCTTGTCTTGGTATTTGTCTAACCATGAAATTAATATATGGAAGTTTCAATTTGAGAAAGGTACAAATAAATTAATAATATTATCAATTTATTTAACATTTTGCAAGTGTCCTTAAATTTTTACAAGAATATTTTACCTTTAGCAATGAAAAACGAATCTTTATCACAAGTACTACATTATTATTGCATTTTATATTTTTGGCCTTTCACTATCTATGTAATCTAATATGTTTTTGTTTATTTTTGCAAAAATATTTTAATAAACTCAAAGAAGGGGATACAATTTAAAGTTTTGGCTCGATATGATGGTCATGTTTTCAATATTGAGATTATTCACTCCTTGCCTATTTTACATGCAGCAAACTTGAATGGAACTGGAGATGCCAATGTAATCATTATAATGGTCATAAGTAATGTAACACTTTCTTATGAAGATAAAATAGATGGAGTTGTTCATCTCAAAGAGATAGATGGAGTTGTTCATCTCAAAGAGAAAGAGCGAACCTTCACACGGTGGTCACTAAATTATTTAGAGAAAATGACATAGTTGATCAATGTGTTATTTATTAGAAAATTTAACTCATTTCTTTCTATTGCAATATTTTGACTATGTTGTTTAAATATTTTAATTATCAAGGTGTATTTGAAAGAGTTGGAAACTCTAAGACTGTTTTGACATTTTTTTATCATATTTACATGTATACTCTTTAGACAATTTGACATAATGTTCCTTTTATATATTTGCATTAAAACTTTTATCCCAACTTACCTTTTTCTTATCATGATAATGAATCAACCTTTTAATTTTATTATTTTTCATGTATAATATTTTCATTTATCATGATATTGAATCAATCTTTTAATTTTAGTATTGTTCATGTGTAATATATTTTTCATTTGCTTAAATTTTTTAGTTCAACTCTAATATCATGTTTTCTTTGTATTTAAAAATTTAGGGTATTGAATAAATTATTTATTTCATTTAGTACTAATTAATGGAAATGAATAAATAAATGACCAAATAAACTATCAAAAAAAAGACTAGTCAAATAGTGAATCGACTACTAAATATACTATCAAATATGCTACAAAATCAACTACCAATTTGACTACCAAATCAACAACCAAATCAACTACCAAATATAGTACCAAATCAACAGCCAAATATACTTACAAATCACTACCAAATATATTGTAAAAAATACTACCAAATAAACTAATATTTAATAACAATCAACTACCAAATAAATTAGCAAATAAACCACCAAATAAACTACTAATAAATAACAATCAACAACCAAATTAATGATTAAAATAGTTTCGTCATAAATTTGGTTGCATTATTAATGACTGGCAATAAACTATCAATTTTTAGTCATATATTGTTGTTTTTGTACTAGTGAAAATGATATCAGAATTTAAAGTCTTCAACTTTAACGACATAAAAATGGAATTTGTGCTTAGAATTTGAAGATGATGTAAATTGATGAAATGTCTAAAATTAGATGAAGTTTATGTCTATAATTTTTTTGAGTGAAAATTTTATCTATTTTTTAATTTTTAAAGTCTATTTTTAATTTTTTTTTTAAATGCTAAAAATATAGAGTTTTTTTTCCCGTCAAACAAATATGTGCAAATGTCCATGTTTTGGTCTAATTTTTGAATATGTTAGAGTTGACATGTATACCTAGTGCAAAAAATAAGAAAAATTGAAATTTGGCTAATATTTTTCAAGTTATAACTGGTCAAAGTCAAAGTTATAAAAAATTGACAGTTTTTTTCTCCCATCAAACTTTTTCTATTAAATCTACATATTTTTTAAAACAAATTACATATTCTTGAAGAAGACTCTCTCCTCTAGTGCAACATTAAAAAATAATAATTTTTGAGCGTGATTTACTATTTTTTTCTTATTTTTGAATAGACATCTTCCTGAATCTTAAAATAACTACTTGTAATATTTTCAAATTATAACATATTATCTATAACAAAAATAAATAAATAAATTATATGATCATAATCTTGACTTTGAGACCTACAAAACTATATTTTTAGTTTTAAAAAAACTTCAATTTAGTAGGTCAAATTGGCCTTCAAAGTGAGAAGTTTGCAAAAGTTCTTATTTTTGCTTGTGTGGCTACCACCTAGGATGCCACATAGGTAGTTCCGATCGAAACCGTTCTAGTTGGAATTGTTCTGGCCGAAAGTGTTTCAGCTGGAACACCTGTCAGCCCAACAAACCACACGTGGTTAGTTTGGTGGTTTCATGTATAAAATAAGTTAGTTTCCATGATGTTTCATGTAACAAATAAGATTTGTGTTTTCTTTATTATAATAAATATAGAAAACAATGAAAAGTAGAAGAGCATTTTCGGAAGACAATGATTTTTTAAGCCATTTTTAGCAACTATTTCTTAGAAATCCTCATAATCACAAAGGATCAAATATTTGTAAGAAGTTTTTTCCTGTCTACTTATTTTTATTTTTATGTATTCTAAATTGAAGCATTAGCTAGTATTTAGTGTTCAAAATCTAATTTTTTGTTTTTGTTTCTATAGATAAAAGTATTCAATGGGCAGTAAAAGGAAAAGATCAAAGAAATATGATAGGAAAAGAGATGACAAAATGAAAGGTCATACTAAACATAACCAAAACCAACCTACTAAAATTTCTGAATAGGATGAGATTCATGAAGAGAATGAAAGTAATGAAGAGGAAGAAATTGGTAGTTGTACTGATAGAAACAAATTAGAAGGCATAAAAAATTTGATGGATTTGGATGAGGAACTACTTTTAAACCAAATTCCATCTAAAGATATGATAAATGATAACACTATTAGAAAGCATTGTTAGAACATGTGGGATGAATATTTCAAAGATAAAAGTATATTTGGATAGGCACAATTATTTGTCAAGTTATTTAGGAGAAAATATATGAGACTTGTTTTAGAGTTGTTGGGTGTTGATAACAGGAAAAACCATGTGCATAATATTAATGAAACAATAGTTGAAAACTTGCAAAATGCTTATAAAAAAATTGACAACACAACTCGAGGAGGTGATTTGAGTAATGCGTGTAGAGCATTGATGACTACTATATCTAGCACAAAATTGACACACAGAAAATAGGTATGTGCAATTTCTAATGTACCACATATATCTAGAAGAATTTTTCAGAGATACATCAAGAGGAGAAATATGCTAGATGATAACATTGAGAATAATTGGGTGAATATTTGTAGAGTTCCTCAAAAAGAATTTTTTTTTGAAGATGTGAAAAGACAAGTTATTGAATTTTGGACCACACATTCTCATGTTTCTTCCAACAAGCATGATACTATACAAATTAAAGATCAAGAGATAGGGGCCAAAATTGAACATCCAAAACATTTCATAGATATAACTCAAAGTGAATTATTTCAAACATTCAAGCAAGAATTTTCAGATGTCAAAATATGTCAGAGAATGTTTGGGAGTTTGCGTCCTTCCTTTGTACGCATAAATAAGATGTGTGAAACTTGTTGTTTTCGAAATCATGTTGAATTTGGTCTACACTTGCAATCATATAAAAAAATTATGGCAGTACTTGATCCTAATTTGGTCATCCCTAGCAGTACAACACAATTTATGAAGTCCATATTATGTGATAAATTAGAAGATTCAGATGAGTTCAAAGTGCAATGCATCAAAAATTAGTGTGAAGATTGTGGAGATTTACGCAAATTTTTTGAAATGCAAATTGAGAATATTAATGAATCCACACCAGTTTCATGGATGAGATATGAATATGAGACATACCAAAATAAGACAGGAGATGAATCCAGAAAAAATGTATTGAAGGAGAATGAATTGTGTTATGATGAGTTTATGACCAAGTTTCGTCCATCGATATATCCACATATCAAATATTGTCATGGTGCATGATGGCAAGCTAAACAATTTTGTGATTCCAAAAATTATTTTCCACCTAGTTGTATACTTTTAGCTGTAGATTTTTTTGAGAATTATACATTTGCACCTCAAATAGAGCTTCAAGGGCAATATTATCATTCTGAACAAGTTGCAATATTTGTGCAAGTGACCTATAGACATGCATAATTTGAGGTGGATCAGATAAAAAGGTTGGATGAAAATGAACACATCATCATCAAAGAGGTTCATTTCTATATTAGTGATGATAGAGTTCATAATAGGAGTTATGTGGCTCATTGTTTTGCAATGTTCTCTGAAGATCTCAGAAATTGTGGAATAAATGTTTTAGAGCACTGGATTTGGTCTGATGGATGTGCAAGTTAGTATACACAAACTTACACATTTATTTAACTTTATTTTAACTTATATTTATTTGTACATGCCTATTTTGATTTGATACATGTACAAAGATAATTGTAGATACTTATCATGTTTCATGTTCACAAGACAATTCAAATCTGCAAAAGCATTTAATTGGTTAGCAATGCAACATGCTAGAACCAATGTTAGGTTTTTATGGGATTTCTTTGAAAATGGATACAGAAAAGGGGAGCAGGAGGATGTATAAAGCGCGTGCTTCAACAACATGAACTTGCAGGTAAATATATGCATTTAATGTGCATTTTTAATACTAGTAGCATATATACTTTTAAATTTTATATATATGCATATTGTATGTACATACAGGGAATAAGATAGAGAGTGCAAATGAAATTGTTGAATAGTGAAAAGTTCATTTTGCTATTCGAGATACTGAATACAATAAGCATTACTTTTGAAGTGAAAGGTGAACTAAGCTATATTTATTTTTAATATATTTTTCAAATTATTCAATTTTATATTAAATATAAATATTTTGAAATATGAAAATTATTTTTAATGCATTTGTAACAGATATAGATCGATCTAATCCTTACAATTGTCAAACGATCCCTAGTATTAGAAGTTTGCATCAAGTAATGACTACAGGAAACCATAAACCTCCAGTAATTAAAGTAAGAGAGCAAACATGTTTTTGTGATGATTGCATTAAGGACAATCCGATGAGTGCATGTGAAAATATTGTGAATGGATATGTTTCACATTGGGATTTGAAGGAGATAGTTAGAAAGCCTCCTTTTGAAGATGTTGACATTGACATTGACATTCACAATCCTGTATATTCAGCTGATTATGAGCACATTTCTGATTTAGTTATGGCAGGTTTGTGTGCATATATACATAAATATAAATTAATATACATGTATATTCATTTTAATATTAATTTATATTTATCTATATTTTTATATACATGCATGAGATATTTTTACAGTTCAAGCCTTACCAAATAATGTGGAAAATGTGGACTATTATCTTTTAACATGCACAAAAGCAAAACACAAGTTTCTTGAAGGAACTATAGATGCTAATCAACATTCATATCTAATTGGATAAGTTGTTATTGAAGGAATATATTATCAACAAACAAGGGTAACTGATAATGGCATTGAATTTATTGAATACAAGCCTAGAGGAAAGGTTTTACATTACAGTAACCATGTTATAGCAACCAAGTTACAATTTGAAGCAATACAAAGAAGAGAACGTCGTGGAAATCAAAAGTGGAAACTGTCTATTGAAGAAAATGAAAACTTCTAGAGATAATAAAAACTAGAGAGGATCCTAACAATACATTGTTTGTGGAGCTCTAGTTTACCTATGTACTTATTGTGGAGCTTTAGTTCAACTATGTCTATATAGCTCTTATACTTTCACATTTAACATTGACAGGATGTTTTTTTAATAAATTTGTATACATTGGATCATTTATCTTGGATATGCGAAATTAGACATGTTTTGTTATTTTTATTTAAATTAGACATGGATATCTCATTTAAGACAACCTCTTAGGACCTCCCCTTAAGACCACCTATTAGGACATCCCCTTAGTACCACCTTTTAGGACCTCTCCTTAAGACAACCCCTTTAGTATTTGTATGTATTTATATACATTGTTTATGTTTTATTACATATGATTGTTAATGTTGTTATGTATTTATGTTGTATTCTATGTTATACTCTTTATATTCTTTATATGTTCTTACATGTATATGTTATATTCTTTATATGTTACATGTACATGTATATGTTTCCCTTAAGACATGTCATTAAATATAGTTAATTATACTTAGATTAAGGCATTAAAAACAATAACATATGTACATATTTACATAAATATTGAAAACATACATGTCTACATTTAACACATGAACATAGTTACATACATCTATGAAATAAAATATACATGAATATATTGAATTTATGTATTAATTTTATTAAATTTATGTATTAAATGTGTGTGTGTGTGTGTGTGTGTGTGTGTGTGTATTTAATTTAAGTTCTAGTACTCGAGTTATGTTCTTAAATATGCATTAAATTCATTGATTAAATATTGAAAACATGAATAAGGTATTAAGATGAATAACATATACATAAACATGAATAACACATACATAAACATAAAACATTAAGACATTAAAAGATCAATTTAACATGTGTGTACATAAGACATTAAGTTCTAGTACTCAAGTTATATTCTTAAATATGTATTAAATTTATTGATTAAATATTGAAAACATACATACATTCAACATGAACATAAAATGTACATCTATGTAAAATAACACATCTATGAAATAATGTATACATACTTATGTAAAATGTATCCAAAATACCATATAAAATGTCTCCAAAATATGACATCAAATATCTCTAAAATGCCACACACATCAAATGTATCTGAAATAACATGTACATCCATATAAAAGTATCTGAAATAAGACATGTATCTGAAATAACATACATATATCCATATAAACGTATCTGTAAAATCACACATGTATCTGAGATAACATACATCTCTGGATATAAAAGTATCTGAAATGACATGTACATATATATAAAATATCCTGGCAACATCAATGAAATAGACACATGTATAAACTAACATCAATCACATCCCCCTCCTGATCCTTGACCCCAAAAGGCTCTATGATCTGGATCTGTGCCCTGTGTCAAATGAAAGAAATTTGTAAAATTAAAAAATTATACATATTCATGTGTATATGTGCATGTATTAATTATCATATGTGTACAATATATATATATATATATATCCATCAAATATATAATAAAAAATACATAACATACCTGTGACTCATGTCATGGAGGATCTGTCAGGGTTTGAGGATCGCCATAATGCAATAGACTATCACTAAGACCCTATAGAACACACATGTACATGTACACAAATTAAATTGAATCACTCAAGAATATGTATGTGTAAATTATAGTAAAAAATAAATATAAACATATATAAATTTACAATATGCATCATGTAATGCTCTGCCAATCTAACTGATATCTAAGTCATGTAGTGATAGAGTGATCTCAGAATCACAGAATCTAGGTGCTCTAAGGCCAAGCTATGCAGGAGTAGGAGCAGAAGCAGGTGCTATAGGATCCCAAGTAGGTGTGGGGACAGGTGCTATGGGGATAGGAGCTGTATGGCCCTCTATAGGAGTAGGTGTTATAGAATTTGTAGAGATATCCGCCTATCCTTGTGAGGGCTATGGTCCTGCTGTGCATGACAAAATATGGCTGATGTGTCCACTAATGTCACAAAGAGGAATCCTTGTGACCATCGACAATGCCTAATATGCTCCAAGAAGATTAGATACTAAATAAGATGTCATACGACGCAATGCATCCATATCTAATAGGGCCGAAACCTCTAGTGGTGATGGTAGATCTGCCATCTCATATAGATCATCAACTCTTGTGCTAGAGGATGCACCTATCAAAACGAGACCATGAGATTGTAACATGTATCTGCGACATCTATCTGAAGATATCTCCTGTAACTGTGTGACAATTGTGGTAATGCTAGAATATATCTAAGTCCTTACTGTATCATCAAGAACACTCAAACTCGCATCAGTCATCTGTGGACCTCTTAGCATGACCAAAAGGTTTGGACCCACCATTGCCCATTTATTAACGGGCGTAGGGGTGTCCATAGGTCTAAATCTCTCTAACAGTCAGCCTCGACCCTATCCAACATGACCTGGAAAATCTATATAGTCGACATCCTAATGTAAATGAAATTTTGCAAACAATTTTTTGCAAAAATAAAGGGGAAACTCATCCTTCTATGGCCACCTATGATGCGCAGCTAACCATCAAGGATATATAAATGGAGCGATGAGCTGATCTGTACACTTTATCACTAAATAACCTCTAACCCTAGCCCTATCTATATAAAAGGGAAACATTGTCTTCACCATAGCAGTGGAGACCTAACATCAATCTATGAATACTTCACAGTGCTAATGACATTGTGAGAAAGGGAAGAGTAAAATATCTCAATACTAATATCATCAAATGGGTTGTACCCAGAGATCATCTCAATCATCTAGCACAACTCATCTCTAATAGAAACAACATTTTCCCTATTAGGGAGAGTGGTAGAAGCTAACAGTGTAGAATCAAGATACTCGAGAGCACGAGATAATCTAGCAATAGTATCTATAAATAAACATTGTCTCTCCTTAGTAGATGATGTCCATCTATGTGCTATGCCTAACTCAGCACTAGGACCCCCTCCATGAACACTAGCCTCCCATAAGGATGTAGGTGCTCCACCAGTACTGGATGCCATAATGATATATGCAAAGATCTAGATATCTATAAATGTAGAGTTAAGATATACATACATAAGTACATATAAAACTAAAAGTTAAATTTAATTTAAAATATGGACATGTATATAAATATGTACAAATTTGAATGTAACTAAAAATATGCACATGTTATTTAGTACATCTAGCTCATGTATGTGAACATCTAGCTCAAATATGCACATCTAGCTCATGTATGTGAATAAAAAATATGCATGTATCTAGGTTTACTATGTTAATGTTTTCTAAAATGTAACTAATAGGTTTGTAAAATGTAATGTTATTTAGGACGTAAAGGTTTACTATGTTAATGTTTTTTAAAATGTAACTAATAGGTTTGTTGAACTAATGTTTACTATGCTAATGTTTTGTAAAATGTAACCAATAGGTTTGCTATTAATCTGTACTATGTTAATGTTTTCTAAAATGTAACTAATAGGTTTGTTGAACATTAATGTTTACTATGTTAATGTTTTGTAAATTGTAACTAATAGGTTTGTTAAACATTAATGTTTACTATGTTAATGTTTTCTAAAATGTAACTAATAGGTTTGTTGAACATTAATGTTTACTATGTTAATGTTTTGTAAAATGTAACTAATAGA
Source organism: Cupressus sempervirens (assembly GCA_028749045.1). Lineage (NCBI taxonomy): Eukaryota > Viridiplantae > Streptophyta > Pinopsida > Cupressales > Cupressaceae > Cupressus > Cupressus sempervirens. The sequence goes on from CM053786.1 coordinate 416,400,240, forward strand.
TTTGTTGTTAATGTTTACCGTGTTAATGTTTTGTAAAATGTAACTAATGTTTTATTATCAACTACTAAACTCTATGGTAATGTTTTGTAAAATATTTACTATGTTAATGTTTTGTAAAACGTAACTAATTCTTTATTATCAACTAGTAAAAAAATTTAAAATATAATTAATTTAATTAATAAAACACTTAAAAACAATTCATTTAATTAATATTATCATGTAACAACTAAAAAAAAAATTCACCTACCTGTTAGAGCAAAACACTCTGACTGCCTAGTAACCGTTGCAATGAAATGAACAGTGAAAATGATCGCGGAGAGAAATTTTTGGCTACTTATAAAATCATACGGGTTACGACCAAAACCCTTTTGGCCAAAAGGGTTTTAGCCAGAAACCTCACTACCACATCGACACCAAAAAGTGCCACATCTGTATGGCCGAAAATGTTCTAGCCAGAACCATTTTGGCCGAAACCCCTACAGATATCACAAAGGGTGACACAAGTTTGTGCTTCCACCTGAAGATTCTTCCCATATATCCTAATGCTAAGAAGAAACAAAGGCACCTCAACCTTGTCCTTAAACATGGTGGGCATTGCCTCTGAAGCATAAACCTATTGAGATACTATCTTTTGAGGGATAGTATTTGTGTTATGGGGTGCCTTTGTATGATCTAGAGTCTTTATCAACACTTCTTGCTACTATGGACAATTTTGCAACATGTCAAACATGGACATGCTAGCCTTTGTTCATTTAAAGTCTTCTACAACACTATATTTTTTAGTAGACCAAGAAGGATTTTTTAATATTGTGGGTACATTCCCTTGGTTCTGATTCTATTGTCCTCCATACAGTGGCCTAATTGGTGCTAGATTATTACTCACTCTCAGATTGGGAGGAGTTGGTTGTAATGGTGGAGAAATTTCATCTGTTAGAGGTTCTTTTCTACTTCTTAGGTTGTACATATTTTGATTGTCATTGCGAAAGACAAATATCTCTTTAGGCTGAAGATCAGGTTCCTAGCTAAATGGGAATGAGAGTTCTTCATTGACTGGTTGTTCTACCTATACATTCTATGTAGAATCATAGGATTCTAATCCCATTGCATTAAATTGCACAGGAGGAGCATTGTCATTCACTTGTGAATTCTGAGCCATCTCTTGATTTCCATTATAGTATGAACCATCATTGTTAGATGTATTTTGACCATTGTCATACTAATTGATATCTATGTACTGAACATTATTGTTGTTGTTATTTGTAGGAATGCTTCTATTATTCAGATGCATGTTGCACTGTCGGTTCTATATTTGGAAGTCATTATTACAATCAAGAGGATTGAAGTTGTTCCCTCCATTATTCTTTCCTGCATTGTCGTTCCCATTGTTGTTGTTTCCATTGAAATTCCTGTTATAATTTTGACCATAATTATTATTGTTGTTGGTGTAAATTCGTATTTTCTATTCACACTTACTTACATTTACTTAGGTTAATGCATTATTTTATTATTTTATTTTGTGAGACACTTAGGAGTTTGGGCATCTTTTTGAGTTGTCATGTTGACAACATAGAAGTATGCAACTCTATTTTAGCACATGGTGTCTACAACATTGACTTGCATTTCACACCCTTGTAGGCTTATCCTCTCATCACTGCACTTACTTCTATGATTAATGGAGGATAACCCATATCTGGTGGACATGTGCCTCATTGTTGACATATCATGTAGCTGATTACAAGGCATTCTAGATGTATCTCAGAGGCCTTTATATATAGGCACTCCTAGTGTACTTTTATAATGCATATTAAATGAATATATCATCATTCTGATCATACTCTCTCTTTCTGGTCTACAATTGTGCTTGTGTTTGAGTTCTTAGTCCTTGGATGAATTTTTTCCTTAGGCAAATTCTTACATGGTATTAGAGCTTGGATATTTTCTCATCACATAGTTGTTCGAGACCACTCTTGCTTTAGCACCTCAGCCCAAATCTAGAGTACTACAAAAATTGGGAGCGTTTAGAGCCAAATCTAACCTTGCCATTGAGTTTGGAATGCTGATTCAGTGAAAATTGACTATAAACTCAGCTAACTTGGCCCAAAGTTGACCATGAGGTAAATTTTTTTGCAAATCAGAACCCATAGACCCTCATTTGTAGTTTGGGTATGGTCATTTTTTGTAGATTTAATTGATTTATTTAGATCTGCATTTTTTTTTTACTTTTTTGACTACGAATTTTCAAATTTTTTTTGGCCCTTCAGGCACCTAACAGAGAATTTTTTTTAGTAGAACTGGGTAGTGACACCCTGACTCTACCATTTGGAGGGTTTATTATTTAATCGTAGGTTATTTATTTAAATCTATTGGCATTGTACACCATTTAACAACCAAGTCTGTGGGCACATCACAATCAAGATTTTGGCACGACATAGTCCAACGACAGTCACATCCGGTTCACATTCTAGCCAAGCGATCAACCAAAGACTGGTGGCTTGTGTTTATTTTGACCTACGGCTGCAACACTTTTTAATATACAAAGCAGCCTCCACACATACAATGTGGGATAAAACCCACTTTTTTTGGCAGTCGTAAAGTACTTACCGACGACGACACTACATTTATACTTTTCGATCGCAATTGGTTCTTCGACATCCATAGGTTAAAACCCACTCACATTTGGAGATTCTGAGCTGCTTAGAATATTCGAACCTCATTGTAGGTGCTGTAATACCAGCACCCATTCTTAGTTTTTAGCATCCTTTGCGATTGTTCTCCAGCGACGATGATGACATTTTAGTTCGTGGCAACAATTTTTGGCAGCATGTTTCAAACTCTGACACTTCTTTTCTCCCGCTTCTAACCTACCTCCGGCAACCGCGCATGATTCTTTCGACTCCAGCGGTGTTTTTAAATATTTTTTCTTGCCACTCTATGACCTATCTTCTCACACAGTCTATGTAGAATAATTCCACATCAGCAAAACCTGTGTTCATGCCATGCAATATTTTTCACACTTAACACATGTCTAGATAATGCAGACGACTCTCTGCTTGACAGGTGTCACTGTTGACATGCAGGTCCCAAAACTGCCACATCAGCCACATAGAATTTGTACTTTTTGTTGCCATGCCAGCACACATCAATAGTATGACCACTACCATGTCACGTCCGTATGGATCTGTACACCCAGTCATCCTAATACGTCAGCAAGGGGCTCTTTTTTTCGCTGATGTCAGCTAGTCACTAGGTTAAATTTGACAACTGTTTGATTGTCAAACCTTGTTATTTTATAACTACTATAATAGCCATTTGGCTGTCAAATTTAAGCTCACAAATTTTCTTCCAGACCCCTCTTTAGATTGCTTTTCAATTTGGTAGCCTTACTTTACGAGCCCATAACTTGGACATTCGGACTCTGATTCAATTGCAATTTTTTTTTGAAATTTGGTAAAAAATTTTAAATTTTCTAGTGGTGGTGTTTTTTTCTAGTTTTGGTGCAAGGATTTTGTAGAAATTACATTTTTTTGGTGACTGTACTTGCATAATCCTATGTTTTGCAACTTCAAATGCTCCGTACGGGCACATTTGGTCACTTTTATAGGTTCTATTTTTTTTGAAAGTGCATATTTTTTCATCTACTTTCCAAATCTAAAGTTAGATTCTAGGGTTGTGTGGACCAAAATCTCACTTTCAGAGTTAGCCTTTTTTTGCATTGTAAAGCTTTGATTATTTTTCAAAATTGTTGTACATCTGAGCTACAATGCTTAGTGATAGATTAGAGCCTCAAAAGTTAGTTGTAAAAGAAAAATTAGAAAGTCCACTTTTTTCATTTTGACAAGTGGCCCATTGTACATGCACTACTTATAAAGTGCCAAAAGCATCTTTTTTGGGGGGGTCTTTTGAATTGAGTGAAAAGGGGGGGTGTGTACTATGTTTTTGTGTCTTTATTGTACTCTTTTTATTTCTGCATGATGGGTTTTAAATGCCCTCCTCTAACTTCATGCAACTATTCTACATGGAAAGATATTGCTTGGAGTAGATTAATGGAAAAATGATATAGTCTTTATGTTGATGGTAAAATTCCTAAACCTACTGATGCTAAAGAACTCATTGAATGGCAAAGACAAGACCAACAAGATTTAGGAGCTATTAGTAGTTGTGTACATAAGGATCTCCTCTTTCATATTACCAGTTGTTCAAAATCCAAAGAAGCTTGGGATAAACTTGAAAAATTGTATGGTAAGGTGGATGAAGAAAAGGGATTTAAGATTGAGAATGATCTACTTTTCTTGAATCCAAAGAATTTTGACACAATTCAGGATTACATCATCAAAGCCAATGAGTATAGGGCACTTCTTAAAGATTGTGGAAATCCCATGAAGGACGACTAGTTGATTCTTCACATCCTAAAGAGGCTACCTTCATAGTATGCTTCCTTTGTTTTGAGTTTTAACACTCATAGGTTGACCATGGGATCTACTTACCAGAAGCCTTCATTTGATGCATTCCTAGAAATGTTGATTGCTGAAAAATCTCACTTGATGGATTTAGGACTTCTCAAGTCATCAAAGACCAAAGCCTTGGTGGCTAGTGATGAGCACCAATCAAGTCAAGGAGGGAAAGCAAGAAGAAGAAGAAGCAGTGGAAGCAGACATCATAGTCTGAGACACAACAATCCTCCTCACAACAAGGTGTCTCTTCTTCAAACAAGAAGGGAAGTAATGAAAAGGAAAAACTCTTTTGTGCATATTGCAAAAAGCCAAATCATGATGAGCATCATTGCAAAACTAAAAGAATCAATGAGTTAGAAAATCTACTCAAGAAGAGCAAGATTCAAGTGCCAGGTACTTCCAAGGATTCAACTCCCACCCTCTTGAAAGGGTAAAGGGCAAGCACTTATGGAAAACACAAGTTCTTCTTTGGAATGAATACTTGACTCAGGTGCCTCTTACCACATGGGTTCTTCAAACGCAAATTTTTCTTCATTGAAGTAGTCAAAGGTACCACACATCTTCGTGGGAGATGATACTAAAATGGAAGTTGAAGGGAAAGGACATGTGGAAATGGGTATGTGCAGGATCATGGTGTGCCAAAAAGTGGCAATGTGAAAAAAATAGAGTTTGAACACGTCTAAAAGCGCTTCAAAATCCGCTCTGACTTTTTTCACCTATCCAGGTACCAAACCTGAAAAGTAAGGCCCAAGCCTTATCGAATATCTGGTATGAGATCGGATATCAGATCTCATATCGGATATCGGATCTCATATTGGATATATGATATGAGATCCGATATCCGATATCAGCAACATAAAAATTGGAAGGAAAAGACACAAAAATTAGAGGGAAAAACAAATTTGTAAGTGATATAACTAATTTGAGTTATGAAATATGTAAAGATATAATATATAATCTATAAATATATAATATAATAACATAACTATTATATATAAAATAATATATAATCTATATATTATATAATAATATAATATAATATTATATATATATAACGTAACATAAAGATATAATATATAATAATATATTATGTTATTATTATTATTATTATCTATAAATATAATATTTATTATTATTATTTTTACTATATTTTTATTAAATATAATAATGTAATATAATATATATATCTTATTAATACATATTATTATTATTATCATATATAAATTATAATCTATAAAATATTATTATTATTATCATATGTAAATTATAATATATAATATATTATGTTATTATTATTATAATCTATAAATTATATATATATATATATATGATTGTTATACTATATTATTATTATTTTTATTATATTATTTCTAGTGGAGTCATTTATATGGGTCAAAAGGGCTCACAGGATGACCTATGACCCCTTTGGACACATTTCATGATGACATATGTCCCTAAGGGATCCTAGGACCCCTAAGGACATTAAAATAGTTTATATGGGTCGAAGGGGGTCACAAGATGATCTATGAACCTTTTCGACATATTACAAGATGACATTTGCCCCTAGAGGTCCTAAGACCCTTAGGGACATATTAGAATCATTCATATGGGTTGAAAGGGGTCATAGGGTGACCAATGACCACCTTCGACACATTCCACGATGACATATGTCTTTAGGGGTCCTAAGACCCCAGGGACATATTAGAATCATTCATATGGGTCGAAGGGGATAATAGGGTGACATATGACCCCCTTCGACACATTTCATGATGACATATGTCCCTAAGGGTCCTAAGACCCCTAGGGACATATTAGAATCTTTCATATGGTTTGAAGGGGGTCATAGGGTGAACTATGACCCCCTTTGACAATTTACATGATGACATATGTCCCTAGGGGTCCTAGGACACCTAGGGACATATTAGAATGCTTCATATGGGACCCCCTTTGACCCATTAAATGATGACATATGTCTCTAGGGGTCCTAGGACTCCTAGAGACATATTATAATCATTCTTATGGGTCAAAGGGGCTCATGGGGTGACCTATGACTCCCTTCGACCTATTAGATGATGACATATGTCCCTAGGGGTCTTAAGACCCCTAGAGACATATTAGAATCATTTTTACGGGTCAAAGGGGGTCATAGGTTGACTTATGACCCTATTCGACACATTACATGATGACATATGTCCCTAGTGGTCTTAGGACACTTAGGAACATATTAGAATGCTTCATATGGGTCAAACAGTGTCATAGGTTGACCTATGACCCCCTTCAACCTATTAAATGATGACATATAGCTAGGGGTCCTAGGACCCCTAAAGACATATTACAATCGTTCTTATGGGTCAAAAGGGGTCATAGGTTGACCTATAACCCCTTATGACCCATTACATGACGACATATGTCCCTAGGGGTCCTAGGACCCCTAGGGACATATTAGAATATTTCATATGGGTCAAATGGGGTCATAGATTGACCTATGACCCCTTTCGACCTATGAACCCTTTCGACCCATTAAATGACAACATATATCTCTAGGGGTCCTAGGACCCCTAGGGACATATTAGAATCTTTGAACCATTACATGATGACATATGTCCCCAGGGGTCCTAGTATCCCTAGGAACATATTAGAATCATTCATATGGGTTAAAGGGGGTCATAGATTGACCTATGACCCTGTTCGACCCATTACATGATGACATATGTCCCCAAGGGTCCTAGGATCCCTCGAGATATATTAGAATCCTTCATATGGGTCAAAGGGGGTCATAGGTTTACCAATAACCCCCTTTGACCCATTAAATGACGACATATGTCCCTACCGATCCTAGGACCCCTAGAGAGATATTAGAATTGTTCTTATGCATCAACGGGGTCATAGGTTGACCTATGACACCCTTCAACCCATTAAATGATGACATTTGTCTCTAGGGGTGCTAGGACCCCTAAGGACATATTAAAATCATTCTTATGGGTCAAAGGGGGTCATACATTGACCTATAACCCCCTTCGACCCATTACATGACGACATATGTCCCTAGGGGTCCTAAAACCCCTAGGGACTTATTAGAATCCTTCCAATCAATCAAAGGGGGTTATAGGGTGACCTATGACCCCCTTCGACCCACTACCTGATGACATATGTCCATAGGGGTCCTAGGACCCCTAGGGATATATTAGAATGCTTCATATGGGTCAAAGCGTGTTATAGGTTGACATAAGACCCCCTTCAACCCATCAAATGATGAAATATGTCCCTAGGGGTCCTAGGACCCCTAGGGACATATTAGAATCATTTTTATGGCTCAAAGGGGGTCACAGGTTAACCTCTAACCCCCTTTGACATATCACATGATGACATATGTCCCTAGGGGTCCTAGGACCCCTAGGAACATATTAGATTCATTCATATGGGTCAAAGGGGGTCATAGGTTGACTTATGACCTCCTTTGACCCATTAAATGATGACATATGTCCCTAGGGGTCCTAGGAGCCCTAGGGACATATTAGAATAATTCTTATGAGTCAAAGGGGATCATAGGTCTTTGACCAATTACATTATGACATAATTGCCTAGGAGTCCTAGAACCCCTAGGAACGTCTTAGAATTGTTCATGACCCATTACATGATGACATATGTCCCTAGCGGTCCTAGAACCCCTAGGGACATATTAGAATCTTTCATATGGGTCTACCCCCTTCGACCCATTATATGATGACATATGTCCCTAGGGGTCATAGGACCCATAAGGACATATTATAATCATTCATATGGATCAAAGGGGGTCATAGGTTGACCTATGACCCCTTTCGACCCATTAAATAATGACATATGTTCTTAGGGGTCTTAGGACCCCTGGGGACATATTAGAATTGTTTGTATGGGTCAAAGGGAGTCATAGGTTGACCTATGACCACCTTCGACACGTTACATGATGACATATGTCCCTAGGGGTCCTAAGACCCTCAAGGACATATTAGAATGCTTCATATGGGTCAAACGGGGTCATATGATGACCTATGATCTCTTTTTACCCATTAAATGACAAGATATGTCCCTAGGGGTCCAAAGACCCCTAAAGACATATTAGAATTGTTCTATGGGTCAAAGGGGGTCATAGGTCCCTTCGAACCATTACATGATGACATATGTCCTTAGGGATCTTAGGACCCCTACGAACATATTAGAATGCTTCATATGGGTCAAAGAGGGTCATAGGTTGACCTATGACCCCCTTTGACCCATTAAATGATGACATATGTTCCTACGACCTCTACAGACATATTAGAATCGTTCTTATGGGTCAAAGGGGGTCATAGATTGACCTATGACCCCTTTCAACCAATTACATGATGAAATATGTCTCTAGGGGTCCTAAGACCCCTAAGGAGATATTAGAATCGTTCTTATGGGTCAAAGGGGGTCATAGGGTGACCTATGACCCCCATCAACCCATTAAATGATGACACATGTCCCTAGGGGTCCTAGGACACCTAGGGACATATTAGAATGCTTCATATGGGTCAAAGGGTGTCATAGGTTGACTTATGACCCCCTTCACCCTATTAAATGATGACATATATTCCTAGGGGTCCTAAGACCCCTAAGAACATATTAGAATCATTCTTATGGGTCAAAGGGGTTTATAGGTTGACCTATGACCCACTTCAACCTATTACATGATGATATATGTCCCTAGGGGTCCTAGGACCCCTAGGGACATATTAGAATTGTTCTTATAGGTCAAACAGGGTTATAGGGTGATGTATGACCCCATTTGACCCATTAAATGATGACATATGTCCCTAGGTGTCCTAGGACCCCTAGGGACATATTAGAATCATTTTTATGGATCAAAAGGGGTCATAAGTTGACCTATGACCCACTTCGACCCATTAAATGATGACATATATCCCTAGGGGTCCTATGACCCCTAGAGACATATTAGAATCGTTCTTATGGGTCAAAGGGGTTCATAGGTTGACCTGTGATCCCCTTCGACCCATTACATGATGACATATGTCCCTAGGGGTCCTAAGACCCCAAGGGACATATTAGAATCCTTTTAATAGGTCAAAAGGGGTCATAGGGGTCATAGGGTGACCTATGACACCCTTCGACCCATTACGTAACGACATATGTCCATGGGGGTCCTAGGACCCCTAGGGACATATTTGAATACTTCGTATGGGTCAAAGGGGGTCATAAGTTGATCTATGACCTCCTTCGACCCATTAAATGATGACATATCTCCTTAAGGGTCCTAGGACCCCTAAGGACATATTAGAATCATTCTTATGGCTCAAAGGGGGTCATATGTTAACCTATGACACCTTTCGACATATTACATGATGACATATGTCCCTAGGGGTCCTAGGACCCCTAGGAACATATTAGATTCATTCATATGGGTCAAAGGGGGTCATAGGTTGACCTATGACCCCCTTCGACCCATTACATGATGACATATGTCCCTAGGGGTCCTAAGTCCTCGAGGGACATATTAGAATCGTTCTTATGGGTCAAAGGAGGTCATAGGTTGACTTATGACCCACTTCGACACATTATATAATGACATATGTCCCTAGGGGTCCTAGGACACCTAGGGACATATTAGAATACTTCATATGGGTCAAAGGGTGTCATAGGTTGACCTATGACCCCTTTCGACCCATTAAATGATGACATATATAGCTAGGGGTCCTAAGACCCCTAGGGACATATTACAATCATTATTATGGGTCACAGGGGGCCATAGGTTGACCTATAACCCTCTCTGACCCATTACATGATGACATATGTCCCTAGGGGTTCTAAGACCCCTAACGACATATTAGAATGCTTCATATGGGTCAAAGGGGCTAATAGGGTGACCTATGACCCCCTTCGACCCATTACATGATAACATATGTCCTAGAGATATATTAGAATCATTCTTATGGGTGTAAGGGGGTCATACGTTGACTTATGACCCACTTTGACATATTACATGATGACATATGTCCCTAGGAGTCCTAAGACCCTAGGGACATATGTCGTCATATAATTGGTTGAAGGGGGTGATAGGTCAACCTATGACCCTTTTGACCTATATGAATGATTTTAATATGTCCCTAGGGGTCTTAGGACCCCTAGCTATATATGTCATCATTTAAGGGGTCGAAGGGGGTCATAGGTCAACCTATGACACCATTTGACCCATATGAAGTATTCTAATATGTCTCTAGGTGTCTTAGGACCCCTAGAGACATATGTCGTCATGTAATGTGTTGAAGAGGGTCATAAGTCAACCTATGACCCCCTTTGACCCTTAAAAATGATTCTAATATGTCCCTAGGGGTCCGAGGACCCCTAAGGACATATGTCATCATCTAATGGGTTGAAGGGGGTCATAGGTCACCCTATGAGCCCCTTTGACCCATAAGAACAATGCTAATATGTCCCTAGGGGTCTTAGGACCCCTAGAGACATATGTGGTCATTTAATTGGTTGAAGGGGGTCATAGGTCAACCTATGACCCCCTTTGACCCATACGAACGATTCTAATATGTCCCTATATGTCATCATTTAATGGGTCGAAGGGGATCATAGGTCAACCTATGACCCCCTTTGATGCATAAGAATGATTGCAATATGTCCTTAGGTGTCCTAGGACCCCTAGGTACGTATGTTATCATTTAATGGGTCGAAAGGCATCATAGGTAAACCTATGACACCATTTGATCCATATGATGCATTCTTATATGTTCTTAGGGGTCCTAGGACCCCTAGGGACATATGTCATCATGTAATGTGTCGAAGTGGGTCAATTGTCAACCTATGACCCCTTTTGACCCATAAGAACGATTCTAATATGTCCCTAGGGTTTCGAGGACCCTTAGGGATATATGTCATCATGTAATGTGTCGAAGCGGGTCATAAGTCAACCTATGACCACCTTTGACCCATAAAAATGATTCTAATATGTCCCTAGGGGTCCTAGGACCTCTAGGGACATATGTCATTATGTAATGGGTCAAAAGAGATCATAAGTAAACCTATGACCCCCTTTGACTCATATGAATGATTCTAATATGTCCCTAGGGGTGCTAGGACCCCTAGGGACATATGTCATAATGTAATGGGTCAAATGAGGTCATAGGTCAACCTATGATGCCCTTTGACTCATATGAATGATTCTAATATGTCCCTAGGGGTCCTAGGACCCCTAGGGACATTTGTCATCATTTAATGGGTTGAAAGGGGTCATAGGTCAACCTATGACCCCCTTTTACCCATAAAAAAGATTCTAATATGTCTCTAGGGGTCCTAGGACCCCTTTGGACATATGTCGTCATGTAATGCGTCGAAGGGGGTCATAGGTCAACCTATCACCCCCTTTGATCCATAAGAAGCATTCTAATATGTCCCTAAGGGGTCGTATGACTCCTAGGGACATATGTCATCATGTAATGGGTCAAAGGGGGTTCATAGGTCAACCTATGACCCCCTTAGACCTATAATGACCCCCTTATACCTATAAGAATGATTCTAATATGTCCATAGGGTTTCAAGGACCCTTAGGAACATATGTCATCATGTAATGGGTTGAAGCAGGTCATAGGTCAACTTATGACCACCTTTGATCCATAAAAATGATTTTAATATTTTTCTAAGGGTTTCAGGACCCCTAGAGACATATGTCTTCATGTAATGGGTTGAAGGGTGTCATAGGTCAACCTATGACCCCCTTTGATCCATATGAACGATGACATATGTCATCATGTAATGTGTCGAAGGGGGTCATAGATCAACCTATAACCCCCTTCGACCCATAAAAATGATTCTAATATGTCCCTAGGGGTCCTAGGACCTCTAGGGACATATGTCATTATGTAATGGGTCGAAGGGGATCATAAGTCAACCTATGAGCCCCTTCAACCCATATGAATGATTCTAATATGTTCCTAGGGGTGTTAGGACCCCTAGGGACATATGTCATCATGTAATGGGTCAAAGGAGGTCATAGGTCAACCTATGACACCCTTTGACCCATATGGACGATTCTAATATGTCCCTAGGACCCCTAGGGACATATGTCATCATTTAATGGGTCGAAGAGAGTCATATGTCAACTTATGACCTCCTTTGACCCATAAGAACGATTCTAATATGTCCCTATGGGTCCTAGACCCCTAGGGACATATGTCATCATTTAATGAGTTGACCTATGACCCTTTTTGACCCATAAGAACGATTCTAATATGTCCTTAGGGGTCCTAGGACCCTTAGGGACATGTCGTCATGTAATGCATCGAAGGGGGTCATAGGTCAACCTATGACCTCCTTCTACCCATAAGAATGATTCTAATATGTCACTAGGGGTCCTAGGACCCCAAGGGACATATGTTGTTATGTAATGGGTCGAAGGGGGTCATAGGTCAACCTATGACCCCCTTTGACTCATATATATTAACAATATACATATATATTAATAACATACATATTAATATAATAATATATATATTAATAACACACACACACACACACACACACACACACACACACACACACACACACACACACATGTGTTTATTATATTTAATAAAAATATTATGTTATTATATATATTAATAACATATATATATATATTACGTTATTATATTTAGTAAAAATAATAATAATATAGATTATATTTATAGATTATAATGAGAATAACATAATATATTATTATATATTAATATATTATATGTTATATCTTTACATTACGCTATTATATATATATATTATAATACATATTTACATAGTAATATAACAAAAATAATTTATGAATCATAAGCTATAAAATATTACGTTATAATATATATTACGTTATTTTATATATATATATTACTTTATTATATTTAATTAAAAATATTACGTTATTATATATATATTAATAACATATATATAAGGTTATTATATTTAATAAAAATATTACGTTATTATATATATATATATATATATATATATATATATATATATATATATATATATATATATAACTTTATTATATTTAATAAAAATATTACGTTATTATATATATATTAATAACATACTTATATATATATATATATTACATTATTATATTTAGTAAAAATAATAATAATATAAATTATATTTATAGATTATAATGAGAATAACATAATATATTATTATATATTAATATATTATATGTTATATCTTTACATTACGTTATTATATATATAATATATTATAATACATATTTACATAGTAATATAACAAAAATAATTTATAAATCATAAGGTATAAGTCTTAAATTCGGTTTTCCCTCCAAAATGGGTTGGGATTTCAAATTTTCCACCAAAATTCATCTAGCCATATCGGATATCCGATTAGGCTTGGTATTTACCAAGCCTACCCGGTCAACCCAAAAGACGTGTTTGAAGAGGGTTTTAGTGATACTGAGACTTTGGGTAGTCGTCTGACAATGTTATTTTGATTAAAATTGAATGAAACGAAAAGGGTTTTTTAATATCGCTCTCGAGATTCCATCAATATAATTTCTGTCAAATTCTGAGATCGATAAGTATTTATTAGTTAATTATCAATGAAGATTATTGTAAAGTGTTGATTGACATACTGATTGAAAAATAGCTATAATTTTCAAATGGTATAACATTTTTTAAATCTAAAAGTTGTGTCACATTCTATGCTTCGTCTAGTATAATAATAATAATAAAAAAAAATTGGTAAAATTTTCTATTAGTTAAGGTGGTCAGACACGAGACTTTTTTTTTTCGAAAAAGTTATGGTAGAAAATTCATATTTAATTATTTATTTGGAATAAAAATACCGAAAAATATGTGTCACATCTGGGCATGAGTCTACTTTTCATATCTATAATTATATTAAAAAAAAATATCATTTGATTTTGATTAAGGTGGTCAGACATACACCTACTTTTTATTTTTACCCTAAAATTTTTGTAGTACTGCATTAAAATTCAAACTTTTGACCAATCAATTATTTTTTTCTCCTAACAAGGCCTAGTAGTTTAGAAATTACGTTCAATTTTCTACAGATTATTTTCTTACAACTTTTTGATATAAAGTACATAACCACTTTAAAATTATGTGTCAAGTTGACATAACCTTGGTTTTCTGATTTTTCACTGCCACTTAAGGCCATAGTTTGGTACACCATGATCCTGCACATACCCAATTTATGGAAAATGGGGAATTCAAAGATGTTCTCTATGTTCCAAACCTTAGTTCCAATCTCCTATTAGTTTACCAAATCACTCACCTTGGAGATGGTCATAAAGTTGAGTTCCTTCCAGATTCAGTGATGGTACGAAGTCTCAAAGATGATTCACTGGTTGTAGTGGGGAGAGTCAATGATGACAAGAGGCTTTATTATGTCTCTCACTTTGTGCCTATGTCACCTTCTCAAGCCTTGTTGACTCACTCTACTTCATAAATCAACTTATGGCATGAGCGGTTTGGTCACCTTGACTTCTGCTCTCTTCAACAACTTTTCTCAAAACATATGGTCAAAGGTCTACCTAGTATCAACTTTTCTAAGGGAGAATGTTCACATTTAGTGAATATGAATCTCAAGGAGAAGTATGATAAAGTCAAGTCTTCCAGAGCTCTAGTTGTTCTTCAGTTAGTTTACATGGTTTTAGCAAGACCCTTTGTAGTGACTTCAGTCAGCCAAGGCCACTACATACTCACATTTGTTAATGAATTTTTGAGATTCACTTGGATCTACTTCCTTCATCATAAGAGTGAAGTGGTTCATAAGCTTCAAGACTTCAAGACTCATGTTAAACACAAGTCAAGGAAAGCCATCAAGGTACTAAGGGTGGACAATGAGAATAGATATGTAGACAAAAGACTTAGAGACTTTTGCAAAACTGAGGGGATTGATCTTCAGAACCCACCAGTATTCAATCTGCACAAGATAGATGTTGTATCTATGAGGATTAGGACTCTCAAGACCATGGCAAGTTGCATGATAAAAGCCAAATCTCTTGATTCTACACTAGAAGTTGAAGCCATTAACAGTGCTACTCACATACTCAATAGATCTCCTCATAATGCCTTAGACAAGAAGAATCCTTTTGAGGCATGGTGCGGTAGAAAACCAGTTGTGAGTCACCTTAGAGTCTTCTATTTTCTAGAATGGGCTAACCTATCTTACAGGGGTTGCAAGGCACTGGCACCCAGGCCTTGTACTTTCATCGATTATGAAGACAATTCTAAAGCATATAGACTTATGGATCTAGAGACTCATCAGATTTTTATGGAGAAGGATGTTCACTTTGAGGAAAGTTCTCACAGCTTATCCTCTACTCCACTCCACACATCATACATAGTAGAAACTAATAGTGACACCAGTGGTAATGCTTCAACAGGTTCAGACACGTGGGGTTCTATCGATAGTTATAGTGAGAGGTCACATCATCAGTCCAATCCACATACTTACATTGCCATAGTGATAGGTCCATCATAGCTTGGTACATCTCATCTTCTAGCTACAAATTTAGATGACTTGGGAGATAGACTTGAGGACTTACATCTCCTCATTGATGAAGGTGATCCTTCTACAGTTGTTGTGAGGGCTCACTCTGACCCTCATGTCCATTCTCTACATGATCAATCCTCACAAGTTGGCATGATTGTGGATACTTATGAAAAAAAATTGGAGGAGGTCTCTTTGTCAGTTGAGGAGATAGATGGTTCATTGAAATAGGTTCAATAGACATCCTTGAAAGATTTACATTTGTTCTTTTCAGCATAGTTGGAAGGGGTGAACATCAACATTAGGACAGGGATACTTGAGAAAGTTTCAGGGCCACCATACATCTTCAGGATTGTACCTTTGGCATTGTTTCTTCCTAAGGGGAGGAACATTATCCAACACTCTTGGACTAGCTTCTTCATCGAAGCAGCTTTCACTTGTCTGCATTCTTCTTTGGGGGGGGGAGTCTATTCTATCTCTCTTCCTCCTCTCATCATTCTCTTATGTATATACTGGATGTATGTCATAATGGGGGGGTCTTGATTACTCCATCCATCTATGCATCCCTATTAATCTCTCTTTTTGGGGGAGGGTTTTTCCCATGAGGTTTTCCCTCTTTCTCCACTTTATGAGAGGTTTGCATCTTCATTATGTACATGGGTACCTAACATAGCCTAGTAGCCGTGACCCATCATGCATCCTAGTTTTTGTAAGCTTAAGGTCATTCCCCTAAGTTGCACTTAAGGGGGGGGGGGGGGGGGGGGGGGTGTTGGTGTAAATATGTATTTACTATTTACAGTTACTTAAGTTTACTTAGGTTAATGAATTATTTTATTATTTTATTTTATGAGACACTTAGGAGTTTGTACACCTTTTTGAGTTGTCATATTGGCAACACAGGAGTACACAACTCTATTTTAGCACATGGTGTCTACAATACTAATTTGTGTGTCACACCCTTATAGGCTTATCCTCTCATCACCACACTTACTTCCGTGCTTAATGGAGGATAACCCATATTTGGTGGACATGTGTCTGGTTGTTGACATATCATGTAGCTGATTATAAGGCATTCTAGATGTATCTCAGAGGCCTTTATATACAAGCACTCCTAGTGCACTTTCATAATGCATTTTGAATGAATATATTGTCATTCTAATCATACTCTCTCTTTCTGGTCTACAGTTGTGCTTGTGTTTGAGTTCTTAGTTCCTAGGTGAATTTTGCCCTTAGGCAAATTCTTACAATTGTAAGGACCAACATTGTTTATTTGAAAATTGTTATTCTGCCCTTGTGACAAACTCAAATGAGTCAATTCATTGTTCATCTGTGACATATTCTTTTTCATTTGATCAAATTTGAAAGCAAAACTATTGTCTGCCTCAACGAAAATTGCTACCTTTTGTTCAAAGAAAGTAACTTTTGGAGGTTCATACCCTAGATATGTTAGATCGGGGTTTTGAGGAGCAAGTGCCTATTGTAATGGAACTGGATTCATAGGTATGAATTGGCCAGGCATCATGGGTACTTTGATAGGGTATGTTGACATTGCTATGATAGCTTGAGTTGGAAGCATCAATCCTCCTCCATTAGGATTGGCTTGCTTAGTGAAGGTAATTGCTTCTGCAAAGACTTTTTCCAATGTATCAATATTTGCTGTAGGAAGTCTTCTTAGAAAGATAGTAGTAAGATGGACCATAACATTCAAATAAATCTGAATAGCAAGTTCAACTGGTATAGTGTATGGCATTTTCAACTTGCGATATGCCATGTGAAAGTGATGGTTGAAGCGTGAAACCATCTCAGCTGGATTCCTTTGATTGATATGAATTGGTAATGTATCACAGTTGGGTTGATAAAAGTTTTGAACTATTCTAAGAACAATCTTTCAAAAGTATCCCAATCTCCAATACATCCTGGTGAAAAATTAACATACTAATTAAAGGCAACTTCTCCCAAAGAGTAGGGGAATAAATGAAGAACCACATTCTCATTAGCAATCTACTTTTTGTTGTAAATTTCTTTGAATACTTTGATGTGATCTTTAGTAGTTTGTGTCTCTCCATAGATGAACCTCAAGAAAAAATTCTCAGGATTTTTAGGAAGGTCATTGAGTACACCTATTAAGTTGATTGGTGAGTCTACAACATTTGTAAAAAAGGCCATTGGAGGATTTGGTGGACATAAGGGTGGTTATTGCGAAGGTGGAACTGTTGGAATATTTGGTGGTCCATGAGGTGGTTGTTGTGGAGGTGGAGTTGAAGAAGATGATGAAATGTTGAATGGAAGTGGTTGAATTTGAGGTATTCTTTTGTCACTATGGGGCTTGTGAAAATGGGTAAGCTCAAGGAACACATGTGCACTTGGCAAAGATCTTAGAGCCTGCTAAAATGGGGATTTTGGATCAAAATCCTCCAGTTTGCACCAACTCTAGAAAAAGTGTACCTCTACAAAAGTGCACTTTCTCACAAATAATGTGCACCTCAGAATTTAGCGCAACAGTACACCAAGTGCAGCAGCAAACCTAGCGCACCTGAATTTCTCAAAAACTCAAAAAAAATTTTGAACTTGTAAAAAGTGTAGAACTATGAAGTTTTGGAAAAATTTCCTTCTATTCTGAAAATTAAGATGGCCATCCTTCTAGTTCCACTTCTATTGAGCTGTCATTTTGCATGATGCTTAACAACAAAAATCCTTTCGAACTTCTCTCTTGAAAAGTCAATCTTAGGGATCAACTCCAAGGTTTTAGGTGATCTTGTGAGCTACTAGAATATGCTTAGTTGAAGATAAATATATTTTTTTATGAGGAGGCATTTTCTAGTTTGGATGACTTCAGATAAGATGTAGAATCTATTCGCTACTTCAAAATAATAAACACACAAAAGAACTATATTTTCGTATTTTTCTATTTTTCAATGAATGCAATCTAACAATGCAACTAATATGAATTCCTATTTTAAGAAGGGCTTAGTAAAGAAAATAATGAAGATAAGGTGACTAGAAGTTTAAGAAAATAACATGAATGTAATATCCTAACAGACATAAGTTATGGAAATAACATGTCTATGAGTTAAGTCTTTGAAGAAATTGGTGGATAACCAATAAAAATAGGAGTAACGCTTCCTTAATTCCATTGATGTAATTGTCAATGGGAATTTAGTAACTATAAGATGTTTCACTTTTCATCAAATTGCAAGGCCACGAAAGGTGCGCTCATGTGAGACTAAAAGCTATGTAGGAACAATTTGATGATCTCTCGTCGAACTAGATATGTCAGCAAAATTTATAAAATCATAGAAAACACTAGAATTAAAAGATTGCACAACCAGATATAACACAATAAACTTTTGGCTCAATCACATTCCATGAACATACATTCACAAAAATATGACACACTTAGGCAAGAATCACTAGACTCCAAATGTGAGCACTA
This sequence comes from Cupressus sempervirens, assembly GCA_028749045.1. Classification (NCBI taxonomy): domain Eukaryota; kingdom Viridiplantae; phylum Streptophyta; class Pinopsida; order Cupressales; family Cupressaceae; genus Cupressus; species Cupressus sempervirens. Next base: position 416,419,641 of record CM053786.1, read on the forward strand.
AAAACATATATTATTGCAAAATAACAACGGTCTTGATTACATATTAGAATCCTATATTTATAAGAAATCATCTCCTCAATTTGTGTTGAGTGTGAGAGATATCTTCATGCAATCATATGCTTCTAATTTAATAAAACAAACTGATTATATACAAACTGACTATCTAACTGGTGCTTAGTAGGATTCCATCCATTTTTATATCATTAATTGGATGCATGAGCCTTTACATGTCATTAAACAAAGAAATTATGAGAGAATAAGAAGAAGAGAGCCTTTAGTTGATGTAGAAGTGTCTAGAAGTGTCAAAAATAGAAGTTCAACCTTCATTGGGCATCAACTAGAGTTAAACTATTATCAAAATGCATTTTTGATGCATGGAAAGCTCTAATTTTGGAACTAGCAGTTAGCTTTTGGTGCACCTCTTGAAAAGTCCACCATAGAAGAAGTGCACCTATCACACCAACACAGCTTTGGCTTCTTCAAAATTCTTCCAACACATTGTTGCAAAAAGTGCACCAGCACACCTGGCACAGTAGCACACCTAGCACACTAGCACAACAAGGCACCTTAGAGGTCCAAAAATGTAAAATTTCACTGAGTGTCAAAATGGGAATTCTGGCTTCTAATTTTTGTTCCCCTTTATACTAGAGCTATGTCTGGGTATTTTCCCTTGAATTTATCAATAATCTCAGTGACCTATGTTGCATCCAGTAAATCTAAGACATTATATTTATCTTTGACTTTCTACTTGTAATTATCCACCTCAATACGGGTTTCTGCAAAATCCTTGATATAAGCTCTAGCAAAGCTTCTTCTATCCTAAATGCTTGTCGAATATCTTCATGATTGGAAAATTCATCAAAAATCTTCTAGAATCTCCAAACCACTACCTCTACTAGTACTAACTTTTCCCATGCATCATCTTCAAAAATATCCAAACATGTGTCACTATAATGTCTCTCGACTTCCAAAATTTACTCTCGAGCTTTGTCCTTGAGCCTATGGATCTCCACACGTAATGACTCCATTACTTTACTACAGTTTGCAATCTTCCCAATCCAATCATATATCTTATCTAACTCCTTAGCTATATATACATCCATGATCATTTTATACCTCTGGCCTTTAATTGCCTATAATGCTTGTAAATCCTTTCCCCAAGTATGCACCTCATCCATCAAGCCAAAATCTTGGTTCAAAATTGCTACTAACTTATCTGCATTATCTTGCATAACATGCAATAGCTTCAAATCACCCTAGATAATTAGTATTCCCTTCTCCTCAAAAATTTCTTGCCATTGTTGACAGGCATTCAAAAATGAATCTAATTGCACCGCTCCCCTATCTCTCCTTCAAACAACAACTTTCAAACTCTCCTCAAGGTTAGTAGGATCCAAAGAGCCAAGAACTTCACTCAAATATCATTTTAAGACTTCATTTTTTCACTAACCTATCACCAACTCTTCCCCATCCTATTCTAGGCTCTTCAAAGCTTCCTTCATCCCTGTAGTGACCATAAGCTTCATAGTTTCCAAGGTTGGCTTCCCAAGCATGAGCTCCCAAATCTGATAATCTCATGGAGTCAGTTCTTCAACATTTGATTGTAGAGGAGGAAGAGCTACATGAGCCAAATCATCTTGATTTGAATCACTCATAATGAAGGCTAATGGTCATGCTTCCCTAGGAGGTGAATCAAGTCTTCTTAGTACTTCAATTAGTTCCATTCTATCCTCCTCTTTGGTAGTGAACTGTTGCTTCTTGTTTCTAATTACTTCTTTTTCAAAGCCACCTTAGAATATGCTGTGCTAGGGACTTTCTTTTTGAGGATGAAGAAGTTTTTTTGGCTACACTCTTTCCCTTATCGCTCCTCTCTAGGGTCTTTTCCCTTTGTGAAGGCTCCTCATCCACAATCTCTAATTCTGTTGAGCCCAGAGTTCACACCTCTGTGTTTTGGGAAGTTTTTTGAGGCTATTCACCTATTTGTCCCTCTTTTGACACTTCATCAATGGATACTTGTTGTAGCTCTTCCTCATGTTCTATTTGAACCTACTAAATTTTTGTTCCTAGAGGAGTAACTGATCCCTTGTCAACACAAAATGTAACCTATAACTAGGATGTGGACGTAGGAACTATTTTGAGTCCCTATGACTCGAGGGGCATCTGAGTCCAATCCTCTTGTTGAGGCTGATTGGTTGGCATATCTTTGATATTATCCCCAACCAACTTATTTCCCATGGGTATAAAGTCAAAATTTGACATTTCAAAGACATCAGTGCCCTCAACCTACTGTTCATCTGTCCATTGTTGCATCTCATCCTCTAATGTAGTGGTTTGTAGAGGTTCATCTGGGATAGATGGATTCATAACCATAGAGCTTCTTCTTCATTCTTATTCTATTGCTATGGTTAGCCTAGTCCTTTGAATCAGTGGCAAATTATCTTCTTCATCCTCATCACCCTCTTCTTCTTCTTTCAGGATAGGTTTTGGCATAGATAGAAAAGGGATTGCTTTCTTAATCACCTTTTGTCTCCTCTTCACCAGAGTCTTAATCTTTCTTCTTTTTGGCACTGAGGGGGATGCCTATTCTACTTGCTAAGGTGGGGAAACCTCTTGAACCTCAACCTTTGCTTCTATTTGGCCTGGTGCAACTGGTGGCACTTGAGGATCATCCTGGGCTTGTGCGGCTTCAGTATTCTCTGGACCTTGTATGTTTTCTTCTCCTTACCGTGGAGGTGTCAAGATTTCTCCCTCTTCAAGTTCAACTCTCTGAGGAGAAATTATTTTCCCCTTGCCTCTTCCTCTACCCTTCTGAGCTTAATAATATCCAATCAGTCTGTCAAGTTGGTGTACCATTTTTGGCCTTACTAGTGACTGAGCTAAAAAAGTAGGGACAATGACCTTCTTCCCTCTACCTTTGGCTAGACGGGCTTGTGCATGAATGATAAATATTTTAGGAATTGAATCAAGCTTGAATGGTTTCTTAATCCAATCTTGTGTCATTTTAATGACATGCCTTGCCCTATGTTTGATGTTAGAATTCTCTTCTTTATCAACCTCAACATTCATAATTGGCCTTTCACCAATCTTATCCCTGTTGAACAAAGGATCAAGTAACTCCTCTGAGTATTGCTGTAATATCTTCAATGGAACCTTTATTTTCAAGGCCTTTTTTTCCAGATACAAATTCATCCTATAATAATCCCTTATCTAGATATTGTAGTCATTTGTTGCATTCATCCAATGATCTTCTATGGCTTCCTCGTGTTGAAATGTTTTACCCGCCAAATATTGTACTCTCCCAATGTTATCAAAACATGTCTGCAGAGAATTGTACTCTTCTAAGGGATATTAATCCCATTTTCACTCAAAAGAAGAGATATCCTAGTATCAATCTACTTGGAAAGGTCCTATGGTCATAGGCCACCTCCAATAGGTTTTATGCTACTTTCTAACTCTGTCATATGTAGACAAGAGTTGTTAGGAAGTCTCTAGGAGAACAAGTCTATCACTGGGATACCTCAGAAGCTTCTTGGGGTTAATTTTTGTACCTCCTACCCTCAAATATGTAAGTGTTATAAATTGAATGTAAAAAGCCCCAACCAATAAAATCCATGCCACTGCATCATCTGACAATCTCTTCACATAATATCCTTCTATAAACTGAATTATGGCAAAGATGAAAGAATAATTCACAATTCTATATTATTTTCTTTGTTTTGAGAGCTTCTTATTTACAAGTTGAGGATAGATGATATATATGTCCATGCATTAGGATCCTAGATGCTACCTCTCTTGTATAGCCCTAGATAGTTTGTCACTCTTGTGGCCAACAAGTAAACTAAATATGATGTCATATAGAATTTCCTTTTGTTTTTTTTTGGTACCAATTTTTTACACATATTCTCACTAAGAGTGGAAGCCCAACCTAGTGGCATTTCTACTTTCTTTATTATTTTAATAAAGTGCACCATAGAGATGTTCAGGTGTCCAACTACTAGTAGACCCATAACTCTACTCAAGAGTATGATCCAATATCCAATATCTTCTTTCATGTACCCTCTAGACATGTCCACTTTGCTAGTTTTCTTTCCCAAAGGAGTCTCCTCTATGAGGTATGATGATTGAATGATTTCAGAGGCCTCCTCAATGTGTCCTTGAAACCACCTTTCTACTTGCTCATAGGTGAGCTTGATGAACTGATCTGCCCATGGGAGATGGAATACTTTGACAATATTCTTTGGGTAGAGATCAAGAGAAATTTCTCTTGTTATGCTCTTTACAACCCTCTCCTTAGGGACAAAGTGTTCTGCAAGTGTCATAATGAGTTTCAAAGATTACACTGACATCGGGTGTGATGCTACATTGACGAGTACTAATTTGATGAGTGTGGAGACCATTTGTGACCTCTTGGTAGGTTTGTAACAAATCTTCAAGAATTCCTCCAAGTCTGTATGTCCCAAATCTGTATCCATATTCTCTAAGTTGTCATCCTAAAAGCATGACTTTGTTGGAATGCCTTGGAACTTAAATACTACAAGCTTTAGTGCCATTTTCTATCCAAGGGAAGATCAAGAAGATGCCATTATATTTGGACAAAAAAATGCCTATTAGTTTGGTTTTGAGGATGCATGGTTAATTCTCACCCTAAAAATATCTTGAAAAAGATTAGATGCTCTAAAAACACCAAAAAACCCTTTAAAAAGCCTTGGAATAAAAAACTTAGTGCACCTGGTACACCTGTTAGATGTGCCTGGTGCACTCTCTTTACCAAGAAAACTTAAATAATGATGTGCCCATCAGTGCACCCAATGAGGTGCACTGATGTGCGCCTCATTTGACTTAAGCTTTATTTATTGTTTAAGTTTTTAAAGTTTCTTTACATAGTTACCAAGGTGCACAGTAGTGCACCTAATTAGGTGCACTACTGTGCACCTAATTTGGTGTGCCAGTTCACACCCAAATTTGGAATATGTTAATTTTTTCAGAATGGCTGGGAGGGTGTACAGTAGTGCACCAAGTTAGGTACACTACTATGCACCCCCCTTTCTTAAGGGTTTGTGTTTCTTTTGTAGGGGGCATAGATGAGGATACAGACCTGAGCTAGAAATAGAGCTACAATCGAGGAGAAGTCAAAGAGAAAAAGACAAAGTGAGGAGGGAGGGGATCCCCCCTATAAATAGACACTACAGACATTTGGCACAGCTGTGCAGCTGTGCCAAAATGTGCTTTCAAAGCAATACCATAGGAATTTGGTGCAATAGGCACATCAATTAGGTGCACCTACTACATAATTTTTACAATTTTGATTTATTCTTTATCAAAACTTTGTCTTTTGACAACTGGGATTCCTGGATAGGACTTGGACGTGAACCAGGCTCTAAGTGAGACCTCAAAATGACTCAAACCCTAGACTAGGGCTCCAAAAAGTCGAAAAATAAAATAAGGGGGTCTCCATTTTTGATTGAAATGGGGCATGCATTATGGAACCACAACATAAGATATAAAATAGTAGCAGAGATTATATCATTGGGGTGATACAGATTTTTGGAGATACATCATTGAAGAAAGCAGTAAATAGATATAGATATCAACCAAGATAGAGCATATCATATGAAAAAGTATTAAATACCGTGCATTGAAGTTAGAGAGAAGCATAGATTTTGGATACAAATCAAACACATTAACTCAGGAGGAGTTATCAACTTTGAGGTATATAGGTTATTAAATTTTTTTTGAAACTTTGAAGTTTTGCATATAAGCCAAGTCCTAGATACATTATGCTCGAGAATTTAAGGATGATATTGTATATTTATGTGTTTTTAACACTCATGTCAAAGGGGGAGATTTTTGATCTCAGATTGGTTTTGACAAGTAAGTGTCAACGCACTTAAGCCATTTACTTAGTTCATGTCGAACTAGTAACATATGCTGAGAACAACATGTAAATATTAGACCATGCTAAGTTGTAATGAGTGCCGAGTCACTCATATGCCAAGTCACTCAGGTGCCAAGTAGGTAGACCATGTTGAGTGATTCAGGAGCTAAGTAAATAGTGGATGTCAAGCAATTTAGATGCAGAGTCACAATATATAGAATAGTGCATGTCGAGCATCAAATACTTCATATGACAAGTAACACAATTTTGAAATACTTGTTTGTAATGGCACAAAAAATTATGCAAACCATTTTTGAGCTAACTTAAAGATCAGATTTTGATATCTTGGAGATAAGGACGAATCTCTATTTGGATTCCCTATGCAATTACATGCAACTAATCAGAAAAATGGGAAAGATTAAGCAACAAAATGGATGAATCTCAACCCTAGATTTATACATAACCCTAAGCCACAAAAGTCTTCTTAAGGAGGATGAAAATCCTAAACTTAGAGAGGTTTTTAGAAAAGAATTGGAGGAGCAAACAAGATAGGGAGCATTCAAGGTGACTTAGATGAAAGAGTGAACTATAGAATCACTTAGAGAAGAATAGAGGATAGAGAAAAGGATACAACATTGATCCATCTAATTGATAAGGATCAAGAAAGACATTGATTAGAGGTGATATGTTATCAGACAAGCAAGTGCCAATCATAGGATCTATCCTGAGACATTTTAATATGTGATTTTAGTTAAATCATTATAAAGTAGTCCTAACAGGCTGTATGCAATCCTTTAACATGGTGCTTACTTAATTGTAAGTTTAGGTCCTCTAACAAGGCACACTTCTAACAGGGTGTTAGAATCCTCTAACAAGGTAAGACAAACAATCTTTGTAAGCCTTTAATAGGGCAGACCTTTAAACATTGTAACCTTCATTGGGTACACTTTATTGCTGTAATAGTGAAGATTTGTGGGTGTTATTTCCACCCTAGTTATGCCTTCTCACTTGGAGGGTTTCTGGGTAATCATATATGGTGTTATGTGTGTGAATGTTTTAACTACATATGCTTTACATGTTATTTTAGTTTACTTGTGAATGCATGTGATGAATGAATGGTGAAAGTTCTTATGGTCAAATTTTGAACTATTGATTCACCCCCCCTCAGAAGTTCATCTTTCCTATTGTAATTCCAACGCTAATCCTCTACTAGCTATAGTTCCAAGTGTTTCTTAATTGTATCTTCCATTGCTATAGCTTCATACCTCATATTTCCTCTAATGATTCAACACTTATCATTTTGGCTCAAACTATGTCATCTTTACAACACAACTTGCATCCTTGACTTAAAACAAGTTTAGTATTCCTACATGTGATATGGGAAGTCCTTTGTCTCGATATATCATTCGTACTCTTGTTTGTCACCAAGTCGATATGCCTCATCTTGAGAATTACAATGGTAAGGGAGACCCTGTTCAATCATGTTAAAACATTTGAAATCCTTTGTAGTGATTATGCTCATGACCGTAGGATTTTAGCTAAGTTGTTTGCTATAACCTTTCATGAAAAGGCCTTGCAATGGTTTTTTCCCTTTCCTCCTTATTTTATTGATTCATTTCCACAACTTGCCAATGCTTTTATTTAAAAAATTCAAAATATTTTTGGCCCACAAGTGTCTTTGACTAATTTGATGCATTATAAACAAAGTGCTAAGGTAATATTGATAGACTTTATTGGTAGGTTTAACTTTATTGGTAGGTTTAAGCATTTGCATGCTCAGATTTCCTATCATGTTCCTAGTATTGATATTTAATGCATGCTTATTTCAAATTTACAAAAGGATATTAGAGATAAGATTTTTCTTATTGAATTTACCTCTTTTCAAAAAATTTGTGCAACGCTTCATCATTATCAATTACAAGTGAGTCAATTTGAGAGAAAAACTCCAATGTCTTATGTTCCTTTTGATAAAAGTGGTGTTGCTCCTAATCCAAACAAATTTCAAAAATTTAACAATTATGTCAAGATAAAAAAACAAGAAAATGCAATTTCTAATGAAGTTACTATTGCATCTCACAATGCCACTTTTGCATCCACTGATTTTTGATTAATCATATGTTTATTCCTCTTTCGAAATCTTTACATTCTATTATGAATAGGTTGTTAATTGCTAATATGATTACTTTACCTCTAATTCGACCTCTTTTACCTAATATAATTGGATCTGAATCCTTTGATCCTAAATTTTTTTGTCAATATCATCATTAGAATGGTCATGATACCGAGAAATGTTATTCTTTAAATATAAGGTTCAATATTGAATTGACTCTAATGCCTTCTCCATTGATAACTTTGATGGTAATGGGAAAACATATGTTTCTCCTCCTAATCAAAATCTTCAAATCTATATGAGTCTTTTACCTCAACATGATACTAATACCATTACTCAACCATCTTCTATAGATATTGTGTATGACTCAAAGATGGATGATCTTAATCACATTGTTAATCAGTTGGAGCATGTTGTTCAATTTTTATTTCCACCTCAAGCTCAGATTCAATCTCAAGTTTTATCTCAACCTCAACTAAGATCTAAGCCTAAATTGAAGACTCAACCTAAACATTGACAAAAACTTAAGAATAAAAGAGCTTAGGAACTTTTGATTACCTTTGATGATTCTGAGACTATTAAAGCTCGTGATGGTTCCCTTTATATTTATTATGCTAGGATTTCACACATACCTACTCGTGGTTGTCTTTTTGGTCTTACATCATTAGTTAATGCTATTACTAAAGACAATATTTTTGTGAAAAGATTGCAACATGATTCTTATGATATATATGATGTGTGGATTCAAACTTGTAATGGTTTTCTTTATCTATCATTTGGTTCTATTAATTTACCGGTTGAACTTTGTGGAAAATTTGTGAACACTACCTTTGTTGTTGTTCCTATTTTTGATCAGTTTCAAGTTAAGCTTGGTTTGTCATAGTTAAATGCCATGCATGTTGTTGCTTCACCTATCCATAAATGTCTTTAATTTTTTCATGATGAAGAAGTGAAGATGTTTAATCATCATTTATATCACACTTCTAGGCCTAGGGATTGTGCTACACTTGACTTCTTTTGGCCTTCATTACCTAATTCATGTCCTTCTTGACCTGATCATCTTTTCCGCTCATATCATGCCTATAAGAATCATAAGATTCTCAAGTTAAGATTACCTCCTATGGATCTTAATCATGGTCTTTTGCCTATACCTTCTATACCTCCTTTATCTATGGCTTCTACATCTGTTAATCAAGCTCCTCCTATTTCTTGTTCATCTACTAATAATCCTATTAGTCCTCCTATAAAACTTGTGAAGGATCCAATAATTACTCCTCCTAGTTCTCAACACATTTACAACAAGACAAAACACAACCAATTTGCTAATGAACATCGTAAGAAGCATCATGCTCAAGCTAAAGCTCATAATTCTATTCTTCAAAAATATTTAGCTTCTTTGGATACAACTATACATGATGTGTTAGAAGAAGTTGTTACTAATTGATGCCAAGATGCATGATTTTGATTATTCCATCCATATTTTAGATCCTATTTTGATTAATCTAGATGAAGAAGATACTCTTGATGATACTGATGATGTTAATGATAAATATGACACTATTGACATTGACATTAATTTACCTAATATTCTTTCATCATAATTGACACTTACACCTAGTATCGAACATTATGATTCTCAAGAGGATCCTTATTTGGAACTAGCTATTATTCCTAGTATATTGGATATAGTTCCTCTTGCGGGTTACCCACCTTCCCAAAATGATATAAAATGAGATGGGGAGAGTAGGTGGCATGCTTGATTGGTGTTTCCTTCATGGTAACCCTTTTGTGTGTTTGTCTATTGTATTGTGCTTCTCCTATGATGTGTTTGCTAAATGTTGTTAGATTCTTTTATAAGATCCTTGTTTCTCTGTTGGTTCAAGGTGATAAAAGAATCAAACCTCTTGTACTATTCCTCTATATGTATCTTTATTCTTCAATATGTTGTTTCATGTTATGTTGTACCTGTTCTATTGTTCATAAATGTTTTGTCATGTAATCTACTTGGATCTGTGACTTGGTAGCACTGATTTTTTTCTTCTCCAATTTATGGTCTGAAAAGATTCTTCTTTGTATCTCTTATGTGATCTTTCTTCCTTTGTGATTGTAGTTTTAATTTCTTTGGGGAATGTTCTCAATTCATTTGCAATAATATTATATGGGTGAAAGTATGGATTTGTGTCACCTTTGGGGCTAACTTTGAAGTTCTGGTCAGACCGGATCTGGTTGAATGGGTTCTGGGGGGACCTAATCTGGCCGAAAACACGTAGCATCGACTATGTACCAAGTGGCATGTACAAACTGGCATGGATCTAGTTGAAAGGGATTTGACCGAAAACCCATAAATTTTATAACTTGCGAAAAGAAAAATCCACTTGTTTTTTTCATCAATTGAACTTTCGAGAACTGTGGAGCGGGAAAAGCTACAAGAGACATTTGACTGGATCAAACATGTCAGCAATTCCCCCTAATTTTTTAATATGTTTTATGTTTTCTTAGGTAGAAATATGGTTTTTAATGTGAATAATATGTTTTATATTTTATTTTATGTTTTCTTAGGTAGAAATATGGTTTTTAATGTGTATTTTTAATGTAGATTATTTTAAAGATTTCAATTTTTTTATATTATCATACGTTTATATTTTTAAGTACTCTAATATTAGATGAAGTTTAGAAAATGTATTGAAATTTAGTGAAACTTAGAAATTATTAGAGAAATTGTAAAATATTATTTATTGAAAATAGTATAAAAGTATATAGAAAATTTAGATTCAATTAGTTTATAACAGTTAGAAAAATTTGAAACTTTATAAAATATTAGAAAATTTAGAAAATATTAGTACTTTTTGAAAATATTAGAAAATTTAGAAAATACTACAACAACTAGAAAGTTTTGAAACTTTAGAAAACAATAGAGAAAAATTATTAAATATATAGAAAATTAGTTAGATGTAAATTAGAGAATTTAAATATTTTTATATTTTTATTTTGTTTTTATTACAAATCATTAGAAATTTTTATAAAAGTAATGATTTAGAAACAACTGAAAACTAGCAACTAAAACCATCAGATTGAACTAAATCAGACTTTACCTCTTACCGTGAACAGAAATAAATTCTAATTGAAACCATAACATTGAACCTTAAGCAGGAGAAAATCTTAACATTAAATGTAATTAAATCACAACATTAAACCTAATCAAATTCTAAATAAAACACTCACATTGAATCAAATTAGACTCTATCTCCCATATTAAACTTTAAATCCAAATATGTTGACCTAAACTACTCTCTAAACCCTAAATTGCTCTCTAAACCCTAAACCACTCTCTAACCATATAGTCTAAAAACCTCTCTCTCTCTAATCTGCTCTCTAAACCCCATAATTCGTAGCATAACTTGATCTCCCACTTCTAAACCCCATCTCTCTAAACCCTAAATCACTCTCTAACCCCAAAACCCCATCTCTCTAAATACTAAATTGCTTTGTTACTCCTAAACCCCATGTTTGTAAACCCTAAACCACTCTCTAACTCCTAAACCCCATCTCTCTAAACCCTAAACCACTCTCTAAAACCTAAAATACTCTCCAACCCCTAAACCCCATCCCTCTAAACCCTAAACTGCTCTCTAACCCCTAAACCCCATCTCTCTAAATAGTAAATTTCTATGTAACTCCTAAACCTCATCTTTGTAAACCCTAAACCACTCTCTAACTCCTAAACCCCATCTCCCTAAACCCTAAACCACTCTCTAACCCCATTTAATCCCTAACCTAACTTCATCTCTCCCACCTCATCTATCTCTCTCTTACATAACTTCATATATATACCTCTCTCTCTCATAACCTCATCTATCCCAACCCTAACCCATAATCCCTACCATAACTTCATCTATCCCCTCTATCTCTCTTTAACTCCTAGACCCTATCTTTGTAAACCCTAAACCACTATCTAACTCATAAAACCCATCTCTCTAAACCCTTCATTGCTCTCTAACCCCATTTTATCCATAATGTAACTTCATCTCTCCCATCTCATCTCTCTCTCTCTCTCTCTCACTCTCTCTCTCTCTCTCATAACCTCATCTATCCTAACCCTAACCCATAATCCCTAACATAACTTCATCTCTCCTCTCTCTCTCTCTCTCTAACTCCTAAACCCCATCACTCTAAACCCTAAACTGCTCTCTAACTCCTAAAATCCATTTCTCTAAAGCCTAAACCACTCACTAACTCCTAAACCCCATCTTTGTAAACCCTAACTTCATATCTCACTCTCTCACTCTCTCATAACCTCATCTATCCCAACCCTAACCCATAATCCCTAACATAACTTCATCTCTCCCCTCTATCTCTCTCTAACTCCTAAACCCTATTGCTCTAAATCCTAAACTACTCTCTAACTCCTAAACTCCATCACTCTAAACCCTAAACCACTCACTAACTCCTAAACCCCATCTTTGTAAACCCTAACTTCATATCTCACTCTCTTACTCTCTCAAACCCTCATCTATCCCAACCCTAACCCATAATCTCTAACATAACTTCATCTCTCCCCTCTATCTCTCTAACTCCTAAACCACATCACTCTAAACCCTAAATTGCTCTCTAACTCCTAAACTCCATCGGTCTAAACCCTAAACCACTCACCAACTCCTAAACTCTATCTTTGTAAACCCTAACTTCATATCTCTCTCTCTCTCTCTCTATCATAACCTCATCTATCCCAACTCTAAATCACTCTCTAAAACCTGAAACAAATGTAATGTAGTTAACATTTCTTTATATGTTGTACAATAGGTTTGTTTAGAAAGATTCATTTAATGTGTTTTGATTCAATCAGTTTATATAATAATCTATGTATATATGTATATGTATGCATGTGCATATCTCTATTATCATCTATCTAGTTTTGTTTGTTTATATCTTTCATCATTTTAGCATCAGGGGTATTGATTCTAGAGAGGCTAGTGTACATGGTCATCCTTGTAGTGGTTCATCCCATAGATCGACTACTAGTAACCAAGATAGGGAGACATTATTTAGTGATACTATTCAACACTTACAGAGTGCACTTGATACTATTGATCAGAATCTACAGGCTTCACCTACCCTACAACATAGGGATAAGGTGATTACCATTAGAGATGAGCTTATTAGCATGATGCACACTACTAAGGGTTTTAACCCTTATGATAGTATTAGTTTGGACACTTTTTATAGTGCTCTATTCCATTCTATTGGTGGTGGTTTGCGATGGAGGGAGGTAGATGAGATGGTTGTTGCTTGTTTTTGCACCCCCACCAAAATTTGAATTCAAATACAAACCCCACCCAACGGCTAGTTCCCAGAGTTAATATTATTTTAAATGGCATGGAAATATCAAAAATTTGAACGATAAAACCTTATGTTTTATTTCCACCAGCCTGCAACTTTCCGTGCCATTAGATCTTCTATGATCTACAGTTCCTTGCTTCCCCGCATTATCAAGATGCACAACCCTTAAATAATGTGGGAAAGCCTTTTTGCGACGCATGGCAGTTGGGTTCGTGTTCCTTCTATGGGCTGCAGGTTGGACAGGTGGTGGCTTGTTGGGTGATGTGACACGCTCCCCTGCCCATAGGTGGTTAATTATGTTGTGTTCCATGTTCAGTAACAGTCATGGCTTTTGGTGCAACGGTAAATGGGATTAACAATTGGTATCAGAGCCTGGTTTTGGCTTGGTCATGGGTTCAAATCTTCTTGATGCCTTCTCGACCCATGTAAGCACCTGGTATGCGCATCGAGGGGGAGATAGCACCAAAAGCCATGACTGATAGTGAACATGGAACACCACATAATTAAACACCTGTGGGCAGGGAAGCGCGTTGCATCACCCAACATGGCTGAGCTAGCAGATTAGTTGGTGCCTGTTTCCCCGCATTTTGAGCTTTGTCAGACCTTCTGACAATGCAAGAAAGTGGGTTGTTGACATGTGTCAAGATGATGTCACGGTAGATGGTTGCAGAGATCCATAAAGTACAGGTTACCAGCACCGTCAGATCTCCCCAGATCAAGGGCTGGCACTTCCTCGCATGATGAAGATGTGAGAAAATTAAATAATGCGGGGAAGCGATTTGGTGACACCTATCTCAGTTGACATCATGGCCCACTTTCTCAGGATGTATTGACAACTTGTCTTCCATGGCAGTTGTCAGATGAGTCAGAGTATGATGAAGACATCTCATTGGCCCATCTAGCTTACCAGATATACAGTTCTATAGATCTTTGAGCACCGTCCGATGTAGGCTGATCTATGGTCCCCACTTCCTCACATTATGGAGATGCAAGAAAATTAAAAAATGTGGGAAAGTGGGTGGAGGGCACGTGTCCTAGATGACAGCATTTGCCTGCCCTCCTCGCAGGAAGATACTAGATGAGCCCTCACCGTCTGATGTGATCTGATCCACAACTGAGACTTTCCTACAAAATCAAGGTGCAGGCAAGATAAATATTGCAGGGAAGCAGTTTGGTGACACGTGTCCCAAGTGATGTCATAGTGGATGTTCTTAGATATTTAGAAAGTACAAGTTATGTTCACCGTCTGATGTAGGCAGATCAAGGGCTAACGCTTTCCTGCATTATCAAGATGCGAGGAAATTAAAAAATGCAAGAAAGTAGGTAGCTTCCACGTGTTTTTGCGGGACCAGTTTCTCTGTGGATCACTAGTTGGATGCCATGTGTTTCCAAGTGTGTTATAGATTGCTAGGTAATGCTAGGTGTGCTGAAGGCAAAGCGCAGGAAGCGACAAGTCTTCACGATTGTTAGATTAAGGAAGATCCATGACGGGCACTATCTCGCTATGAGAAAGTGCTCGGAGGATATGCATAGCAACATAGCACCTAGGTGACACGTGTCTTCACGAGTCTAGCCAAGATTGACAGATAGGGGCTGGTAGTTATGTTGTAGCTATCGTGGTTAGTGAAGAAAGGCATGGTCAACTGTGGGGAGACCTATGAGGTGGAAAAATGAGGTAAATTGATTGGTCCATGTGGCTCATCCTGGTGCCAGGGTTATGTTGACCTACTAATCATGTTGATTCATGAGCCAGGAATAGGGGAAAGCGAAGATTTTACACAAATTGGATCTTCATGATCGTTTCCAACCACCAGGAAATGAATGCTAAATGCGGGAGAACACTCTACCACCCTGATCCGATCTATCTACCTGGTCAGAATGGCTTAATGGCAATGTTTCTATCTTCTCAAGGCATTATTTGACAGTAAGATAAGATTTTCTTTAGATGTGTTCCATGATTTTTCCCTACAGGACTTAATGGCGGTGGTTGCAAGATAGTTTTAGAGGGAAAATCTTAGTTATGCCTACACTATAAAGGCAATTTTTTTAGATTTTGTTCGGGTCGATCCTTCTCTGACTTTTCTCTGCTATTGCTCTACAATTTAAGTGTAAAAATTCCCTTTGCCTCTGAACTGCTTGAATTCTGCCTTATCTCCTTCAGCCATTGGTGTGAAAGTGCAAGAACTCTTTTCCTCTCACTGATGTTTTGTAGAGATCTATAATCTGCATGACTGTATCTCCTTGGCCTATGAATGATAATATAAGTGAATCTCTCTTCCTTGTGTCATTCATCTTGGTTTTTTGATCTGCATGTGATTATTAGATTAAAGCAAGTCTGAATGTGTATATCCTTAGTTTCGTTCTGGTTCAATAGTGCATATATGGGCATAGATTGGTCTGAACATTCTATTTTGGTGCATCACCTCTTTAGATTAGATTAGGTAGATTTGCTTTCATGCTCTCCTTCTCCCTTTTCCTCTCCAAGAGTAGTTAGGTGCATCCTGATAATAAGAAGAAGTCGGCCTTCTTCAGAGACTCAACCTCAAAGTTCAAGTCCCATAGCTTGGAGGTTGTTTCCATGTTTCACTAGGTTGTCCTCATGCATAGGCTTTGGACAAGGGTGCAAACCTAAGTGACAACAATGGTCTCAATGAAGAGTGTCAAGAACATGTTCCCACATTATCAACCTTTGAAAAAGGTCAGAGGGTACTGTGCTACGAGGTGTACTGATCCATTCATGGAGCCTTTCATGTATCCTCGTTAGTTGGCCGCACATCACATGTGGCCCCAAAAGGATGAGTTCCCTTTATATTTATGCAAAAAATTATTTGCAGAATTTCATCTTCATTAAGATGTTGATTAAATTGATATCCCTAGGCATGCTGTGCAGACTTAGGGAAGGTTCACAGATAAATTCAGACACATAGATGCTCCTGCGCCCATTAATAAATGGGCATTGATTGGTCCAAACCTTTTGGTGATGCCAAAACATTTGGAGTTAGCTACAACTGGAGATAGAGTGATAGATGATACATGTAGATGTTTGTATGATAGTATCGCCACTATTGCTATCCAGGTGTATGAGATGTCTTATGACCGAGTGCACTGATACATGACACGACCACGATCTGCATATGTAGGTGGTCACACTGCTGCATCATCTTCAAGTGATAATATGTATCGTGAGGTTGACATCCCATCTCTAGTAGATATCTTCGTGGAGCCTTTAGTGGACTGCTTGAGGGCTATGAGTACATGTTTGTCCAATGACCTTCTTTCATCCTATTGAGCTATACAATTGTTGACCAAATAGCCATTTAGTGTGGTGCCATCATATGTGGATGGTATCATTAGAGGTACGTCAGAGACACAGGGTGGTCAGGGGTAGGAGGACATATATGTTGCAACTACAGCTCCACCACAGACCATAATTAAGAAGGATGCAACCCCCATACCGAGGTAGGTTTCACCCACCACGACTTTCATTTTTCACAAATATGCTCACGGATCCCACACTTGACATCAGAGATGTGACCTTTAGTGATATAGACTTGATTGAGATATGTAGGCATGTATTTGTGATGACGAAGGAATATGGTGACTTGCAAACACCTATACATCCTGTGCAATAGGAGACATAGGTAAAACTTTACAAACATATCTATTTAATTGGACCTATAGATCTTATATTTAAAACTTTAGTAAAGTATAACTTGTGACATATTTTTTTCATCTACTACATGTAGACTGCATCTGCAACTTGTGAGGGTGGAGATGGACAAATAGCTATCGACCCTAGTCATCCTAAGTCGTAGGTAAATTTAATTATACTTATGTTATTATTTAAATTGAATTTGTACACACGTTCATGATACATTTTTTCTTATATTGGACATAGGGTTCGTGATCTTGTCTTAGTCGATCACATCATGGAGGGTGATGTGATCAAGTTTGATATTCATATGTCATATGCATGATGTTTGATATTAATTTATGATGATATCACTTCTAGATTTATAGCTATGGGATATTTTACATTTACAACACACTCATATTTGACATATTTCATATTAGCATGAGCTCTCTGACCATTTGCATTTATAGCAGGCATATATGATATTTTGATGAGTTATGTGACCATTTACATTTATAGTTGACATATTTGATATTTTCATGAGTTATGTGAATGTTTACATTTATAGTTGACATATATGATCTTTTCATGAGTTATGTGACCATGTTTATATGTAGTTGATATATTTGATATTTATATTTATAGAATATGTTTTACGTAAATGTGCAAACATATTTTTTGAATATCTCCTACATTTTTATTTAGATAATTGTTAATGTGTAATAAATTTATATGTTGTATAAATTTATGAAAATATGTGTTACATTATTTTGTAGCTGTGTTGTAAAAGTGTATAGTAAATGTACATGTAAATTTAGAAATAAATATATTATTTTTTAGATAATTATTAATGTGTAATAAATTTACATGTGTTCTATAAATTAATGATAATATGTGTTGCATAATTTTCTAGGTTTGTTGTAAAAGTGTTCATAGCAAATGTACATGTAAATTTAGAAATAAATACATTGCTTTTTAGATAATTGTTAATGCACGTAATAAATTTACATGTTCTATAAATTAATGAAAATACATCTTACATCATTTTCCAGGTGTTTTATAAAAGTGTATAAATATAGAAAAAAGAAAAACATGTATAACTATTGAAAAACAATGAATGTATATATAAATTTGAAATATTTTTATGAATTATTAAACCTATCTAGATCATTCATGAAGTTACTGATACATATGGTTGTGATCCTCTTTATGTTTAATAATCTCTGACAACTTTTCATGGTCCTCAATATCTAACCTCCACTTTGGTTTGCTATGTCCTGTTTTTGGCATAATGTCAAACTAAATCTTTGTGGCTAAAACCAAGTGGCTGTAATGCAAAAATTTTTGGGCAGACATGTATTCAATAAATTGAACACCATTGTGGTCAATTTTTGTTTGCTGATACATGTGGTTGGGATCCTCTTTATCTTTAATAATCTCCAACAACTTTTCATGGTCCTTGATATCTAACCTCCACTTTGGTTTGCTATGTCTTTTTTTTGGCATAATGCCAAACTGAATCTTTGTGGCTAAAACCAAGTGGTTGTATTGCAAAATTTTTTGGCCAGGCATGTATTCAATAAATTGAACACCATTGTGGTCAAATTTTGTTTACTGATAATAGATGCCTACAAAATAAGATTTATACAAGTCATTTAGTACTCTTAATAATATAAAAAAGAAATAATTATTTACAATTAATCTATCACTCTCTAATTAGTTGTATACATCTCATAAGAGGATAATCTATACCTTCTATAACAACTGAACTAGTTGGATAAGACTGGTTATCATCATCTGTACATGGTTCACTCAACTTGATTTTCACTTTTGTGCATCTAAGTAAATAATAATCCACACCTTCCACATTTTGAGGTTCCACATTGATAGCAAAGATGTCACCTACAAATGTAGAAAAATAATGAAAACTGTGAATAAATAAATATGAAGACAAATTAATATTAAAATGAAACATGTTTGTAGAAACTCACTTGGAACAACTAAATCAGAAACACGTTCATAATCAGTTGAATGTATAGGATTATGAATGTCTATGCCATTGTCATCTTCTTCATAAGGGGTACTTCTAATTATGTTTGTCCATCTCCATTCAGAGACATAGCCAGTCACAATATTCTCGCATTGACCCATTGCATTGTTTTGAGTGTAGACATCACAAAAACATGATTTTTCTTTCACTTGAATTACTAGAGGTTTGTGTTGTCCTATAGTCATCAGTTGATGCAATCTTTTAATTCCAAAAATGGGTTGACAATTGTAAGGATTTGATCAATCAATATGTGTAACACATTAAATTGGCAAGTATCTATGTCAATAATCAAAATATTAAAGTAATCATTTCAAATAAAAATGAAAATCTTACCTTTCACTTCCCTAATTTTATTATTATTATATGTTGTATCATGAGGAGAAAAATGAGATTTACACCATTCAACAACTTGATTTTGTTTTTCTATCTTTGCATCTATTTAGGAAAGAAAATTGTAGGTCAATTTTAACAAAATATAAAAGAATTATCTAGTAGATGGTCATATACGTCAAATTTGATTAGTACATAACAATATTATACTTGAAAGTCCATGTTGGCAAAGTGCACGCTTTATAAAGGCTCTTGCTCCATCACACTCTCCTTTTCCATGAACACTTTCAAAGAAGTTCCAAAGAAACTTAACATTTCGTCTTGCATGTTGAGTTGCAAGCCAATTGAATGCTTTTGCAGATTTAAATTGCCCTAGGAAAAAAATTAAAATAAATTTATGAGTAATCAAATCTATATATAATTAATTGTTCTGTTAATTAAATATGTGCATGAAATTCTAAATTTTAACTTTCAAATACACTTACCAGCACAACCATCAGACCAAATCCAATGTTCTAAAGCATTTATCCCAGGATTTGCGAGATCATCAAAGAACATTCCAAAATAATGAGCTACATAGTTCCTATCATGGACCCTATCATCACTAAGATAAAAATAGACCTCCTTGATGATAATGTGTTCATATGGATTGGTACTTTCTACCCCATCCACCTCAAATTGTGCATGTCTATAGGAAACTTGTACAAAAATTGCAATTTGATCTGAGAGATAATATTTAGCTTGAATTTTAGATTTAAGGAAAAAAGTATAGTTTTCAGAGAAGTTTACAATTGATAGAATACATCCTTGTGGAAAACATTTTTTTGAATCTTGAAAATATTTGGCTTGTCATCTTTCACCATGACAATGCTGGATGTGTGGATAAATCATAGTTCTAAATTTATTTGTAAAATCACCATATGGAAAGTTGCTCTTCTTCAAAGCTATTTTTTAAAATTATTCTCCATTCTTTGTTTAATAGATCTCATACTCAAATCTATTCCACACAATTGGTGTTGAAACATCAATATTGTCCATTTCATATGAAATTTTTTGCAACTCTCCACAATTTGTGCATGCATTTTTTATTCATTCTACATTGAATTTATCTGACTCTTTAGCATTATCACATAACAAAGGCTTGACAAATTGTGTTGTGCTTCTAGGAATTATCACATCTGGCTTAAGTGTTGCCATAGATTTTCTAAAAAATTGCAAATAAAGATGAAACTTAACATGATTTCGACAACAAGTTTCACGTACCTTATTTATGCATACAAAACATGGGCGCAACCTCTCAAAATTATTTGGAAAATTTTCACATTTGAAAATACTTTTTTGAAAGCTTCAAATAATTCACTCTATGTTGTGTCTACAAAGTTTTTTGGATGTGCTATTTTCCTACCCGTCTCTTCATCTTTGATCTATATAATGTCTCTTCTATTGGAAGAAACATGTGACTGGCTGATCCCATATTCAACAACTTGTCTTCTAACATCTTCAAAAATTCTATCCTTTCGAGGAAGTCAAAAAATATTAACCTAGCTCTTTTCAATGTTCTCATCAAGAAAATTTCTTCTTTTTTATGTATCTTTGAACTGTTCTTCTAGATAGATTGAGCATTTCAGAATTTGCTCAATTTTTTAGTTTTGTTTTGTGGCAAGTCCTTTTTTGTAATCATAGTCATCAATTCTCTCTGTGCAACACTTAAATCAGCTACTCAACTTCTGTTATCAATAGAATTTAATGCATCTCTCAAATTATAAAATATTGTTTTTGATTAAGTAAAATAGGTTTTATAGGGATCCTAAAACTTGAAAGTTTTTACAACATATTTAAAAAAGAAATATTAAGAAAAGTCTAGCTAAAGAGAAACTGCTTATCAAAAGCCAAACCTAAACAATAGGCCCATGGCTAGGAGAGAAAAAACTACCTACACAAGGAAAATACGAGACAACAAAGTAGCACTAACTATTAGTTCTCTCTATCAAGAACCTACAAGGTCTCTGCAGCTTCATTGGTCTTCCTATCGTCTGCATCCTCCTGGTCCTAGTTCTGGGCATCCGCCTGGTCCCTGGTTTCTTTTGGATCATCCTCAGCTTGCCCAATGTCCAAGCTAGCCTTCTCCATCTTTCCTGCCAAATCTAGGACTCATAAATGATTCACCCAGACTGTTAATGTTCTCATTCAGGGCATTCAAAGTAGCGATCACCTAATTAGCTAGGTTTTGATGGGAGAACTCCATCCTTTGGACTATTTGTTCAACCTTGGTGATTCTATTCTCCTGGTCAGCATTGTGTTCCTAGATGTTGAAGTGTCATTGGCTTCTATCTTGGCTTCTCCCCTCTTCATTGTGCCCTTGGTCGATGCCAATTTTCTGGCTTCCTTCCTAGCTTATTTTCCCCTTAAGGTCTTCAATTTCATGGAATAACCATTTGATATATTGAAAGTTGTCTATCATGTTGTTCTTAGCATTTTTCAAAAAGTTAAGCCCAACTTCCCTCACATTATCAGAGGTAACGACCAAATCAGGATCAATGACTTCATCATAGTGGGCTTTGCTATTGATGTCCTCCATCACTTGGATATTCAACAGCTCCTTGACAATCCCCAATTTTGTGGTATTCAAATTAAAATTCCTCCAAGACCTCTTCCTATTTTTCATTATCACCTCCCCACTCTCTTTCCCTTGAATATCTATCTTCCCCTTAGATGGAGAGGTAGTGGGGCTAGGGCCTAGAATCTCAAGAATCTAGTCATTGGTTTCAAAAGCCTCGTCTGCTTTCCTTTTCTTGGGATTCCTCGACATATCAGCTGATTCCTCCTCCTCCTTTTCACTTTCCCTCCCCTTCTCCTCCTCCTTCTCTTCATCCTCCCCCTTCTTCTCTTCCCCCAATTCTGTATCCTCATCATCATCATTATCCTCCTCCTCCTCCTCCTGAGGTTCAGGCTTAGGGAGAATAGGGGGTAAGCCGTTGGGGCTCTTTCTGCAAGGAATGCGGGCAGAGGGAGTGACCTTCCTTTCTTCCTTGGGGGCTTTACCTTTAGAGGAAACATTGTCCTCTTCTTCCGATTTTATGCCATGCACATCCTTAGAATCCGAATTCCTAGTTTCCTCAGATGCACACCCAGTATCATCAAGGGATTTTCCCCTAGTTTGAGTCTTCATATACTCATAGACTAGGAGGAGTAATCCCTCATGAAGGGCTAGGTTAGTAGTAGGTTTCCTCTTAAAACTATTGATACCCTTGCTCATGGAGGTGAAAAGATAAAAAGGAAGAGAGATTTTGATTCCATGCCTAAAGTGATTAAGCAAAACAAAATGGTGCATTTTGATCCTATCAAATATGGGGTCCAAGGAAATATGTTCAATGATAATCCTTAGGACATACCTCCATATATTTTTAATTAACTCCATCTCATAATACGTCTCCACCTTGATGAGCTTATTCAGCTCCTTTTCATCCTTCACAAAAACCTTGACAATTTTTGTTGACATTTTCTTATCTCTGAAGAAGTTACTCCCTTTCAGAGGGATCTTCGCAACCTGAACTATCAAATCTGCATTGACATGGTGGGTGACCCCATCAATTTTGACTCTCCCATTTTTCTAGGAATCTACCATAATCTTGGTGATCCCTGCATCAAATCCATGGAGCTTCTCTAAGAATCTGGTGATTCTGCCCTTTTCCAACTTATGCCAAACTTTCAGTTTCTTCTTCTAGTTCTCCGCCTCCCCTGATGGCTCCCTCCTACTTCTCTCCCCTACCATGGTTTCCTCAGGTTCAATAAGCCCCCACCTACTCATAGTTTTCTTACAGACCTTGGCCTCCTTCAAAATGCAAAACTTGAAAATGTTTTTGAATTTATCAGTTTTAATGGTTATATTCAAGACAACTCATAAAGTGTGCCATATGTACATGCTATCATGTTTTGAAAAGAGTTTTGCATGATTTTCATTAACTCCCACTCTAACATGCAATCTTGCAAATTTTTCCATTATTAAATTTGAATTTTTTTAGTACTTCTCTTGATGCGATCTTGTAGTATTAAATTATTCACTGCTACCAAAAAGTTGTTGCCGACATGCCACATCATCACCAAATTTTTGGTGACTGCTTCATTTGCAAACCAGTCGACAACTAAATTGGCCTCCCTATACACGTGGCTGATATAGGTCTTGTTGAACTTACCCAGGTCAGAATTTAACTCCTCGATCACATTCGCAATGGTCCAAAAAGGCATAGAGTTACTATTTAGACAATTTATGATATTTAAAGAATCCCCCTCCAACTAGAGGTTCTCAATCCTAGAAGCCAAGACTAGTTTAACAATGTGACTAGAAACACTGGCTTTTGTGAAATGGTTCATCTAATGTCCAAGAGGTAGGAAAAAGCTGCAACTCCACCACCATAGCTATTTTTGATGATGCCTCCACTGCTAGTAGGGCCGGGGTTCCCTTTGGCAACCCCATAAAAATTGGCTTTATACCAATTTTCAAGGGGAAAAAACCGCCTGGCCTCCTATCTTTTCCTGTCCCTATCCTTTTTCCTTTGTCTGCTATTCCCACCTTCTTCAATATTTCCTTCCTTTGTGATGGTGAAGTTATCCTTCATTAATCCTTCAATTTTCTTAGCAATAACAAACTCAGGGGATTCCCAATCTCTAAAAATTTGGCTATTCCACTCTTTCCAAATTCCCCAGTAGAAGTGCGAGAGGGATCAGGAGCAAATTAATTGGGTGATCAAACCTAAGTGTGAACTCTTCCATTGGTTGAAGAATTCTTGAATGTTGGTCGGGGGACACCAGCTGACCCCAAAGTTTGTGGTCAGGAGGTTCCAATCTTTGGAGGAATAGGAGCAATGAATAAATAAGTGATTGACCATCTCCAAGTTGTGCTTGCATAAACTTGACCTATTGGGGATAATCTGACCTCTCTTAGCTAGATTATCCAAAGTAAGGATTTTTTCTTGCAGCAGAAGCTAGAAGAAGATGTTGATTTTTGGGGTAAGGCCAGGAGTCCATGCCTTAGCCCAGATGGGTTTCTCCATTCTATCCCACAATGAAAAATACCTAGAGGTGACAAAATATTGTCCATTCAAGTTATCTCCCCATATGACTTCATCCCTCTTGTTATTTATGAAAATAGCATTTAGGCTAATCATCAAAGATTTAAGGTCTGGAGATATCATAGACAGGTCATGCCATCTATTACCTATTCTATAATAACTGACATTCAGACCATATCTTCTTATGCATGACTCTGCCCATCTACCATAATTAGGGTGATCAATAAGAGGTCCTTGGCTCATCCAATTGTTCTACCAAAATAAGATATTCTCACCTTTACCAATTTTATATTTAGCCTTGGACTTAGCCAAGACTTTTTCCTTTAGGATCTCATTCCATATGTAAGATCCTTGAGGAATCTTAGTCTCATGAAGCAAAAAGTTGAGAGACTACCTTCTCAGGTATTTCTCAATCATAATTTCCCTCCATTATCTGAAACTCTAAAAAATGTGCCAGATCTATTTGGCTAAAAGGGCATTGTTTAGATGTCTGATTTTTTTAGTACCAAGGCCCCCACAATATTTGGGAAGGCAAACATGGTCCCAAGTGACAAGATGATATCTTTTTTTCTCTTTAACTCCTATCTAGAGAAAGTTCCTTTGAATCTTCTCCATTCTGTTAGCTTTCTTAGTCAAAATCCCAAAGAGGCTTAAGGCATAAATGGGGAGATTTTGTAATATTAATTTCACCAAATGCATTTGCCTACTTGGCTGAGGGTAGCACCTTTCCAGCCAGCTAATTTCTTGTTGAATCTATCAATGATGTTGTTCCAAAAAGTTTTTTGGGGTTTGGACCCCAAAGGCATACCAAGATAACTTGCAGAAAGGGTCCCAATACCACTTCCCAAGATACGAGAAATTTTTCTCTGTCTCTCTAGTGGAGTATTGATGAAGTAGACCGAACTCCTATCCTAGTTAATAGTCTAGCCAGAACCTCTAGTATAAGTATTTAGCAAACCCTTAAACACTCTAGCCTCCTGGATTGTAGCATCTCCCCCCAGAATAGTATCATCCATAGATTATTGTTGCCTTCACATTATCTCTAGAGTTTTTCTCATTGTTCAAACCTAACGACTCTAGGATAGGAATCATTTCTCTTTGTCTAAATAATCTAACAAATAATTGTGCTTTACCAATCAGAGATTTATTTTCAAAAAATTCCTCCCACATATTTTTTAGATGTATCTTAATTGTACTTTCAGGCATCTTGTGTTCAAATGATTCAATTTCTCTTAAAAGAGAGTCTTCATCCATCTCCATCAAATTTTCCAACCCTAATCCATATTTTCCAAATGTCCTACTACTTCCTGGAACTTCAACAAGATCTTCAACTTCAATCAATGGATCTTCAATTGCTAGCTCTATATTACATTTTTTCCATCCTTTCTTCTAGTCATCTCTAACTCAATAATATCTTTTTGCTCTTTTTGCTTTATTCCCCATTGCACAAAAACCTGAATAGAGAGCTTGATATCACCTTCATATAAAAGACTTCCAAATCCAATTATATCACCTTCATACAAAAGACTTCCAAATTCAATTACATAAATACTGGTAGATCATAGATAATTTAGAAAAGAACTTTCAACATTAGAAGGTTATTATATTTGACTGCTTGTAACACTACAAAATCTTAAGACAAGTAGTTTGCATTAAAGCATTGCTAAATTTAGATTAAACAATTTATTAAATATATTAAATAAATTAAATAATTTAACTATTTAATAAATTTAATATAGTTTTCATAATATTTTAAAACACCTAAATTCATTCTAATAATTTATTTAGATCAAATTAACTAATAAATTTTAAATAAGCAATAAATTTATTTAATTGATTTCAACACAAAAATAACTTAAAAAATCTAATTTCTAAATATTTCTTCAATAAAGTTTCATTTAAAACTTCACTTTTTTACTATTACAAATGCAATTATGAATTAAATATAATAATTAAAAAAAACTTTACCTTTAAAATAAAAAACATATTTTATTGAATTAAATATAACAATTTAAAAATAAAACTTTACCTTTAAACAAAAAAACATATTTTATTGAATTAAATATAACAATTAAAAAATAAAACATTACATTTCAAATAAAAAATATATTTTATTGGAAATACATTGAACGGTCGAAGGTGGATGGAGGTTGCACATTATACCTGTGTCTGTGTGTCGAGCTAGGGCACCTGTGCCCTAGCTCTGTTCTCATGCTCTCTGTGCATTGCGTAGGTGGGTTTTTAGTTGATTCAGGGGTGGATTTTGGGGTGGATCTCCTTGGCGGGCTGCAGAAGGGGCTATGACCCAGTGGTGGAGTCTTTGTTGTGCGTGGAGGAAGATCTACGCTTGTCTACTAGCCTACGTTGCTCTTGGGAAGTGGTCTGTGTGGTGGCGGACGGGGTGTGGTAGCTATAGTCAGAGTTGGAAGGGAGTGGGTAAAGGGAGGGGAGGTTTGCCCTCTTTCGTTGGGTGGTTTATATCAATGGATGATGCCAAGGGGGAGTCAGCAATGAAGAACCCCCACATGGATTTTCGGGCAACTTTAGGCCCTAAACTTCCAAATCATGGGATGAAGACATTCGACAATAACCTGTTCGCTTCAAATTCTAAGATGGTTGATTTGGGGCTATCAAATGGTTCAAAGATTACAAAGACCAATGGATGTCTTGAAAGGTGCAAGGAGAGGCCAAAATTGATTGTTTTGACAAAAATGATCGCAGATGATGTTGAATATTATTTGCACCATTCACTGTATTGTAAGTTTCTAGGAATGAGGGTTTCCTTGCAATTTCTAGAGGTTTGGGCTTGGAGAACTTGGGAGCTGAAAGGAGAAATGGAGATAATGTTGCTGGCAAACAGTTATTTCATGGTAACTTTTAATTGCATTGCTGATCGTAATAGGGTATTTGAGGGAGGTCCTTATTTCCACAATAAGGTCGGGTTGTTTATCAAGCCGTGGCATGCTGGCTTCAACCCTACAAAGGAGCTACCTAATTGGGTCCCAATATGGGTTTGCTTACCGAGGTTTTCGATTGAATGCTATTGAGAGGATGTGCTACATCTTTTGGCCTTTGTGCTTGGAAAACTTGTAGGGACTTCATCGTAGACCTTAGGTAAAAAGGTAATGACTTTTGCTCACATTTGTGTTGAAATTGATCTTAGTAGACCTTTACCAGATGCAATAGAGATGTGTGCAGGTTCTTATTCTTGGGTGCAGCAATTGGATTATGAAACTCTTCCTTTTTGCTGTCACCTATGTCGAGAATATGGTCATTTGCAGTGAAGATGCCCAAGATATCAACCTCGAGAATCCCATTTGACACAACCTATGAGCAAGCCTCTTGAGGTTGACAAAGGGAAGAGCATTGCTCTTGATGAGGTAGGGGCTTTTGATGGTTTTGTTCCAGTCAAGGCTCGAAATAGGAATAGGGGTTTTAAGAGGTCTTTTAAAGAAAGACAGGATGATACCTTTAATAGGTTTGAGGTTTTGGATGAGCTTAGCCAACAGGAGGTGAACCCAAGTTTAATCAATTTGGATCATGGGCCTATGGACTTAGCTCAAGATGATCCTATTATTGAGTCTATTATGGATCACCGAGAGGAGGAATGTAGGCAATTGGATGCTGATCAACAAAAGGGGACTTTGGAGGTGCAGGTACCCTTGGCCATTATTTCAACTGTAGATATAAATTCTCTGGCTATTGGCCAACACATTGGTTCTAGTTCAGAGCAAAGAGTAAGCCTCCTCCCAAACTTGGTATTTTGCAAAAAGATATTAAGAAGGGTGGAGTAGAGAAGTTGGCTAAATCTGGCAAAAAAAAAAGGATATGGAAAAGATTAAATTAGCTGGTGAAAATTTGGTGGAGTCAGGGGAAGTCAAGCCCTTGGATTCTATTTTTTCATGCTCCTTGAAATGATAGTTTTGTCATGGAATGTGTGGGGCTTGAATAGCAGTCCCAAACAAAAAGTTGTTCATGAGTTAGCTAGAAGAGAAAGCCCTAATGTTCTGTTTCTATAGGAAACTAAGTTATTTGTGGAGAGTATGCAAGGTCTAAAGCCTAGGTTATGGAGAAGTGGGGATTTCCAATGCATTGGAGCCCATGGTGCTTCTGGGGGTTTGGCTTGCTTATGGAATCCTAGAAAAATCTAGCCTCTTTGGTGGATTTCATCCAAATCCTCTCTATCCATGATTGCTACTTGCGTAGAGACGGGAGAGGTCATATTATTTTCCAATATTTATGTGCCTACTGATTTCCAGGGCAAACATACCCTATGGTCCCATATTAGGATGATTCATAGCATGCTACCCTTTCATCCTTGGATTTTGGCTGGAGATTTCAATGCTATCCGTGAGTTGGCTGAGAAGCAGGGGGGTATTGGTAGATTAGATCCTTCTACATTGTTGCTTCAAGAAAATATCAATTTCTTGAACCTTGTGGACATTAAACTAAACAATGGGCAGTTCACTTGGAACAATCGGTGGAGTGATGAGTTTTGTATTGCAGAAAGGTTAGATCGGTTCCTGGTTTCTTGTTACTGGATTAGAGGGATGTGGTCATCTTTCTCTGAGATTTTGGATTGGAGGGGATAGGACCATTGGCCTATCAAACTTGCTATAGAATCATCTTGGGTGCTTCGAAAGCCTTCCTTTAGGTTCCAACTTATGTGGCTTCGAGACTCATCTTTGAATGATTTGGTCTCAGTTTGGTGGAAGAAAGGTAGACCTGCCTTTGGCACTTTAATGTACATTTTTGCCAAGTTGCTTCAACATGTTAAATTTGAGCTCAAGAAATGGAATCGTCTACACTTTGGGAATCTATTTCATGAAAAGGCAGGGGCTCAGGCAGATTTGGATGGCATCACTAGAAGGATAAGAGAGGAAGGGGTAACTGATGCATTGCTTCAGGATGAGGCTCAGGCTATGAAATCACTGGAAGAATGGGAATTGAGAGAGGAAATGTATTGGAAAAAAAAGGCGCGAATTGAGTAGCTTCAGGAAGGGGACAAAAATATAGCTTTTTTCTTCAATTTTGTGAAAGCCAGGAGACATGGTAACTCTATCTCAGGATTGGTGAATGATAGGGGAGAGCTTTTTTCTTCTTCTCTTGAAATGTTTAGGGAGGCTGTCTAGTACTTTGAATCCCTCTTCAGAGAGGACTCGCTAGGGGGGTCTCCTGAGGAAGAGAAAATTATTTCTTGTTTCTCTTCTCTTGTGACCGAAGATATGAATCTGGAGCTCATGAGGGATATCTCGCTTGAGGAGCTTGAAGGGGTTGTTTTAAACATGAAGAGAGGAAAGGCACTAGGGCCAGATGGCTTCCTTGTAGAGTTTTTTCAAGAGTTATGGGATATCAGTAAATTTGATCTCTTGGCCATGGTTCAAGAGTCTCAACATAGTAAGCAGA
Source organism: Cupressus sempervirens (assembly GCA_028749045.1). Classification (NCBI taxonomy): domain Eukaryota; kingdom Viridiplantae; phylum Streptophyta; class Pinopsida; order Cupressales; family Cupressaceae; genus Cupressus; species Cupressus sempervirens. Next base: position 416,449,452 of record CM053786.1, read on the forward strand.
TGTTAAGAGCTCTAGATGCTACTTTCCTTGCTCTTATTCCCAAGAAGGAGGGGGCTGATAGGTTGAGTCAATTTTGACCCATCTCTCTTTGCAATGTTATCTACAAAATTATTTCCAAACTTATTGTAGATAGGTTAAAGAAGGGGCTTGCTGATTTGATCTCTGAGGAGCAGAGTGGTTTTTTTGTTGGCAGGCGAATTCTGGATGGGATTGTTATTGCAATTAAGGTCATCCATTCTATGGCCAAATCAAAAGAAAAAACAATGTTTATCAAATTGGATATGGTGCAGGCATATGATAGAGTAAGGTGGTCCTTCCTGCGACGGGCTCTTAGTGCTTTTGGCTTTGCTGAAGAGTGGATTCAATGGGTTTGGAGTTGTGTTACTTTAGTCTCTTTCTCAGTGCTAATCAATGGGAGCCACTTGGAGCTCTTTGGGGCTTCAAGGGGGCTGCATCAAGGTGACCCTCTATCCCCTTATTTGTTTATTCTTTTGGCTGAGGGTTTGGGGAGATGGATTAGGTAGAATGTGGAGGCTAGTTTTATTCATGGTTGGAGGTGGGGAGGAGCTTTACCCCCATAGACTCACTTGCAATTTGTGGATGATACTTCTTTGATGGGGTTGGCTACAATGAGGGAGGCTTCTAATCTTTGCAAGGTCTTGGATGTATACCTGGCTATTTCAGGACAATAGATTAATGAAGGCAAATCTTCCATCTACTTCTTCAATACTTTGGATTCTATTCAGCATAGGATTGCCCACATTTTGAGGTTTCAGATTGAGAATCCTCCATTGAAGTATCTTGGCATTCCCATCTCGGTGAGTAGGCTTCCCAAGGAGTCCTGGCAGGCTATTTTGGACAAATTTTGGGTGAAAGTTAATCATTGGACCCACCGCTAGTTATCCTTTGCTGGTCATGTCCAGTTGATTAAATCAGTTGTGTAGGCTTTGCCCATTTATAGATGCATGCTACAGGTTGCTCCTATGGGATTTCTTAAAGACATAGATTCTATATTGTGCCAATTTTTATGGGCGGGCTTCTTGGAGGCTTCCAAATGGAGTTTGGTTAGATGGGAAGTGGTGTGCAGTCCTAAACACTATGGGGTACTAGGTTTGAGGCAGTCATCTTTGATTGGTGAGGCTTTGGCTGCTAAGCTTTACTAGAGGTGGTGTATTGAGTAGGATAAGGGCTGGGCTTTGGTTCTTTCTTAGAAGTATCTTCTGAGGATTCCTCATCTTGATATTTCTAGGTATTCTCTTGGAGGGAAGGATTCTGTGATTTGGGATACTTTAAAGAAAGGGGCCAATCTTATAAAGGATGGGTTATTTTGGATTTGCAAAAATGGGGCGGAGGCCTAATTCTAGTCTGACTCTTGGGATGGTCATCCCCCAATCATTTCTTAGTTTCCCAACCTAGTGTTTCTTTGTCAGTGGTTTCGGGATGCTGAATGGTCTCGGGGGAGTGATTTTAAGTCCTTTTTCTCTTGTGGGTAGTTGGAAATGGCTAAATGGAAGTCCCCAGATGAATGGCTAGTTGCTGATTTATAGGAGGAGTGTGTTATGCTGCAAAATATCCTCTCTAGTAGAAGATGTTGTTCTCTCCAAGAGGATGATGTTCTTTCCTGGTCTCCCAATCCTCAGGGGACCTACACAGTTGCCTCTGGATATAGTAGATTGGTGTCTCATAAGATAGTCCTGCCTAAAGTGCAGTGGTGGAAGAAGGTCTGGAACAAGCTATCTTCGCCAAAATGCAACTATTTTATTTGGATGCTAGCTTGGAATAAGTGCTTGACTTGGGATAATATTCGGAAGAGAGGATTTCACGACCCTTCTATCTGTGTTATGTGTGGGGCTAATGAGGAGGACTCTTCCCACTTGTTTTTTCGTTGCCCCTTTACTTTGCAACTTTGGCATTTCTGGTGGGGAGTCTGGGCAGTTCCATGTGTCCATGCTTTCTCCTTGATTGAGTTTTGGTAGAGGATGGGATGCCCACCTGCCATGACTCCTTTTCTGCAGGAGGTGTGGTTTGTGGGGCCTATTTTCTTATTATGGAAGATTTGGCTGGAGTGAAATCGAAGGATTTTTGGTGGAGAATAGAGGCTTGTTCAACAAATTTGGTAGAGGTTACTGAGCATGATTCAAGAGACAGTGGAGGCTAAGTGCAAAGTGGACTTTCCTTTGGGGAAACGAGATACAATATTGGTTGAGAAGTATGGGATCTTGGGATCTTCTTTGGTCTTAACCACGGCTAAGAGACGGAGTCATGAGAAGCAAAAAATTGATAGGGTAGGTAGATGGCAACTGCCCCCCCAAGGGGTCTTGAAAATCAATACTGATGGTTCTTCGAGGGGTAATTTGGGTCTAGCTGGTATTGGCTGGATTGGTAGAGATGCTATGGGCTCAATGATTTTTATCTTTTCAATTTATGATGGGATCCAGTCTATTAACCTAGTGGAAGGTTTGGCTATTCTTGCTGCTCTTGAGAAAGCTAATGCTTTAGGATGGAGAAAATTAGCTTGTGAGTCTAACTCCCAGGTTTTGATCAACTTGATTAATGAACAGAAAGTAGCTGATGTTAATTGACAATTAGCTAGGATTGTACAACAAATTTTGCATATTAGTTCTTTGATGGAAATGGCGACTTTTGCGCATATTCCAAGGGAATGGAATAGGGCTACTGGTTGTCTAGCAAAATGGGCTTCAGAGCATGTTGATGGATGGAGAATTGAGGAATGGGAGCTAGTTCCTCAAGAGCTCCATTTGGACTTAGGGAGAATTATTGATGAGGATAGGGAGGAGAATGGTGATAGATGATGGTTTTGGTTGTTTTGCCCCTGTTTGGGTCTATTCTTTTGTTATTTCTCAGGACATTAGATCCTTGTTCTCTTTGTATTAGTGCTTTCTAATTTCTAATAAAGTTTTTACCCTCTTTATTTCAAAAAAAAAAAATCTATTTTATTGATTAAACTTTATTGAATTAAATATAACAATTTAAAAATAAAACTTTACCTTAAAAATATTAATTTTTTTTTATTGAATAAAATATAACAATTAAAAAATAAAACATTACATTTCAATTAGAAAACCTATTTTATTGTTTAAACTTTATTCAGTTGAATATAAAAATTTAAAAATAAAATTTTATCTTTAAAATAAATAAAAACATATTTTATTGAATTAAATATAACAATTAAAAAATAAAACACTACATTTCAAATAGAAAACCTATTTTATTGTTTAAACTTTATTAAATTAAATTTAACAATTTAAAATAAAACTTTACCTTTTACCTTTAAAATAAAATAATCTATTTCATTGAACCAATAAAAAAAAAATAATACATTTCAAAACCTATTTTATTGAATTAATAAAAAATAAAACAATACAAGGGGCCTTGTTATAATAAAAATTAAATTTAATATTCAAAATTAAAACATATTTTAAAATATATCCCTTAATTAAAAAACATAAATGATTATATTAATTAAATGTATGTTTGTTTTGTATATTTTTTTATCTTGATTTATTTTTATCAAATATTTTTTAAAATAACACATGAAATACTTACATTAGAAATCATAATAAATAAATAAAAGATATATTATTATTTGACTAATTTAACTATAATTAATTTAGAGATTTAAAAAAAATAATAATCAAGATTTTTTTATTTCAATTTTTACCAAACAAATCATATAGGCGACCTTGCATGCGTGGGTTTTTGTGTTGACGTAATCTGACCGAATGAAATTCGACCAGATTGGGTATAGCCAAATCAGATCTGGCTGGAACTATCTAGGTGTCATCTAATGTGGCACTTTCTTTCATAGTTTTTTCAATTTTGAAGAATTTAACACTTCAAAGGCCAATTTCATCATCAAAATTAGGGTTTCAAAAAAAAAAAAAAAAACCACTGGATAGAGCTTGTAGTCAGAATTAGGTATTTCAACATTGAAGATGATGCACAATTGAAAAAATATAAAAATTAATAGTTGATAACGATTTTTAAAAAAAAATGGTTAATTGTTCTAGAGGAGAGAGTCATCTTCAATAATATATAACATTTGTAATTGTTAACATAGATTTACCAGGGAAAAGATGGTGGGAGCGAAAAACTGTTAAATTATGAAAAGTTCAACTTTAAATAGCTATAATAGACAAAATATACAATATTTTTGAAAATTTCTTTTTGATAGTTCTAGGTACACATGTCGTAAACAACATAGTTCAAATTTAAATGAAACTACATTTATTTGTAGTTATTTATGTGGTGGGAACTATAACCCCTAATTTGCTCAATTTTTAACACTATAAAAAAAGGTCATTGAAAATTATAAAAACATACTATTTTTATTTTGTACAATTTTAAAAAAATAACATTCATAAAATCTATCCTTTTATACACATTTCATCAGTTTACACCAACTTAAAATTAAAAACAGAAATATGACTTTTACATTGTTGAAGTTTAACAAATTTTTTTGATGTTAGCCTTTTCCTTCGTAAAAGGGTGACACATGCTTGTACTTTTACCCCCCCCCCCCCCCCCCCCACACACACACACACACACACACACACACAGACCTCATGGTAGGTAGATCCATTCTATTTTCTCTGTATGTTTATGTGGTATTTCCCTTGATTTTTTTTCATCTGGGGGCATTTCATAGTGGAAACATAATTATTGGAGTTTTTTATGTTTTTGTTAAAGCCATTTCTCTTGTTAAAGTGTTAGAAACGACTTTAACGTGGGGGCATACACTTTGCTCACTTATTGTACACACACACTTTTCAATATACATCTATTATTTTTCAAGATACCTTTTCTCTCTTTTTGAATTAGTGACTAATCCTTAAAGCATGGATTTATATTTTAGGATCTCTTAATCCTTCTAGTTTCAAAATTTTTGATCCCTTGAGGTTGAAGGTGTCCTTGAGGTTGATACCTTTTCTTTTTGGTTTTACTCTTATGGAATATAATATTCTTGAGGGTGAATCCTTGATGGGTTGACTAGTGAGTAGCCAAATTCACTAGGCAGTTCAATTCCATCTTTCTAGTTGCACTATTTCCTTATGTGGTTCACAATGGGACATAAGTTCTCATTAGGTGAGATAATCACACTCTTTTTCTCTCTCTTTTTCTAGAGATGTCTCTCTTATTGTGATCTTGGAGTTGACAAAGACTTGAGTTCCTAGGGGCTTGAGGATCTCTTTGTCCCTTTCGTTTTCCTACTTTCAGGTCGATTGTTTCAGATTTTGGAATGGTAAAATCTTAAATTGTATTTAATCTAGGTCCATTTCTAGGGGTTAAGGTTAATTGGGATTTAATTCTCCAATGTCGACCTCTCTAGAAGTTTGTGCCCTAGATCACTATATAAGGAACCCTTCTTCTCTCATTTTGACATCTATCTATTAGCTATCAATCTATCTATTATCTACTTTTCATGAGGAGACATTATACCAAATGATCCATTATCAAGAATTCAAGCATTCAAGATCCAATTCATCAAAGAGATCCATTGTTAGCCATTGTAGGATTTAATCTCTATGGAACTCTCTTGTTGAAGATTTATCTATCCACATTCATCCACATCTCTTCCTATGATAAGATCTATTTAAGATTGGTGTTGAAGATATGATACTATTGATTTGAGACATCGAACACACAATTCTAAATTCATTTGGAGCATCCATACTTGTGGATTCAAGGATTCGAATCCTCCATAAGGATTTAAGCATAAGCAAGGTGAATAGCTTCATTTACTTTATTTAAACATACTACAATTTCAATTACATTTCAAGGTTGATTCCAAACTTAGGTTTGACCAAGGAAAACCTCCCATCCAAGCAAAAAAAACCATTTTTCTTCTAGGTATAGGTATAGGATAGCAAATTGAAGTTTAGATTTGAATACCCTTTTGGAAAACTTCCAAGATCCACAGACACAATTTTTGTCAGAGCAGTATAGGTCAAGGTCAATTTTTTGGGGTAAGATTGTGCCTTGGGGTAATATTGTAGCCCGCTATTTGGGTCGAGGTTGATCTACTTTCAAAAAGACATAAGTTTTTGGGTTTTCTCTGTCTCGACATTTTCAATCCATATCAGGTTGTAGAATCTCCCAAAATTGTACACGAACATCAGAAATCAACATTTTCTAGATTTTCCCTACTTTGAGGTTAGTATTTTCCTTCTATTTATTCAAGATTTTGAGTACATACTTTCTATAGTGGATTATAGAATTCCCTGCTTTCTTTATATTATCCACTATTTGATTCATTTGTGCATTGATCACTTCTTTTTGATTCATCAATTTGGATCATTCCTTTTGGGAATTTGGGTTAAGTCCTATATTCCCCCTCTTACATCATATATTATATTTACCCCATCCATTCATATTTTTACATCTATCCATTTTTATTCTATTCACCATCAACCTTACATTCCAACACAAGTGCTGAGAGGAAAATCAAGGTGATCAACCTCTTCTTTTGATAGCCATGATGAATATTCAACATGTCATCCTTTCTATTTGACAAAATTTTCTTTATAGTTCTTATTTATTATTCTTTTATTCAAATAAATTTCCAAGATATACTCTATGTTTTTTATAATTTAAGTAGGTGTTGGAATATTCTATTATTCGTTTCCATCTCATCTTCCATATTGCCTTCACAATACTCTATCAACTCTAAAATATTAAACACTGGTGAAATATCAAGCTCACTAGAAAGTTGTACGTCATAAACATTTCTTGAATATTTATTATTTAGGATTTTTCTACGATTCAAACTTCTTCATCTTCAAATGAGTCTATGCTTCCATTATAAATCTCTCATTTCTCACATGAACTATGACTTTATCTCCAAGATGGGATTCCTTATGTCTCCTTTTTTGATCTACCATAACCTTATATTGAATATTAATTTTATTAATGTGCTTCCTCACCTCTTCATGTAAATTATTCACATGTTCTATGAAGTATACAATTTTAAACTACTTTCCTCTACTGTATCCAAATTCCTTATTTTTAAAGCATTTCTAGGACTACTTCCATATACAATTTAGAATGGTTATTTACTAATTCTCCTATTGATCAAATTATCATATGCACATATTTCTTGTGATAAAATCAAATCCCACCCTTTGGTTTATTTCCCACTGAGAATCTCAATAAATTTCCTAGAATTATACTCACAACTTCTATCTATTAATTAGTTGAGGATGGTGCACTAAGGTGAAATTCAATTTTTTCTTTAGATTTTTCCATAAGGTCTACCAAAAAAACCCAAAAAAGTTAGCATCTTGATCTAAAACTATTCTTTGGGAAGACCATGTAATGTCAAAACTTCTCTAAAAAAAATTCTACCTCATTAATAACATCATTGGTCTTTTTGCAAGAAATAAATCATGTTATCTTTGAGAATCATTCTACTAGCATAGAAATGGAACCATGCCCTCTTTTGAGTCCTTGGTAAACCAAGAACAAAGTCCATACTAATATCTTCCCATAACATCTCTAGTAATATTAATGGCTAATATAATTACATATTTATCTAGGTTCTTTTTCCCATATGATATATTCTGAGACTTTTTATGAATTTCTTAACATCGTGTTTCCATTCTAGCCAATAACAATGCTTACCTAGAGAAATAGTTTTATCTCAACCAAATTGTCCAACCAATCTTCCACTATGCTTCTCTTTGATCAATTTCTCCCTCATGAAACTCTTTGGAATTCATAATTGGTTGCCTATAAATATCATACCTTCTTAGATTACAAAATCTATGGTCCTATCTAGACAAGATTCTCATAAGCAAAAGAAAATAACCAAAAAAGGGAAAACCCTCTTAAACTAGGAGAAAATGAAAATCTTTAATGTGATGCTTGAGAAACAATTTCATGAATTAAATAACCTCTTGGTGGATTAAAAGGTCGATGAGGAGCATAGAATTTTCATAGTACCTTGATGATTTCAATAATCCATTAGGCTTTAAATGCATGCAAAAGATTATGTAGTATAAAGAGGGTTACTAATAATTTTTTGGCAAATCCATGGTACTATGAGGAATCTAAGAAAACAAAGAGATCCATAAAAGGAAATAATTAAGAAAAGAACTCGATATGAGGCACACAAGATTAATCAAAGAAAAAATAGATTAAGGAAAGAAGGAAAGAGTTAATTTTTCTTGGAAATCACGATCCCAAAAAAGTTTTAGAAACCATTACTAGAGGAGAGAAAAAAATTGAGTACACTATTAATGATGTACAATGGTTTGAGTATGAAACTCATATATGAACAACCAAAAGAGAACACTCCTCTCATAGTGAATACATTGGAGGAACTCTTTGCGGTTTTTTATATCAAACAAGGAATACAAAAGTTGGCAAGTGGTAAAGCTAGTGATATTGATGGTCTGCAAGATGAAATTTTGAAATGGGGAGAAAAATTCCTTTCTCCTCACATAAAAGGAATCCTTAACCATCTCATTCATGACAATTTTTTGGTGGATTAGATAAGTAGTATTGTTATTACACTCTTTAAGAGTAGTGATATAATAATCCATCCAACTACTACACTATTATGGTTAACCACTTTTTGAATTTGTTTTTGGGAGAATGATAGGATGTAGGATTGACAATTCTGTACAAGGTGAGGAAACAGGGAAGAGGAAAATAAGGTTTTGGACATATACATTTCATCATTAGCCATTGTATCACTCTCTAACACTTAATAAAGAAAGTATAGGAAAATTAGGGAGAAGAAGCTTACTATTGTTTTGTAGACTTTAAGAATGCATTTGATATGGTTCTTAGACCATATCAAATGAAATAATACATTTGAAATAATATGGTATCCTAGATGAATATAAGTGACAATACATAGATTATATAGTTGTATTAGAGGAAAAATCAAAATTATCAAAGGAATTTTTGAATGTTTTGGTAGTGATAATGATGTTAAACATGGATTTCTTCTATCCCCAAGCTTCTTTTGGTTATATATTAATAAAAAGAAGTTTGGTTAAAAAAGTGGATGAGGAAGGTGTTAAATTGACAAGGAATATGATGAAGCTTCTTTTGTATGTGATGATTTAATTTAATATAAGCATTTTTTCCAAGAGGTTGGAATGAGAGTGAACATTACAAAAACCAAAATCATGACTTTCTCTCTATTTGAAGGTATCCTATTGGAAATTATAAAAGAATACAAGTATCTTGGGATTAAATTTCACTATAAGCTTAGTTGGGAGACATGTAGAGAGAAAAGGGTATAGGGATGTTAGAAGGTGCATATTTACTCTAGAATAAATATAGAATAGTTGAACTTTGAGATTGGAAAACCAATTGGGCTCCTTTTAGCTTGCTAATGACCTTAGTGGTTATGTATAGCTACAAAATGTGGGTTATAAGTATGTCAAAATATGTATGTAGACAACTAGCAAGAATTCAAAAGCACCTAATCAAAAGAAATCTCAAAGTTAAAACCTGTAAACTTTATGATATTATTTCAGTGGAAGCTTATAAAAATTTGTTGGACATATCTCTAATAACCTGATTATTTTGTTATTTAAAAGTTAAAACATAAATAATTGACATCAGAAAAAAATCATGAAAGAAGATGATGTTGACAATAGAAAGAAAACTTGGATGATAAAAAATGAAAAGTGGTTGAATAAATGGAAAATTAAGGTACATGAGTGTCCTAATGCAAATGTAGACATTAAAAAAATTTCATAGAGACTTTTTTAGGTGTCACATGGAATAATAACATTGGTTGAAAAAAGGCTTACTACATTCAAGAGTTCAATCCAATCAGGGAACAAGGTGAGAAAATATATTTAGGGTCTTCTATTAAAGGGAAAACAAGGCTATTAATGGCACAATTGAGGATGGTATCATGTCATATTAGGTTTAATATGAGTAGATGAAATATTCCCAAAGAGGTTTGGGAAGAGAGATCATACATTATTAGTAGTACATGTGTAATTGAAACTAAATGACAATTTCTCACATAATGCACAACTCATGATGACATTTTTCCTCACTATGAAATCATCTTGAATGATGAAAATATGCACATGTTATTTGAAGAGGATAAGATCAACCAAGCTACTTTTTTTTGGTAAGATCCATAGTAGAAGATCAAACATGGAAATGAATATAGAAATTACTTAAGGCTATGAGGTTTTTTGGGTCCCTTAAACTATTTCGTCCTTTGGATGTCATTACAATAAAATTTCACTTATTCAATTATTACAAACAATATCAATAGAGTAAGAATGAGGGAGAAAGGAAAAAACTAAGACTTCACACCTTGAGGAGATATAGATAGAAATTTGGTGAGGAGAAGGATGATGATAACAATGGAGAAGGTGTTTGTAAACCATGTATCATTGTATTTTACCATGACATGGTCTATTTTTATTTGTGTTTATGTTATGTGTTGGCTCCTAAATTAACAACTTTTGAATAACCCAGTGATAGGAACAAATACATCTAGGGGCAGCTAATTCCCATCTGCAATACACCTATTCAAACACTAGGGCCAACTATAAGGTTATACTCCTCCTTCTTTAGGCTCTGCAAAACCTAAGCAGGTGAACCTCTAGATTCTTCATATGGTACTAGTATTAAAAGAATACAATTGAATCTAGACAAAGTAGATAAAACCCTTATTTCTCCTATACTTATTCAACAACAAAGATGTGGAGTAGCAACTTGCAAATCCTATGAAATCCACAAGTTGAGTGAGGGAATCCTTTCAGCTCTTAAACAGAAAGGGAAATGGATGATTATAAATTTGATTTCAACAGATCTCAAATATGGAATAGTAAGAAACATGTTGATCTTGTAGTTGATAAGTGGCTTATCTATTGGGCAGTTTCATAAATCAAACACATACATTTATGATACTAGTGACATATTTCATACATCAAGATATCAGATCTATCCTATCACTGCGTTAAATTGACATCAGTATTCATAAAGACCTCATTCTCACGAAATATCTTTCTCAAATAACTAACATCCCTATCAAATATGTCATGCATTTACTTGGCTCTTTGTTCCAACAAAAAAACATACAAGACATACAACCTTAAAGGGATGCAAAAGGGTTTAAGTTCTTTGTCCCTAGACCATAAAATATTGCAAATTACAGAGATAAGAGATGAGAATAATAATGAAAATAAGAAGTTTGTTGCTCATTGTATTCATTTCTTTGAAACTATACATTTAAGATACATGTAAATGACCCATAAAACTACTAAATAGATCAGAACTATCTACATTAGCTTCATTTACTATTGTTTATACAAGAGAGAAAGCTAAAGAAATGGTGGAAACACAGTCATGACAAAAAATTCATCCTATCTAAAACCATCCTTGTTGTATCACAGTAGTGAAAAATGTCCAAGAACTGGAACCAAACCTTACAATGAGAGGGAAAGAGAAAGATATAGGAAAGGAAGAAGAAATCGGATCTGATTTGGAAGTGACACATGTCCACTTGAATCTCCATCCCTTATTGTTGCAAAGCATTTGTCTTCTCTCTATAACCGAAATCTGAAAGGAATCTCATCATTGAGTGTAACAAACTTGAAATATCTCTTCCTAATGATGAAAAACCCTTACTTTGATGAAATATTGGACATGCATCTAAAATACTGATAAAATATTTCACTAAACTGAAATGGAGGTGAAAAAACCATCACTAACTACATCCTTACTACATCTGGCACACACCCAATTCATCATTTTCCCAAAAACCAACTTTGAATTGCTATACTTGAATATGGTTGAAAAATGAGTACCTGGGACAAAATCCTGAATATATCAAACAACTACCTCATGTGCAAACACAAACCTCAAAAGTGGAAAGTTCTCTCCAAGAGCTTTTTGATGGTATTTGATAGTCCTATACCCGCTTATTGAAAATGCCCAGAATCTCCACTTCAAAATTAGGTTCCTAGCATGACTTACAGGTCTATATTTTTTTGCAAAAAAATCCTTTTCTAAAGTTAGAACTTTAGAATAAAATATCTATTTATTTAAAATGGACTATACATTTAATTCAAAGAGAGAATAATAAAAAAATAAATTTTCTCAACTTTGATTTTTCCCTCTTATTTTCATCTGGGTCAAACTACTTTGACCACACTGTGACACATGTCACACTCTGTCTGGTTGGGTTCTACACCGTTATATACCACCTGGATGCCATGTGGCACCCTTTGATTTGCCCACTGATCTGCCATGTGTCACCTGATAGAGTGCCATATGATAGCTTCTCATTGGATCTTTACGCACAGTCATGTCACCACATCATCTGCCTATTGGATGCTTAACCACATCACTACCATGTGGCATCTCCTCATTCATCAGATCTTCTATGTGCCACATCATCTACCACTTGGGCCTATTGCCACGTAGCAATAAGGCACTTCCTCTCTTTCTTGAACTTTCGAGAAACTTCACAATGCGGGGATGCACTAGCGATCAAATTTGAGACATGGCACAATTTGGTGAGTTGCTCCTAGAAACTTCCATGTCATCATCGACCGCTAGGTGGAGGCAAGGTGCTTCCCCTCTTTCGTTAACTAGTGTGCATCTTCAAATTTTGTAGAAGTGCCAACCATTGGATGGTGCCACGTGTTGACATCTTGAGTGTCGAACTGAAAACTGCCTCATTTTTGCTCAAAATTTGTACCAGTTGTCATCTTGTGATTGCTTGTTTGGCTGCCACTTGTCTACTTTAATTTGTACCAAGTGTCATCTTGTAATCTGTTGTTGGGCTGCCACTTGTCTACTTTTATTTTGTTGTCACGCTATGTCATCATCCAGTCACCATCATTTCCATTCAAAATTTTACTATGTCTCCAACTGTGGGTCCCACCATGCAAGCCTGCTCCCTTGTCACTAAGCGTGGAATTCTTAAAACATTGTAATGTATAGCCTCTTTCTTAAAAACACTTCAAAGTTAGAATGCCCATCCAATGTGGTACTTAAAAAATGAATGCTATCACCATAATATTTCTCTATTCCACGCTGAGGAACCAAAACTTTTACATAGTCTTCTATATTATACATTGATCTCCAATCCACTCCACATTCTTAAACAACAAACAGTCATCAATGGTGCTCCTTTAGACTTGCTAATGGTAGAGAGAGCATTTTGAAGAGCATCCCAAGCGAATGTTTTGTAGCAGTACCTTGCTTAACAATGTTCTTCTCTGGTAGCAAACTCCCATTCACATTTCAACCTATTCTAACGCATCAGATTGCACCCATGATCTCATTTTTGTTTGAAATTAGCTTCAAATGCTCTTGCTTGTCTCCCCATTCCGCTGTCATAAACCACCCAAGCCTCCCATGCTTTCCCACATGAATTCCATGTCTGATGAGAAAACCACAGGTCTACATGTGTAATGGATGAGCTTCTGAATTAAAATTAGAGAAAAAGGGGGAGAAAAGCCATGTCGTGATAAAAAGAGTATGAGATTCTTAGGAGTACAAAAGTTACAAATGCTATTTGTACAAGGCTCAAGAATTAATTGTTGAAATAGGCATTGTCTTGGCTGCCTTGCATTTCATGTACACACCAGATGAAAAGAAAAGAGACAACACTCCCCTTCAATCTTCTCTCTCCACCGTTACATCCCCTTCTTCACTTATATGAACACATAAATTTTGAAAGGGAAGTGATTTTTCATACTCTATTCTTTTGCCTTTTATTTATTCAACATGTTTGTTGAGCTCCGTCCCATAAAAATTTCCTCCATAGTCCTCTTCATGCGTACAACCCTATCTAATGGAAAGGAAACAGTTTGTATTAATTTCAAATGGCAACACCTTCCTTATGTTAGAAGTCTTAACTGGACATATAGAACAAGACTATATCCATGCTTTATGTTTTGTTCATCAATGGTTCCTTCATACCCATGTGCCTCTATTCGAGAACCCCCCCTTTTTAAAGAACTACACGAGCATTTGGCAGATTGAAGCCTATTGATGCATAATGGTGGACCAAAATGTGATCATCCACTGGTTTCTTTATGTTTGTGTGAGAAAAGAAAATGGGAATCCCACTGACCAGATGCTTGATCCTTAGGCGCCAATGATATGTGATTCCATATGTTTTTAATTGGCTACACTTTTCTTTTATTTGAAAGTATCTACTTCCATCTATTTTTCATGTCCATATAGTAGCCTTCAATCTATGTCATCTTTGAGATCCTACCAAAACTTTCTTAGCATAGACTCATTTGTGTATGTTGCTATATGGCTTTCATATTCAAGCTCTTTTCCTTACTCAAAGCTGTACGTACACAATTCCCCTCTTAAATTATCTTTTCATAGTAATGATAATATACATGCCCTTTTGATCTCAAAAGAAGGTATGTGACTTCTAAATAATTTTGAGCATCATAATTTCTATAACTTCTAAAAGCATCTTTTACTCCTTGGACATCTTCTCAATTATCCTGATGAATCATCAATTGGGTTCCAAAGTGGGTTTGACTAAAAAAAATTCAAATTGAAACACCTGATATTTCAAATTGGAAAAGTGAACCTATTAGAATGATTAAAATTAAATTTTAACATTTGAACCATCATATTTAACTCAATCTTCAACCCTTTGCAAACTGCCAATTCGGTGCCAAGGAGTCCTTTGACTGGCCTTAAAGATTGTCTGAAATAGATAACTAGGCTCTACAAACTGACATGTTGATTCTTTGTTTTGCATATTCTTACCTTTCCAACTCTCATGCCATTATTACTTCATGATCAAAAGATATTGACTATCAAAGTTGCCTTCATGAAATTGTTTGCAAGAAATCATGTCATAAAACCATAAATTCTATTTAGTTTTAGCTTCAAAAATAGGTCAAACTGACACTTGAGAGCACAAAAAATGGAGCATTAGTACATTGTGATGGGGAAAGTATGATTCTATTATTAGGGCTCATGAAAAATAATAGGGCAAATTTGGCGAATGGTCAATGTGGGCTACTTGAATTTGCAGAACTGGGAACGCTTGTAGAAAAGTGATTTTTGCAAACAAAATGAACCTGGGAAAGTGTGTAGACGGATTCATCAATACTTGCAAACTAGCATATTTAAATAAGTTTTAGAGTAGAACACAATGAAAAAATCCATTTGGTTCAAATAATCACAAATTCAGAGTTATGATATCCAAAATAAGGGTACCGATCAATTTGCATTTCTTGACACTAGTAAAATTTTACAAATTGTATATGGAATCATGTTCAAAAATTGACAAACAGATTTTTCATAAGCTCAAATCTAAAACATAACAAGTCTCTAACCTCTAAAATGTAATTCAAAAGGAATTTTCTCATTTTGGTCAATTCCGCCAAAGTTGTAACTGGTCAAATAGGGCCTTCTAAAATTCTAGACAATTTACATTAGCATGATAACAGTTAACAACCAAATTTGATGGATTCAAAACCTAGTCAAAACATATCGAACGACTTGAAAATTAAAAAATAGGTTCAATGATATGTGTACCAAACACCCCCAAAGAAACGAGTCATGAAATATTACTGGGTGAGAGATATTCAAATGCAAACTACGCTTCCTGTCATTGTTTGACACTTAGACAAAAATGCAAAACTAAAGATTGTTCAAAATAGAACTCCATGAAATGACTCTTAATGACAATTTATCTTCATGGGATGCATGGATATGCTTAATGAAAGGTGTGAGAAATATTAAACACCTCTTAGGCCTCAAAAGGATAGTCAAGTACACATGCATTAAAAATGCTTTAAGGGGCTCAATTTGACTCAAGAGTTCAAAATAGTACTAAAATTGGGGATGCAAATTTGAGTCCTAACACTATGTATGGTTTGGAAGGTATGTTCTATTTTTTTGTATCCACGGAGGTATGATCTTCACCCTAGAAATTCCTTGTGGTTAAGAATTTATCATTAGGAGTTTACTGCTAAGCAAAAGATTCTATGCCTTGTGTTTTCTACTTTCTAGTTGAATGACTAGTCTTGGCCTTGAGGATTACTTAGTATTTTTCTAGTTCTACCTTGGATACGTAATTTTTATTTTTATTTTTGTTCTATGTGAATGGTTTGGGGTTTGGTTGGTTGTGCATTATTTTTGCATCTTTCCTCCCTTTGATGTAGATTAATAGCATACGTCCTTTTGAATGCGCTCTTTAAAAAATGTCTATTATTTCTAGTGATTTTTCCTCTTTATGGAAAACATTTCTCAATGCAAAATAATCCTCCTCAAAGATGAAGTTTTTCTATTTAGTAGTGTTTAAGCTATGTTCCCTGGGGACGTGTCCCCCCAAAAAAAACCAACGTTTCGGGGACGGGGGCGTCCCCATCCCAAAAACTTCATTAGGGACTTGCATCCATCCCCAATTTTTCAACACACAAAAAATTAAAAAAACTGAAAAAATGTCACTTTAGCCATCCCCATTTTCCGTCCCTTGCCATCCCCAAAATCGGCAAAAAAAATTGCCATCCTGAAAACCTGTCCCGCTGTCCCCTGCCGTCCCAGTCCCAGAAACTTGGGGGAACATAGTGTTTAAGTGAGATGTTTGGGTATAAAGTCTTCATGACTTCTACCTCATTTTTCTAAGGGATTTTCTCTAGCCTCTATTTGTTTGACTCTAGTTTAGGGTCATTTTTTTGACACTACTCTAATACAATGACTCCATTTTTTTCTTGTAAAAGGTTTCTTAGGTGTGCACCTACGTATGGTTCATGACTCTTCACATTCTTTTCTTTGGTGGTTATTTGACTTTCTTTATTCCCTTTACATTAGAAACCTTGTATGGGCTTGTTGAGTATTGTTTTCTACCTCAAATTGAGGTAGTTAAGACCTCATTAGAAAAAGTTTATTATAATTCATTTTTAGTTGCATTTGTGCCCTTTGGGGAAATTTTTCTCAATCTTTGGCATACACCTTTAGATGTAACATGGATTAGAGTAGTGGATTTGGGTAAGTTGGATGCAACTTATCTTTTTCCTTTGTTTGAGGTTTTAAAAAATACATTTTCTCCTATGGTGTGTGGTTTCCTTCATGTTTGGAAGAAATATAAATGACATTTTGTTCCATGTTTGTAAGCTAAAAGTATTGCAAGATACCTACAGCTTGATTGTTTATTCATTCCTCAACCTATATGCATTGCATTGATCTTCAACATTGATATTTTTTGTTAAATTTTATGAACTTGCCAAGAGTTCTATGTAGAAAAGGGTTTTTTCCCCTATGTGACTCAACACAATGGAAGTTACCAAAACTATGGGTATTTATTTCCTTTTCAATATATTATCTATTTAAATTTGTATGGACTTGTTTTTTTTAAGGACTAAGTATTTTCTTATAGTTTTCAAGGGATTTCCTTGGGCTATGGTGTTTTTTTTAAGGTAAAGATTTTTATATATACAAGGGATATGTTTTCCCTTGCTAATGTTAGGTTTTAGTCACTTTCCTCTTGGATGTGGGGAACTTGTTTCTAGATGTAATGTAAAAATAAGGTAATCGTCAAAATGTTACATAAAGATAAATGAACATCAAATATGTAATCTATGAGATGAGCACTATTGAGGTGTGGAATGATTATCACTTATTTTACTTATTACATTAGGGAAAGAAAAGATGGACCCTCATGCATAAGATTTTAAAGGACTCAAATCAGATCCACACTACCCAAGATAAAATAAATGCCAATGCTAAATCTAAGTCCTTTTGCAACATGCATACTTAATGGATCTCTTTTTATATGAGGTTCTCTTGGTTTATTTTCATGTTAATAATAGATTTAATTGTGTTTATGAAGTGTAAATAAATTGACCAATTGGGATGCAAGTAATGAAAACACACATGACAACAAAATACTTGACAAGAATGATCTAAGATTAAAAATTAAGCACTATGAAATGAAAAATAGGAAATAAAAACTTACCTTGTGAAATCAATAGGATGGATTACTTCAAATCTCAAAATTAGGTAGGTGGTAATGATCAAAATTAAACAAATCAAGATCTCAGACCTAAAAACAGATATCTACCAAATCTAAAAGTTTGAAGGTCTTTGGATAGGGATGACTTGGAGGTCATAGATGAATTGGAGGTGATGGATAGCTTGGAGGTTGATGATGATAAAGAGGTTAGATATGACTTGGTTCAAGGATTAGGTAATCCTTGACCCACTTTGCACAAAATTTTGAGATATGAAGCTCCATGTACAACCTAAGACTCTAGATCTAAGATTTAAGTTCGTTGCTGTGAAAATCTATAAATATACAACTACACACAAGAAAATAGGTATTTTTTTGTTGGGGGGAGGGGCTTTCCTTGATCAATCCTTGGTTGATAAATCAACCTTGAAATGAGAAAGCATGAAAAAGTAAGACAAATTCAAATATTTGCCTTGCTTTTCAAATCTCCATGGATGGACTCAGATTCATAATCGACAAAGATGTATGAATGCTTGTATATAGATGTAGAATGATAATGTAGGATATAAGATGTCTCCATAAATGCAATAGATACATGAATATAAGCATGCTCTTGAGTTCTTGAAGGATTGAACACTTGAATGGATCATGAAATATCGCTTGAATAGATGATTACTTTTAATGAATATTTTTCTTGAACTTGGTAGTATGAATATGCACAATATCTTGCATGTATAGTTGATTCTCATGAATAATAAAAGATGGCAAAAATGAAGTAAGTAAACCTCATTTTATTGTGATTTTGGAACCAAAATCAAAAGGGTTTACTGCATTGGGTAGGAAAAGAAGTTAAAAAAAACCCAAACTTGACCTAGGATATGAGGCAAAACCCCTTAGGTAAGGGATGACCTTGTACGTTACTAGGGTGTTTGGAATTGAATCATCCCTTATTTGGGGGTAAGGGATGACCTTGGCCCTAACCCTTTGGTTTTTACACCTTGGGATGCACATTGAGATCTGATGGATGGAAAAAGAACAACAAAAAATGGGAAAAAATCAAGGAAAGACAACATTTTGAGCATAAGCATGTTTATGGACCTAGGAAATCATTAAAGGGAGAGGTAAAAGGTCTTATTGAAGAAGTGTGCACTTTTTAATTTGGTACACTGAATTTTCCCAATGAGGGAACTATTGAAGTGGAGTATGCCTTTCTTTAGAGGGGTGTGTTGGGATGACCATGCTAAGATCTTGGCTCATAGTATTTATTTCTTCCTCTATTGTGGTTCCTATTCAGGTGGAAGAGTCCCCTTATGGAGGTGGATGATTTCTTTGTGTAAGACATTGATTATAATACTATAAGGTATTTCTATATAGTAGATGTGCGAACATGGGTTGGAATTGAAGTTGCCTTCCCAAGATATTGGTCTCTTCCTTTTCCACTCCTATTGAAGTGGCCTCCTTTCCTAATGAGGTGGAAAATATATTTTAGATGAGGGGTTGATTCTCTACTAGTGATGTTATTGTTAATCCATGGATGTATTAGAGCACCAAGTTTAGATTTAATACGAAGTCTTAAGGAGACTTTCAAAAACCCCTTGATCCCCTTGTAAACCCGCCTTACTCTTGTGAGTTGTGTGATAGTTGATTATAGTTTTTTAGTATCCTTTTGGCTATCTATGTTGTAAGTGGTTAGACGTGGACCATTTTTCTCTAAGTTGCTTGTTTAACGTAGAGAATTAAATTTAATGTTAGTGAATCATTGATAGCCTATACTTGTAAAACCAACATCATGTTAATGTTCAATTTATCTATTTGACAACTCTAATTTTTGGTTGTGTAAGGGTGAGAACCCTTGTTATGTTATTGATTTTAATTAAAAACAATATCAATATGTTGGAGTTATCATCACTTCTGATCAATTGTGTAACATATAGGTTTGTATGCATATTCTTTTTGACCCATATAGCTCTCCAATTGCTTCCTTGGTCCTACATATGACTTCATAAACATCCATATAATCTTCATTTTCTCCTACCAACCATAGAACCCTAGCCAATGATTCTAAATCCTAAAACATGAGTGAATGTAATAACCCCCAAATAAATCTACTAAAATTATTTTAATGAAAAAATATATGTGCTCAATAACCTTTTAAATATATATTTGTCCAAATTTATGTATGTATGTATGTATGTACGTATGTACTCAATTATCTCTTACAATAAATGATTGTCCAATTCACATTCATGCATATATTAATTCACACACACACAATGTATTTAGAAATATATATATTTATATATACATACATACATATATACATATACATACATGCATATACAAACACACACACACACACACACGCACACACACACACACACACACACACACACACACACACACACACACACACACACACACACACACACACACATGTGTGTGTGTGTTTCTAATTATGATTAATCAAATAATCAAATGCGATAATGTTTAACTAGTAACCATAGGGAATCAACTCTAGATCAATTTAATCCAACTGAAGCTACTGATGGTCTACTTTTTTGCTCATCCAATTTGTGCAAGATTCTTGAAAAAAAAAGAAAACATGTGTTGAGAATAACCTAGGGTTTGTGAAATTTTGTTAGCCCTTATAAAAAATCCTAGGCAAGTTATTTTCTAATCATTTGAAGCTCATGAAATATAATTTTAATCTTTAAAAGGATGTATGTATTTTCCATGCATGCACTCTTATCCTAAGTTTTGAAATATTTTTGTTATTATATTTCATGAAAGCTTCATATTTGCTAAGTTGCGACTGTGCAAAGAAAAGAAGAGCACATTATCGCATGCTTATTTTATCTTAAGGCACTAATAGCTGCAATTGTGCGAATGAAAGAAGACAATCAATACAAACCATTGGCATGACATCACAAAGGTTCAATTAGACGGTCAAGGATAAGCCACGAGGGTGCTAGAAATTAGTTTCAAGTTAAGGTTTATGTTAGTGCATCATTGTAGATAGTATAAATGAACCATGTTACCATGGGTTAGAGAAGAAAAGTTGTGAATACTTGTAGTCGCACTATTGCAGGTTTTAATTACAGTTAAGGATTTCAGGTTGTGAAATGGTGAGACCAGCTAAGTTGAGGGCTATCATGTGGTCGCATGTAGTTTAAGTAACATCCTAAGTTAAGATGTGAAGCTGTGAAAGTAAGATAAAAGGAAAACACAACATTGATCATGCTTTCATAGGTTAGAATCAAAAGGAAACAAGTTGAATTGTGAGCATGCAAACAGAATATATGTTGCAATTAAAGTTGATGTCACATCCTCGCATGATTTTGAATGATCTTAATGTTTTAAGCTACAAAGTGGTGATTGATAGTAAAGTGCATGCTTGCAAGCTTTCATAAGTAATTAGAGAGCTAATTTGTGAAGGAACAATAAAATTAAATCTAAACCATTGGATGGTTGCAAGCATAAAATTTTCCTAGGGTTAGATCGCAGCGAGGTTTCTAAGTGTATAAAGGAATGACTTGTCACAAGGTTGTAGTGATCACAACAGTATGTTAAAAATGTAGCTATGAAGACATGATTAAATGTGAAACAAAAGGTTCATAACATTGCAAGACATTTTTTAGCAAGGAGAAAAATTAGGTGCAAGGTTGTGAAGCATTAGAAAGTAAAGCCCTAACTACATAATTGTAGATGTAAACAAGAAAAGAAGAGATCCTGTTACAAAATGGAAAAATGGTCTTGTTTGCAAATGTTATACCTATGAATTTTAAAGCATAAATTGACTTTTCAATGGCAAAATATGAGCTGGATAAAGATATGATGAGTTGTACGAAAATTTGAAAAAGTGTAGATTTGACCTATTTTTTGAAGATTGGTAGGTTTTCAAGTGTGCCACTCTTAAATGCCAATTAAAGCTATGCTGTCATCACAAAAGTTGATAAAGCCTCGAAAGAAATAGATTGTCATTACCATTTTCTTACATTGTCTGAATTTTTTGAGTGATTTTAAGTGTAGAAGTGATATCCAAGTCATTTTTCATTGAAATAGCATACTAAATTAGAAAAAATACTTGCAAAAATAGAGAAGGAGAATTGATTGCACATGAAGACATTGAAGAACCAGCTACACCACCAAAGGCTCCCAACACATTTGTAGAAGAATGGGTACACATCTTTCCTAGTTCCACAAATGCTCAGAATGCCAAACACCTTGCATTTAAAGACCCATATGCAATGTCCAGAGATGCAGTTGTCCCTAATAGAAATGGGTATGAATTGTTTTGGCTTTTCAACAAGAACAAAGTGAAAGAAGTTCCAATATGCAACCCTTGGGAGAGAAATTTGGGGAAATTGATAATGCCAAAATTATTTGTGGACATGGATTTGGTCAAAGCATTAATCAAATGTTATAATCCTATTAATAAGTCTTTCCACGAGAAGGATAAACGTGTTTTTCTAGCATTAGATAAGGATCCATTCATAGAGGCATTCGATTTGGGTGGACCTATGTCATTGAAAATTGATATTGAAGAGCTAAAAAAGAATTAAAAAAACCATAAGAGTTTTTATATGGGAAAAAATATGACCAAACACATTCCCAAGGTGAAGAAGGATGTAGGAGAGATTCTAAAGAAGAGAGATGTTAAGAAAATTGTGCCCTTGGATTTCTTTTAGAGATACTTTTAGAATACTATGTTTGGGATTAACAAAGCCCTAGGTTCAAATGGAACCATGAATACTTTAGAGGCATATTATGTCATGACTTTGAATATTCAAGACACAAATCACTATATTGTATATGATTTTGTAGAATACATCATTGAGAGTATTCGCAAGGAAAGCATTGCTGCCAAAAAAGGAGAGTTGAAGGATTTCAAGTTCCATCACTACTCACTAATCATGCACCTTATCTTGTCCAAGAATGCTGACATATTTGTTCAAAGCTTCTTCAAGTCAGCACAAGAGTGGGGAGAGAGGTTGCCAGTGCAAACATGGACAAGGATATGGCAAATGTACTATCCATATTCAAATGTTATCTCTTTCTCTAATGATTTTGTTCATCAAGTTTTGAAAATGATAGGATGTATAACTAAAAGAGTTCCTAGAAATGTTTGGAAGGTTGTTAGATTTAAATGGTGTTTTGATGTTGGAAAATAATTGACTCGTGATTGGGGTCATGTTCTCTTATTTGAAGATTATATTGTTATAAGAATTTTTGGAAGTCCTCAGCCACCCCATATTTTGCCTAAATATGTTCCTCAAAGGCTAGGGTTGGTAGAAATATTTTGGCAGTTGATTTCTTTGAATAGGGAATACTTAGGAAATGGTGTCAAGAAGGGAAAATTTTTATACAGATGTACTAGGGTCGGGGATTTTGAAATTGGAAAGAATGCCATTGAGCAAACTAATTCATTTTTACAAAGTTGAAAAATGTCAATTGGGCCAACTAGAAGTAATGACTCCTATAATGTAGTAAGACATGCCTTGAAAAGTATGAGAGGATATAATATGCCCCCTACAAAGCCTATGTGGGAAGAAGATGTTATTTTTGACATGTTAAGTGAGGATGTTTGTAGGGGAAGAATGATTACGGGTAGAGATATTGTTGGCTATGAACAAGAACAGAGAAAGGCATACCCATATTTTAAAGGGTTTCATCCCGATGAAGAATATTGGGCCAGATTAGATAAGTGTGTAGAGAATTTTGATGAGTTGGTGTCTCAAGTCCTAGAGGTAATCGAAAATAAGAATGACCCCGAATATTCTAATGATGAATACACAGTAGAGGTATCTGATGAAGAAGACCAATTTGAAGATGAGCAACCTCGACAAGATGTTCCTGAGAGTTCTGCATGGGCCAAGAAAAGATTATAACAAGTAAAAAATGGTAGAAATACTAGATAAGGCTAAACAAAAGGCTCTCCAAATCTTTCCAAAGGGGAGAAAATACTTTGATAATGTTAGAAGAAGATTCTTAATATCTTAGGCATTTAAAGATGAGTAGATAACAAAAAGACTGCAACTAGAAGCTCAAATGATTAATGATAGAATCATTGAAGCTAAGGAGTTTATAAATGATGACAATTTCATCAAGTCAAATGAATTAAAAAACTTCCTATTTAAAATAAAATGAAATGAAATAAAATTGTAGATGAAGCCTAGAGATTCAGATGAAGTAATTGTTGGTTTGGTGCAAAAATTGTAGGAGTATGACCTTGCCATTGGAACCCTTACTACTAAAGAGGCTAAATATCTAGTAACAAGGAGTGGAATGATTATCTTCCTAGGATAGGATCTAAGCTCTTCTTTTCTACTAGATCAAATAAGATGACAAGAAAAATAAGTCTCTTTTGAGGATGAGAATCAGTATGGGGAGATGATGGGATCAGGGTTCAATGTGGATGCCCAAACAATGGCAATTTGGATTCTAGCTCCAGAGGATGATAAGCCCACTCTCATAGAAATCAAAGAATCCCCTAGGGGAAATGTTATATCTGGCAGGTTCAGTCTACTTCCAATGACCAGATTTTTGGGAAGCACAAGATGGACACTCTTTAGGCCCAACTTGAAACAACATATGAAAAAATTATTGGGACAAGAAGGAGTTGTGAAGAGGAGATGAAGAAATTTTTTGTCTTACAAAAAAATGTTATTAAGTTGGAGATGGAGGAGGCATCATTGAAGAAAGCTATCATAATTATTATAGAAGTTCATGACAAAAGTGTACAAATAGAGGGCCAAACTTTTGAAATAGGGGAAACAATAAGCCAGCTTATGGAAATTGATGAAGAAAAGATGCAAAGATCATAGCTATGATGAATTTGTTAATTCATAAGATCAATGCACTGAAGATAGTTTCAAAAAATGTGCATGGTAGTTACATTGCATTGGAAGGAGTGGAATAGAAGTGTGTAGATGCAATTGCTCTATTATCTCCACTATTCAACACATGGGGTTCTTACATTAATTTCTATGATAGTATAATTACTATACTTCCCCAGAAGAAGGACTTACCAAAAACAACTATTGTGAGTACAAGGAAAGAAATTCATAAAGTGGGAGATTTGGATGGTTTCTTTCGAGGGAAGATGTAGCTATTTCAAAACATGATGAAAACAATTACTACTAGGACACCAAATTTTGTACCTACAATTTTGGACAATGATGGCAAAATAAAGGACTGGGTTGAATGGTCATCATCTTTTGAAAATATTATTGATAATCCAATGTTTTTAGCTTTTTGTAACAATGAAGTAAGTGCCACTGGTGTCTATGATATGGTAGATATGCTCTAAGGCTAGATTTAGAGATGTCTAAGGTGGTTGTTGAGGTCAAATCCATAGTTGATGCCAAGTGGACCAAGTGCCTAGAAGATCTAGATACAATCAAAGATGTCACCAGGCCTAATATTAATACATATATCACCATATGGGAGCTAATCATAGATATAAGGGCATTGTGATTCAGCGATAATGACTAGATGTAGTTTAGAAATAGAAAAGGAAAAGAAAAGGCATGGATGGTGATAGGAACTAAAGACAAATTGAATTTGCAAAGGAGACATTTGCTGAAAAGTGCCACCTACTAGTTTTGTAACCACATCTTAGTTTTTGGGGCCAAGTACAAATAATACTTTGTTTGTAATAGAATAGGAATGTCTTTGTATTTATTTATTTATTAAGATTTTGATAAGTGTCCTCCCACCTGAAGCTAGAGACTTGATTTTCTTGTAATTTGGAGAATTATGCTATCGTTGTCAGTCCATTGAGTCTTTTGTAAACTTTACAATGTATTCTCCTATAAGTCTAAGAATATAAGTGAATATTGAAGGATTTACTGCTTCATTTTGAAGGTTTGTATAGTTTTACTAGTATTTTTGCAAATTTCAATGAAAATTAATGCAAAGGAGGAAGTGTAGGATTTGAGCAAATATGTAAATCAAATCCACAAGCCCTTGAATCACCTGCACATAGAAAACCTGTCACAGAGAAAAAAAACAAAAGAAGAGGCAAGGGTTTTGTTTGAAAATAAAAAAATTGTATTCTTAGATAAAACATAAATTGTTGTACAATATGACATGCAAATACACTAGGAGAGCCTATTTATAAAGGCCTCTAGGAAGCGTCTAGAACAAGCTAGAAAGTAGTAGAAGATAAGAATGACAACTAAGCATATGTCCACGAAAAGTGGATTACCCTCCAAGTAGGTGAAAGGATAAGTATGAAAAGGTGTTTACAACATGTACAAAAACTTTTGTGTTTTCAACAAGTCAACACGTAAAGGAATGCTAACTCCTAGGTGACAAATGCATTTAACCTAAGTAAACCTAAGTAAAGCATAAATAATTATTATTTACACTAACACCCCCCCTTAAGTGAAACTTAGGGGAATGCACTTAAGCTCACAATAGCTAAGATGAAATGCATAATGGGTCCCAACAATGAGGCTATGTTAGGTATCCATGTACAAATGCAAAGAAATGCAACCTCTGAAAATGAGGAAAGAGGGAAAACCCCATGGGAATAACTCTCCCCAAAAAAGAGGTAAGTAAAAACATGCAGATAAAAGAAGAAGGAAGGAAGGAAGGAAGGCCTCAACAAGACCCCCCAAGGAAAAATTCCACTGGAAATGGCTCAAGAGACCCTCTCAAAACCATAAGTACAACTAGCTCCCCCCATAAGAGATAGAAAAGACACCAAAGCCCCCCTAGATTAATGGAACCCCTAGATAAAGGATCAAACCAATGAAACTCCAATGTGGAAGAAACAAGGAAATAGAACAAGGGAACCCTTCAATGAGAGGGGAAGCTAGAAGGCCTAATTGATGCTCAAAGGAGAAAATATGAGGATCCTAAAAGGGAATCCCCAAGGCAGGTGTGATGACACTGTCATGAATGTCCTCGATAGAATCTACAACAAGTGCACATGGAGGCTTGATGAATCAAGATGGAGGATCAGGCAGAGCGAAAGAAGAACCCTGCTAAAGAGAAATGCTTTCAACTGGATGTGGTGTGGAAGTCAAAACAAGGATCTCAGGAACAATACAAATGTTCAATTATCCTGACTGCACCACATGATGCTCCTGTGAAAGAGGAGATTCATGCTATGATAATGCAGATGGTGGGAAAAAGTGCAAGAAGGTGTAGAGATAGGTGGAAGAATCAACTATCCCTATAGAAATAAAGCCTCTTGTGGCACGATCCAGAATGAAGACTAAATATGTAGTGAACTCAACTATCTTCCCTGGTCCACTATGTGTAATATGAGAAATTGAGAGAAGGTTTGTAGGCTAAGAGGGAACATACAATACATCATTGAAGGTGCCATCCTAAATGCCAACTGAACCTTTCCCATAGACTGGTAGGGCAGTGTTATTCCCCATGAGAATATGAGGAATGGGAAAAGCCTCAAGAGTAGAGAAGACACCTTGAGAAGATATCATATGGTGAGAAGCACCTAAATCCAATAATCCAAGGGAGCTGTGAAGGGGATGCAATGGATGCTTGTAATGCATAACCCTTTCCAAGATCCGGTGTAGATGTCAAAGCTATAGAAGAAGATTGAAAGGTAGAACCCTATAAGGTAAAAAATGATGGAGAGGAAACAATGCTCTTTTGAAGGACAGCTTGCAAATCTACAATCTATTTCTCATAGCCATCAAATCTCTTCTGAAAATAATGAGACTCATCATGAGGTCTCTTCTAACAATAGGAACAGGTAAGAGTCTCATTCTTCTTAGAAGAAGAGGATGGACTAGTAGAGTGCTGAGAGGAGGAATCAGATATCTACTTTGGCTTCTACTCCTGTGTATCCTTGGAAAGAAATGGCTATGACTATGAACCTGTAAGTGAATCCATCCGAGTGATCTTTGATTGTTCACAAGTTAACTTGTCACAGAATATGTCAAAAGAGGGCATTTGATGTCTGTTACTCAAGGCATCCATAGTGGAGTATAAAGTGGAAGAAAAGATCTGATATTGTCCTTGCAACTTTGAGAGTATAAAAAAGATACACTCATCATCTATTTTGTTTTTCCCACATCCTTGCAGAAGTCAACTTTGCATCAAACTGTAGTACCCAAAACTCATTTACTGTGCCAAACAAGTTGTGAAACTTGGTCCAAATAGCCCTAGGATTGGTCAAACCATCCAAGTGAAATAGGAGACTATCTGAGATGTTCAATGTAATCAATCCCATTTCTTTATCCATTTTGTTTCTATGCTGAAGAACCTCAAAAGGGCACTACAAGCTAGGTTGGTTCTCATCCATACATGGCCATAAGCCTCAAGACATAAGAAGCCAAGTCATTTGTGCTTTCCATGTGTAATAGTTGTGTGGCATTAGTCAGGTCATAGAGGGATCCAACATTGAGAGAAGAAGACAAAAGTAGAAGGGTCAATTCTAAAGTAAATTACATAAAATAAAATGCTCCTCCCCAAATGCAAAAGAGATCAAGTAACCCCCCTAATGTATGATTTGGGCACTCTATACTTAGTGTGATTATAATAGCCAATTTAGGGCCTATTTCCAAAAGTAGTATTTCTATCTACAAAACCTATATTCTGATTGCAGATCTGGAAAGTAGACAAAAAAATGCACTTTCAAAAAAAAATAGAACCTGATTATGTGTCTAGATGAGCCTGTACTAAGCATTTAAAGTGGCAAAAAATGGGATTTGCGAGTTGCAAAAAAAATTCAAGAATAGAGATCTCAAACCACCTACACTAATGTGTAGATAAAAAAATTCTACCCCAAAACAAAAAAAAATTCTTGCAAAAAGGAGTCTGTATGAGGGAGATATAGTTGTTTGAAAATCATTGCTATAATTATTTTTCCTGAATAGCCGCCGTTGCACCTCCAAAAAACAAAGAAAAAAGCCCAAAAAATGTCAGATCTATTATGTCAAACCCTCTTTCTCCTTTTTCTCCAAATACTAAACAAGCTACAACAAATTTGGCTTTGATATCATGTAGGGTTTGAGGAAATATGCAAACCAAATCCACAAGCCCTTGAATCACCTGCACATAGAAAACCTATCACAAAGAAGAAAAAGACAAGAAGAGGCAAGGGTTTGGTTTGAAAATAAGAAAATTGTATTATCAGATAAAATATAAATTGTTGTACAATATGATATGCAAATACACTAGGAGGGCCTGTTTATAAAGGCCTCTAGGAAGCTTCTAGAACAAGCTAGAAAGCACTAGGAGATAAGAATGACAACTAAGCATACATCCGCAAAAAGTAGATTACCCTCCAAGTAGGTGAGAGGATAAGTATATCAAGGTGTTGAAAACATGTACATAAACTTTTGTGTTGTCAACAAGTCAACACATAAAGGTATGCTAACTCCTAGGTGACAAATGCATTTAACTTAAGTAAACTTAAGTAAAGCGTAAATCATAATTATTTACACTAACATGAAGTTTTGTCATATTTTTGTCTCTAAATTTTGTCTCCATTATTGTGTACTAGTTATCTTGGGATTGTGTAAGAAAGTTCTATACAATTTAATGCAAGTAGGATAGGTTGTATATCAATTCTTTGTTACTTTTAATTCAAGTAATTAAGTAAATGATCTAATAAATTGGTCGGGTTTCTAGTTATATAGTAGGGATATTCATAAGAATGGGTTTATGGACAATTGCTGATAAGATTAATTGTAATGCAATTAATTAGTTCAAAAATAGTTTGCTAGAGAGACTCTGAATCCCAATGGATAGGGCACTGATCATACATTCGTTTACATTTTGAAGAAGTCATAGGTTTACATTAGGCATAAACATAAAATCAAATCAATCTTACTTTCTTGTATGAATAATTAAACTATTGGTCAACACTTATTTTCACAGATCCCTTGAGTGTCATTGTTAGTTGGTACTATTAGGGATTAGTTGTAAAGTATAAAAGATATATGACCATTTTCTACTTTAAAGGGATAGATCTAGAAAAGAGAGGTATTAGTTAAATGAATTGTGAGAAAATTGTTAGATAAGAAATTGTATAATTGTTGTATCCCTAAGGTGCACTTGCCAATGCTTTGTAGGGCTTGAAGAGTAGAGAATCTTGGTGATTCTATTGAAGTTGGAACTAGATCTGAAGTTTTCTTAGTTAAACATAGGAAGTAGCTAAGTCCTTAGACTAAAGTAAGTCCTCTCAATAGTGGTATTAGGCCTTTTCTGCTTGGTATTCTAAAAAACACAACAAAATGAAGACTCTACTGGGAACTCCATAAAAGTAAAGAATTCTGAAGTTCTATGATTTTTCTGCACATCCCATCTATGTTTGGGTATTGGCTGTTGTTGAGTGAAAAGCCTTGAGAATTTGAAGAAATTGTTGAAACCATGGGAGTTGTGACATAAAGTGGGTTTGTGAAGTGGTTTATTCATTGCAGAGAGTAGTTTTTTGAGAAGTATACATGATGGAGAATTAAGGTTGGGTCCTCTTTTGTCTCATCTTTTCCAAAGTTAAGTTTCCCTTGTAAAAAGTTCCTTGTCTTTTAGCTAAAAAATGATATTTCCCCTTAGTGGGTGGTGAATTGGTCTTAGGTTTTGATACTAGTGCTTATATATGAAAAAGTGAAAGATGGCTAAGAATAGGAAGAATATGAAAGCCTATGTGAAAGAAAACCTGGACAATCCCTTGTATACTGAGTTAGTAGAGCATGGTAGAAAGAACTAGATTAAGAATAAAGAAGAATCTACTCATACTTGGAAACCTAGAGATAAGCCATCATACCACCACCTAGATGAGAAACAAGTTTCATCTCATAGTTCTGAATAAAAAACCACTAGACTTCTAGGTAATGTCTTCACAATGCCTTATCATGAAGCTGGGTTTTATTAGGATAAAATGGTGTCATCTATAGGATATTTTTTTTTTTAGAACCAAGGTTATAGGGGAGATGAACCAACATCTCGAACCCAAGAGTATGCAGTCAAATAGACCAAATCTTAAGCAAGTTCCTTGTTTAGAGAGAAACTTAATAGATTTGGAAAACCTTGTTGAATCTAAAGCAACTAAAATAGATCATGATGATTTACTTTCTGAGGTTGAGGTCCTTAGAAGGAGAGTTGCTGAGGAAGAAGCCAAACACATTTGTTTGGAAGAAGAGAAAGAGAAGATAACAATGAACACTCTTATTGAAAGAGATGGCTTTCTTTGAAGAATGATTGCTCTTGAAGAACAAAATAAAAGATTAGAAGAAAGACCCTTCAAAGTACATTTAGATGTATTTGGAGATTTTGGAAATTTAAGTTCTAATGTCCAAGAGC
Organism: Cupressus sempervirens; assembly: GCA_028749045.1. NCBI lineage: Eukaryota > Viridiplantae > Streptophyta > Pinopsida > Cupressales > Cupressaceae > Cupressus > Cupressus sempervirens. The sequence continues at coordinate 416,480,683 of CM053786.1, forward strand.
AAGAAAATCTTCTAAAGGAGAAGGAGGAACCTGTTACACTCAGATTAAATCCTACAAGTCTATTCAAGAAAAAATTATAGATCTAAATGTAAGGGTAAACAAAAGGTTGTAGGAATCCATATCAATGAACCTCAAGCTGCCCCTAAAAAGGTTCCAAATATTCCTATGTCCATGACTAAGCTTGATCTAGAATTAGAATAGACTAGGAAGGAGAAGGGAGATTAAGCCAAGGAGCTTGAGAAAGTGGAAAATGAAGCACAAGCAGCTGAAACTAGAAGGAAAATCTAGTTCATAAAATCCTATTTTTCTTTGACTTCATGGCCCAATATGTCCACCCCAACTACAACCTCTATTCCTACTTGTGGACCAATTATTCTAAGCCAAAATGTATTACAGTAAGCTTCTGAATTATCCTCTACTATTGGTATGTAGATCCTTGTTGTTCAACAAGCCCAATAGCTTCAAATCCCTACCCAAAACTAGGTAGCAGCAGCAAGCATCTCAAATATTTTTGGTCTCTAGAGAAGGCCCATCTACATGGAGAAATATATAAAAATGTCTTTCCCAGGTATCGTTGGATTTCCACATCCTATCTCTAATGATCTTAGACATAAATTCATAAAATTCTCAAGTAATAATATTGTCACTGGTGAAGAACATTTAAGAAAATTTATTGACACGATGAATGATTATGAAGTTGAGCACGAGGATGTGGTTATGAAGATATTTGTGCACTCTTTGATAGAGGATGCAAGGGATTGGTTTAGAAGGCTTCCTGATAATAGTATGAGTTCTTGGAATGAATTAGAAAAGCTATTTAAAGAACAGTAATGGGAAAACACTAATGTTGGGTTCATCCTGAATGATTTTAATAATATTAAGAAGAACTCAAATGAATCCTCATTTGATTTTAATGTGAGATTTCAAAAGGGTATGTATAAGTTATTTCAAGTGATGAATCTAGGAGAGGATGTATGTCTTAACACATATTTTAATGCATTTGACTACAAAATAGCTTACAACCTCTGGGATAAGAGCCTAAGGATATTAAGAGATGCTTATGAGATGGCAATAAATATAGAAAATAATATGAAGGCCTCTAGTAAACTAGGGAAAAGAGATGATCCCAAATTGTTCAATCCTAGAAATAACAAGAAGGAAGTTGTGAAAAATCTTGCAGTCAAGAAACTTGAAGAAGCCACAATAGGTCTAGTTTTAACTCTGCTGAAAAACATGAATCCCCAAGCTTTTACCGCAAACAAGTCTAGTACTAGTGAGAAGGAACTTTTTAACAACACCCATTATAATAGGCAGCCAAAGATGTAGAATTACCCATATACAACTCAATGGAAGGATGGAAAGCCTATTCCTAACACTACTCAAGGTCATAGGGATAAGGATACAATGGATCCTTTGCAAATAAATTTAGTCAACCTGACTGATGATGTGTAATGGTGCATTGTATGTCATCCCCCCCATTCCCCTGACCATTGTGTATTAGCTCAATCTGTTGTTGTAAATCAACATATACAAGGTTAAGATGAAGGGGAAGAAGAAAAGGAGCATGAAGATATCTAGGCTACAACATGATAATTAGAAAGTATTGTCAAATGACAAGGGTTGTGATGAGGATAAAATATGTGTAGTGTCTTCAAGTGTGGACCACAAAAATTTGAGACAATCATCAAGAGAGAAGATTGAAAAGATTACTACGGAAATGATATCATAAGTGCACAACAACTACAATCTTAGAAAAAAAACTATCAACACTAACACTGGTAAACCATCCGACATATTCATAAAGGATATCACTCATAAGATGGAAAATGATAGTCAGAAGGAAGATAAATTGATAACTAAGGTTTAAGACAATAAAAATAAGAAATGGGAACCTAGGAAGAAAGTGCAATTCCAAGTGGTTGACACAACTAAGGCTATTATACAAAATAAAAAGTTAGAGCTTGATGTTACAAAGCAAGTGATAGTGTCTATTGTTCAAGAAGTGCTAACTCCAAGTATTTTTGTAAAACCTACTATCTATGATTCACTTGATATGATTGCTATGCTGTCTTAGATAACTGTGAGAGTTCCTTTGTCAGAACTTTTTAGAATTGAAGAGCATAGGAGTAATGCTTTATCTTGGCTAGGTGGAATAAGTAATGATAATATTGTTAAGCCAAAATCTATACAAAAAATCCTAGCTACAGAGGAGGATAATGGAATGATGTTCCAAATACTCCAACTGTATTTGGACAATTCATCTATGGCTTAACTACAAGATATAGATCCTTTTTCCCTTGGTCTAGTTATAAAAGACAAAACCCTGAAGAATTGTATGATAGACTCAGGAGCATCTAATAATATCACGCCTTTCAAAGTCATGGAAGCCCTTGTTTTGCAAGTAGATACTAGATAGGGTATATGCAAGGCAATGGATGCTAGAGAAGTGCCTATCATAGGTATACCAACTACATTACCTTTTAGAATAGCCACTTATCTAGAGGTTGAGTTGACTATAGCTTTCCTTGTAGTAGACATACCTCCCCATTATGGTATGTTATTGTCAAGAAAATGGAGTGTTGTAATGGGAGGTAGTATACAATGTGACTTATCATATGCTACTTTCCATATAGCAGATAAGGCTATTAAGGTTGATAGAGAGCCAAGGTTCAATCATATCTTTGAGGAGAGTATTGAAAAAGACTCCACTTGTTTCTTAGATACTGATGTCAATGCATTCAAAGCTAAGATGATCATTCAATAGGTTGAGAAGTGACCACCATTTATTAAACAAGAGGTAACATGTTGCATGTATTCAATTTTTTTTTGGACTATGTATTTTGATGGAGTGAGTTCTAAGGAGGGTTTAGGAGCTAGAGTAGTATTCATATCCCTTGAGAATAATTCATTTAGGTACTCATTCACCTTGAATTTATCATGCACCAATAACATATTAGGATGTGAGGCACTCTTACTAGGACTGAGAGTTTCAACTAATCATGGAATAAAAATGTTGCATGTCATTGGTGATTCTGAATTGATTGTTTCCTACATAAGAGAAGCTTATGCATCTAGTCAAAAAAGATTGAAATAGTACAGGAACATTGTATGGGACCAAATAGAACTATTTGATGCTTTTGGAATTTCTTGGATGGATAGGAGTACTAATAAAATGGTAGATCTACTAGAAAATGTAGCAATTAAAACTCAAGATATATCCTTTGCTACTATATCACAAATTGAAGTGCAGAATAGACCATTAGTTCTTGATAATGTCCATAATTGGTAGGTATTTAAAGATGATAGGGATATCATAAATTTCATAATTGTAGAGGCTAGTTTCATGGACAAGAAGTTGATTGTGTAGCCTTTGTTGAAAATGTTGATGGTAAAAGCATTATGTTTGGACAGGAGGTTGTGCAATTGAAAAAAAATAAGATCCCAAAGGGATTGGTTGTTTTGGAGACTATCTTTGACTTTCATGACAGATCCAAAGTGGACAATAAAGAATCTAGTACCAGGGATCTGGAAGAGATAAACTTAGGGACTAATGAAGCAACTAAAAAGGTTTATATTGGAAAGAAATTAGCCCCTAAGATCAAGCAAGAATTGATTGGTCTACTGAGAAAATATAGATATGTATTTTCTTGGTCCTATGATGATTTGAAAGCATATAGAGAGGACCTCTTTCAACATGAAGTGCCATTGAAAGAGGGAACCATGACTTTTAGACAAAAGAAAAGGTCAACAAATCCTACCCTGACACCCAAGATACAAGAAGAACTAATAAAGTTGAGAGATGCTAGCATTATAAAACCTATAAGGCATTCATCTTGGGTGTCAAATTTGGTCCCTGTTAGAAAAAAGAATGGAGATATAAGACTATGTGTAGATTACAAGAATCTAAACATATCATCATTAAAGGACAATTATGGCTTACCTAATATGGAAGTAATGCTACAGAGAGTTATTGGATCAGAACTTATGTCCATGATGGATGGTTTCTAAGGTTACAATCAAGTGGTTGTTAAAGAAGCCAAACAATATAAGACTGCATTCACAACACCTTGGGGTACCTATGTCTATAGTAGAATTCCTTTTGGCTTGACAAATACTGGTGCCAATTTCCAAAGGGCTATGGATGTAGCTTTTAAGGATATCCAAACAATATAAGACTGCATTCACAACACCTTGGGGTACCTATGTCTATAGCAGAATGCCTTTTGGCTTGACAAATACTGGTGCCAATTTCCAAAGGGCTATGGATGTAGCTTTTAATAATTCTTAGTAGTATACTAAGATTAATTGAATTCTTACTCAAAGGATGCTAATGATCATTGCATACATTTAGAGAAGGTTTACATCAAATCATTAAAATTTGGCATTTCTTTGAATCCCTAAATATGTGCATTTTCTATTATAGAGGGTAAGTTGCTTGGCCATTTGGTTGGACAGGAAGGGGTTAGAATAGACCCCGAGAGGGTTGAAGCAATTGATAAAATTCAAAAGCCAAAGAATGTAAAAGGTATTCAATCATTCTTTGGTCAAATTAACCTTCTCAGGAGGTTTATTACAAATTTTTCTAAAATAGTAGGCCCATCTCAAACACATTAAAGAAAGGGTTAGAGATTAAATGGACTGAAAAGCCAAGCATGATGTTTAATGAAATAAAATGAGTCATCAAGGATGCCCATATTTTGAGAGCTCCTAATTATTCTAAGCCTGTGCATATTTTTTCATTTGTTCTTTTCATACAATTGTTGTTGTCCTATTATAGAAAAATGAAGAAGGATTTGAGAAACCCATTGCATTTTTTAGTAAGTCTTTGTAGGATGCTAAACTTAAATATTATATAAATGAGAAGCAAGCATATTCCCTAGTCAAAGCAGCAAAGAAATTTAGGTGTTATTTGATGGGAGCTAATGTGATTGCATTTGTCCCAAATACTGCAGTAAAAGATATCTCCTCTCAACAATAAGTTTCAGGAAGAAGATGCAAATGGATCAATAGGATCCAAGAATTCAATATTGATGTGTAGATTACTAAGTTGGTTAAAGGTCAAGGCCTTGCCAAGCTAATGGCAAAAACTAATCTTGAGGTAAATAAGATAAAACCATTAGATGATGGTTGTAGAAGTGACATATGTGCCATGGATACCTATGAGTGGTATAAATATGTGATATTTTTCTTACAACAGATGAAAACTCCACCAGAGTTTTCAAAAAACCAGCGAAGAGCCTTGAAGCTACAATCTATTAGATACATTATTGTTAGAGGCCAATCATGATAGAGAGACATGGAATGTGTCCTATTTAAATGTCTAAATATGAAATAATCTAAGAAGATCCTGAGTGATATGCATGAAGGGGTATGTGAGAGGCATTATATGGCTAAAACAACAACCTACAAGATTCTTAGATCTGGATTTTGGTGGCCTACCTTATTCAAATATACTCAAGAATTGGTGAGAAAATATGATGCATGCCAACAATTTAGTGGAAAGCTGAAGTTTTCTCAAAATTTTCCTTTTAAGCTTGTAGAAGTGCAATCACCTTTTCAACAGTGAGGCATGGACTTCATTGGAGAAATCACTAACAAATATAGTGATGGACATTTATGGATTTTAGTTGATACTAATTATTTTACAAAATGGGTGGAAGAAATTCCTACTAAAAATACAACAACTAAAGTAGTGACCAACTTCATATTGAACAATATTATTGTCAGATTTGGATGCTTATAGAAAATGTTCACTAATAATGTTATGTGCTTTAGATTAGAAGAATATATTTTTTTTGCAATAAGTATGGCATTATTGATGCTACATCATCACCTTACCATCCCTAGGGTAATGGCCAAGCTGAGTGCAACAACATGAGTTTTCTCAAAATCATTAAGAGGATTCTTGGAGAAAATAAGAAGGCTTGGGATTCTAAATTTCCTCTGGCATTATGGGTAAGCAGGGTTACAATAAAAAAGGCTTTTGGCTGTGCACCTTTTGATCTGGTATATGGTATTCAGGCAAGATTACCTCAAAATAATTTGAATGATATGTATGCATTCATCCAAATATAGGATAGTGATGTTGTTGATGACATGCAATTAAGAATGGATGATATTTCATAGTTAGATGAAACTAGGAGAGATTCATCTGCATAGAATGCTAAGCTTCAAGCACAAATGAAATATCTATATGATAGAAAATCATTAGAAAGAAAATTCTAGCTTGAAGAGATGGTATTATTATGGAATGTCAAGTCTAAAGATAAGGGCAAGCATGGAAAATTTGATCCCATTTGGCTTAGTCCTTATTTGATTCATGGAAACAAGGGAGAAGATTCATATTATATAAGAGAATTGTCTAGAGATATTCTTGAGTTGTCAGTTCATGGATAGTTCTTGAAGAGGTATTTTTGCTAAAAATGCTTATTATTTTCCATGAACAATAGCTTAGGTCTCCCTATATTTTGTGTAAATCTTGTATATCCTTGTTCTTTCTTGGTGAGTCCTTGTACAAAGTTTTCTTTATTGTCTTTGTATTTTCTTTCATGTTTGGTTTGTTGTGTTCTTTGAAGAAGTTGTTAGATTTGTAAGTCAAGTGTATGTTTTGCTTCTACCAATTTTTTTTGTATTCTTGTATGGATATAAGTTATACATCATCCCTAGATAGAGCCACTGATGTCCTGATTTTCCACTCACCTAGTTTGTGCAAGATTCTAAAAAAATCAAGAAGACATGTGTTGAGAATAAGCTAGAGTTTTTGAAATTTTGTTAGCCCTTTAGAAAAACCTAGGCAAGCTCTTTTTTGATCATTTGAAGCTCATGTAATATAATTTTAATCTTTAGAAGGATGTATGTATTTTCCATGCATGCGCTCTTATCCTAAGTTTTGAAATATTTCTATTATTATATTTCATGAAAGATTCATATTTGCTAAGTTGTAACTGTGCGAAGCAAAGAAGAGTGCATGATCACATGCTTATTTTGGCTTAAGGCACTAATAGTTGTGATTATGAAAATGAAAGAAGACAGTCAATACAAACTATTGGCATAGCATTACAAAGGCTTAGTCAAACGATCAAGGATAAGCCATGAGGGTGCAAGGAGTTAGTGATGAGTCAGGGTTTCTGTTAGTGCATCATTAGAGATAGTATAAATGAACCATGGGTTACAGAAGTGAAGTTGCAAATTCTTGTAGTCACACTATCACACAGTTTAATTGTAGTTAAGGCTTTCAAGTTGTGAAATGGAAAGGGTAGCCAAGTTGAAGGCTACCGTGTGGTCATATATAGTTTAAGTAACATCCTAAGTTAAGATATGAATTCGTGAAAGTAAGATGAAAGTCAAAAAAAGCATTGTTCACACTTTACAGGTTAGAATCAAAAGGGAACAAGTTGAATTGCGAGCATGTGAACAAAATATATGTTGTGATTAAAGTTGATGTCGAATCCTTGCATGATTATGAATGATGATAACATTTTAAGATACACAGTGGTGATTGATAGTGAAGCCCACATTCGCAAACTTTTATAAGAAATTAGACAACTAAGTTGTGAAGGAGCAATTAAATGAAAGCTAAAACATTTTAGGGTCACAATCATAAAATGTTTTGCAGGCTAGACTGTGGAAAGGTTGTGAAGTGTATAAAGGAAGGGCTTTTCACAAGGTCACAACAATCACAAAGTTATGTTAAAATGTAGCTACAAATCCATGATTTAATGAGAAACAAAAGGTTCACAACATCACAAGCCATTTTTTAGCAAGGAGAAAGATCAGGTGCGAGGATGCGAATCATTAGAAAGTAAAACCCTAACCACATAGTCACAGATGTAAATAGGAAAAGAATAGATTCTATTGAAAAATGATAAAATGGTCTTGTTCACAAATGTTGCACCTATGAGTTTTAAAGCATAAAACAAATTTTCAATGGAAAAATCTAATCTGGACAAAGATGGGATGAGATGGATGTACAAAAATATAAAAAAGTGTAGATTTGACCTATTTTTTGAAGATTGATAGGTTTTCAATTGTGCCACCCTTAAATTCCAATTAAAGTTACACTCTCATCATAGAAGTTGATAAAGCTTGGAAAGAAACAGGTTGTCGTTACTATTTTCTTAAATTTTATAAATTTTCTGAGCTATTTTAAGTACAAAAGTGATATCCAAGTGATTTTTCATCAAAATAGCATACAAAAACAACAAAAATACTTGCAAAAATGGCCTAAAGAGAAGGAGAATTGATTACACAAGTAGTAATTGAAGAATCAACTACACCAGTAAAGGCTCCTAGCACATTTGTAGAAGAAAGAATACATGTCTTGCCTAGTTCTACAAATGCTCAGAATACTAATGACCTTGCATTCAAAGACCCATATGCAATGTGCAAAGATGTAGTTGTCCCTTATAGAAATGGGTATGAATTGTTCTGGTTTTCCTACAAGAACAAAGTGAAAGAAGTTCCAATATGTAACCCATGGGTAAGAAATTTGGAAAAATTGATAATACCAAAAGTATTTGTGGATATGGATTTGGTCAAGGAATTAATCAAATGTTATAATCCTATTAATAAGTCTTTCCACAGGAAGGATAAAAGTGTTTTTCTAGCATTAAATAAGGATACATTCATAGGGACATTTGATTTGGGCAGACTTATGTTATTTCCCATTGATATTGAGGAGTTGAACAAGAATATAAAAAAACATAAGAGTTTTTAAATATGGGTAAAATTATGACTAGACACATTCCCAAGATGAAAAAGGTGTTAGTCTAAAAATGGTTTTGACACTTGAGTGCCAACACACTTAACTTCTTTCTACATTAAAGCCGAGTACACTATGTATGTTGAGTCACAAGTTGTGCCAAGACAGGAAAGTCATCAGGTGCCAAGCCACCTTTAGATGCTGAGTGACTACAAGTGCCGAACATGATCCAAGTGCCGAGCAATAATCAGGTGCCGATTCATAAAGGATGTCAAGCAAGATAGGAATGATATAGGAGCCGAGTTACAGAAGGTGCTGAACACCAGGAATCAATAAGTGCCGAGTAACTCCGAATCAGCATATGAGTTTGTAACTTCACAAACTCAAATGTAAACCATTTTCATGGCCGACATATGATGAATCTCGAAGGATTTAAGTGATAAGATCAAATCATTTATATTTCCTATGCAATCTACATGCAACCAATAAGGAAAATGGAGAAGGCATGCAACCAATGATAAAAGTATAAGGAATAAGCTAGAATCATAGATTCAATATGGATCGTAGATCCACTTCTAACCCTAAGTCTTCAAATGTCTTTATAAGGAAGACTAAGTCTCATTGTATAGATAGGGACAAAGGTGTGGAAGGAAAACTATTTTCAAAGTGAAGTATATAAAGACTTAGAGGAAGAGATCAGCAGAAGAATATTCAGTTAATCAGAACAAAAGCAGGGGATATAAACGAATATCAGATCTCAGAGGATCAAGATCAGAAGAAAGCAGATCAAGTGCCTGTATTTAGTAATCAAGGATTGTAAGCTATCAGGTTTATTATAACTAATACTCTTTAGCCATTGTATTAGAAAGGAAATCTGATGATGATAGATTAGCTTAACAACTATTTTGTAGATCCTTTAAACAGGTGATTAAATCCTTTAAAAAGGTAGTACTTCATGTAAAGTGTTTGTAAATCCTCTAACCAGGTTACTATTGATACAGTGTAAAGCCTTTAATAGGGCAGACCATCAGAAGTGGTTAAACATTATTGCTGCAGTAATTTTTGTGGGTATCATCCCCACCCCAGTTTTACCTTCTTATTCCTAGAGGGTTTCTGGGTTACCAAATCTCAAGTGTTATGTGGTGATGCATATTTTTTTCTTATGATTGCTTAATGTTTATATGCATGCATGTTCATTTCAAAGTTATTTTATTAAGGATATAAAACAGATTAAAAGCTTCTGATTCACCCCCCACCCCACATTATATGGGTACAATTATGACTAGACACATTCCCAAGATGAAAAAGGTGTTAGTCTAAAAATGGTTTTGACACTTGAGTGCCAACACACTTAACTTCTTTCTACATTAAAGCCGAGTACACTATGTATGTTGAGTCACAAGTTGTGCCAAGACAGGAAAGTCATCAGGTGCCAAGCCACCTTTAGATGCTGAGTGACTACAAGTGCCAAACATGATCCAAGTGCCGAGCAATAATCAGGTGTCGATTCATAAAGGATGTCAAGCAAGATAGGAACGATATAGGAGCCGAGTTACAGAAGGTGCTAAACATCAGGAATCAATGAGTGCTGAGTAACTCCGAATCAACATATGAGTTTGTAACTTCACAAACTCAAATGTAAACCATTTTCATGGCCGACATATGATGAATCTCGAAGGATTTAAGTGATAAGATCAAATCATTTATATTTCCTCTGCAATCTACATGCAACCAATAAGGAAAATGGAGAAGGCATGCAACCAATGATAAAAGTATAAGGAATAAGCTAGAATCATAGATTCAATATGGATCGTAGATCCACTTCTAACCCTAAGTCTTCAAATGTCTTTATAAGGAAGACTAAGTCTCATTGTATAGATAGGGACAAAGGTGTGGAAGGAAAACTATTTTCAAAGTGAAGTATATAAAGACTTAGAGGAAGAGATCAGCAGAAGAATATTCAGTTAATCAGAACAAAAGCAGGGGATATAAACGAATATCAGATCTCAGAGGATCAAGATCAGAAGAAAGCAGATCAAGTGCCTGTATTTAGTAATCAAGGATTGTAAGCTATCAGGTTTATTATAACTAATACTCTTTAGCCATTGTATTAGAAAGGAAATCTGATGATGATAGATTAGCTTAACAACTATTTTGTAGATCCTTTAAACAGGTGATTAAATCCTTTAAAAAGGTAGTACTTCATGTAAAGTGTTTGTAAATCCTCTAACCAAGTCACTATTGATACAGTGTAAAGCCTTTAATAGGGCAGACCATCAGAAGTGGTTAAACATTATTGCTGCAGTAATTTTTGTGGGTATCATCCCCACCCTAGTTTTACCTTCTTATTCCTAGAGGGTTTCTGGGTTACCAAATCTCAAGTGTTATGTGGTGATGCATATTTTTTCCTTATGATTGCTTAATGTTTATATGCATGCATGTTCATTTCAAAGTTATTTTATTAAGGATATAAAACAGATTAAAAGCTTCTGATTCACCCCCCACCCCACCCCCCCCCCCCCGCCCCCCCTCTTAGAAGCATTCTTTCCAATAAGATATTACAACAAAAGGATGTAGGAGAGACTCCAAAGAAAGGAGGTGTTGAGAAAATTATGCCCTTGGATTTCTTTTAGAGGTACTTTCAAAATACTGTATTTGGGATTGGCGAATCTTCAGGTTCAGATGGAACCATGAAAGCTTCAGAGGCATATTATGTCATGGCTTGAAATATTTAAGCCCCAAATCACTATGTTGGATATGATTTTTTAGAATATATCATTGATAGTATTCTCAAGGAAATAACTATTATGCAATAAGGAGAGCTGAAGGATTTCAATTTCCATCACTACTCCTTAGTCATGAACCTTATCTTGTCCAAGAATGCAGATATATTTGATCAAAGCTTCTTCAAGTCAACACAAGAGTGGGGAGAGAGGTTTCTAGTGAAAAGATGGACATAGATATGGAAAACATACTATCCATATTCAAATGTTATCTCTTTCTATAATGATTTTGTTCATCCAGTTTTGAAAATGATAGGATGTATAATTGAAAGAGGTCCTAGAAATGTTGGGAAGGTTGTTAGAGCTAAATGATGTTTTGATGTTGGAAAATAATTGACTCATGATTGGGGTAGTGTTTTCTTATCTGAAGAATATATTTTTATAAGATGTACTAAGGTAGGGGATTTTGAAATTAGCAAGAATGCCATTGAAAAGACCAATTCATTTTTACAAAGTTGTAAAATGCCAATTGGGCCAGCCAGAACTTATGACCCCTATAATGTAGTAAGACATACCTTGAAAAGTATGAGGGGATATAATATGCCCTACAAAGCCTATATGGAAAGAAGATGTTATTGCTGATGTGTTAAGTGAGGATGTTTGCAGGGAAAGAATGATTAAGGGTAGAGATATTGTTGGCTATGAACAAGAAAGAGAAAGGCAGATCCATCTTTTAAAGGGTTTTATCTTGATGAAGAATATTGGTCCAAATTAGATAAGTTTGTAGAGGATTTTGATGAGTTTGTGTCTCAAGTCCCAAAGGAAATTGGAAAGAAGATTGACCTAAACTATTATGATGATGAATACACAGTTGAGGTATATGATGAAGAAGATTGGTCTGAAGATGACCAACCCAGACAAGATGTTCCTAAGAGTTCTGGATAGGTAGAGCAAAGACATAAGAAGAAAAAAATGGTAGAAATACTAGATAAGGCTTATAAAAAAACTCTCCAAATCTTGCCAAAGGGGAGAACATACTTTGATGATGTTAGTAGAATATTATTAATATCTTAGGCATCTAAAGATGAGCAGAGAATAAAAAGACAACATCTAGAAGCTCAAATGATTGATGATAGAATCATTGAAGCTAAGGAGTTTGTGAATGATGACAATTTTATCAAGTCAAATGAATTAAAAAAGTTCTTGTTTAAAATAAAAAGAAATGAATTAAAATTGCAGATGAAGCTTAGAGATTCAAAGAAGTAATTGCTAGGTTGGTACAAAAGTTGTAGGATTATGACCTTGCCAATGAAACACTTACTACTGAAGAGGCTAGAGATCTAGTAACAAGGGGTGGAATGATTATCTTCCCAAGATGGGATCTGAGCTCTTCTTTTCTACTAGATCAAATAAGAAGATAAGAAAAATTAGTCTCTTTTGAGGAATGAGAATTAATATGGGGAGATGATGGGATCAAGGTTCAATGTGGATGCCCAAACAATGGAAATTTGGAGTCTAGCTCTAGAGGATGATAAGCCCACTCTCATGGAAATCAAATAATCCCCTAGGAGAAATGTTATATTTTGGCATGTGCAATCCATTTCCAATGACCTGATTTTTGGGATGCATACTTTGGTAGTATTAATGGGTAAATACAAGATGGATACTCTTTAGGCCCAACTTGTAAAAACAAATGAAAATTTTATTGGGATGAGAAGGTGTTATAAAGAGGAGATGAAAAAAACTTTTATCTTATAGAAAAACATTATTAAGTTGGAGATGGAGGTGGCATCATTGAAGAAAGTTGTCAAAATTGTCATAGAAGTTCATGACAAAAGTGTGCAAATAGAGAGCCAGACAATTGAAACAAGAGAAACATCAAGTCAGCTTATAGAAATTGATGAAGAAAAGATAGAAGCTAGCAAAGATACAAAGATCATAGCTATGACAAATTTTTTAATTCATAAGATTAATGCATTGAAGATAGTTTCAAAAAATGTGCATGGAAGTTACATTGCATTAAAAAGAGTGGAATATAAGTGTACAAAGGAAATTACTCTATTATCTCCACTATTCAACACATGGGGCCATTACATTCAATTCTTTGATAGTATAATTACTATACTTCCCTAGAAGAAGGACCTACCAAAGTCAACCATTGTGAGTACAAGGAAAGAAATTCATAAAGTGAGAGATTTGAATGGTTTCTTTGGAGGGAAGATGCAACTAGTCCAAAACAAGATGAAAATAATTGATGCTGGGACACCAAATTTTGTACCTACAATTTTGGATAATGATGGAAAAATAAAGGACTGGGTTGAATGGTCATCATCTTTTGAAAATATTCTTGATCATCTGAGGTTTTTATCTTTTTTGTAACAATGAAGTAAGTGCCACTGGTGTCTATGATATGGTAGATATTCTCTATAGGCTAGAGGCATAGACGTCTAAGGTGGTTGTTGAGGTTGAATCCATAATTGATGGCAAGTGGACCAAGTACCTATAAGATTTGGATACAATCATTGATGTCACGACCTATTATTGATACATATATCACCATATGGGAGTTGATCCCAAATATCAAGGCATTGTCATTCAGTGATAGTGACTAGATGTAGTTTAGATGTAGTTCAAAAATAGAAAAGGCAAAGAAAAAGCATGGATGATGATAGCAACTAAAGACAAATTGAATTTGAAAAGGAGACATTTGCTGAAAAGTGTCTGTTGCCAGTTTTGTCATTGCATCTTAGTTTTTGGGGCCAAGTACAAAGAATACATTGTTTGTTACAGAATATAAATGTCTCTACATTTTTTTATTATCAAGATTTTGACTATTGTCCTCCCATCTCAAGCTTGTTTCAATCCTTTCTATAAAAGGATTCCCAAGATGTGGAGTAGAGGCCTGATTTTCTTGTAATTGGAGAATTATGTTATTGTTGTTAGTCCATAGAATCTTTTGTAAACTTTATGATGTATTCTCCTATAAGTCTAAGAATATAAGTGAATATTGAAGGATTTACTGCTTTATTTTGAAGGTTTCTATAATTTTACTAGTATTTTTGCAATTTTCAATGAAAATTAATGCAAAGGAGGAAGTTCTGCCATATTTTTATCTCCAAATTTTGTCTCCATTGTTGTGTATTGGTTATCTTGGGATTGTGTAGCCAAATTTTATGCAAATTAATGCAACTAGGATAGGTTGTTTATCAAATTGTTGTTTCTTTTAATTCAAGGAATTAAGTAAATGCTCCAATAAATTGATAGGGTTTCTAGTTATATAGTAGGGATATTCATAAGAATGGATTTAGGGACAATTTTTGATAAGATTAATTGTAATGCAATTAAAGTTCAAAAATATTTTGCTAGATAGAATCTGAATCCCAGTAGATAGGGCATTGATCATACATTCAATCCCATTTTGAATAAGTCATAGGGTTGCATTAGACATAAACATAAAATCAAATCAATCTTAGTTTCTTGTATGAATAATTAAACTATTGGTCAACACTTATTTGCAGAGATCCCTTGAGTGTCATTTTTAGCTACTACTATCAGGGATTATTCATAAAGTGCAGAAGATATATGACCATTGTTTGATTTAAAGGGATATATCTCAAAAAGAGAGCTATCAGTTAAATAAATTGTGAGAAAATTTTCAAATTAGAAATTGTATAACCATTGTATCCCTAAGGTGCACCCATCTAAGATTTTTAGGGCTTGAAGAGTAGAGAATCATAGTAATTATGTTGAAGTTGGAACTAGATTTGAAGTTTTCTTAGTTAACTATAGGAAGTAGCTAAGTCGTTAGACTAAGATAAGCCATCAAAATACTGGTATTAGGCCTTTCCTACCTAGTAGTCCAAAAAACATGAACAACTACAACATCAATACCCCCTCTTACTTAGGAAGGATAAACACATGAGTAAGTATTAGCTCAATGTAACATAGTAATATCTATAATCAGAAGATATTCAATATTTTGATATCATTTATGATATCTAAAATTATGGCATCCTGAATGTCAAGTCACATGACATTCATCAAGTGCTAAAAAATGTTCATGCAATATGTGCACATGCATCCTCAATGATACTTACCATAGGAACAATCATATTCTATTAAGGAACTTAATCCACCATGCAAGATGTAATCTATCATGGTATATTTTTTCCATCATAAGATGTCTGTCACAATGGAAGGTCACGGTCTATTTAAGGAACTTAATCCACCATGCAATTTATCATCTATCATGATCTATTTCAGCCATCATAAGATGTCTATCATAATAGAAAGTCATGGTGTATTTAAGGAACTTGATCTACCATGCAAGTTATCATCTATAATGATCCATTTCAACCATCATAAGATGTCTACCACAATAGAAGATTAAGTTATCAAAATATTGTCACCTTTCAATAACTTCTACAAAAATAAATGATAATCATTTGGAAGTCATCACTACCTCATGATGTACATAGTGGGTAGGCCCATTATAAATCATTCAGCCACACATATGATGCAAAAAATATACATGAATTCAAAATTCCTTGTGATTTTGATATGATTGAGATTTTAAAAAATTGATTGAAACATATCCTTTATCATCTCCCTCTGAAAGATGTGTTAGGCTCCCTCTGAATCCGATACCAATCTCCCCTTTTCTTCAAGAAACATACTCAAAGAAAAATATCAAGGGAAATAGCTCCTAGAGTACGTATGGAAATGAAAATAAAATAAGAGAGAGGCTAATATAACACTCAAATTAGATGTTTCTAATAAAATATAGATAATTATAAACTAACATCATTCCCTCTTATCCTACTTTGGGAATGATCCCCATTATTCCAATATAATTTATCCCTCTAGTTTTTTTCAAAAATTATAAATCCCCATTATAATCTCATTAATTATTAACATACTAATTAGTTACATTTAGACTTGAACAAATATATAATCAATTAATATCCTAATTAATTTCTATACTATACTTGTAAGATCATATATATATATATATATATGATCTTATGAACAATGTGGCATACCATGTGAGGCTTGTCCAAGTTCCTACTTACCTCGATGACAAGGTGGTCCTTGTCAATTGTCCTTTACTAATGTCAGATCATGTTGACCCTTGATAGAGAGAACATGTCTTTTATGAGTCGTGTCTTGATTTCTCCATGCTCTTCACAATGAGGTTTTTACCATTTATAATTTTGTTGTCTCCTATGTCAAGGCTTGTTGAGCTAGTTATTAAAGTTATCCCACCTTTTTGTTTTCTTACAATATGGAATCTATAGGTGTTAGGCTTACTAGTACGCATAGGAGGTGATTCCTCTTTGCTTCTATGGTTCATGGGATGCCACACTTGAAATATTTCATCTAAACTTCCTCTAATTGGTGGTATTTACATAGTCTTCCCATGGTGACAACATTCATGTAGTCTACATTCAACTCATCCTTCTATAAATGAAAATATCTATCCATTTCTCTTTACATTTATATGCACCATCATCTTGCATGATTGACTCCAACAATCACTTAGCTTTCTATTGGTTTGGGCTCTAGATCCTAAAACATTATTCACTATGAATAGGAGGTTCTTCATTATATCAATGTTATCCACACCAAGTTTTTTCAGTAAATTTCTTGTTGTAGAGACAACAATTTATTTTTATTCACAACTAAAAATAGACAACATATATTGAATTCAAAACACTTTGAATTGTAGAGATTTCTAACTAGAGTTGAATTCTCTGATCTACCAGAGCCAACAATGCCCACAACACTCATATTGCATAATTCAATTTTATTAAGAACTTCATCTTTAAAAATGTCTTGTGACTCAATATAGTCCTACAAAGTATCAAGCTACATATAATTCCTCCCTCCCTTCTCAACTCTCTTAGCACCATATCTTCAATTCTATCCATGAACAAGTCTGTACTTTCCACATTCTCTTGTTTTCTTACATTTGGTTTTGACATCATGTTAGTGATCATAAGAGTTCTACAAATGTAATGACACTATGTATTTTCCAAGCACAAATTTGAATGCATATACATAGGAGTAGAAGAGATGTGTCTCTTGAAGAGACATGTCTCTATGTTAATCAATATTAGTTATTGAAGTTTATTTCTATTATATATAATTAACAATAATAATTATACACACACATATATGTATATATACACACACATATATACATATACACATATATACATATACACATATATAAATATACACACATATATATACACACATATACATCTATATACATACATACATGTGTGTGTAAATCTACATCTACATATATATAAATATAATGTATACATACACATACATATACATACATACATACATATACATAGCTATATACACACACACACACATATATACATATGTGTATGTATATGTGTGTGTGTGTGTGTGTGTACATAATATATACACACATAAATATATATTGTGAGGCCTCGCCTCGACCCATCTTAGCATAGTTGATACATTATTATTTTGATACTCATGAATCAATATGTTGAGACACTTTCAGATATATTGAACATTATTATGTTATTTTATGTTGTGTGAAGTTTTATTTTCAAATGTTTAATCATGTCTTTTAATGTTTTATGAACATCTATACTGATGAAGTAGTGTAGAAAGTGAATGCAAAATTAACACTTTGATTATGCAATTTTAATAGTTAAGAATATGAGTAGAAACGAGATAAACAACTAGTCATTTAAAAGATGGATGTTTTAATTTATGTGATTTCCCTATTAAGTTATATATATATATATGCATGTGATTTATTTGAGCTATTGATGTGTGCAATGAGTGTGCAGGATATTTTAGCTGAGAAATCTAACAGAGAATAAAAAATGAACCCTATGTATCGTTTGTGGAAACTAGGAGTAAATCTAATGAAAGATGCAGACTCCATTGTTCGTATTTTATTTGTATTATGGATTGAATGAATGTATCATTTTGTAATCAATAAGTGTTAATATTTTATAACAGTGATTTTATAGTGTCACTTGACACTCGTGACTCATAAATGCATTCCAGCTTGATAGTTAGGGTTAACTGAGTAACCTAAAGATCTAATTTGGACCAGGTTAGTGACCTTTTTACTAATCAGTTAGTAATCAAAATTAATTATCCTAATCAAGATTAGTGATTAATTTGCATTTTTGAGGTTTGTTAGAAAGTTCAAATTTTCAAGCTTTTTGATAGGTCCCTAAATAGTCTTAGAGGCCAAAAACATGAAAACTAAGTACCTAAAGGGTATGGGTATGGGTTGGGGGCATTTTCCACCCCTCTAGCCTCTTTTGTTGACTTTTATGGTCACCCAAATATCCCATTTTTTCTTTATTGTGAAAATTGAATGTTTCACCATGAGTTTGATGGAGACACAATCAAAGACTAGAATGAACACAAGAAAAGGGAAAATATTATTATCAACGAAAAATGCCCTATGGGCTTACAATAGTATGATTCTAGAGAAAGAAATCCTCCACATAGTACCTTCTCTCTAACTCCAATGAGAACTACCTTTACAATGTCAGAAGTGTTCTTAAATAAGCCCAAATGGTTTAGGATTAGGAATACATTCTAGAATATGCCAGTTGGAATCCATCGCCAAAAAGAAGGTTCCAAAAGTCACATTAGAAGTTGGTGTAAAATTAGAAGAATCCAAAAATAGTCGTCCAACCTCTGAGAGGCATAACTTTTGAATCGGGACTCCGATTGATGAACCGTTTACATTTCCAAAAAGCTCTCGAAGCACTCTATAGCCCTATGGACCAGCTTTTCTTATCCCCCATTTTTTGGCCCCATATTTGAACATTTAGTGCCCCAAATCTGACTTTGAAGCGCTCTTAGGAGGTCTCCAAGAAAATTAAAACTGTAATAACTTTCTAATCGTAAAGCCATTTAACCTTATTCTTATTTTTGGAGCACTTTAAATTACAAGTATAATCATACCTCCAACTTACACCCTCTAACTCATGAATTTTTTTTAAATTACAAAATAACCCTTTTTTTGTATTTACACGTATCCCAAGGTGCTTAAGAACTCTAACCCAAAATAATAATAAAGGAATTGCAAGAGTTGGAACCTTTATTTGACCCAAATGGGTATCTAGAAATACAAATACCTTAAACAAAAACTATCTCTAAGCATATTTTTGGGTGGTACAAGATTGCCCTTACACCACTGGATGATCTTGCATCAGATACCTAGGGTAGATTGAAAAGTGACCCTGTTACTTTATGGTAGAGGAAAACCCAAATGGGCAACCTCTACTGCTGATATCCAAGTTGAGTCCTCTATTGGTCATCCTTTCCACTTCACTAGGTACTCTTCATACTACCTATTTCTGGTACTCCTATCCACATGACTATTTAAAATCTCTTCTATCTCCTCCTTCTTAGAAGTAGGAATTGGACATGGCTCTAGCATCAACCCATCATCTGCACCATCATCATGATATTCTATTAAGTCTACAATGTTAAAGATAAGAGAAAAGTGAATCCCATCTGGTAACTCCACCTCATATGCATTTCTCAAGTCATCTTTCTTCAAAATTTTGTAGGAGCCAAATTTTTTCATCTTCAGTTTGTTGTAAGGACCCACTGGAAACTGTTCCTTTCATAAGTGTACCATAACCAAATCCCCTACTTGGAACTCCTTATGTCTCCTCCTTTGATCTACCCTAGCTTTATACTATTGATTCATCTTAGTAATGTGTGCATGTACCTCCTCATGTAGGCTCTTGACATGTTCAACAAATTCTTCTGCTAGTCCTCTCCCCTTGCTCCATCTTCCTTAATTCTGGTGCAGTCCTTGGGCTACTTCCATACACAATTTGAAATGGTGATCTACTAGTACTCCTGTTTATAGAATTATTGTAAGAAAATTTTGCTTGTGGTAGACCCAAATCCCATCCCTTGGGCTTATCTCCCACTAAACAACTCAGTAAATTGTCCAGACTTCTATTTACCACTTATGTCTGTCCATCAATCTGCAGATGATGTGTAGAATTGAACTTCAATTCTATCCTCAACTTCTTCTATAAAGTCCTCCAGAAATACCCCACAAATTTAGTATCTCTATCAGAAACAATACTCTTTGGGAGGCCATGTAGTCTCACCACCTCTCTGAAAAAAAATTTGCTATATGTACAACATCATAAGTCTTGTGGCATGGGATGAAAAGTGCCATCTTGGAGAACCTATCAACCACCACAAATACTGAGTCATTACCCCTTTGTGTCCTCGGCAATCCAAGAACAAAATCCATACTTATGTCCTCCCAAGGCTTTGATGGAACATGCAATGGCTAATAAAGTTCAGTGTTGTGATTAAATCCTTTGGTTGCTTGACATACTTGACAACTCTGCACAAATTTCTTCACATCTTGTGACATTTGAGGCCAAAAATAATGTTCTCTAAGAATGGTAGTTGTCTTGTCTTGACCAAAGTGTCCTGCCATCCCCCCACTGTATTTCTCTTTGATCAAGTTTTCCCTCATGGAACTCCTTGGAATGTATAATTGACTACCCTTGAACAACATACCATCCTGAATCAAATAATCTAGCCACCTAGTTCTGTCTACAATAATAGGTTCTTTACAAGCCTTTTATGCTTTAGCAAAATCAGGATCCTCCGGGTATAGATTCTTGAGTTCATCAAACCCAACCACTTCAACCTGCATTATTGTAAGCAACAACTATCTCCTACTCAATGCATCTGCAACCCTATTAGACCTTCCACTTCTATGTTTCAACATAAATGTATAGCTCTACATGAACCCTACCCACTTCATATGTCTCTGGTTCAATTTACCTTGGCTATTTAGGTACTACAATGCCTGGTGATCAGTATACAAGACAAATTCTTTTGTCAATAAATAATGCCTCCATTTCTTTAAGGCTTAAATGATTGCATAGAACACTAGCTCATAAACATAATACTTCTTCTTTGCATCATTCAATTTTTCACTAAAATATGCAATAGGCTTACCTTCTTGGCTCAATACAACCCCAATAGCACTACCACTAGCATCACAATCTACCTAGAACACTTTAGTGAAATTAAGAAGTGCCAACATAGGTTGTTATGTCACCTTCTTCTTCAATAGTTCAAAACTCCTTGCAGCTATTGTAGTCCACTTGAACTCTTTCCTATCCCCCATTATTGTTTCAATCAGGGGTGCACATATGCCACTAAAATTCTTAATGAACTTCCTATAAAAACTAACTAGACCATAAAATGAGCTCACCTCAGTAGGAGACCTTGGAGTAGGCCATTCCACAATGGCTTTTACCTTCTCTAGATCCATTTTGAGAGTTTAGATGATACAAAAAACCACAAGTAGACTAACTCTTTTTTAACAAAGCTACACTTCTTTAGATTAATCAACAATTTCTCTTCCCTCAACCTTTCAAGGACACTACGAATGTGCAATAATTGTTCATCCAAAGTCTTGCTGAAAATTAAAATATCATCCAAATAGACAATAACAAATTTTCCCAAGAATTTCTTTAGTACCTCATTCATAAGCTACATGAAGGTGCTTGGCGCATTGGTCAGTCCAAAGGGCATGACTAACCACTCATATAGACCATCTTTGGTCTTAAATCTAGTCTTCCACTCATCACCCTCTCATATCTATATCTGGTGATAGCCACTCTTGAGATCTATCTTTGTGAAGTACTGAGCTCCACTCAAGTAGTCCATAAGATCATCCATTCTTGGCAAAGGGAACCGATACTTAATGGTTATTCTATTTATTGCTCGAGAGTCTGTGCACATTCTCCATTCTCCATCCTCCTTTGGTGCCAGTACTACAAGTACTACACATGGACTCAGGCTCTCTCAAATCAAACCCTTCCTCAATAGCTCCTGAACTTGTCTATTTAGCTCCTCAATTTTAATAGGAGTCATCCTATGAGAAGCCTTGTTAGGCAAACTAGCTCCAGGGATTAAATCTATCTAATGACTGATCTGCATTACTGTTGGAAACCCTTTTGAAACATTATCAAAGATGACATCTCCATACTCACTTAATAGGCCTAAAACTTTAGGTGGAATTTCACAGCTACATTTCTTATCTTTTCTAGGAATTAAAGCATAACACATACGTTGATGTTTCATACCATCCAAAAAATTTCTTCCATCAAAAAGACATATCCTAGCACTACTGCATACCTTTTCGCCTTATTTTATCAAGGGCTTCCATTTGTGGCAAATACCATCCTTTGTTAGAGAGTGTGTATTTGTATGACCATCATGTACAACATGCCTATCAAATTGCCATAGTCTTCCCAACAATAAATGGCATACATCCATTGGAATAATGTCACAGAGAACCTCATCATGGTAACTCCCAATCTTGAACTTCACCAAACATTGTTCACTGACTAAGACCTTATGATAATCCTTCACCCAAGAAATCTAATAAGGTTGGGGGCTTTTCTCCCTCTTGAGCTTTAGCTTAGAGACCATCTCCCGAGACACCAAGTTGTCAGTGCTTCCACCATCAATAATCACATCACAACACTTATCCTTGCACTTGCACTTGGTATGAAATAAACTCCTCCTTTGTCCAGGTTTAGTCTCACCACTTAATAAGACCCTTTTATTTACTAGAACCTCTCATCTTTCTGTAGTCTTTCAATGTGATGACTGTGCATCCTCCTCCACATGAGCAACCCTTACTTGACCATCAGCTCTCCTATCTATCCTTCCTTGTTGTTGAGGGCATTCAAAGGCACAATGAGCTTCTTCATTGCAATGAAAATAGGTACCACATAAGCCTCCTCTTCCTGATCCTTGTCCACATCCTATACCTCTTCCACTTTGATCTCCAAATTTTTGATCACAAAAGGAATCGAAACTCTCATTTCTCTGATTTCTGCTAGTACCCATATCTTTATTTTTCTTTTGGGTCTCATTTCAGCCTCCAAATGACCTACTGCTGCCCCTTCCTCCTTGACCGTACCCTCTTTGCCTTCCTTCAAACCTTTTATTTAACTTCTCTTCAACTCACAGGAAAAATTGGTATGCCTCTTCAATGCTAGTCATTCTAACTAGACTTAACTCCTCCTAAATGCTAGGTCGTAACCCACTGAGGTAACATGCAACCTTTTCCTTATTTTCTTCTGCATGCCCTACCCTAATAAGAAGTTGATAAAATTCCTCCATATCTTCTTAGAAAGATTTTCCTACTTGCTTTAATCCTTGCATTTTCTTGAACAAATCAAGCTCGTAATCAACAGGAATGAACTACTTCTTTAGTTTGTCCACCATGCGATCCTATCTTGTGATTTTCCTATTTATTTCTAGTTGAATCTCTTGCCTCCAGATTTTGGCATGGCCTTTCATTTTGGCCTTAGAAAATTTAACCCTATCTAGGTCCCTAATATCCTCGTACTCAAAATACTCCTTTAGTTCATTTATCCAATCAATCAACTCATCTGAGTTTAGATATCTTGAAAACATATCCACATCAATTTTAGGTCTTTTTCCAAGCTTAGAAATGGCCCTAAAAAGCCTTTCCTTTACCTAATTAAGGACTTCTACATCACCTTCCCCTTCTTGTCCAATATTTTCCTCCTCTTCATTTTCTTCCTCACTTTCGTTGCCTGCGACAACATTCATTCCTCTACGGATCTCCTCCTACAATGCTTGAACTTGTCTCTAGAGGGCTCTAACCTCAGGAGTAAAAACTCTAGCCCTTCCACCATGTTTCCTTTGTAAAGGCATCTTCTTGTCTCAAACCCACAACCACACAGTCCTAGTGCAAACTGCCTCACAGTTGGCACTCTGTCTACACACTCAAGAAAACCTGCTCTGATACCACTTGATGGAGACTCAATCAAAGACCAGAATGAACACATAGGAAAAGGATAAATATTATTATCAATGAAAAATGCCCTATGGGCTTACAATAGTATGATTATGGAAAAAGAAATCCTCCACACAGTACCTTCTCTCTAACTCCACTAAGAATTTCTTTTACAATGCCAGAAGTGTTCTTAAATAAGCTCAAATGGTTTGGAGTTAGGAATACATTCTAGAATATGCCAGTTGGCATCCACCACCAAAATAGAAGGTTCCAGAAGTCACATTAGAAGTTAGTGTAAAATTAGAAAAATCTAGAAATGGTAGTCCAACTTTTGGAAGGCATAACTTTTGAACTGGGACTCTGATTGATGAACCGTTTTCATTTTTGAAAAGCTCTCAAAGTGCTCTACAACCCTATGGGCCAGATTCACTCATCCCCCATTTTTTGGCCCGTACGAGGCCATTTAGTGCCCCAAATCTGACTTTGAAGTGCTCTTACAAAGTATCCAAAAAAATTAAAACTGCAATAACTTTCTAACCGTAAAGCCTTTTGACCTGATTCTTTTTTTGAAGTGCTTTAAATTATAAGTATAATCTTCCCTCCAACTCACACCCTCTAACTCATAATTTTTTTGGCTTAATTACAAAATAACATTTTTTTGCATTTACATGTATCCCAAGGTGCTTAAAAACTCTAACCCAGAGAACTAATAGTGGAACTGTGAGAGTTGAAACCTTTATTTGACCCAAATGGGCATTCAAAAATAAAAATACATTAAGTAGAAACTATCTCTAAGCATATTTTTGGGTGATACAAGATTGCCCTTACACCACTAGATGCTCCTGCATCAAAGTTGGATATGTTAAACTCCACCTAGAGGTTAGCCTTATGTCAAGTTGAGTTAGAAGACTCTAGAACCTTTAGGAAAGTGGGGGAGTTATTACTTTTTGGAGGTGGTTGAGTTAATATCTTATTTGGAGGCAAATTTGAGAGAGGAAGAGTGTTCACCAGACTTCTAGTTTTAGAGAGCAATTCAAGATTAAAGGAGAAGGAAAAAGGAAGGGAAGCTCATCTCAAATTGTTTAGTTTCCATAACCTTACTGTGAAGGTAGGAGTCCCTCAAGATCTTTTTGTTCATGTTGTGTTTCATGCTTAAGTAGTTTTGTTGCATATGTATGTTCATGTGTTTGAAGAATATGTTTGGGAGGGATTGAAATGAGTTTTTCTTAAATGTTTTTTCTTAGTTTTTGCTTTGATTTTCGAAGGGATTGTATGGGTTGTATTGGCCATGTACAGGAGGAGGTCTTTAGTTGGACTTTGACAGTGCAAAGTCTCTTCTTAGGATGAGGAGAGGGAGAGAGAGTAGAGTGTTATGGGCCCCTACTCGTCAACACAAACCATGTTTTGACTTTTGAAATTTAAGAAATGGAAGAATGGAAGTTCTTGAGTTTATAACCCTGAAAGAGAACTTGTTATGGTGTTGTGACCGACATCTCCTATTAGAAAAATCCACCTTCTCTATAGTTTGGTTCAATGCTGAACCTATTGTGAAAACTTGGATGGGAGTGAATGTTTGAAATTTTCTTCATGTTAAGATTGGTTGCCTCTCGATCAGTTTTCATTCTCTCCATGATCACCTTGATGTGTTGCAAACTTCATAATGTTTTCCTTATTGTGGTTGCCTTATGTTTTTTTAATATTAGTATATTTTAATATTAGAATTTATTTCAGTTTTAGTTAATGTAGTTAGTATTCATTTTTATATAATATGATTTTAGTAAATCTTTTAAAACTAAATAATGTTAAATGTTCGTCGTTAGAACATGTAAGTTTTTAATTAGTTGAATTTGGTAGTTGTAATTGTTAGCAGCTCTATTATGTTGTTTTAATTTATTTTTTTAAGTTTTAAATTAAAATTTAAAATTACTTTATTTAATTTCTTTTAGATCATGTTAAAAATTTATAGTTATGATTTATGGTTAAAAGTTAAAGTGATATGTTTCAAGTTAGTTGCAAATATATTCAATGTTAAGATGGGTAAGTTTTAATTATTTTTTTGTGTTGTATTAAATTAGTTAGTAGTTATTTTAATTAAAAGATGTTAGTAGACTAGTAAGGTTTATATTACTACTATAGTTAGTTATTTTGTTTAAATTTAATATTTTGATTTTGTTTAAATTTAATATTTTGATTAGTAAGAATTGGAATTACATAATTAGTAAAGTAATTTAATTATGTTGATAATTAGTATTTTGCTTAATTAATATTATAATGGTTAAGATAATTATATTTTAAAATTAACTCTACTTGTAATTCATATTTACTAGTAGGTTTAGTGTAATTGTAGTTTTATGTATGGAATTTTTAGAAGTAAATAAAAATAATATATCGTGTTAGATTAATTCAATTAAATTAAAACGTATATTATTTTTATCATGTAAGATTATTAATTTTGTATTAGTAATATTTTTTTCTTTATAAAAAAAAAATTACGTTTGTTTTTGCCTCGTATTTTGGGCATGACATTTTGGTATCAAAGCCCATGTTTCAACACTAGGAACCTAAAACCATTACGTTTCAACTTAATCTGAACTTTAAATTATGTAGGATGCCTCCTATCACACAAAGCAACCGACGAGGTAGAGGTAATAGGGCGAGAGGCGGTAGAGTGGAATAGGAGGATGGACCACCACGACCAAACTTGAATCAGGACATCTTGGATGCCCTCCAGACACTGATTGGAGTAGTTTAGCAAAGACTACCACCTATAGTACAACTAGGGCAATAGATTCTTGAAGAGGAAGCACAAGGACCCAAAGGAGGTAGGCCTGGTGGTAGAGAGAGGAGTAGGAGTCCCCCACTGAGGTAGGTAGAGGGACAAGGGAGCATGAGGGTGAGTTGATACACCAAAGAGGACCACCACTCGATAGACCTCCTAGACATGTAGGAGATGATATTAGGGAGTTGATACGACTCCAACCACCATACTATACCGGTTCCACTGATGGAACAATAGCAAAAGCCTGGTTACAGAGTCTACAATAGTGCTTTGGATTATGTCTTTATGGGAGTAATCTGAAGGCACATCTAGTAGTCCATCAGCTGAGGGGAGATGCCTCCAATTGGTGGCATTAGGAGGAGATTATAAGAGGATTGAGGATGGATACCCTCACATGGGAGTAATTCTTGGTTAGAGAGGTACTTGTCTGAGCACTTCAAACAGAAGCAGATAGAGGAGTTTCATTCTCTACATCAGAGGGGCCTCATAGTAGCTCAATATGAGAGTAGGTTTCTCAAGCTCCTTCCTGATGTTGAATACATGAAGGATGAGAAACTATGAGTACATCATTTCATCATGGGACTAAATTTCTCACTCTAGGTTGCAGTCTGTTTGACCTTCCCTGCCACCTTCAGATAGGTAGTTGAGATAGCATTAGTTACTGAGGATACTCAGGGTAGACAAGAGTCATAGGATGGGTCTCAAAACTAAAACTCTACCCAGCATAAACCCCCTTGGAAAGGAAATTAGAACTATACAGTAGGGTCCTCTAAGGGCCAATAGTCTCAGCAACAGAAACCATAGCAACAATAGCTTCATAAACCCTCACAGGGGTTATCAAGGCTCCAAGCCCAAGTAGTGGTAGTCACAAGGTCCCAAATAGGATCAGAAGGTATAGGCCCCATAGTCACAGTCAGTGAAGACTCAGCAACCTTCCAGGGGTGGTTACAGTGGATCTAGCAGAATAGGAGGGCCACAGTAGTATAGATCATAGGGTGTATAATCTTATACACAAGGACCATGCTACACATGTGGTGGTATGGGTCGTATAGCTAGAGAGTGTTCGAAAGGACAGTCATCGAGTGGTCAGAGAGGGGCTATTTCAAAGTTGACAATTGGTGATATGGGTGGATCCCATAGAGTTTTTGTAACAGTTGACAACTACCAAGCTAAGCATCAGGCCACAATTATCAAGGCTACATGTATAATTTAGGGTCGTATGATTGCTATTTGATTTGATTCTAGAGCTACTGACTCTTTTATATCTCCATATGTAGTGGAGCATTACGGGCTAGTGGTAGTTAGATAGGATGTTAGTTGGGAAGTAGAATTAGCCTTAGGAGCTAGAGTGTCAGTTAGTTCCATAGTGCATAATTGCCAGATTTAGATTGGAGACATGACCATATGTCTGATCTATGCATTAACCTTTTAGGTTCTTATGATGTTTTCCTTGGCATGGATTGGCTTTATGCCCACAACTCCAAGATGGATTGTCGACAAAAGAGGGTGGAATGTGTGGATGAAGATGGGATCTCTAGAGTGATCTTTAGAGTAAAGAGACCAGTATCCCTTCGTATGATTTTTGTTGTGCAACTTAAACAGTGCATGTGAAAGGGATGTCAGTATTTTACTATCACCATTAGTGACAGAGGGGAAGGTTCAGAGGGAGAGCCATCCCTCGACAATTTTCCAATCTTGCAAGAGTTTGTATATTTTTTTCCTTCAGAGCTCCCTGGTATGCTTCCACCTAGAGCAGTGGACTTTCACATAGATCTTGTGCCAAGATTTGAGCCAGTTTCAAGAGCATTGTACATGATGACTACTCATGAGCTCAGTGAACTAAAGACTTAGTTGGAGGAACTCTTAGAGAAAGGGCATATTCAACCTAGTGTGTCACCTTGGAGTGCAATAGTGACCTTCATAAAGAAGAAGGACAAATCACTTAGGTTGTGTATTAATTATTGGCAGTTGAACAAAGTAACCATTAAGAACTGATACCCACTTCCCAGGATTGATGATCTCTTCAATTAGTTACAGGGTGCCCAAGTATTTTTAAAGATTGATCTGAAATCAGGTTATCATCAGTTGAGAATTGTGGATAGTGATATCCCCAAGACTGCATTTTGTACAAGGTATGGTCACTACAAGTTCACCATGGTACCATTTGGCCTCATGAATGCTCCAACTGTATTCATAAGCCTCATGAATGGAGTATTTTCTACCTTTTTAGATAAGTTTATGGTCATTTTTCTTGATGAAATTCTAATATATTTTCGTGATAAGAAGGAGCATGAAGAGCTCCTAAGACAAGAAGTTGATAGAGAACCATTTGTTTGGTAGCTTGTCGAAGTGTGCATTCTATAGACCTAAGATACATTATTTAGGTCATGTCATATCAGGAAATGGAGTCTTAGTAGACCAATTGAAGATTAGGGCCATCATGGATTGGCCAACACGCACCAGTGTCACTAAAGTGAGGAGCTTTATGGGACTAGTAGGATATTACCGATGCTTTATTGCAAGATTCTCTAGATTGGCACACCAAATCACATCTCTTCAAAAAAAGGGGAAGAAATATGAGTGGACAGAGAAGTGTGATAGAGATTTTCAAGAGCTCAAGAGAGCCCTCACAAGTGCATCGATCCTAGCAGTGCCAGATCCTTCTGCAGATTTTGTGGTGTGCACAAATGCATCTTTGGATGGTATAGGGGCAATCCTTATGCATGAGGGATGACCTATTTCTTTCGAGTCTAGAAAGTTGAAGACTCATGAAATCAATTACCCTATTCATGACCTAGAGCTTGTAGCAGTTGTTTATGTCTTGGTAAGGTGGCAACACTTCCTTCTAGGTCATAGATTCAAACTTCATTCGAACCACTAGAGCTTGCAATACATATTTACTCAGCTGAACCTTAATGCTAGGCAAGGAAGGTGGATGGAGTTTCTTTGTGAGTATGATTTTGATGTTCATTACATCAAGAGAAAGGAGAATGTGGTTACAGATGCCTTAAGTAGAAGGCACCATGAGCTTTCATCTGTGACTATTTGCATCAATTTGAGAGAGTGGCTCTTACAACACTTGCCAACAGATGAGCTTTATGTAGAAATTAGTTAGATGGTGCATTCTTAGAGACCCTTGGAAGGGAAGTATTCAGATTATTCTTTAGATCTAATGGACTCTTGCATCATAGAGGACATATGTATGTACCTTCTATTGGGGGCTTGTGCGAGCTCATTGTACTTGAAGTTCATAGAGCACCTTATGCAACACACCCCAATGTTAAGAAGCTACATGCAGATCTAAGGTAGTTATATCACTGGCTAGGCATGAGAGTGCAAATTACTAATGTACTTGCGAGATGCCTCGAGTGTTAGAGGGTGAAGGCAGAACACTTCCATCCCAGTGGGCTTCTTCAGCCTCATGAGATTGCAGAGTGGAAGTGGGATACTATATCTATGGATTTTATTGTTGGTCTTCCCATGTCTTCTTGCTGCCACGATGCCATTTTGGTGATGGTTGACACATTGACCAAGGTTTCCCACTTCTCACCTGTGCGTACTATACACACAACATGAAACATAGCCCAGGTGTTTTTGTGAGACATTGTCAAACTTCATGGCATTGCCCGTAAGATCATCTTTGATAGGGAATCATTGTTCACTTCATCCTTTTGGAGAGAGTTGCAGGTAGCATTGGGCATTAGGCTTAATTTCAGTTCAGCATACCATCCTCAAACTGATGGTCAGACTAAGCGAATGAATCAGATTTTGGAGGAAATGTTACATATGTACATGATGGATCATTAGGTCAAATGGGAGGAATACTTACATCTTTTTGAATTTTCCTATAACAATGGGCACCATTCCTCCATAGGTATGTCGCCTTATGAAGCTTTCTATGGAAGACCTTATAGAACACCCTTGAGTTGGGATAGGATCAAGGACCGAGTATCTATTAGCCCTCAGTTAGTCAAAAAGATGGAAGAATAGGTGACTCTGATTAGATAACGCTTGAGAGAGGCACAGGATAGGCATAAGAAGTATGCTAATGCAAAAAAGATAGATCAAGAGTATCAAGTTGGAGATAGAGTCTTCTTGAGGGTGCAACTATACAAGAGTCTGATTCGATTTGGAGAGGGCTCTAAGTTGGCACCTCGGTTCGTTGGACCATTCAACATCCTAGAGAGGATAGGACCAGTTGCATACCATCTAGCTTTTCCATCTAGCCTCTCACACATCCACGATGTGTTTCACATTTCATTACATAGAGGACACATTTATGATGAGTCTCACATTATAGATCGGAATGCCTTGCAGGTGGATTCGGATGGGCAGTTAGCATTGGAGCCTATCCGTATTATTGCTCGACGAACCTTAGCTCTTCAAGGCCTAGAGCTGGACCAAGTTAGGGTCTAGTGGGATTGTTATGATAAGGTCACGGATTTATGGGAGGATGCAACACAAATACAATCTTAGTACCCATATCTTTTTGATGAACTCCAGAAGGAAGTTCATGCCTAGTGGGGGAGGATGTGAGGCCTCACCTCGACCCATCTTAGCATAGTTGATACATTATTATTTTGATACTCATCACTCTATATGTCAAGACACTGAAGGATACACTGAACATTATTATGTTATTTTATGTTGTTTGAAGTTTTACTTTTAGATGTTTAATCATGTTTTTAAAATGTTTTATGAACATGTATATTGATGAAGTAGTGTAGAAAGTGAATACAAAATTAACACTTTGATTATGCAATTTTAATGGTTAAGAATATTAGTAGAAACAAAATAAATAATTAGTTATTTAAAACATGGTTGTTTTAATTTATGTGATTTTCCTGATAAGTTATAAACACGCGCGCACACACACACACATGTGATTTTTTTGAGCTACTAATATGTGCAATGAGTGTGTAGGATATTTTAGCCAAGAAATCTAATGAAGAATCAAAACTGAACCCTATGTATCATTTGTGAAAACTAGGGTTAAATATAATGAAAGATGTAGACCTCGTTGTTCATATTTTATTTGTATTGTGGATTGAATGAATCTACCATTTTGTAATCAATAAGTGTTAATGTTTTGTAACAGTGACTTTATACTGTCGCTTGACACTCATGACTCATAAATGCATTTTAACTTGATAGTTAGGGTTAACCAAGTAACCTAAAGATTTAAGTTAGATTAGGTTAGTAACCTTTTTACTAATCATTTAGTAATCAAGATTAATTACCCTAATCAAAATTAGTGATTAATTTGCATTTTTGAGGTTTGTTAGCAAGTCCAAATTTTTAAACTTTTTGATAGGTCCCTAAATAGTCCTAAAGGCCAAAAATCATGAAAACTATGTACCTAAGGGGTATGGGTATGGATTGGAGGCATTTTTCACCCCTCTAGCCCCTTTTGTTGACTTTTATGGTCACCTAAATATCCTATTTTTTCTTTATTGCAAAAATTGAATGTTTCATCATAAGTTGGATAAGTTAAACTCCACCTTGAGGTTAGCCTTATCTCAAGTTGAGTTAGAAGACTCTAGAACCTTTAGGCAAGTGGGGGAGTTATTACTTTTTGGAGGTGGTTGAGTTAATATCCTATTTAGAGGCAAATTTGAGAGAGGAAGAGTGTTCACCCAACCTCTAATTTTATAGAGTAATTTAGGATTGAAGGAGAAGGAAAAAGGAAGGGACGCTCATCTCAAATTGTTTAGTTGCCATAACCTTATTGTGAAGGTAGGAGTCCCTCAAGCTCTTTTTGTTCATGTTTTGTTTTATACGTAAGTAGTGTTATTGCATATGTACGTTCGTGTGTTTGAAAAATATGTTTGGGAGGGATTGAAATGGGTTTTTCTTAATTTTTGCTTTGATTTTCGAAGGGATTGTATGGGTTGTATTGGCATTACTTACCCTCAGATAGGGCAGAAGTGGCCATGTATGGGAGGTCTTTTCTTAGTATGAGGATAGGGAGAGAGAGTAGGGTGTTATGGGCCCCTACTCGTCAACACAAACCATGTTTTGAGTTTTAAAATTTAAGAAATGGAAGAACAAAAGTTCTTGAGTTTATAGCCCCAAAAGGGTACCTCTTATGGTGTTGTGACTGATGTCTCCTGTTGAAAAAATCCACCTTCTCCCTAGTCTGGTTCAATGATGAACCTATTGTACAAACCTGGATGGGAGTGAATGTTTGAAATTGTCTTCATGTTAAGATTGGTTGTCTCCCGGTCAGTTTTCGTTCTCTCCATGATCACCTTGATGTGTTGCAAACTTCGTAATGTTTTCCTTGTTGTGGAGCCAAGAAGGAAATTTAAAATTGTTATTGAAATTCAAATATGTTGGGAGATTTCTCCTCAGGATAGTAATCCTGTGTAAAAATGTTATTTTAAACTTATTGTGGAAACGGGTACGATGTCGGGTTTTCTTCTTGGTTCTTTCCTGGTGGAGCCTTTAAATCAGGTGGTTCAAAAAATAAAAAAAAGTAGTATTCTTTCATATGAGTTTCTTCTTGTAATTCAATATATATATATGTGTGTATCGAAAAATGGATAAAATGATGTTTCACTCTTCCTGTGACATTCTTATGTTTTGAAATCATATTCATTTGGTTTAGATTAATTAGATAAAATGATGATATATAATTATGCAATTTAAGATTTAAAGTATGTTAAAGAAAATTCGATGCTTGATTTGGACTTCATTGTATTTTTGTAATTATTAGGAAGTAAAGTAATCAAATTTCTTGAAGAACGAGCTTGGTTTAAATGCTAATTGGGGGGGGGGTCTAACATGTATGTTCCCCCACCTTCATTTTGATTGGAGGAGAGGTAAGAAGCTGCCCAAGGAAAAAGGGTAAGGCTTCCTTTTATTTAAAGCTGATTTGATGGGCTTTTGACTTTGTATTTTTGCCCCCTTTTTCACACCTTTCCTAACCCCTTAAAAACTACCAACATGTCTTATTGGGATAACATGTAGCTCCTTTGGAAGGCCGCCCAAGATGAGTATTGGGTGATGGGGAGTAAGTGGGGTTGGTGGGTAGGTTAGATAAGTGGTATGTGGGTTAGAAATTAGTATGTTTTTAATTATTATTATTTTTTGTTAAAGTTTTACTTAATATTATTTTTAAGTAATTTAGTTATTATGTTTTTAAATATTAGTATAGTTAAATTAGATTTTAGTATTTTTAAATTAAATAATATTAAATGTTAGGATGGTTAGTTGTATTTAAGTCAAGGTTAGATAGTTAATATTTTTTGAAATAGATTTTAGTTATTTGTTAAGTTAAAATTAATTAAAGTAAAAGTAATTAGTATGTTTTTTAAATATTAGTATATTTTAATATGAGAATTTATTTCAGTTTTAATTAATGTAGTTAGTATTCATTTTTATATAATATGATTTTAGTAAATCTTTTAAAACTAAATAATGTTAAATGTTCGTGGTTAGAATGTGTAAGTTTTTAATTAGTTGAGTTTGGTAGTGGTAATTGTTAGTAGTTCTATTATGTTGTTTTAAATATTTTTTATTAAAGTTTTCAATTAAAAGTTTAAATTACTTTATTTAATTTCTTTTAGATCATGTTAAAATTTATAGTTAGAATTTATGGTTAAAAGTTAAAGTAGTAAGTTTCAGGTTAGTTATAAATATATTCAATGTTAAGATGGGTAAGTTTTCCTTTTTTCTTTTTCTTTTGTGTTGTATTAAATTAGTTAGTAGTTATTTTAATTAAAAGATGTTAGTAGATTAGTAAGGTTTATTTTACTCGTATAGTTAGTTATTTTGTTTAAATTTAATATTTTGATTAGTAAGAATTGGAATTAAATAATTGCTAAAGTAATTTAATTATGTTGATAATTAGTATTTTTCTTAATTAATATTATAATGATTGAAGTAATTATATTTTAAAATTAACTCTACTTGTAATTCATACTTACTAGTAGGTTTAGTATAATTGTTGTTTTACGTATGAAATTTTTAAAACTAAATAAAAATAATATATTGTTTTAGATTAATTCAGTTTAATTAAAACATATATTATTTTTATCATGTAAGATTATTAATTTTGTATTAGTAATGTTTTTTTCTTTAAAGAAAAATTTTATGTGTGTTTTTGCCTCATATTTTGGGCATGACATATACATATATAAATATATACATATGCATATACATACATACATATACATACATACATACATACATACATACATACATACATATACATATATATGTACATACACATAGACATATATGTACATATACATATATATACATATATGTATGTGTATATATATATATACACACACATACATATATGTATATGCTTGATTGAAAATTAATCAAATGCAATAATATTTAACCAATAACCATAGGAAACCAACTCTAGCTCAATTCAATTAGACTAAGCTACAACATCAACATAGTCCACTTGTTAATAGTTATCCGAAAGGCCTTAGATAGGCACTTTTCATATGATGGTTTCCTAATCGAGAGTTATTCTCATCAGCGGGTTGGGAAAATATCAAAAGACATTCTAAGAATTAGGTGAGGTTTAGTATGGTAGTAATAACTAGTTGATTTAATAATTATTATAGAATTATAAAATACTTATTTTTTATTTATTGTTATAATCTACTAACAAGTTATTACAGGTTGAGCCTTCATCACTCAACCAAAAAGAAGCTTGGACATTGTAGTGGTATCAAAGCATAATCATGCCATCCCATGAGTAGAGGATGGTATCCTAATTGAGAGCTATTCTCATTAGAGGGATTGGTAAATATGAATGGAGTTCTAAGGATTAGGAGAGGTTTAGTATGGTATTAGTAACTAGTTGATTTAATAATTATTATATAATTAGAAACTATTTTTTCCATATTTTTTATTTATTGTTATCATCTACTAACAAATTATTATAGGTTGAGTTTTCATCACTTAATCATAAAGAAGAGACATTATAGTGGTATCAAAGCATAATCGTGTCATTCCATGAGTAGAGGCTTATGCAAACTTACATGAGAGAACAAGGAAAAACATAATAAATGATTTGACAATTGAGATGAAATCTTATATAGATAAAAAAAACCAATTATTGATAAGTCAAGTGGAAAAATCAAACCAAATGTAATATCCCCTCTAATAATAAAATCTATTATTTTGATATTCCTATTTTTAAAAGGATTTATTTGTAATAACTAATTGATTATTAGATAACTAAACTAAATGTGTACATTCGATATACTAAGATAATTGAATAATAGTTTAATAAAATAGATAATTACCAATATATACAATCAAAGATAGATTACATTTTGATATAAATAAGTTGATTTGTTAGTCATCAATTAAATAATTAAATAAATAGACCCATACAATAATCAAATAATAAATATTCATATAAATAAAAAAAATTAATATTATTGAATAAATAACAATAATAATAAATGAGCAAACATAAATAAATGAGCATAAAATAAACCCACCAATAAGGGAATGTCGACATAATAAAGAGTTACAACCCAAGATTCTTAAAAAAATGAAATATATATGTTTAATTTAGAACAAACTAGACAATAGGCATGGCACCGAAAAAAAAGTAGTAAGTGATAATGAATAGAAGAAAAATATAAATCCTATGTGAGAAGTGGGTGTATTAAAAAGGACGCAAAGCATCTAGTCCCTATCGAAACTGTTTTTAACTTCTTGTTACGTGTGTTATGGTATTATTATAATAAAAAAAATCTGTTAGTGCATATGGTTAGGATTGAAAAAAAATATTTGATTAAATTTCTTCAAGTTTAGTTCATTTGTTGTCAACTTTAACTAACATAAGTTAATAATTGACTTATATTAAGTTTTTAATTTCATTAAATAACATACTTATTAATTTAATATAGAGCCTGTAAATAGCAAAAAGAGTGAAATAAAATAAAATTTATAGAAATCCAATAATTTTTTACCCATTGCAATTTGTAAGTGATATTGAGTTTTAAAAAATGTTAAAGAATAATTTCTGTATTAAGCAAAAAAGCACATAGAAGACGTTAGAACAACACATCTTTCAGAGAATCAAATGTCCGGATCCATTTCAGATGAATATTCTAGCCTTCAATATTTGTCACTTTCTCATACTTATTTCAATAGTAGCATTCCTCATTTTACGAACCTAAAATAATGCATATTATTAGACAAGTGAAAAAGTAAAAAGTGTCTTGAATAGAAGAGTAAAAGCTTGTCAAAATAATCTTAACCACAACATTGTTATAAAACTTCAATTATATACA
Organism: Cupressus sempervirens; assembly: GCA_028749045.1. NCBI lineage: Eukaryota > Viridiplantae > Streptophyta > Pinopsida > Cupressales > Cupressaceae > Cupressus > Cupressus sempervirens. Next base: position 416,518,013 of record CM053786.1, read on the forward strand.
ATCTAATTTTCTCTCTCTAATTAATATAGTCTTTTATTTAATAAATTATTTTAAAAATTGGAAAAATATTTCATAAATTAAATCAATTTTTTATTTTCCCCTATTCTTTACAATTGAAATAATAGCATTTTCTTGTCTAATTAAATAAATCATTATAATTGAAATAATTAATTTCAAAATTTATTAATTAATTAATTAATTTTTTTTACTATTCTACTTACATATATTTTCCAAAACAAAATAATAGTATAATAATTATAAATTTTTTATCTTTTATTTTTTAAATCAATAAAAAATTTATTATAAATACTAGACAAATCAAATGTCATCCATTCCTGCAGATGATTTGATTGAAAAAAAGGAAGTATAAAAAAATTCTAGGTATAAGGTGATGGAGCTTTGGTTAATAAAACAATTATAAATCCAACATTTAAGCATTGTATTGTTTTATTAATTAAAAATGACGGAAGTGGACAAAAGTGACTACACCTGTCATAAGTATAAGATGTCGCGCATGAGGCATGGACATCCAACCACAACCAATTTCATTGTTGGATAACTGATGTCGCATCAAGACCACATCTTTCCCAACTAGAAAACAGAAATGGCGTCGTCTACTACTAAACATGTCATGCCATGAATGCAATCCACATAACCAAATATTTTGGTTTGGTTTTCTTAACCATGTTTCAACGAGCCAATGTAGATGACAAGACAGGTCAAATCGCAAAAATCAAAGAATCCAAGCTATCAGCGAAGAAAGGGGCAATTATTGTACTATGTCCACTGTTAAAACAACATAGCATTGAATATATAATAAAGAAAACAAAAATACTTACTTGTTCCTACGTCAAAAAAGAGTGAAAACCCTAATATTCAAAGTATGAACCAATAAGAAATTGACAATATTGTAAATTTATATTATAGAAAATTGTGAGAAAAATAAACAACATTGGAAAATAGTGTGCTAGAATTTAATATTGTTTTACCACTAGTAGATATTAATTCTCACATAACATGCACCTAAATGCTATAGTATCCTGCCATGCAGTAGGAACTAATAAAGCTTGTAAAAGCAAAAAATCCAAAATGATAGTTGAATCGACAATATGAGAAATTTAAAGCTGGCAACACTAAAATAAAGAATATTTTCAAGGTATGTCCCTTAACTTTAGTAAAGTGAAAATTTATTATGAGATATTAGTCCCATTCTATTTATATTCAAACTATAAAGTTGTAGTAGTTTTGGACTAAATTTAGTATTGGGAGAATTAGGGAATAGGATATTTGATTAAGGATTATGATGTGAAATATTGAATAGATACTAACTGATTTGTGCGGGTGTGTGTGTGTGTGTGTGTGTGTGTGTGTGTGTGCATATACATCTATATATATGTGTATGTATGTATGTGTATATATAGATATACACACACACATATCCGTGTGTGTATGTATGTGTGTAGGTATCTATATATACACACACATATATACATATACATAAATGTATACATATACATATATATGTATGTATATAAATACACACACACACACACACACACACACACACATATATATATATATGTATATCTATATACATGTACATGTATATGTATATACATATATATATTTATATATATGTATATGTATATACATACACACACACACACACACACACACACACACACACACACACATATAATGCTAAATCAATATTATATAAATTATTTTATATGCAAAAAATTATAAGAACATTATTTAAAGTTTGACATTATTAATATATAATATTTATAGTAATATAAAGAAATATTTTTTAAAAAAATTATATTATAAAAAAGTTAATTAATATATTATAAGATATTAGTGCACTTCTTTATGAGAGCAATATTTGGTCAAGTTCTCATAGTGCTAGTGTAGGTACGGTGCTCAACTCTATATAAATGGTCTAGTATATGCATTCCACTTTCTCTTATTTTCTTATATTTGCTACTAGGTTCTGATACTATGTTAGTGATCATAGAATCTCTGCAAATGTAATGACACTATGTTCTTTCTTATTTAGATCTGAATTCATATACATAGAAGTAGAAGAGACATGTCTCATGTCTCTATGTTAATCAATATTAGTTATTGTAGTTGATTTCCATTAGATATTGTTAACAACAAAAACAACAATGTATGTATGTATACACCTACACATACACATACACATACATATCTATATATGTATATACACATGCATACATATATATACATATGTACATATATACAAATACATACACACATATATACATATGTATGTATGTATGTATGTATGTATGTATATATATATATATATATATATATATATATATATATACTATTAAAATACTTTTAGAATAATTGAGAGGGGGGTGAATTAGTTATCCAAAGTTTATATGTATAAATAAAAATTTTCACAACTTAGTGAACACATAAAACATTTATCTTCATGCATGTATCATAAGATTATACAATCACTAAAAACTTGTAGGTTACTGTCAAATCAACTTATAGCAGTGTAAACATGAACCAAAATAGATTTATCAAAATAATTGACACAATGATTTACGTGGAAATCCAATTTGGGAAAAACCACCAGTAACATGCTACTCTTTTTCACTCTTCTAAAGTGATGTCTTGTGAAAGGTCAACCCTATTAAAGGTCACAATACACATTGTTAAATGTGACCCTATTAAAGGATTTTGATCACCCTGTTAGGAGCAAGCCTTGTTAGAGGACCTTAGACCATTCACTCGGAATGTCACCCGACTAAAGGATTTACAAATGACTCTTAGGTCAACCTTAATCCAAAAGATTTACCCTAGACTAATATAAATGTTAGAGAGTATCATTAAGGCTTGATCTGATAATGACTTACAACTTCATTTGCAGATTATGGACCACTGTTTAGTCCTCCATTCTACTTGGCCTTCATACATTGTAGCTATGATAGCTTGTTCACCCTTCAAACATTCATACTCTTAAGCCTTCTTTCTTAACATGCCAATGCAGTCTCTTCTCTTAGGTCACTTGATGAAGCAAAACCCTTGACTCCTTGCCTCCCTTAGGTTCTTTCACATTAACACTTTTCCTTCTAACCAACTATTTCTGTAAATAGGAAATTAAGATCTTTTCCTGCTCATTTTCCATCATCCAATTTATGTTTAAGATGGATTAGTTAGGATATAATGAATCTATCCCACATTCCATATCTCTTCTAAAAAATTCTCTTAGAATCCTCTTTAGATTTTTCTCAAATAGTTTACCTTGAATTCTATGCCACCAGCTCATCAATCTTATCTTCCACTTGGTTCAAAAATTCCAAGAAAAAAAACTTGTCAGCTTAGATTCATCAATTTCATGATCTTTAAAATAATGTAGTAGCTCGACATTATCTAACTTCTGATGTTCGACATCTTCTATGCAATTATTCGACATGAACCAAATTTTATTGGTGCTTGGCATCAACTAAAATTTACTCGACATCCACTATTATACTCGGCATACACTAGAATGAACTTACTCGGCTTGTACTAACTTTTCTTGACACTTACTATCCATTTGGTCAAGCTTTGTAGAAAAAAAATTGTGTAACTTGTTCTTCTAAACTCTCTTAGTGTAACCAGCCTTTGTAACTTTAAGTAGATTATCAATGTATCATGTTAACACTATTTGATTCTTGTACTTCTTTACATAATCATAACTCAACCTTTCCTCTAGGTGATATTGTTACATCTTTTGATCAAATCCTCTTCATCAATCAATTAAGTGATAGTACTTGAATCACTTGAATCATATAAGCATTTGTCTTACCAGCAAATAGCAGGTTTGACATCAGTGACAAAATAATGATTGAAACAAATAATCTTTTTCAACAATCTCCCTCAACAATGATCTTTTTCAATCTTGTCTCAACAATCTCCCTCTTTGGCATTGATGGCTAAACAGATCAACCAAATGGAAAACACCTTTTTCAACCAAACTAACTAGGTTAAAATAGTAAGACAATACCAAAAAGAAAAAAAGAAAAAAAATTCCTTGTATTGAAATCTCTCCCTCTATTAGCAACTTCCATCTTCTGAATAAGCTACAAAACTATTTTAAGTCATCCTTATAACTCCCTCTTACTATATCTCCCTCTTACTAGGTAGATGTGAGGATTTCTCCCTCTTTAGTAAATCTCCTAATCAACAATTATCTCCTTCTAAGATCCATTTTATATTTCTCCCTCTGATCAATAACACTCTCCCTCAGTAATTATATTGGCTTGATCAACAATCTCTCCATCTCCCTTGGCAATTATCTCTTGATATCTCCCTCTTGATTAGTAATCTCTCCTGCCTTGACAACAATGCCAAAGACTTGTCATCTTAACATGTAGATATAAGCTTCTTTAGTTTCTCCTTCTGTCACATTTCTTGTGACTGATTTGAAGTTTCAACTCTTTGATTACCTTAGGTAGCTCCTAAAGTACGATCCTCTACATCAATTTGTAACATATGAAAATCAAATTGTTTGATGCAAGGCACTCCTCTTGTTACTTATATAGCCTTTGATAGGGGTATCGCCCCTAGTTTACCTCTTAGATACTCATGAGCATCCTTAGGTAATGCTTTTGTGAAAATATTTGTAATTTTCTCTTTAATGTTGACATATTCCATCTTCACCTCCTTTTCTTGAACTAACTCTCTCAAGTAATGATACTTGATTGCAATATACTTAGTCTTTGTGTGCATCAAAGGATTCTTTGATATATTGGTAGCACTCATATTATCACGATAAAATATCACTGGTTCTGTGACCTCTTCCTTCATACCTTTGAGTAATTGTTTGATCCATACAATGTTTGAATAATTTACAATAGCAATAACATATTTAGCTTCAGCAATAAATTGTGAGGTGAAATTTTATTTCTTGCTAGTCCATGTAACCGAACTCTTGCCTAAGAAATATTCTCCTCCACTAGTGCTTTTTCAGTCATCAATGTTTCTAGCCCAATCAACATCAACTTATTTTTCTTATAGTATAGACCAAATTCCTCTATTCCTTTCATATATCTCATTATTCTCTTTACAATCATTAAATGACTATCCCTGGGGTTAGTAAAGAATTTTGCAACTATCCCTACGCATAATGCAATATCTAGTCTTCTATGTACTACATATTGCAATTTTCCAATCATATACTAGTACAATGTTTGATTCTCCTCGACTGAATCATCCTTCTTAGACAACTTGTGTCCTGTCACCATAGGTGTACTTACTAGTTTTGAATCCTTTAATCCAAACATTTTTAATATTTTTTTGACATATTTTGACTAAGTGATGTATATACCATATTTCATCTGATATACTTGAAAACCCACAAAGAATTTGATTTCTACAAACATAGACATTTCAAATTTTCACTTCATTTCATTTGCAAAAGCTTTACATAAAGCATATTGTCCTCCAAATATGATATCGTCAACAAAAATTTCAAATAATAAAATACCTTTGCCTTTCTCTATCTTTATGTACAAATTGTTGTTATCATCAATCCTTTCAAATCCAGTCTTCACAAGATACTTATGAAGTCTCTCATACCATGCTATTGGTGCTTGTTTCAAACCGTACAAAGCTTTGTGTAATTTGTATACTATGTTTTTATTGTTAGCATTAACAAAACCTTTTGACTATTCTACAAAAAACTTCTTCCTCTAATATGCCATTCAGAAATGCAGATTTAACATCCATTTGATAAACTTTGAAATCTTTGTATATAGAATAAGAAAGTAAATTTTTTACTCCTTCCATTCTAACAATAGGGGAAAATGTCTCTCCATAGTCAATTCCTGCTTCTTGTGCATATCTTTTGTAGACTAATCCTGCCTTGTTCCTTGTTACCTCACCATTTTCATCTAACTTGTTTCTGAAAACCCATTTGGTACTAATCACATTTTTGTCTTCTAGTATGGGAACTATAGTCCATGTCTTGTTTTTCTCAATTTGTTCAATCTCTTCTTCCATGGCCTTACTCTAGTATTCATCTTCTAATGCATCTTTTACTGATTTGGGCTCCTTCATGCTCAAAAAACATGTATCATTTCTCAATATGTTTCTTGTCATTGGTCTAGCATCTTTATCTCCAATAATTTGAGCAGCAGGATGATGTATTTTGACATATTTAGACAATCTTGGTTCAACTCTTGTTTCTTCACTTGATCTTCTAGTTTTAGAATCATTTTGTGCAACTCTGTCAGGTAACTCAACATTTTCATTAATCTTAGAATCATAATTTACTTCAACTTTATTCTATAACTTGGTATCTAAATGTGGCTTGGTTTGTAAATGCAACTCGACATTCACGGTGTGTGACTCGGCAGTCACTAAAACTTGTTGATTTGTAGCATCTTCTTTAGTAGGCATTCCTTCATAAGATTATACAAATGATTTATATTTTTTTGGTTCTTTCATAGGTTCATCCTCATATACTCCTGTATATTCACCAAAATTCACATTTGCACTTTCCACAATTTTTTTAGCATTAGTACTCAAGCACTTATAAGCTTTACTTCTTGTGGAGTAGCCTACGAATATACCTTCTTTACATTTTGCATCAAGTTTACCTTTCCTGAAGTCTTTAAGAATGTAGCATTTTCTTCCAAATACTTTAAAGTATTTTACATTGGTAAGTATCCATACCACAGTTCAAAAGGTTTTGAATGAGTACCTTTCTTGACTTGTACACAGTTCAAGGTATAGATAGTTGTACTTATAGCTTCTCTCTAGTATCTCAAAGCAACATTCTTTTCCATGAAGAGTGTTCTAGCATAGTCCATTGCAGACCCATTCCTTCTTTTAGCAATTTCATTGTGTGGAGGGATTCTAGGGGCATATGTCTACCTTTTGATTCCTTTATCATTATAGAACATCTCAAACTCATTTGATGTGAGTTCTCCTCCTCTATCAGATCTTAAACACTTTAGACTTTTACTTGTTTCCTTTTCAACTCTTGCTAAGTACCACTTAAACATTTGGAAAGCATCAGATTTCTATTTCAGAAACATAACTATCATCATTCTAGAATAATCATCACCAAAAAATATAATGTACTTATCTCCTTTGTAGCTTTGCATATAAATTGGTCCACACAAGTTAGTATGAACAATCTCTAGTATTCCTTTAGAGGTATAAGTTTTACTCTTAAAACTTGGCTTTGTCATTTTACCTAATTGACATTGTTTGCACATTACATTATTGGACTTCTTCAACTTAGGAAAACCTCTAACTTTTCTCATGTTACTGATACTAACTAGGTTATCAAAATTGACATGACATAACCTTTTGTGCCACAACCATACATCATCAAATTTTACAACTAGACAAGTAGCATCATCTATATCAAGGTATAATAGATTACTTCTAGTTTGATCTCCTTTTCCAATCAGTCTTCCATTTATGTCATATATCTTAGCAACCTTGTTTTTAAATTCAACCTTAAATCCAAAAATATTCAATTGTGACTCACTCATGAGATTATAGTTAAGTCCTTTAACATAGTAAGCATTGTCACATAAAATCTTATCTGTGAGCTTGATAAAACCTTTTCCTTTTATCAAACATAGTGCATCATTATCGAATCTTACACTATTTCCATCAAAACAATTCAAGGTAATGAACTTACTTTTGTCTCCAATCATGTAATGTGAACACCTACTATCGATGATCCATCTATCATTCTTGTTCACAAACTCACAAGTGTAGTTGCCTCATCTTCACCAGATTCGTCTTTCATTGCAACATACACCACTTCATCATCATGTTCATCAGATTCATCTCTTGTTTCCTCTTTAGCAATGTAGCATGACTTTTTGCCTTTGTTTTTGTAGTCTTTTCTTTCTTCATCTCTCCTACTTCTGTACTTTTCACCACCTTTGTAGTTCTTCTTCTCTGGACATCTAGCAACAATATGGCCAACATCAGTAGAATCTTCTGGCCAATAGTGCTTCAAGCTATTCTACATCCTTTTATCTATATTACTGTCACTAGATACATACTTTATCTTTTCTTCTTCTTCTTCTCATCAGGTTCCTTTAATGACAAAGAAGATTCAATATTCTAAGGTTTGCCATTATCAAAGTTAGATAGCTCAAAAGTAGTGAGTCTACCTACTAGTCCTTCAAGTGACAGATCATTCCCTAGTATGCATCTTAGTTCCTGAATTGTAGAAACTCTAATAACATATAGAGGCAATAGTGTTTTTAAAACTTTTCTTAGTACTGTATCATCATCTATTTTACCATTAGCTCCTTTTATTAAATTGACAACTTCTTTTATCCTTGCAACATATTGAGAAATATTTTCACCTTCTTCCATTCTCATATCATCAAACTTACCTCTAAGATTTTTAGCTTTGGCTCTAAGAACATTGGTGTCTTCGCCATAGATGGCAGGTAGGGCATCCCAAATTTTCTTTGCATTGTCAAGACCTTTGATATCATCAAATTCAGCACAATTTAGGGAAGAGGCAATCTCCAACATTGCCTGGTTATGTTCTTTCTTCTTTTCCATATCCTTAGTAGTTGGGGCTCCAGTAGGGTCAACATTCTTAGTGGTAATAGAAGATTGTGCATAATCTCCAAGTCCTCCAAGGTGTAGCTTCATCAAACTTTTCCATGCAAGAAAGTTATCTCTGTTAAGCTTCGGTGCTTTTGTTTTTGACATCTTGATCTTTGTGCTTCTAGTACCTTCAAACTAGTTCTCTTAAGTAGATGGCTCTGATACCAATTGTTGGAATACTTTTAGAATAACTGGGGAGGGGGTGAATCAGTTATCCAAGGTCTAGATGTATAAATAAAACTTTTTACAGCTTAGTGAACCCATAAAACATTTATCTTCATCCATGCATCCATGAGATTATGCAATCTCACTAAAAACTTGTAGGTTACTGTCAAATCAACTTGAAGAGATGTAAACATGAAACAAAATAGATTCATCAACAAACTTGACATAATGATTTATGTGGAAATCCAATTTGGGAAAAACTACTAGTAACATGTTACTCCTTTTCACTCTTCTGAAGTGATGCCCTATAAAAGGCCAACATTGTTAAAGGTTAAAATACACACTATTAAATGTAACCCTGTTAAAGGATTTCAATCACCCTATTAGGAGTGAGCCTTGTTAGAGGAATTTAGACCATTCACTTGGAATGTCACCCAGTTAAAGGATTTACAAATGACTATTAGGTCAACCTTAATCCAAAGGATTTACCCTAGATTGATACAATTGTTAGAGAGTAACAATAAGGCTTGATCTGATAACAACTTACAACTTCATTTGTAGATTATAGATCATTGTTTAGTCCTCCATTCTGCTTGGCCTTCATACATTACAACTCTGATAGCTTGTTCACCCTTTAAGAATTTATATTCTTAAGCCTTCTTTTTTAACATGCCAATGTAGTCTCTTCTCTTAGGTCACTTGATGAAGAAAAACCCTTGACTCCATGTCCCCCTAAGGTTCTCGCACATTAACACTTTTTTGTCTAACCAACTATTCCTATAAATAGGAAATTAAGATCTTTTTCCACTTATTTTCCATCGTCCAATTTAGGGTTAAGATAGATTAGGTAGGATACAATGAATCTATCCCACATTCCATATCTCTTCTAAAAAATCTCCTAGAATCCTTCTTTAATTTGCCTCAAAATAGTTTACCTTGAATTCTGTGCGACCAACTTATCAATCTTATCTTCCAAATAGTTCACAAATTCTGAGGAAAAAAACTTGTCAGCTCAGATTCATCAATTTCATGATCTTTAAAATAATGCAGTAGCTCAACATTATCTAGCTTTTGATGCTTGACACACATTGCATTGCTTAGCATCCTCTATGAAATTTTTTGGCACGAACTAAAGTTTACTGGTGCTTGACATCAACTAAAATTTACTCGGCGTCCACTGTTTTGCATGACATATACTAGAATGAACTTTTACTTGGCTTCAACTGATTTTTTGCTCAGCTTGTACTAACTTTTCTTGGCACCTAGTATCCACTCGGTTAGTCTTTGTAGACAAAATTTGTGCAACTTGTTCTTCTAAACTTTCTTACTGTAATCAACCTTTGTAACCTTAATTAGATTATTAATGCATTGTGTTATCATCATCTTAACTGATTCTTGTGCTTCTTTACATAATCATAAATCAACCTTTCTTTTAGGTGCTATTGTTACATCTTTTGATCAAATCCTCTTCATCAATAAACTAAGTAATAGTACTTGAATCATATAAGCAATTGTCTTACCAGCAAATAGCATGTTTGATAACAATAACTAAACAATGATTGAAACAAATAATCTTTTTCAACAATCTCCCTCAGCAATGATCTTTTCCAATCTTGTCTCATATATACACACTATATATATGTGTCTGTACATGTATATATATGTATATATACACACACATATATACATACGTATGTATGTACACACACACACACACACATTAATATATGTCTAGATATATGTGTGTGTACACATATATACAAACATATACATATATACATACATACATACATACATATATGTGTGTGTAATTAATGATTAATCAAATATAATAATATTTAACCAATAACCATAGGGAATCAACTCTAGATCAATTCAATCCAACTGAAACTACAACATTAACAAAATTCACTTATTAATAGAGATCCCAAAGGCCTTTGAAAAACACTCTTCATATAGTAGTTTCCTAATTGAGATCTATTCTCATCAGAGGGTTAGGTAAATATCAAAAGGAGTTATAAGGATTAGGCGAGGTTTAGTATGGTATTAGTAGTTTTAGTTGATTTAATAATTATTAAAAAATTAGAAACTAGTTGTTTTCATAATTTTTCTTATTTCTTGTTAATATCTACTAACAAGTTATTATAGGTTGAGCCTTCATCAATCAATAAAAAGGAAGGGACATTATAGTAGTATCAAAGCATAATCATGTCATCCTATAAGTAGAGGATGGTTTCCTAATCGGGAGCTATTCTCATTAGAGGGTTAGGTAAATATGAAACGAATCGCTAAGGATTAGGTGAGGTTTAGTGTGGTATTAGTAACTTGTTGATTTAATAATTATTATAAAAGTAGAAACAATTTTTCTTTCAAAATTTTCTATATTTATTGTCATCATCTACTAACAAGTAATTACAGGTTGAGCCTTCATCACTCAATCAGAAGGAAGAGATATTATATTGGTAAAAAAGCATAATCATATCATCCTGTGAGTAGAGGCTTATGCAAACTTATAAAAGACGAATAAGGAAAAACATAATAAATGAGATGAGATCCTATACAGAGAAACGAATCGAATATTGATAAGTGAAGTGGAAAAATCAAACCAAATGTAATATCCCCTCTAATAATACAATCTTATATTGATATTCATATTTGTAAAAAAAATTATGTGTAATAACTAATTGGTTATTAGATAAATAAAATAAATGTATACATTAGAAATACTAAGATAATTAAATATTAGTAAAATAAAATAGATAATTACCAATATATATAATAAAAGATAGATTATAGTTTGATATAAATAAGTCAATGGGTTAGACATCAATTAAATAATTAAATAAATAAACACATAATAATCAAGTAATGAATATTCATATAAACCAAAATCAATTAATATTAGTATTGATTAAATAACAATACTAATGATAAAGGAGAAAACATAAAAAAACTAGCATAAAAAAAACCCACCAATAAGGGGACATCAACATAATAAAGAGTATTAACAATGATGGGAGTTGGAGCCTTCAATTTTGGAGTAGTGAACGAGAAAGGTGGAATTCAAATTTCAAATGAGATTGGGACTTGTGCAAGACCATTAGGAGAGGGAGGTCAAGGGGAGAATACCCTAGATGCAGGACAGATTGGGAAGGAACCCAATGGAGGTGGACCACCTGGGGATCTGTGGGAGGGAGGGGGCCCAAGTCTGTGGCTACTATCAAGATTCTTGCCAGAAAATGGTTGAGTTTTTTTGGCATCAAGCAAATTGGTAAGTCTTTATTTTCCTTGTCAAGAATGTTTATATTACTAAGGAAGGCTCATTTATCTTGGAAATCCTAGACCAAATCATAGATATGAATATCTCTAGAATGGATCATACCCTTGTGGGGAGGTTCTTGGGAGCTAGACCAAATATTGAGATAGTTAGAGCCTTTGTTAAAAGGAAATGGGCTTTGAAGGGATAGGTTGATATGACTGCAATATCAAAAGGTTGCATATACTTTTCTTTTTCCTGTGATGAAGAAAAAAGTTACATGTTGTGTGCAGGATCATGGGTTGTGGGTAAGCATACAGTAATTTTACAAAAATGGTCCCCTGACCTAAACTCTTAGAATGAATTGGTGGTGCAAGCCTTTTTTTGAGTCAAACTTTCGAGAATGCCTCTTGAGTTCTGGGTAGAAGATGTTTTCCAAGGAATAGTTAATACCTTTGGGGAACTCTTATCTATGGATCTAGTGACAGTTTCAAGAAGGAGATTAACTTATGGTAGAATCTATGTGGGGGTCATTCAAGGGGTTGAAATGTCAAATTTAATCACGCTCTAATCTAAATTGGGAGTCTGGCATTAGAAGATTGAATATGAATCCATCCCTTTTTCCTGCTTCCACTGTAAAAAATTAGGCTACTAGGCAAAGAAATGCCCTACTAAGGTCAACATGCCAATTTTTTATTTTATTTTAAGAATGAGTTTGAAAAGAAAACAAGGATTTTGAGGTTGTAGAGCAAAACCAAGTTAAGAATGGGGTAAAAGAGTATAATAATTGTGATTAGGCAAAGACTATTCAGTTGAGTAAAATTAATTAGAAGGGGAACTTGGAAAAGGACTCATTTATTCCCATAAAAAAATTAGAGATTAAGGATTAACTTTGATGCTGATGGTTAGAGTAGAAGGATGGAAGTGGTAGAGGCTAAGGAGATAATAGAAAAATAAATATCGAGTGTGATGCAGGAGCATCCAGAGGTATAAGGGCAATCCTGTGTCACCCAAAAAAAAATGTACTTAGACTTAGTTTCTATTTTATGTCTTTACATTTTTGGATACCCATTTGGCTCAAATAAAGGTTCCAACTCTCATAGTTCAACTATCAGTGCATTTGAAAATCCCGAAAAAATAGGAGCATGCAATTTGACCATCATTTTGGTGACCTAGAAGGTGCGACTTGGCTAGATGAATGTAATTGAGATTTAGAGCATTCCAGAAAAAGAATCAGGTCAAAAGGCCCCACGGTTTGAAAGTTATTGCAATTTTTCGGGTTTTGGAGACCCCCTAAGAATGCTTCAAAGTTAGGTTTGGGGCATTAAATGACCTCGAAAAGGGTCAAAAAATGGGGGATGAGCGAAGCTTGTCCATAGGGCTATAGAGCGCTTCGAGAGCTTTCTGAAAATGTAAACGGTTCGTCAATCGGAGCTACGGTTCAAAAGTTATGCCTCCCGAAAGTTCGGCTACCGTTTCTGGATTCTTCTAGATTTGCACCGACTTCTAACGCGGCTTCTAGAACCTTCTATTTTGTCGGTGGATGCCTACTAGCACTTTCTAGAATGTACTCCTAGTCCTTAACCCTCCAGGGTCTATTTAAGGAGATTTTTGGCATTGTAAAAGGCAGTTCGGATTGGAGCTTGAGAGGAGGTGCTAAAAGGAGAAATATTCTCCAGATTTATGCTATTGTAAGCCCGTAGGGCATGTTTTGAGTTTATTTTGTCTGCACTGTTTGTACCAGCTTATTTTCTCAGTTAATATAATTCCCCCTTTCTATTGTGTCTATTCTGGTTGTTGGGTTGTGTCCCCATCAAGTGGTACCAGAGCCGGTTTTCCTGAGTGTGTAGACAGAGCACCGACTGTGAGGCAGTTTGCACCAGGACTGTGTGGTTGTGGGTTCGAGTTAGAAGATGCCTCCATGAAGAGAGCGTGGTGGAAGGGCCAGAGCTGTTGATCTTGAGGAGGTTAGAGCCCTCCAGAGACAGGTACAAGCATTGCAAGAGGAGCTTCGTAGAGGAGAAAATATTGCCGCAGATGACAATAGTGAGGATGACAATGAAGAGGAAGTAATGGAAGTTGACGGGGAAGTTCTGAATCCTGTAGAGGAAAGGATTTTTAGTGCCATTTCTAGGTTTGGGAAAAGACCTACAATTGAAGTGGGTATATTTTCGAGAAATTTGAAACCAGATGAGTTGATTGATTGGATCAATGAACTGGACGAATACTTTGAGTATGAGGATATAAGGGACCCAGATAGGGTTAAGTTTGCAAAGGCCAAACTAAAAGGCCATGCCAAAATCTGGTGGCAAGAGGTTCAACTGGAAAGACTTAGAAGAGGAAAGGAGAAGATCACAAGATGGGATCGCATGGTGGACAAATTGAAGAAGCAGTTCATTCCTGTGGACTACGAGCTTGATCTGTTTAAGAAGATGCATGGGTTAAAGCAAGCAGGAAGATCAGTCCAAGAATATACAGAGGAGTTTTACCGACTCCTGATTAGAGCGGGGCATGCAGAAGCAAATAAGGAGAAGGTTGCTCGTTATATCAGTGGGTTACGACCTAGCATCCAGGAGGAATTAAGTCTGGTAAGAATTACCAGCGTTGAAGAAGCATACCAGTTTGCCCTACGAGTTGAAGAGAAGCTGAGTAAAAGGTTTGAAGGAAGGCAAAAAGGGCATGGTCAAGGAGGAAGGGGAAGCGGTAGATCATTTGGAGGCCGCAATGAAACTCAAAAGAAAAATGAAGATGAGGGTACTAGCAGGAACCAGAGGAATGAGGGTTTCAATCGCTCCCGTGATCAAGATTTTGAAAATCAAAGAGGAAGAGGTAGAGGACGTGGGCAAGGAAGAAGAGGCTTCCGTGGTACCTGTTTCCATTGCAATGAAGAAGGTCATCGTGCCTTTGAATGCCCTCAATGACAAGGAAGGACAGATAGGAGAGCTGAGGGCCAAGCTAGGGTTGCTCATGTGGATGAGGATGCACAATCATCACATTCAGAGGATGCAGAAAGAGGAGAGACCTTGGTAAATGAAAGAGTCCTACTAAGTGGTGAAAATGAACTAGGACAATGGAGGAGTTGGTTCCGTACCAGATGCAAGTGTGAGGATAAATGTTGTGATGTGATCATTGATGGTGGTAGCACTAATAACTTGGTATCCGAAGAGATGGTCTCTAAGCTGAAGCTCAAGAGGGAGAAACATCCCCAGCCCTATCGGATTTCTTGGGTAAAAGATGATCATAAGGTCTTGGTAAGTGAACAATGTTTAGTAAAATTCAAAATTGGAAGTTACCATGATGAAGTTCTCTGTGATGTTATTTCGATGGATGTTTTCCATCTCTTGTTGGGTAGACCATGGCAGTTTGATAGACATGCAATACATGATGGACATGCAAACACATATTCTCTGACAAAGGATGGAGTTCGCCACAAATTGAAGCCCATGAAAAAGGAAGGTAAAAAGGTATGTAGCAGTGCTAGGATTTGTCTTGTTGATGGAAGGAAGTTTTTAGATGGCATGAAACATCAGCGTATGTGCTATGCTTTGATTCCTAGGAAAGATAAAGAAGGTAGTAGTGAAATACCATTTGAAGTTTCAGATTTACTAGGGGAATTTGGAGATATTATCTCTGATAATGTTCCAGATGGATTGCCACCAGTAAGGCAAATTAGTCATCAGATAGATCTGATTCCAGGAGCTAGTTTGCCTAACAAGGCTGCTCACAGGATGACTCCTACTGAAACAGAGGAGCTAAATAGACAAGTTCAGGAGCTGTTGAGGAAGGGCTTGATTCGAGAGAGCCTGAGTCCATGTGCAGTACCTGCAGTACTTGCACCAAAGAAGGATGGAGAGTGGAGGATGTGTACAGATTCTCGAGCTATAAATAGGATAACCATCAAGTACCAGTTTCCTTTACCAAGGATGGATGATCTTATGGACTGCTTGAGTGGAGCTCAGTACTTCACAAAGATAGATCTAAAGAGTGGCTATCATCAAATACAGATTCGTGAAGGAGATGAGTGGAAAACAGCCTTCAAGACCAAGGAGGGTCTTTATGAGTGGTTAGTCATGCCCTTTGGATTGACAAACGCCCCAAGCACCTTCATGCGGCTCATGAATGAGGTACTTAAGAAGTTCTTGGGAAAATTTTTTATTGTCTATTTGGATGATATTTTAATTTTCAGCAAGACTTTGGAAGAACATTTACTGCATATTCGTAGTGTCTTTGAAAGGCTAAGGGAAGAGAAATTGTTAATTAATCTAAAGAAGTGTGTCTTTGCAAAAAGGGAGTTAGTCTATTTGGGATTTTTTATATCACCTGAAGGTCTCAAAATGGATCCAGAGAAGGTAAAAGCCATCTTGGAATGGCCTACTCCAAGGTCTGCTACTGAGGTAAGATCATTTCATGGTCTGGTTAGTTTTTACAGGAAGTTTATTAAGAATTTCAGTGGCATATGTGCACCTCTAACTGATACAATAAGAGGGGATAGAAAAGAGTTCAAATGGACTGCAGCAGCTGCGAGAAGTTTTGAATTGCTGAAGAAGAAGGTGACTGAACAGCCTGTGTTGGCACTTCCAGATTTTAGAAAAGTGTTCCAGGTGGATTGTGATGCTAGTGGCAGTGCTATTGGGGCTGTATTAAGCCAAGAAGGTAAGCCTATTGCATATTTTAGTGAAAAATTGAATGATGCAAAGAAGAAGTATTCTGTTTATGATCAAGAGTTCTATGCAATAGTTCAGGCCTTAAAGAAATGGAGGCATTATTTATTGCCAAAGGAATTTGTTTTGTATACTGATCATCAGGCATTACAGTACCTAAATAGCCAAGGTAAGTTGAATTAGAGACATATGAAGTGGGTAGAATTCTTGCAGAGTTATACATTTGTGTTGAAGCATAGAAGTGGAAAATCTAATAGGGTTGTAGATGCATTAAGTAGGAGACAGCTGTTGCTTACAACAATGCAGGTTGAAGTAGTTGGGTTTGATGAACTCAAGAATTTGTACCCTGAGGATCCTGATTTTGCTGAAGCATGGAAAGCTTGTAAAGAACCTGTTGCTGTAGATAGAACCAAGTGGTTAGACTATTTGATTCAGGATGGCATGTTGTTCAAAGGTAGTCAATTGTGCATTCCAAGGAGTTCCATGAGGGAAAATCTGATTAAGGAGAAACACAGTGGAGGGATGGCAAGACATTTTGGTCGGGATAAGACCATTGCCATTCTTAGAGAACATTATTTTTGGCCTCAAATTACACAGGATGTGAAGAATTTTGTACAGAGTTGCCAGGTTTGTCAAGTGGCCAAGGGGTTTAGTCAAAATACTGGCCTATATCAGCCATTGCCTGTTCCATCAAGGCCATGGGAGGACATAAGTATGGATTTTGTTCTTGGATTTCCAAGGACCCAAAGGGGTAATGACTCAGTATTCGTGGTGGTTGATAGGTTCTCCAAAATGGCACATTTCATTCCATGCCACAAAACTCATGATGCTGTCCATATTGCAGACTTGTTTTTCAAAGAGGTGGTAAGACTACATGGTCTTCCAAGGAGTATAGTTTCTGACCGAGATACTAAATTTGTGGGGTATTTCTGGAGGACATTGTGGAAGAAGTTGAGAACAGACTTGAAATTCAGTTCCACGCATCACCCACAGACTGATGGCCAAATAGAAGTGGTAAATAGAAGTTTGGGCAATTTGCTGAGATGTTTAGTTGGGGATAAGCCCAAGGGATGGGATTTGATTCTACCACAGGCAGAGTTTGCTTATAATAACTCTGTAAATAGGAGTACTGGAAAATCACCATTTCAAATTGTATATGGAAATAGCCCAAGGACTGCACTAGAATTGAGGAAGATAGAACAAGGGGAGAGAACAAGTGCTGAAGCTGAGGAATTTGCTGAACACATCAAGCGTCTACATGAGGAGGTTCAAGCACACATTATCAAGATGAATCAAGAGTATAAAGCTAGGGCTGATGTAAGGAGAAGACATAAGGAATTCCAAGTAGGGGATCTTGTCATGGTGCACTTACGAAAAGAAAGATTTCCAGTTGGTACTTACAACAAGTTGAAAATGAAGAAATTTGGCCCCTGCAAAATTTTGAAGAAACATAACTCAGGAAATGCATATGAGGTGGAGCTGCCAGATGGTATTCACATTTCTCCCATTTTCAACATTGCAGATTTGACAGAGTATCATGATGATGGTGTTGATGAGGAGCTGGTTTTAGAGCCATGTCCAATTCCTGCTTCTAAGAAGGAGGAGATAGAAGACATTCTAGATCATCGTGTGGGTAGGAGTACCAAAAACAGGCAGTATGAAGAGTATTTGGTCAAATGGAAAGGACGACCGATCGAAGACTCAACTTGGATTTCAGCAGCTAAGGTTTCCCATTTGAGATTTCCTCTACCATCCATAAAGTGACAGGGTCACTTTTCAATCTACCCTAGGTGTCTGATGTAGGAGCATCCAGAGGTATAAGGGCAATCCTGTGTCACCCAAAAAAAATGTACTTAGACTTAGTTTCTATTTTATGTCTTTACATTTTTGGATACCCATTTGGCTCAAATAAAGGTTCCAACTCTCATAGTTCAACTATCAGTGCATTTGAAAATCCTGAAAAAATAGGAGCATGCAATTTGACCATCATTTTGGTGACCTAGAAGGTGCGACTTGGCCAGATGAATGCAATTGAGATTTAGAGCATTCTAGAAAAAGAATCAGGTCAAAAGGCCCCACGGTTTGAAAGTTATTGCAGTTTTTCGGGTTTTGGAGACCCCCTAAGAATGCTTCAAAGTCAGGTTTGGGGCATTAAATGACCTCGAAAAGGGTCAAAAAATGGGGGACAAGCAAAGCTGGTCCATAGGGCTATAGAGTGCTTCGAGAGCTTTCCGAAAATGTAAACGGTTCGTCAATCGGAGCTACGGTTCAAAAGTTATGCCTCCCGAAAGTTCGGCTATCGTTTCTGGATTCTTCTAGATTTGCACCGACTTCTAACGTGGCTTCTAGAACCTTCTGTTTTGTCGGTGGATGCCTACTAGCACTTTCTAGAATGTACTCCTAGTCCTTAACCCTCCGAGGTCTATTTAAGGAGATTTTTGGCATTGTAAAAGGCAGTTCGGATTGGAGCTTGAGAGGAGGTGCTAAAAGGAGAAATATTCTCCAGATTTATGCTATTGTAAGCCCGTAGGGCATGTTTTGAGTTTATTTTCTCTGCACTGTTTGTACCAGCTTATTTTCTCAGTTAATATAATTCCCCCTTTCTATTGTGTCTATTCTGGTTGTTGGGTTGTGTCCCCATCAGAGTGACTATAGAAAGATTATTGCTAAGAGAAAGGATTCAAATTATCTAGAGGCATGTGAATGCATTATTCTAGGACTGGGTTTATTTGAAGGCTATAAGTGAAACACCAAGGACAATAGGAGTTCACCACATAGAGAAGGACAAATAGAGGATAGCTCACCCAAGTGGGGGGATGCAAGAGATATTAATAGAGCTTTGATGGAAGAGGAAGAAGTATCTAGAGAAGTCTGGATAGATGTGGAGCCTAAGAAGAAATTTAGATCTAAGAAAAAGAAGGAGATCAACTTTTAAAAAAGTAGAGAAAATTTCTTTCTTAATAGAAAAACAAGGAGTAACAAGTCAGGGGGATGCTAGTCCTCGCCTTACCCCAACATGAAAGAGTATCAAAATAGGGGATCTAATGAGTAAAAAAGTAGGGGATGTTAATCATTCCCTTACCGTAGTAGGGAAGAGTATCAAAATAGGCAATGTTGGTCAAACCCCTCTCCCATTAGGGAGACCTACTAATCAACATAAAAGAATTTTGGTGACCAACATAAGTACTATAGATGGTAGTCAAAGGACTATCTTAGAGTCAAAATCATTCCATAAGAAATGAAGATTATCTAATGGAATATTAGAGGATTAAATAATCCTCATAAGCAAGACACGGATAGGAACATGATTAGAGATAACAAACTGGATATAGTTCTTCTGTAGGAAACTAAGATGCTAAAGGATAGAGTTGAGAGTCTATTTTTGTTAAAAGTGGCAAGATCTTAGGGGGTGATGCTGATGGCACCTCTGGGGCATGGCTTTTTTATGGAATGATAAAATATTCATGGGAAACTTTTATCACAAAATAGGAATATGATTAGTAGTAGATTTTATAATGCTAAGGATGGCACTTCATGGGTGAAAACTAATCTTTATGTTCCTAATACCAAATGGGTATGAAATCTCTTTGGATTGAAATTTCTAATCATAGACAGAAATTTGTAGATGAGGACTAGGTCATTATGGGTGATTCCAATACACCCTTGAAAGATAATAAGAAGATGGGGGGTAGATAGACTAACTTGGTCAACATAATGAATTTGATGGAATTATTGGTACTCATTAACTACATGACATGGATTTGCAAGGTGTTGACTATACTTGGATGAATAGAAGGTCGGGTAAGGATCTCATTCAAGTTAGGCTTGATAGAGATCTTATTAGTAATGATTGATTTCAAAGTTATAAATGTTCCTTATCATTTCATGTGAGTGTGGGTTTAAAACATTGCTCCATTTTTCTTCTAGCTAACCTTTTCTCCATTAAAAAGTAATATCCTTTCCACTTTGAAAAATTGTGGACCTTACATCCTGGGCTGGAAAACCTAATTAAGGATTGGTGGAGGGTTCATGTTGAGGGAAAAACTATGTTCAAAGTTGCTAAAAACCTAAGAAATATTAAAGATAATATCAAAAGATGGAATAGGGAAACTTTTGGGAATATTTTTGATAATAAAAAAGTACGATTCTTGAGGAATTAAAAGAGATTTAGGATGACATTCAATCTAAGGGTTATGAGAACATTTCTAGGGAGGAGGAGGAATTGAAATTAATTGAGCTACATGATATTATTACCAAGGAGGAGATTTATTGGAGGTAGCAATCTAGGAAAGATTTTATTAAAGAAGGGGATAGGAATACTAAGTTTTTCTATATGACCACTTTGAAGAATAGAATGGCTAAAAGAATTTCCAGATTAAAAGTTCATGGTGTTATCATTGATGAGGATGAGGCTATCCAAAGGAAAGCTATGATATTTTTTAGTGCCTTGCTAGAGAGAGAACACAATTTGGAGAAGGAAAAATAGAAGGAGTTTCTAAAGTGTATTCCAAAAAGCATATCTGAAGATCAAAACAAAAACCTCACTGTCATCCCTTCCAATGATGAAATAAGTAAGGTTGTGTTTTCCTTTGATGGAGACAAGGATCCTAGCCCAGATGGTTTCCTGTTCCTCTTTTTCCAAATTTATTGGCATATCATTCAAGAGTATGTTATTGATGGAGTTAAAGAGTTCTTTGGTTCTAGAAAACTTCTTAAAGAGTTGAAGGGTACTTTTTTGGCTTTGATACCCAAAAAGTCAGGGGTGGATAGTATGGACCAATTTAGACCCATCAGTCTTTGAAATTCTTATTATAAGATCATTTCTAAAGTTCTTACTCTCAAGATTTTGACTTTATTACCTAACCTAATTTCGAGATAACAAAATAGGTTTGTTCCAGGTAGGCAAATTATGGATTCTATTATCTCAATTCATGAAAATATTCACTCCCTCAACAAATCTAAGGAAGAAGGGTTTTTATTAAAGTTGGATTTATCTAAGGCCTACGATAGGGTGGATTGGGATTTTTTAATGTGTGGACTAGAAGCTTTTGGTTTCAATAAAATATTTTTTGAGTTGGTTCATATGTTGATCTCCTCCACCACTTTTTTCATTCTTGTTAATGGATCTTTGATTCCTTTCTTCTACGCTTCTCGCGGTTTAAAACAAGGGATCCATTATCTCCTATTTTATTCATCCTTATGGCTAAGTGTTTGGGTAGATTTGTGGGAAAAATGCTTTAAAGGGGAGATTTTGTGGGTTTAAGACCTTCTTCAAAGGATTTAACTTTCTCTCATTAGCAATTTATGGATGACTTGATTGTGATGGAAGAAGCTTCAGTAAAAAATGCAAGGACTATTAAAAAAGCTCTTGAGGGTTATGGGAAGGCTATAGGACAAATTATTAATTGGAATAAAAGCTTGATCTATTTCATTAATGTTAATGTGAATAGACAAAATAAAATCAAAAGAATTATGGGGTGTGAGGTTGGCAACCTTTTGGGATCGCATCTTGGTTTACCTCTTTGTATTGACCCTCATGTGTCTTTCTAGAGTTGTTTCATTGACAAAATCCACTCAAAGTTAGTTGGTTGGAAAGGATCCCTCCTTAGTCAAGTTGGTAAGATAATTGTTCTAAATTCCACATCTAAAGTATGTCCTTGTATGCTTTTAGTATTTTTAAGATACTTAGAAAGTATGCTTTGGCCATTGAATTTTTTTAGAAAAAGTTCTTATGGATTGTTATGGAAAAGAAGAAAAGAATGGCTTTGATTGCTTGGGATAATGTTTGTATGCCCATCAAAAAAGGAGGGCTAGGATTAAGAAAGATTAATAGCATGAATATTTTTTTACTTTCTAAGCTTATTTGGAGATTATACAATGAAGTTGGAGAATGGAAAGATATTTGGAATGATAAATATAATAGGGAGAACTAAAGCTCAATATTTTCCTTAGTAGTGAGGATAATCAAGGGGGTTCTATGATTTGGAAGCAAGCTTATAAAAATAAGTTGGTTATCAATAAAGGGTTGAGATGGAAGGTTGGAAATGGTAGGACTATTCAATTTTGGGATGACAAATGGATTCTTGATCATGCTCTGAGTTCTGACTAGCAATGGAATGGGTATATGGCTCAATCCAAGACAATTTTTGGGATGTGTGTTGATGATTATTGGGAAGAAGATACATGGGTGAATCTTGCTAGAGTGGATAAGGCTCTTAATGACCTCAACAAAATGTTGAATGCTATCATTTTAGTTTATGAGGAGGATTATCTAATATGGAAATTTAATCCCAATGGACTCTTTTATGTCTCATCTATGTATGGTAATACTTTTGAAGATTGTTATAAGTCCTACTGGGCTAAAGCCTAGTTTAAAGGCATGACACCCAAAGTTAACATATTTTTTGGGATCTTATTGCAGGATAAAATCATTACTACTGACAATTTAATGAAAAAAGATATGTGTCTTGTTATTAGATGTTATCCTTGCAAGGAAGAGGAAGAATCAGTTAATCATTTGACCATTCATTACTCTTACACTAGAAGGATATGAGAGATGATTTGTAGACTTTTAGATATGGAGTGAGTTCTCCCCCTTAGTATTCAAGATTTGTTCTTAGCTTGGTAGTCTCCTTCTCATACTACTTTGATTATTAATTTATGGAATTTTATTCTTTTGTATCTATGTTGGGGTGTTAGGAAGGAAAGAAATGATAGGGTTTTCAGGGTTAAGGAAAATAATTCCAATCAGATATTTCATAAGATAAAGCATATGGTGATTAAGAAATTATGACAAGTAGGAAAGGTCAAGAGCCTCATGATGAGTAGGAAAGCCAAAGTGATTAAAAATTGAAACTTGGAAGGGATTTGCTACTCTCAGAGTGAAAGAAGCCTTAGGAGTTTGGCTAGGTGGGATTGTCCACCAAAGGGATAATATAAGATTAATTTTGATGGGGCCTCTAAGGGAAACCCAAGGATAGCAGGTTGTGGTATTATAATCAGAAATGAAAATGGTGATAGTTTGGGTGTTATGGAAATTCCTATTAGAGAACAAACCAATCATGTTGCGAAAGCTAGTGCAACTCTTTATGGTCCATTATATGCCAAGAGCATGAATATGGAGAAAATTTTTCTTGAAGGGCATTCCCTAAATATTATTAATTATCTTAATAGAGTTAATGAACCCTCTTTGACCATCCATAATATTATTTACAAGGCTATTAATTTGATTATTTCCTTTGCGAAATGTTTTATAACCCATAATTATAGAGAAATCAACAAAGTGGTTGATTGGGTTGCAAATGTGGCATGCAAAAGCCATATATAGATGACATGGAATTATGGTAAAAACATCCCTACTGATTGGCTATCTTTGATAGAGTACAAAAAGATTGGAAGTAGGAAAAAGTGTTTTAATAATGATGGAAATGACATTTAGGAACAATTATAATATGTGATGGAATGGGGAGTTGTGGGTTATGATTATATTTGATGAGACAACTCACTCATTACCACATGGATTGTGGGTATTTCTGCAAAAGAGAAAAGTTTTTTGTTATTTAGACACAAAGATTTCCATTTTGCTTGAGCTTGTAGGGAAGTCTAGGAATTGTTGTAGTTTAAGGAATACGGGTGGTAAGAGAAAGAGAATTGAGCCCACAAATTGCAAGGAATGGAAGTAGAAGCCAAAAATTTGGGATATTTTAGATTAGAGTCAATTTATGGGTTTCATGGAGAAATTAAAGGGCAACAATTTGTCCATAACCCACTAGTTTATCAAGACATAGAAGAATGGGAGCATCTTGGTGGGAAGCTAGAAAATGGATGTCATGGAGGATATTATAGGTTAAGCCACTAGTCTCAATATGGATGGGATCAACTTCCACAGGGATAGGAAGATGTCTAATCATGTTGTTGATGAGTTTGCAGATTCAACCAAGGAGAGGAATAGGTTGGTCAAAACTGGCAATGCCTATTTTAGCCCTCACTCAATTTCTAGACTTTGGTGGTTTATTAAGCTTGTTGTGATTGAATACTTAACCCTTGATGGCCATTTTACAAAGATTTATGGGCACCACTTTATGTTGGTAGATCACTTTAGGCATAGGGTTAGAATAAATTTCCCTTTCTACCTTAGGAAGTCACTGGATAATACCATTTTAGCCATCTAGAATTACCTTGATGGGGATCATGCTTGCTATGAGGGTTTGATGGTGTTGATTATGAATCTTCTAAAGTCTAAAAAAGTGGATAGACCTTGTATCAGCAAAAAAATTTGGAATGTGATACAAAGGGGAGTGATCACGATGATGTTTATGAAGATGATATAGAGGAGGAGGAAGATGAGATGGGTGACAAGAAGAGGAAAAATTGTAGAAGTTGATGAAAGCCAACTTCACAATGTGCCAAGATCACATGCATGCAAATAACCTGTTGAAGAGAAATCGAAGGAGGAAGGAGCAAGAGCTTGGAAAAACTAGATGAACTTGAGAAAAGATATTGCAAACAAAGAATATGTATTGCTATACAATATTCCTTGAAAAAGAGCTATAAAATACAATGTGAGAACTAGAATATAAAGGCCTTAAGGAAGCTTTTAGAACAACCTAGAAAGCACTAGGAGATAAGTGTGACAACTAAGCATACATTCACAAAAGGTGGAATGTCCTCGATCAAGTTGAGAGGATAATTATGACTAGATAGGAACAAACTCCTGTATTTTCAACAACTCATCAACAACTCCTAGATGATAGCTAATATCTAAATGCATTTATCTAAGTAAACTTAAGTAAAAGAATAAATAATTCTTTACTCTAACACCCCCCCTTAAGTGCAACTTAGTGAAATTCCTTAAGCTCACAAAATGCTAAGATGAAATGTAGAATGGGTCTCGGTAATGAGGCCATGTTAGGTGCCCATGAACAAGGAAATCTCTATAAAGCAGAGACAAAGGAGAAAACCCAGTGGGAAAAACCCCTCTCCAAAAAGAGATAGATAAAAATCTAGTGAAGGACTAAAGAAGCCTCCAACTAGAGGAATGTCCCATAAAATAGGAACAAAGAGTGATCATGAACAGCATCACTGAAGCATGAAGAAGCCACAATTCTTTCATCAGAAAGAAACTGCTGATCTAAAGAACCTCCATGGAAGAAGGCATGAACTGAGCATGTCTATATGGTTGATGATCCATCTCACTGAAATGCATAGGTAGCTAGCCATTGCAATCGCCTAGTATATAAGATAAAGTACTAAATACATAGCTCACACTAACAAACCATTGAACCAAGGAAGCATTAGAACAATAGAATAACCCTACCTTAATGCAAATAGGGTGAGATGATGAGCAACTAAAAAAGTGGGCCAAAATCCTTTGTAGAAAGAACCAAGAACGATGAAAGAGTTGAAGAGGTACAAACACCTATAAAGGCACGATCACCAACTCATCATGGGGCTAATGTCATGGAAGGGACACTCACTTCACAAAGGAAGAGGGAAAAAAATCAGCAACAACTATCCCCCCATGGTGCTTTATAAAATAGTGCAAGTACAATTGTCTCAAAACAATGTTTATGAACCCGAAATGCAAGAGTGGCACTTTATCTCAGTGCATCTGCATAAAAATGCTTACAAATGATAGCTAAAATGATTATAAAAGGAAAAAAGCTAATACAAAAGATAGTACATTCCAAAACAAAGGATCTCATGCCATGAAAATGATCCTTAGACCTGAAACACCAAAGATATCCACCATAGAGCAAAAATTCCTAAAGCATGATAGAAAGAGCATGGGGCATAATCTAAAGGAAATTACAACATTTTTGAAAAGATGACAAAACCAACTTTTCAAAAATATAACATTTTAAAAAAATAGAGATGGGACACACAAGATATGCTTGCCAGAGTAAAAAATAGAACTTTGGACTTTAACTACAAAAATGATCCACAAAATTGCATCAAAACTGAAAAATACCTATACCAATGTCTCTGTCTTAGAACCAACTTTTTGGCGCTTCTTTTGGATTAAAAAAATACCTTTGTATGCTCAAATTATGGCCAAAAAATTGTAAGTAGGTCAAAAAGGACCCTAGAGGCCTATAGGTGTGATGATGCATTGCTGACCTCATGCTAATGTCAGCAAACCAATATGTTAAAATTGATGGCCAGGGGGCTTTCATAGCAAAAAAAGTGCCACGTGGTAGTTGCTAATGTGTTGCAGGTGATGTGGCACGGGCCATGTAGCAGTGCCAACGTGGCACTCATGCCATGTGGTACCTACAAAATGGGCCAAATGGCACTTAGAACTCCACATGGGCTATAGGTGGCAGTGGGGTAGTTGAGTGGCACAGAGGCAACAGAACCTAGTAGAGGCGACATTAGCAGGAGGCACGAATGGTGGTAGGTTTCTATCTCCATTAGCAGGTGGAGGGCTGGTGGCCCATTGGTAGTGGCCAGGCCCGAGCATTACTGCGGCAACACTACTAGCTATGGTGGCACCTTGGTTGAGCATTGGAGGTGTGGCAGTGGAGCACGGGTGGCCACTGAGCGATGGTGTCTGAAAATTATTTTTAAATTTTTTTGTACAAAATCGTTCCTACAATCTATGTGGCTAGCCAGGTGAAAAAAAAATTGCCTCCAGAGTGACTTTCTCCAAAATTGGAAAATTTTATATAGATTCTGACTATAATGGGCCTTCTAAACTCAATGATTGCATCTCCAAAAAATTGCTCTTCCCCTTGATTAAAGAAAAATGCATAAAAAAACTAGGGTTTGTGTCTCTGAATCACAACTTCAAAAATCTTTCAACCAAGAAGTAGTAGGGAGGCTCTGATACCATGTAGAAGTTGATGAAAGCCAACTTCATAGTGCACCAAGATCACCTCCATGCAAATAACCTATCAAAGAGAAATCAAAGGAGGAAGGAGCAAGAGCTTGGAAAAACTAAACAGACTTGAGAGAAGATATTGCAAACAAAGAAATATGTATTGCTATACAATATGCCTTGAAAAAGAGCTATAAAATATAATGTGAGAGCTCGAATATAAAGGCCTCAAGTAAGCTTCTAGAACAAGTTAGAAAGTGCTAGGAGATAAGTGTGACAACTAAGCATACAACCACAAAAGGTGGAATGTCCTTGATCAAGGTGAGAGGATATGTATGACTAGATAGGAACAAACTCCTGCATTGTCAACAACTCATCAACAACTCCTAGATGATAATTAATATCTAAATGCATTTATCTAAGTAAACTTAAGTAAAAGAATAAATAATTAATAAATAATTACTTACTCTAACACCTTTCACCTCAGAGCTCATCTACTAAGAAAAAGAAAAGTAAGGAGGTAGATTATGAGATAGAGACATGATCTGATGAGGATCTTGAGGAGGATAAAGGGAAGAAAACCAAGGGAAAAGCTGGTAGGATTATTTCCAAAAATAAAGCAAAGAAGACTCCTAGATTTATGATAAATCCCTCTAATGATGAGCCTTTGATACAAAAGAAGGGTCTTAAAGGTAAGAAGGTGTTGTCTCAATGGAAGGTTGGGGACAAAGGCATCAAGGAGGTGAGTGTTGAAAAATATACTCTAGATATGGATGAGGAAATCCTGCATCAAAGTAGTGCCCAAGATTAATAGGGGCATATGAAGGGTATCTTTGGAAACTTGAGTGTGATGAAAATGGATATTAGTAGTATGAAGGAACAAATTCAAGATATCAAGAGGGATTTTGGTGAGCTAAGCAAGAATACTAGAGGTGAGAGGACTTTAGGTCAACATTTTGATAAGCTCTCAAATGTTATTGGGAATGTGGAAGAAGTGAAGAATTTAATGGAAAGAGTCCCACCTCTAGAAGTGAAGAACAAATCTATGGAGAAAATGATGAAGGACATGCAACAAAAGATGGATGTGATGGGAAATAGAGTTGACGGTACTGAGAATGAGGTAAAGAAACTTGTAGATCAGAGTTGTTCCATCTTGAAGACTATTGAGGATAACATTAAGATATTGTTGGAAAAACTGGAATAGAGGAGAATTCAAGGCTATAAGGATATGAAAGAGGATGAAGGCCCCAGTAAATGCACAAGAGAAAATTCAAAGAAGATAGAGATTATGGATGACAAATAAATTGATGAGTTGAGGGCCTCTACTATGAACATGAATATCCTTGTAGATGGGGCTGCTGATTTACTAAAGACCTTATTGTTGTTTTGATGCTATCTTTTTGTTGTCTTGTTGCTTTCTTTTCCTATTTTCTATTTTAAGGATACTTGGCATAATTTGTATTGTTTTTCGGTGTTGATGCATAGTTCCTCGAGGGCTTTCTTATCTTTTTTGTTTGGTACTTTGTAAAAGGTTTTCGGTCCTATCAAAACATTTTTTTACTCAATCAAAACATAATAAATAGTCACCTTTGAAAAAATTTAATCTATATTTAATTTAGAGTAAATTAGACAATAGGCATGACACCAAAAAAAATAAGGTAGTAAGTGATAATTAATAAAATAAGAATATAAATCCTATGTGGGAAGTAGGTGTATTAATATATCTTGTAAAGCAAAAACAATCCTAAATAATAGGGGAACCAACCATGTGAGGAATGTAAAGTTGGAAACACTAAAATAAAGAACATTTTCAAGGTATGCCCCTAAGCTTTAGTAAGGTGAAAATATATTATGAGATTTAGTCCATTCCATTTATATTTAAACTATAAAGTTGTAGTAGTTTTGGACTAAATTTAGTATTGGGAGAATTTGGGAATAGGATAATTGATTAAGGATTATGATGTGAAATAATGAATAGATATTCATTGATGCTTACATCTATATGTATTTATAATACTAAATTGATAAAAAAAAATATATATAAATTCTTTCATATATGAAAAATTATAAGGACATTATTTAAAGTTTGATATTGTTTTGATTAGGTAAAAACAAGTTTGAAGGGGACCCAAAACCCCAAACAAAAAGTAACAAAGACAGGAATGGGTTTTATAGGGACCAGTAACCTAGAGTTTCAAAATAAAATTCAAAGGCTAGGTTTACAAGGACCAGCAACCAAGTCTAGCTAGTTTTACATAGACCAACAACCAAAATAATTCAACTTAACTAGTAGGGACCAAAAGACCAAAAAAAGACAAAAAACCTAAACCAAATCTTTAATAGATCTAGTAATAGAAGAGCCTAACAAAGTGACCTCTTTGAGAGAATCATGAATTCTCTTCACATAGATCTGGAGGTCAGATTTCTTGGTACTTTTTCTACTGTTTCTGCTCGGACCACCATCCATCATCGAAGCATGACTAGTTGAAGTCACTTCATCTGGAGAGGCTTTCCGTATTGATGCAACAACAACCAGGATGGACGAAGTAAAACCCTACATTACCATTTCATTTTCCTTTATCAACATCTTGAGGGGGGCTTCATGCTCCTAAATTTTAGTTGGGATGTTCCAAACCAGAGATTCCAAATTTGTCCACTTCTTGCATTCCTCAACTAGCTTTGCCTGTAAACTTAGGGTCCTTTCCTACAAGGAAGAAACAATAATATCAAGTTTTTTAATTTCATTGTACAACCAATTGTCTAGGTCCATCCCAATATTGGATTTTTTTGGCTTTGTTTAAAAATTTGAGGACATTGTCATCATCTTTTGGATCCTAGGTCTCCTCAAAAACCTCAATCAATTGAGGCTTTTCCTTGAGTTCTTGGGTGTGGGTAGTGGGTTTACCAGGATTAGTATCATCATGATCAGTAATGGCTAGAGGAGTATCAATAGACAAATGATCAGGGGTAAGGGTAGCAATAATAGGGGTCATAGTAGTCTATGTTTCCTAAGCATGGGAGGATAGGTTGATGGCCTCATCAATGTCTTTAGTGCTGGTGTCCTTCAAATCATTCATACCCTTTGTTTTCACCAAGTTTTCCCTATCCTCATTAATGGTAGCCTCTTTAGTCTTCAAGCTGGAGAAAACATTTTTAATTATTTTGTGCTTTAAGGAGTGAACAATTCTTACCCTTATAAGAGGAGTGCTTACCACACTTGTTGACAATGCTTGAGGAAGAAAGTGGAGAATCGAGAGCTGAGATATCATCCTTGTTCTTAGAGGAGCACCCATCACTCACAATCTAGGCAGTGTCTTCATCTAAGGGAGCTTCAACCTCCTCCATATCTTCTAATTTGTGCTCAGAATCCATTTTCATAGCCAGGGCACATTGACAACTACTTTTTTTTTCATCAAAGAATCATCATTCATTTCCTTTTTTCTTGGAAATCCTTCCATTTGCAACTAGAAATGGAAATAGAGTGAGCAAGGGTGTTATCACAACAAAACTCAGTGATAAGAAGGATGAGACCCTCATGGATAATAGGTCTAGATTCGTTTTGCTTGTGGGTTTTAAGTTCCTAAATAAGAGAATTTTCCAAGTAGAAAGGAAATGAAATTATTTTCTTATAGCATAAATGATTTTTTTAAAAAAGTGATAGAGATGAACTCTAGAAACCCTACCATCTAGAATGAAATACATCTGCACACAAGTGAGAACCTCCTACCATATATCCTTAATTTGAGTAAGGTCATAAAAACTACCAACATTAACTAGTTTAGCATCCTCTTGATTAGTTTTGGGAAAATGCTTGACTGCCTCTTCGAAAGCTTTTTTCTACTTAAAAAATTTCATTCCTTCATTCAGCAACCCAGTAACCTTAGCAATGAACTCATTGTTAATGGTGAATTGTCTACCATAGAGGATAATGTTGTCTCCATGCCAAGCTCTGTAGAAGTTGTACATCACATGAGGTTTGTAACCATGAAATTTCTCAATGAAACTAGTCACCTTTCCTTTCTCGAGCTGATGCCATACTTCTTTCTTCTTTTTCCAATAGTGGCACTTCTCAGGTTCCAATTTTTCCACTTCCCCACCCATATTCACAAAGAGAGTTTCTTGTAGAATGTTGTGACTAAAAAAATGCAAAGAGAAGAACCAAGAAAAGATCTACATATTACTTCTTGAAAGCCCAAAAAATACCCATAATCCATTTGAGGTACTAACAGATGTGCAAGCATGGAAACCCTTCCATTTAAAATAATAAATGGAAGCATTAATGATTTGATAGGTGGAGGTTGTGTGCATATCAAATATATATTTTCTCTTCTTGCGATATGTTTCTCTCATATTTTCCTTTTGCAATTAATATGCCATCCATGCTTAGTTGGTCAGTCCATGTGACAATACTGTTACTTTGAACTATCTGGTTGGCCATCCAATCTGCCAGCGTATTTGTCTCACAATAGTTATGAGAAATGAACACATTATGAAAAATGTTGAGGTCTTCTTTACTTTCATTGAAGAGGTTAGAAATATTGCAAGCATGGTCTTGTTTATTGTTTAGGATATTGACAATATTCCTAGAGTCACCTTCCAGCTAGAGGTTCCTGCATCTAGTATCCTTAGCCAACTTGATCATGTAATGGACCCCTGCCATCTTAACTTCATGACTTGAAGTTATATAGAGGGGAATAGCCTGAAACCTTGTGATATTGTAGTTACAATCTCTTATGACTCCCCTACAACCAACCTTGCTAGGGTTCCCTTTGGAGGCTCCATCAAAATTGGCCTTAATCCAAGCACGAAGGGATATAATCAGATGACATTCTCCCTCAAATTGTCCTTTTTAACTATGCAATTTTCACCAAGATGCTCCATGTTGAGATTAGTTGAGGGACAAAAATGAGATATAAAATTCTCTTTTAAGTTTATGATAATCATTTTACCTATGACCCAAGAGGGGGTGTTGCTATCTCTGAAGATTTTGTCATTCATTTCTTTCAATAAGCCTCATCATAAATGGGTGAAAGAGTACCACTAGAGGGAGATAACAAGTTCACCTCTAAATGGACTACACTAGATTAGAAAACTACTAGAAAAATTCTCCTCAAAGGTCCATTAAAATTCCAAGAAATTAAAGATTTCCTTCCAAATATCCCTAGCATAATAGCAATGAAGAAAAATATGGTTGACAAATTCCATTATCCTTCCTGCAAAGACAACACCAATTGGTAATGATCATCCCTCTTTTTCTAAGATTGTCAACCGTGAGGATTTTATTATAAAGAGCAATGCAAAAGAAAATCTCAATCCTTGGAATTAAACCTTTGGTCCAGGTTTTAACCCATGGAAGATCAATTTTTTAAAGTTTGATATTGTTAATATATAACATTTATAGTAATATAAAGAATTGTTATTTAAAAGTGATGCAGGAGCATCCTAGGTGTAAGAGCAATCTTGCACCACCCAAAAATATTTAATTTTTAGACTTTTCTATTTTAGTAAGGACTAGTAGACAGAGTGGTTACTATCTATGGGAACTTGCTATTTTAGTGAGCTTGTCATATGAGCTCAGAATGTTCTCATTTTCTACAAGAAGGTTCATTTTAAAGCTGTAGCTACCATAAAAATCTCATTGCTCAAGCATAAGTATCAGAGAAGTTATTATGGATTTTTGGTGGAAAAAACTGTAAAAAAATCTTTAGGCTCACTGTTGGAGGCCTTAGAGTGCTTGTATGAGGTCCAAAAACTTGACAGAAGGGCACTTTCATAAATTCGAGCCTATAGATCACAAGCTAGCATTTCTGAAAAGTGGTTATAATAGCCAATTCGAGCAACAGTTTGAGAGTTATGGCCTTCCAAAGTTTGGCTACCCAAAATTCCTAAAATAAATGTCAAAGATGTATCTGGTTGACTCTATGTATTCTTAGGGTCTGTTGGCCCTAGATATTAAGTTTCATTATTTAGAACCTTCCCAAGTAGAATAAAATTTCCTATTTAAGAAAGACTCAAACATTATCTAGGACAACTCTGGGTGATAGTTCGTAGCTTATCTTGCAGATTATTGTAATGAAGGCGCCCATGTGGGTTAGCATATTGTACTTGTGAATTCTATAATTACACATTTGTGGTTCAAATAAGAAGTCCATATTTTTTTTCACATTTGTCATTGTTTCTTTCTTTTCTATTATGGTTTATGGTATTAACGGGGAGCACCCTTCATCAAGTGGTATCAAAACTAGAGTTCTTGAGTGTGTGGACAGATCACCAACTATGAGATAGTTTGCACCAGGACTGTGGTTTGGGCTGGCCATGTAGACAAATCTTGATTGTGAGGCAATTTGTACTAGGGTTTTAGCAGAAGTGCAAAAAATTCCTCCACAAAGAGAGTGTGGTGGAAGAGCTATAGGTGTTACACCTAAGGGTTTCTGAGCCCTTCAAAGAAGAATGAAAGCATTGGAAGAATAAATGTGTAGAGGAATGAATCTTCCCATGAGAGACAAAAGCGAGGATGAGGACGAAGTAGAAAAAAATTTTGAAGCAAAGGAAATTCTAAATCTAGAGGAAGAGAGGCTTTTTAAGGCCATTTCCAAGATTGGAAAAAGACCTAAGTTTGAGGTTCCCACATTTTTGGAAAATCTTAACCCAGAGGAGGTGATTAATTGAATCAGTGAACTAGAGGAGTACTTTGAATATGAAGAAATTGATGATCTTGATAGGGTCAAGTTTTCGAAGGTGAAACTAAAGAGACATGAAAAGATGTGGTGGTAGGAGGTTCGATTGGAGTGGAATAGAAAGGGAAAGGAAAAAATCACTAGATGGGATCAGATGATAGCTAAACTAAAGCAACAATTCATTCTCATAGATTATGAGCTTGATCTATTGAAGAAGATGCAAGGGTTGAAGTAAGAGGGAATTTTTTTTCAAGAGTATACCAAAGAGTTCTACTGAGCACTCATTAGAACTGGCCATGTAGAAGTTGATAAGGAGAAAGTCTCATGTTATCTTAATGTGTTAAGGCTAAGCATTCAGGATGAGCTGAGTCTAGTTCAAATGAAAAGTATTGAGGAGGCATACTAGTTTTCCCTAAGAGTTAAGGAGAAATTGAGCAAGAAGTTTGACAACAAGAATAGCAGAAGAGGTCACGGTGGAAGTTCTAGTAGATGATCTTATGATGACTGTAATGATGACCAGAAGAACAAATATGAGGCTGAAAGTAGTGGTCAGAAATAGAGGGTAAATAATTCCAATCATTTCCATGATCAGAAGAATAGAGACCAGAGAGGAAGAGGTAGGGGAAAAGAATTTGGAAGAAGAGACTCAAAAATGTTTTCACTATGGAGAAGAAGGGCATATAGCATTTGAAAGTACCTAGCACTAAGAAAGGATAGATTGAAGAACAAAAGGCCAATCCAAAGTTGTACATGTTGATGAAGATGCAAAATCATCACATTCTGAAGATGCTAAAAGAAGAGAAGTCCTAATTAGCAAAAGAGTCTTACTGAGTGGTAAGAATGAACCTGATCAAAGAAGGAGCTTGTTTCACACAAGGTGCAGATGTAAAAAGTATTGTAATTTGATCATTGATGGTGGAAGTACTAACAATTTGGTCTTAGAAATGATGGTCACCAAGTTGAAGATGAAGAGATAGAAACACCCACATCTATACTGTACTTCTTGGGTGTAAGATGATCACAAGGTCATGGTCAATGAGCAATGCTTAGTGAAGTTCAAGATTAGAAGCCACTAGGATGAGCTAATTTTTGATATCATACCTATGGACATATGGCATATGTTGTTGGGTAGGCCGTGGCAGTTTGATAGGAATGTTGTCATGATGGGCGAACAAATACCTACACTCTGACCAAGGATGGAGTGAAACATAAGTTGAAGCTGTTGAAGGAGAAAGAAGAAAAGGTATGTAGTACCACTAGAATCTATTTTGTTAATGAAAAAGAGTTTCTCAAAGGTATGAAGTGTGAGCATGTGTGTTTTGCTATAATTCCAAAAGATAGAGAGGAGGTACCTATAGAAGTTGTAATTATGTTGGGAGAATTTTTTGATATTGTATCAGATAATGTACCTGGTGGACTACCCCCAATGAGGAAGATCAGTCACCAGATGGATTTGGTTCTAGTAGCCAGTTTGCCAAACAAGGCAGCACATAGAATGACACCAACAGAAAGTGAAGAGTTGAACATGCAAGTTCATGAATTATTGCAAAAGGGGTTGATTAAAGAGAGTCTAAGTCCATGTGTAGTACCAGTTGTATTAGCACCAAAGAAAAATAGAGAATGGAGGATGTGCATAGATTCTCGTGCTATCAACAAGATCACAATTAATTATAGATTTCTTTTGTGAAGGATGGATGATATTATGGAGTGTTTGAGAGGAGCTGAGTATTTCATAAAGATAGATTTGAAGAGTGGGTACCATCAAATTTGTATCAGAGAAGCTGATGAGTGGAAGATTACTTTCAAGACAAGAGAAGGACTATATGAGTGGTTATTCATGCCTTTTGGGCTAACCAATGCACCAAGCACTTTCATGAGGCTCATAAATGAGGCACTAAACGAGCTTCTAGATAAGTTTGTCATTGTTTACCTATATGATATTTTGATCTTTAGTAAGACATTGGAGGAGCATTTAATCCTTATTCACAAGGTGTTTAATAAGTTGAGGGAAGAAAAGTTGTTGATAAACTTGAAGAAGTGCAATTTTGTAAAGAAGAAGTTGGTGTACCTAGGATTTGTAGTCTTAACAGAAGGTCTAAAAATGGACCCAATGAAAATAAAGGCTATCCTTGAATGGCCTGCTCCAAGGAGTGGGATAAAGATAAGATCTTTTCATTAACTGGCTAGTTTTTATGGAAAGTTCATAAGAGGTTTTAGCAGTATTTGTGGATCCTTGATTGAAAAAATGAGAGGAGATAGGTAAGAGTTTAAGTGGACTCTAGGAGCAAATAAGAGTTATAATATGTTGAAACAGAAAGTTACTGAGCAACCTATTTTAGCACTTCCAAATTTTAACAAGGTGTTTCAAGTAGACTGTGATGCTAGTGGTACTATAATAGGAGTTGTTGTAAGCCAAGAGGGTAGACCTATTTCTTATTTCAGTGAGAAATTGAATGATGCAAAAATAAAATATTATGTTTATGATCAAGAAATTTACGCTATAGTTCAAGCATTGAAGAAGTAGAGACACTATTTTCTTCCTAAGGAGTTTGTTTTGTATACTGATCATCAAGCTTTACAATATTTGAATAGTCAAGGAAAATTAAACCAAAGGCATTTAAAGTGGGTTGAGTTTTTGTAGAGTTATAAATTTTTTTTGAAACATGGGAGCGGAAAGTCTAACAAAGTTACATATGCTCTTAGTAGAAGACAATTTTTGCTGATGGAATGCAAATAGAGGTGGTTGGGTTCAAAGAATTTAGTACTTTGTATTCAGATGATCTTAATTTTGGTGAAGCATGGAAGGCTTGTACAGAACCTGTTACACTTGATAGGACAAAGTGGTTGGATTTCATGATCTAGGATAGTATCTTGTTCAAAGGAAGCCAATTGTGCATTCCAAGAATTTTAATGAGGGAGAATCTCATTAAGGAAAAGCATAGTGGAGGATTGGCTGGACATTTTGGCAAAGATAAAACCATCACTTTGATTGCTAAGAATTATTATTGGCCATAGTTGCAGCAAGATGTGAAGAAGTTGGTATAGAGTTGCATAGTATGTCAGATGGGAAAAGGAGTGAAGAAGAATACATGATTGTATCAGTAATTACCTATACCAAAGAAGCCATGGAAGGATGTCAGCATGGATTTTGTTCTTGGATTACCAAGGACACAGTGTCGGTATAACTCTATTTTTGTGGTGGTTGATAGGTTTCAAAGATGACACATTTCATTCCTTGCAAGAAGACTAGTGATATTGGTCATGTGGCAGAGTTGTATTTCAGAGAAGTGGTGAGACTACATGGTCTGCCAAAGAGTATAGTTTTAGATTGAGATACCGAATTTGTTGGGTATTTCTAGCATACATTGTGGAAGAAGTTCAAGATAGATTTGAAGTTCAGTTCATCACATCATCCACAGACTAATAAACAGACAAAAGTTATGAATCATAGTTTGGAAAACTTGTTAAGATGCTTGGTTGGAGATAAACCAAAAAGATGGGATATGAATTTACCATAAGCAAAATTTTCATTTAATAATTATCTAAATAGGAGTACTAGTAAATCACCATTCCAGATTGTATATGGGAGTAGCCCTAGAAATACTTCTGAATTGAGACAGTTGGATAAAAGAGAGATAAGTAGTGTTGAAGTAGAAGATTTTACTGAACATTTGAAGAACATCCATGAGGAGGTGAGAAAGCACATCATAAAGATGCATATATAGTATAAGGCTAAGGTAGATGTGAAAAGGAGGTATAAGAAATTTCAAATTGGAGATGAAGTCATGGTTCATTTGAGAAAAGAGTGTTTTCCAGTGGATACATATAATAAATTGAAGATGAAAAAGTTTGGACCGTGCAAGATAGTGAAAAGGCATGATTCTAGAAATACATATGAAGTGGAGTTGGCTACTGAATTGAATATTTCACCAGTATTTAATATTTCAGATTTGATATAGTATTATGAAGGAGGTGATGAAGATGAAGTTGCAGAAGCACAGTGGAGTATTTCATTAGCTAGTTCGGCTACAAAGGAGATTGAGGAAATACTAGACACGTGTTGGCAAGAACACCAAAAAAAAACTTATGAGAAATATCTGGTCAAATGGAAAGGGAGGCCAATTGAAGATATATCATGGCTAGAAAAGGAGGAGCTTAACCATCTTGGTTTTCCTCTGAACATCTGAGATGTGACTAGGTCACTTCTCAAATTACCGTGGGTGTCTGATGTAGGAGCATCCTAGGTGTAAGAGCAATCTTACATCACCCAAAAATATTTTATTTTTAGTCTTTTCTATTTTAATAAGGCCTAGTAGACAGGGTGGTTACTATTTATGAGAACTTTCTATTTTTAATAAGTTTGTCATATGAGCTTGAAATGTTCTCGTTTTCTACAAGAAGGTTCATTTTAGAGTTTTAAGCCTACCATAAAAATATCATTGCTCAAGAATAAGTATTGGAGAAGATATTGCAGATTTTTGGTAGAAAAATTTACAGAAAAATCTTCAAACTCATCATTGGAGGCCTTAGAGTGCCTGGATGAAGTCTAAAAACTTGATAGAAGGCGCTTGCACAATTTTGAGCCTGTAGATCAAGAGCTAGCATTTTCAAAAAGTGGTTATAATAGCCAATTAGGGCAACAATTTGAGAGTCATGGCCTTTCAAAGTTGGGCTACCCAAAATTCGTAAAATAAATGTCAAAGATGTATTTGGCCAACTCTATATGTATTGTTAGGGTCTATCGGCCCTAGGCATTAAGTTTCATT
The DNA here is from genome assembly GCA_028749045.1 of Cupressus sempervirens. NCBI lineage: Eukaryota > Viridiplantae > Streptophyta > Pinopsida > Cupressales > Cupressaceae > Cupressus > Cupressus sempervirens. The sequence goes on from CM053786.1 coordinate 416,556,976, forward strand.
CTCTAGAACCTTCCTGGGTGGCATAAAATTGCCTATTTAAGAAAGGCATGAACATTGTCTAGGACAGTTATGGGTGATACTTCATAGCTTGTCTTGCAGATTATTGTAATGAAGGCAGCCATGTGGGTTAACATATTGTACTTGTGAATTCTGTAATTTTGCATTTGTGGCACACATAAGAAGTTCATATTTTGTTCTTGCATTTGCTATTGTTTCTTTCTTTTCTATTATGGTTTATGGTATTAAGGGTAGCACCCTTCATCATAAAGTTTTAAATTATAATTTTTAAAATTAATATATTATAAGAGATTAGTGTTCATCTTAATGAGGGAAGCATTTGGTCAAGTTCTCATAGTGCTAGTGTAGGGATGGTGCTCAACTCTATATAAATGACCAACATCCAGTATAGGGATTAGGATTGTCCTTATATAAATGGCTAAGATGGAATTAATGAAACCTCATAATATCAGTGTAGGATGTTGATATAATCTATGTATAAATGGTTATCATGCCAATGTGAGAGATTAGTGTAACCCCATATAAATAGATAGATGAGAATGATACCTCATAGTGAAAATGTGAGAGGTTAGTGTTACCCTCATATAAATGGCTAGTAGTGATAGTGTGAGAGGTCAATATAACCTCATATAAATAGATGGATGAGAATAATTTAATAGCCAAAATATCCTAATGAAGCTAGTAGATGCATATGTGATTGACCTTGGATAGAGGATATCTCATCCAAGAAGAATCTTAATGGGTGCACTCTAGAAAATATGGTTGAATAAATAAGGGTTAGTAAACCCAATCTAAAGATGTCTTTAAGGTTAGGATTAAATTAGAATGTAGAATAATATGATTAGATTTTTTATTATTGTGATTCTAACAATCGTTTTGCAAGTATTACTTGTCCCAAGATAACCCTAATGTTAGAATAAAGCATTAATTTAATTTCATTTATTAAATGTGCTTTACTCTCTTCTTAAGATTTCACTTTATGTAACTTTTGCATTCTCATTTAATAATTGATTAGTAATTGTTGGTGTAAATATGTATTTACTATATACACTTACTTAAGTTTACTTACATTAATGCATTATTTTATTATTTTTTATTATTTTATTATTTTATTTTGTGAGGCACTTAGGAGTTTGCACACCTTTTTAAGTTTTCATGTTGACAATACAAGAGTACACAACTCTATTTTAGCACATGGTGTCTACAATACTGATTTACATGTCACACCATTGTAGGCTTATCCTCTCATCATCGCACTTACTTTCGTACTTAATGGAGGATAACTCATATTTGGTGGACATGTGCCTAGTTGTGTGACATATCATGTAGTTGATTATGACACATTCTAGATGTATCTCAGATGCCTTTATATACAGGCACTCTTAGTGTACTTGAACATGGTATATCGAATGAATATATCATCATTCTGATCATAGTCTCTCTTTATGGTCTACAGTTGTGCTTGTGTTTGAGTTCTTAGTTCTTAGGTGAAGTATGAGCTAGCCAGTGGATATGTGCAGTCGGGCTAGGCTAGTTGCTCGCCAAGGAATATGAAATGGCTAGATTTTAACTATGATGTGCCCAAAGACTTGGCCAAAATTATGCAAAATATGTCCTTCAAAAAATTACAGAGGTATCTACTGCAAAATTCTCTATGACACAAACAAAATATACTATGTAGGGTCGGGATCTGACAACCTAGTTTTTACTAAAAAAAATTCTTTGATGTGTGCTTGAAGGGCAAAAAAAATCTAGAAATACTGATGGAAAAAAAATGTAGAAAAATAAAAATGCAGATCCAAAAAATTAATTAAATTTGCAAAAATTGACCATACTCGAACTGCAAATCGGGGCCTCCAGGTTTCGATTTGCAAAAAAATTTTCCTCACAGTCAACTTGGGGCCAAGGTAGCTTAATTTATAGTCGATTTTCCCCGAATCAGCATTCTAGACATAATGGCGAGGTCAGACCTAGCTCTAGATGCTCCCAATTTCTACAGTACTCCAGATTCGGACTGAGGTGTTGAAGCAACAATGGTCTTGAAATGGCTATGTGATGAGAAAATCTCCAATAGTTTTGATACCATGTAAGAATTTTCCTAAGGGAAAAATTCACCCAGGAACTAAGAACTCAAACACAAGCACAACTGTAGACCAGAGTATGATTAGAATGACAATATATTCATTCAATATGCCATGTTCAAGCACACTAAGAGTGCTTGTATATAAAGGCCTCTGAGATACATTTAGAATGCCTTGTAATCAGCTACATGATATGTCACACAACCAGGCACATGTCCACCAGATATGGGTTATCCTCCATTAAGCACGAAAGTAAGTGCGATGATGAGAGGATAAGCTTACAAGGATGTGACAGAAAAATTAGTTTTGTAAACACCATGTGCTAAAATAGAGTTGCATACTCTTATGTTGTCAGCATAACAACTCAAAAAGTTGCGTACACTCCTAAGTGTCTCACAAAATAAAATAATAAAATAATGCATTAACTTAAGTAAACTTAAGTAAGTGTAAATAGTAAATACGTATTTACACCAACAGTAATTATTAAATAGTTTTTACCTTTTAGGTTACCCTTTTTGAGTTTCGATCTCCTTCCATAAAGATAGATCATTTGTAATTCTCTCGCATCTTTTTTATTTCTAAGAACACAATTTGCATATTTTTAGAGAAAAACCCTGGCCTCCTCTTGCCTTTTTCTTCTTTGTGGCAAGTTTTTACATGCAGGTGCTCTTTGCGATTTGTGGATTTGTATTTCTCAAATCCTTCATGGTATCAAAGTCATATTTTTTATAGCTTGTTTGGTATTTGGAGAAAATAGAGAATGAGGGTTTGACAGAACATATCTGAAATTTTTTATGTATTTCTTGTGAAAATAGGGAATCTCTAATTTTTGGAGCATTTTGAAGCCAAACAGACTTCATAGATGGATTCATAAGGTGTCAAAACCCCCCATTTTTATATAAAGTTTATCAATTTTGGACAACATTGATCCAGAAGGAAAAAACATTTTGCACAGCAGGACTGTACGACCTCTGCATGCAATCTGAGGCAAATTTTTATTAAAAAAATTGCAAAAAAATTTAACTTCAAACCAATGTAGTTTAAATAACTGCTAGCAATTGTTGACACATCTAGCTAACTACAATGACACCACCATGGTCACCACTAGCGAGCTATAACTTCCAGTCATCACTCCACCTCTTTTGGCTACTACCACCAATGGTGCCTCTAGCCCACCACTACCACCATGATTCCACAACTCTCCCTCCATCCAAGCTCCACCTCTACTTAGTTGGGGGTAATTTTTTAAATTTATTTTTTTTAAAACATTTTTTATGTGCTTTTGAGGGCCATATCTTCTATTTGTGATATCTTGATCATACGGGGGTATTTTTTCAATCTGAAAGAAACGTTGGAAATATGGATCCAAGGTGGAGATGATAGAACATTTATTTTTGGGATTTTTTTCCAGTTTGTTACCTATTATTATACTTAAATTTTTTTGATGATTTATATCTTCTGGGGGGCATAACTTCTTCATTATAACTCCATTTTTCAATCCAAAAAAAAGCTTTGAAAATCTCTTCTCAAGCACTTTCAAGATTCTTTTTCATTTCACTAGTATTTTGTACCAAGTATTTGTGATCCATTTTTGAAACTTTTTTTCTCTTCTCTTATTACGCATTCCTTCTAGTAGCTGAGGTTCTAAGACAATGGTTGAGACCTCTTCTTGTCTAGAACTTATGACCCCTCATAATTATCACACTTGAAAGACCTTGATGACTTGGATTCTCCAATCAAAAGGATTGTGGTCTTGTTTAGATGTTGTGCAGTCTATGTTTCAAAGGCCTTATGAGATCATGCAACATAGAAACAAGATGGATGAGGCAATGGGATTTATTGCGTTACAGGTATCAGATAGCCTACAGTTTCATCTAGTGGATGGGTGCAATATTCCTCTAGCTACGTGGACCAAGCTTCATGGCTTGTTTGGTATTGTGAATGAGTTCATGGAACTTTAGATAGAGGTAGAGCTTACCTCTCTTGTACCAACATCCCTTCTGACTATTGATAACTTCTTGATGAAGTTTAATCAATAGAGATTTGCGTTGTAGGGTTGTGGAAAGATGAAGACTGATGTTGAGTGCATATATCTGATTCTCTCTAAGTTTTGAGGTAATTTTCAAAAAAAAAATTCTACCTTCTGTTCTAGCAAAGATGCTTTCGTAAATAGATTTTTTATGCCTACTTTTGAGATCTTTTGTGATCACTTGACTAGAGAGCACTCAAGGATTACACAATTGGATATTATGAATAGTTCTAAGACAAAGGCATTAATAGCTCAAATATCTACAAGAAAGCCAAAGTAGAATTCAAAGCATAAGCAGATTCAACAGGCAATGAGAGTTCCTTTAAGCCTACTCCCAAATCAAATGCTCAAAAGCCCTCTCAAAAGGGTAATTCTTCTAAGTTTGTGAGTCTTCCTCCAAGACTAAGAAGTACATATGTGAACCTTGCAGTTTTTGTGGAAAGGAAGGAAATTCAATTTCTAGGTGTTGGAAACATCTTGAGGCATTAGAAGAGGCCATGCAACATTCCATTATTGCTTCTTTGAAGCCTCTACCTCCTCCTATAGGGAAAAAACATGCTCTTTCTACATGAGCATTGTCTTCTACAACTTCTTGGATTCTTGATTCTAGAGCTTCCCATCATATGAAACACTCACCTGATTTGGTTACCTCACTTTCTCAGAGTGTTACTGCACAAATTTTAGTTGGTGATTCTTCTCAACTTTCAATCAAAAATTCAGGAACTACCTTTTTAGAAGGTAGTTCACTACAAGATGTTCTCTTGGTTTTGTCCATTTCTATGAACCTCTTGTTTGTCTTTCAAATTTGTCATTCAGGCTTTGGAAAGATAGTTGAGTTCTCACCACAAGAAGTGGTTATTCGAGACCTCCATGATCTTGACTTGGCTATTGCTATAGGGAGTGTTGATCTTCAGTCCCACTTATATCAATTTGATGGCTTTGAGACCTTTGATTCTACTGGTGTTTCTCTCATTTCTCATGCAAACACAGTGAGAAAGATTTGGCATGAGAATTTTGGCCATGTCAACTACAAATATCTATAACAGATGAGTACATAGGAACTAGTGATTGGGTTACCTCAGATCTCTTGTACTAACAGTGTGTGTCAAGGTTGTGCACTTGACAAAAATCATAGAAATCCTTTTCCAACATGTAGATCCCAAATGTGCTAAGGCACCATTGGAGTTGATATATAGTGATTTTATGTCATTTTGAATTCCATCTTTTTTAGGTGCTCGATATGTGCTCCCCTTCACAGATGACTTCTCTAGATGCACATGGGTGTACTTTCTAAAGTACAAATTCAATGTCTTTGATTCCTTTTGAATCTTTAAGACATTTGTTGAGAAGTAGTTTGGTCTTTCTGTTAGGCATATGCACACTAAAAATGGGGGGAATATGTGAATTAGTCTTTCATAGATTTTTGCACCAAGTATGGTTTACAACATCAGTTCTTCATTTCCTATACACCTTAGTAGAATGGGGTTGTCAAGAGAAAGAACAAGACATTGTGGGAGATGGCCAATTGTATGATTTAGTCTAGATTTATGAGTTCTTCATTCTAGGCTGAAGCTGTCAATTGTGCCAACTATATTGAAAATCAAATGCCTAACAAGGCATTGTAACACATGACTCCTAAGGAGGCTTGGACCCGTGTCAAGCCCAATGTTTCTACTTTCTAGATTTTTGGTAGTGAGGATTGGGATTTTATTCCAAATGCTCAACGAAAAGCCATGGAGAAGAAGAGTTGACCACTCATTTTTGTTGGTTACTATGAGGATTTGAAGGAGTGGTTATTTGATTTTGATTTCAAAGATGTCTTGTTTCAATGAGATGTTCAGTTTGATGAGCTTTATCCTCAGATGGATCCTCCATCTCCAAATTCTTCCTTACTACCCAGTACTTCCTCTACTCCTATACAAGATTATGCATCCTTTGAGGAAGATCTAGATATTGATCCCCCTTCACCACCTCCACCAATTTTTTTGTAACTGCCCACATGGTCTCATGATACTGTTGATGCAGTAGGACCTTTGGTAGGTAATCCTATTGATGCTCATCGCACTTGTTCTTAGACTACAAGTAGTGGCCTCTTGAGTCATGTCATTTCAGATGATCCACATAGCTTTCCATAGGTGATAGGACACTCAAAGTGGGATAGGGTTATGGATGATAAGTACTCTTCTTTGATGAAGAACCACACAAGGGATCTTTGTCCTATTCTGAAAGGAAGAAATTTGGTTCGATGTCAATGGGTGTACTGTACCAAGTATGTTGCAGATGGTTCTATTGATAGGTGCAAGGCATGTCTTACTGCAAAGGGTTTTTTACAAGTTGAGGGTATTAAGTACTCTGAAACCTTTGCTTCTGTTGCCAAGATGAATTCTATTCACCTTGTACTCCCTCTTGCAGCTTCACAGGGATGGACAATTTTTTAGATGGACATGAAGAGTTCCTTTTTGCATGGAGACCTTCATGAGAAGATCTATATGGAGAAAACTCATGGTTTTGTACAGGACTCTTCAATAGTATGCTAGCTTTAGAGGTCTTTATATGATCTCAAAAAAGACCCTAGGGCTTGGTATGAGAAGATGGATTCCTTCTTGCGTGTTTCACAGTTCACTTGATGTCATTCTAATCCTACAATTTATATTTAGTGTCATGGGGATGACTTATTGATACTTGTGCTTTATGTTGATGATGCCATCATCATAGGAATCTCAATCTCCATGATACAAAGTGTTCAACAAGAATTGAGAGATAAGTTTGAGATGATAGATCTTGGACTTTTGCACTATTTTTTGGGCCTACAAGTTATTAGTCTTAGGATTGGATAGGTATACTCTAGCAAAAGTATGCTCTTGATATGCTTCAGAGATTTGACATGCTTGATTGCAAGCCTGCTCCCACACCTTTTTAGTTTGGTGTTATTTTATCTACCACTTTCTCTACTCCTATAGTGGATTCCACTCTATATAGACAACTTGTAGTTTGTTTGTTTACCTGAAACACTGATGCAGGAGCATCTAGTGGTGTAAGGCCAATCCTGTATCACCCAAAAAATGCTTAGTGTCAATTTCAGTTTAAAGTGTTTTCATTTCTAAATACTCATTTGGGTCAAATAAAGATTCCAACTCTCATAGTTCCACTATTGGTCTTCTGGGTTAGAGTTTTTGAGCACCTTGGGATACATGCTAATGCAGAAAATAGGTTATTTTGTAATTGAGTCATAATTATATGATTTAGAGGGTGTAAGTTGGAGGGATGATTATACTTGTAATTTAAAGCACTCAAAAAAATAATCAGGTCAAAAGGCTTTACGGTTTGAAAGTTATTACAGTTTTAATTTGTTTAGAGACCTCCTAAGAGCACTTCAAAGTCATATTTGAGGTACTAAATGGTCTCGTATAGTCCCAAAAATGGGGGAAAAAAAAAGCTAGTCTATGGGGATATAAAGCACTTAGATTTTTGGAAATGCAAATGGTTCGTCAATCAAAGTCTTGGATCAAAAGTTATGCCTCCCAGAACTTGGATTACCATTTCTAGATTATTCTAATTTCACACCGACTTTTGACATGTTTTGATGGTGGATGTCAAATGGCATATTCTAGAATGTATTCCTAAACCCTAAACCTAATTTGGGTACTTAAGGACATTTCTGAAATTGTAAAGACACTTTTTGGTGGAGTTTGGGAGAGGGTACTATGAGAAGGATTTTCTCCAAATTTAGAAAACATTATAAGCCCATAAGGCATGTCCTTGAGTCTATTTTCAGTGTACTAAATGTAATAGAAGATCACTTGTGATAATAGTATTCCCTTTTTTCCTACTGTGTTGATTTTGGTCTTGGATCGTGCCCTCATCAAGTGGTATCAAAGAAAGTTCTCTTGAGTGTGTAGATAAAGCTTTGACTATGACGCAGTTTGCACCAAGATTGTGTGGTTGCGGTTTTTGATACAAGAAAATGCCTCTATGAAGGGAGCATGGTGGAAAGGTTGGAGTTTTTATTCCTGATCTTAGATCCCTCCAAAGACAAGTACAGGCATTATAGGAGGAAATTTTCAGAGGGATGAATGTTGCTGCAGGGGACGAAAGTGAGGAAGAAAATGAAGAAGAAGGAAATGTTAGGTAGGAAGGAGAAGGAGAAAGAGAAGTCCTAAACCGGGGAGAGGAGAAGATTTTTAGGGTCATTTCCAAGCTTGGAAAAGACCTAAAATTGACGTTGACATGTTTTTGAGAAATCTAAACCCGAATGAGTTGATTGACGAAATCAATGAGCTAGAGGAATATTTTGAGTATGAGGATATCGAGGACCTTGGTAGGGTTAAGTTTGTAAAGGCCAGAATGAAAGGCCATGCCAAAATCTAGTGGCAAGAGATTCAGTTGGAAAGAAATAGAAGATGAAAGGAGAAAATCACAAGATGGGATTGCATGGTGGATAAACTAAAGAAGCAATTCATTCCTATTGATTACAAGCTTGATTTGTTCAAGAAGATTCAAGGGTTAAACAAAGAAGGAAAATCTGTCCAAGAATACACAAAGGAGTTTTACCGAGTCCTTATTAGGGTAGGGCATGTGGAAGAAAACAAGGAGAAGGTTTCTCGTTGCCTTAGCGGGTTAAGACCTAGCATTTAGGAGGAGTTGAGTTTGGTTAGAATGACTAGCATTGAAAAGGCATACCGGTTTGCCTTGTGAGTTGAGGAGAAGTTAAATAAAAAGTTTGATGGAAGGTAAAGAGGGTGTAGTCAAGGAGGAAGGGGCAGTGGAAGGTCATTTTGAGGCCAAAATGAAAACCAGAAGAAAAAAGGAAGATGTGGATACTAACTGAAATTAGAGGAACGAGAGTTTCAACCACTTCAATGATCAAAACTTTGGAGATCAGAGAAGAAGAGGTAGATGGCATAGCCAAGGTTCAGGAAGAGAAAGCTTCTGTGGTACCTATTTTCATTGCAATGAAGAAAGTCATTGTGCCTTCAAATGCCCTCAAGACCAAGGAAGGATAGATAAGAGAGCTAATGGTCAAGCAAGGGTTGCTTATGTGGATGTTGATGCACAATCATCACATTTGGAGGATGCAAAAAGAGGAGAGGTTCTAGTTAATGAAAGGATCTTACTAAGTAGTGAGACTGAACCTGGACAAAGGAGAAGTGTGTTTCGCATCCGGTGTAAGTGCGAGGGTAAATATTGTGATGTGGTTGTTGATGGTGGAAGCACTGGCAACTTGGTGTTAGAGGAGATGATCTTAAAGCTAAAGCTCAAGAGGGAGAAACTTCCCCAACCCTATCAGATTGCTTGGGTGTAGGATGATCATAAGGTCCTAGTTAGTGAGCAATGTTTGGTAAAGTTAAAGATTGGGAATTACCATGACGAGGCTCTCTGTGACATCATTCCAATGGATGTCTACCATTTATTGTTGGGAAGGCCATGGCAATTTGATAGGCATGCTATACATGATGGTCATACAAATAGATACTCTATGAAAAAGGATGGAGTTCACCACAAATTGAAGCCCTTAATTAAGGAGAGTGAAAACGTATGAAGTAGTGATAGGGTATGTCTTGTTGATGGAAGAAAATTTTAGGATAGCATTAAACATCAGTAGTTGTGCTATGCTTTAATTCCTAGAAATGATAAGGAAGCTAGTAGTGAGATTCCACTTGAAGTTTCAGGTTTATTAATTGAGTATGGAGATGTCATCTCTGATAATGTTCCAAAAGGGTTGTTGATGGTAAGGAAAATCAAAATCAATCATCAAATAGATTTAGTCCTTGGAGCTAGTTTCACTAATAAGGTTGCTCATAGGATGAATCCTATTGAGACTAAGGAGCTAAATAGACAAGTTCAAGAGTTGTTGAGGAAAGGTTTGATTTGAGATAGCCTAAGTCCATGAGCAGTACCTATAGTGCTAGCACCAAAGAAGGATGGAGAGTGGAGAATGTGTACAGACTTTGGGGCTATAAAAAGAATAACCATCAAGTATCAGTTTCCTTTGCCAAGAATGGATGATCTTATGGATTGTTTGAGTGGAGTACAATGCTTCAAAAAGATAGATCTTAAGAGTGGCTATCACTAGATATAGATATGAGACGGAGATGAGTGGAAGATTACATTCAAGACCAAGGAGAGTCTATATGAGTGTTTAGTCATGCCCTTTGGACTGAACAATGCACCAAGCACCTTCATGTGGCTTATGAATGAGGTACTAAAGAAATTTTTGGAAAATTTTTTTATTGTCTATTTGGATGATATTTTGATTTTTCGTAAGTCTTGGATGAACATTTATTTCACATTCGTAGTGTCCTTGAAAGGTTGAAGGAAGATAAATTGTTGATTAATTTGAAGAAGTGTAGCTTTGTCAAAAGGGAGTTAGTATATTTGGGGTTTTTTGTATCAACTCAGGGTCTCAAAATGGATCCAGAGAAGGTGAAGGTCATCTTGGAATGGCCTACTCCAAGGCCTACCATTGAGGTGAGGTCATTCCATGGTCTGGCTAATTTTTATAGGAAGTTCATTTGGAATTTCAGTAGTATATGTGCACCTCTAACAGAAACAATGAGGGGGGATAGAAAAGAGTTCAAGTGGACTACAAGAGCTGCAAGGAGTTTTGTATTGTTGAAGAAGGAGGTGATAGAGCAACTTGTGTTGGCACTTCCTAATTTCAATAAAGTGTACTAGGTGGATTGTGATGCTAGTGGTAGTGCTATTGGGGCTATATTGAGCCAAGAAGGTAAGCATATTGCCTATTTCAGCTAAAAATTGAATGATGCAAAGAAGTATTCTACTTATGATCAAGGGTTCTATGCAATAAATCGTTCCTTAAAAAAATGGAGGCATTATTTGTTTCCAAAAGAATTTGTCTTGTATACTGATCACCAGGCATTATAGTACCTAAATAGCCAAGGTAAATTGAATCAGAGACATTTGAAATGGGTAGATTTTATGCAAAGCTATACATTTTTATTGTAAGATAGAAGTGGAAGGTGTAATAGGGTTACAGATGCATTAAGTAGGAGACAGATGTTGCTGACAGTAATGCAGGTTTAAGTGGTTGGGTTTGATGAACTCAAGAATCTTACCCTGAGGATCCTGACTATGCAAAGGCTTGGAAGGCTTGTAAAGAACCTATTACTCTAGACAGGACCAGGTGGATAGATTATATGCTTCAGGATGATATGTTGTTCAAGGGAAGTCAATTGTGTATTCCAAGCAGTTCTATGAGGGAGAACTTGATCAAGGAGAAGCATAGTGGAGGGATGGCAGGACACTTTAGTCAAGATAAGACCATTGCCATTATTAGAGAACATTATTTTTTGCCTCAATAGTCACAAATGTAAGGAAGTTTGTGTAGAGTTGTCAAGTATGTCAAACAACCAAAGGAATTAGTCACAATATTGGACTCTATTAGCCATTGCCTATTCCATCGAAGCCTTGGGAGGACATAAGTATGGCTTTTGTTCTTGGATTGCCAAGGACACAAAGGGGTAATGACTCAAAATTTGTGGTGGTTGATGGGTTCTCAAAGATGGTACATTTCATTCCATGTCAGAAGACTCATGATGCAATACATATTGTAGATTTATTTTTCAGAGAGGTGGTGAGGCTACATGGTCTCCCAAAAAGTATTGTTTCTAATAGAGATACTAAATTTGTGAGGTATTTCTGGAGGACTTTGTGGAAGAAGTTGAGGATAGAATTGAAGTTCAGTTTTGCACATCATCTGTAGACTGATGGACAAACAGAAGTAGTAAATATAAGTGTGGGCAATTTGCTAAGGTGTTTAGTAGGAGATAAGCCCAATGGATGGGATTTGATTCTACCACAAGTAGAATTTTCTTAGAATAATTCTATGAACAGGAGTTCTGGTAGATCACCATTCCAAATTGTGTATGGTAGTAGTCCAAGGACTGCACCAGAGATGAGAAAGATGGAGCAAAGGGAGAGGACAAGTGTTAAGGCAAAAGAATTTGTTGAATATGTCAAGAACCCACATGAAGAAGTGTGAGCACATATTACCAAGATGAACCTACAATATCAGGCTAGGGCAGATCAAAAGATGAGACATAAGGAGTTCCAAGTTGGAAGTTAGGCTTTGGTATATTGAGGAAGGAACGATTTCTAGTGGGTACCTACAACAAGTTGAAGATGAAAAAATTTGGCCCCTGCAAAATTTTGAAGAAACATGATTCAGGAAATGCATATGAGGTGGAGTTGTCAGATGGGATTCACATTTCTCCTATTTTCAATATTGCAGACTTAACATAATATCGTGATGATGGTGCAAATGAGGGGTTGATGTTAGAGCCATGTCCAATTCCTACTTCTATAAAGGAAGAGATTGAAGAAATTCTAGATAGTCATGTGGGTTGGAGTACCAGAAACAGGCATTATGAAGAATACCTAGTGAAGTGGAAAGGACGACCAATAGAAGACTCAACTTGCATATACACAATGGAGGTTGCCCATTTGGATTTTCCTCCACCATCTATAAAGTGACAGGGTCACTTTTCAATCTACCCTAGGTGTCTGATGTAGGAGCATCTAGTGGTGTAAAGGCAATCCTGTATCACCCAAAAGTATGCTTAGTGTTAATTTCTATTTATATTTTTTTCATTTTCAAATACCCATTTGGGTCAAATAAAGATTCCAACTCTCATAGTTCCACTATTGGTCTTTTGGGTTAGAGTTTTTGAGCACCTTGGGATACATGCCAATACAAAAATAGGTTATTTTGTAATTGAGTCATAATTATAATGAGTTAGTGGGTGCAAGTTAGAGGGATGATTGTACTTGTAATTTAAAGTATTCCAAAAAAAGAATCAGGTCAAAAGGCTTTACAGTTTGAAACTTATTACAATTTTAAGTTGTTTGGAGACCTCCTAAGAGCACTTCAAAGTCATATGTGAGGTACTAAACAATCTTGTACGGGCTTGAAAAATGGGAGATGATCAAAGTTGTTTGTAGGGCTATAGAGCACTTGGAGAGCTTTTTGTAAATGTTAATAGTTTGTTAATCAGAGTCCCAGATCAAAAGTTATGCCTCTCAGAAGTTGGACTACCATTTTTGGATTCTTCTAATTTTACACCGACTTCTAATGTGTTTTCTAGAACCTTCTATTTTGGCAGTGGATGTCAAATGACATATTCTAGAATGTATTCCTAACTCTAAACCTAATTTGGGTACTTAAGGACATTTCTAGCATTGTAAAGGCAGTTTTTGGTGGAGTTTGGGAGAGGGTACTATGAGGAGGATTTTCTCCAGACTTAGACAATATTGTAAGCCCATATGGCATGTCTTTGAATCTATTTTCACTGTACTAAATGTAATAGCAGATCACTTCTGATAATAATATTCCCCTTTTTCCTATTGTGTTCATTTTGGTCTTGGATTGTGCCCTCATCACAAACACTCATCCTGACATTTCCTTTGCGGTTGGACTTGTCTCTTGATTCTATCATGATCCTCATAAGAGTCCTTGGCAATCTTCCAAATGTATCTTGAAGTATATTCAAGGTATAATATATTATGGCATTCACTACACATCAGGGGGTCCTCACATTGTTGGTTTCACAGACTCGAAATGGGCTAGTAATATTGATGATCAAAAGTCTACTTTTAGATTTGTCTTATGTCTTGGTTCTTGTCATATCACATGGTCTTGCAAGAAGCAGCATGCTCATGCATTATCATCTATAGAGGAAGAATATAGGGCAGTCGTATTGGATAGTCAAGAGGTTTTGTGTCTTTGACAGTTGATGACAATTTTTGAATTTCTTCTTGATAGTTCCACCATTATGTTGTGTGACAATTGGAGTGTTATACACATTTCATTGAACCCATTTGAGCAACAGTGGACCAAGCACATCGAGCTTCACATGCACTTCATCTAGCACTTGATCCAGGATGGCGCTTTGAACTTGGAGTACATTCCTACTGCTCAATTTTTTGTAGACACCTTCACTAAAACTTTTTGCATCCTTGCGATATCTTGAACTACGTCCTATGCTTGGAGTGAAGGATGTTGTCCTTGGAGGGTCTCAACAATATTTCTTATTTTCAATCTATCTCTTTTTGGAGTAGAGTTTTTCCCAGTAGGTTTTCTCTATTTCTCTATTTCATAGAGATTTGGTTGCGATTAAGTACATCATCGAGCCTTGTTGTTAGGACCTAAGTTTTCTCTCAGCATTGCATTATAGTTTCCTTACTCTTTCTACATTGTTGCTCATCTTAAGGGGGGTGTTAGAGTAAAGCATTAATTTAACTTTAATTCATTTATTAAATGCACTTTACTCCCTTCTTAAGATTTCACTTTATGCAACTTTTGAATTATCATTTAATAATTAATTAGTAATTATCAAATAGCTTTTACCTTTTAGGTTACCCTTTTCGGGTTTTGATCTCCTTCTATAAGGATAGATCATTTGTAATTATCTCACATTTTTCATTTTTGATAATACAATTTGCATATTTTCAGAGCAAAACCCTTGCCTCCTCTTTTTTTTCCTTCTTTGTGACAGGTTTTCACATGCAGGTATTCTTTGGGCTTTGTGGATTTGTATTGCTCAAATCCTTCACCTAATACCAAAGACATTACAATGGTATTAGAGCTATGATCTTATCATCATGTAGGGTAAAGGTGAGTTGATTAATCTTTATATTCAATGAAAATAAATATTACTATATATTTGGATATATTCAAAGACTTGGTTAAGTTATTACACAATAAAATAACAAAAAACTCTATAAAAGATTATATCTTCCTCACATTGAAAGTTATTAAAAGATAGAACATTTAATTTGAAATAATTATCACCATATAGATCATTAAATAAGTTATCAGTTGCAATAATGATAGATTCAAATAAACTATTTTTTATGTGAATCAATCATATATTCATCAATCTTATTAGCATATAACCAATCAAAGTTCAACCACTCATAACACTAAATCAATTTATCTTCGACTCTTGGTTGTATTGTTGAATTAAAATATGAGAATTGATAAAATATGTGTATCAAGGGCTAAGGATTCATTGATATCTAATGATTCAAATGAAAATAATAATTCCTTGAGGACACACAATTTTGAGAGAGTAGGAATGTAATATCCCCTCTAATAATAAAAATTAATATTGATATTCTTATTTGTAAAAGGACTTATATGTAATAAGTAATTATTGCAGTGATATGTTTATGGATTCGATTGTGTTAAGATTTTTACCATCGACATTTTGAATCACACTACATGATCCATCATTAGGATGAAGAGAAAGAGATGTAAAACAAAGTAAATTGCAGATGATGGCTGACCCAAAAGACAAAGGGATCAAGGCAAGATTTTTATTTTATTTTTCCCTCTTCAACCTCAGTGTGTGTGTAATCTCTCTTTCCTTGATCCCTTTATCTTTTGGGTCAGCCATTGTCTGCAACTTACTTTGTTTTGCATCTCTTTCTCTTCATCCTGATGGATCACGTAGTGTGATTTGAAACGTTGATGGTAAAAATCTTAACACAATCGAATCTAGAAACATATCACTACAATCCAATGGATTGTGGAAATTTGATCTCTTTAAGTAATCTATTATTACATAGATAAAATAAATCTCTACATTATATACTAAGATTATTTAATATTAATTTAATAAAATAGATAATTACCAATATATTTAATCAAAGATAGATTACGTTTCAATATAACTAAATTGATATATTAGACATCAATTAAATAAATAAACACATATAATAATCAACTAATAAATATTCATATAAATCTAAATCAATTAATATTATTATTGATCAAATAATAGTAATAATAATAATAATAATAGTAATTATAATAAAGGAACAAACATAAACAAATGAGCATAAGAAAAAACACCAATAAGGGGACATGGACATGATAAAGAGTCACAGACCACAACCCTTAAAAGAAAGAAATACGTTTATATTTAATTTAGAACAAACTAAACAATAGGCATGACACACAAAAAAAAAGTGATAATAAATAAAAGAAGAAAATAAATCCCATGTGGGAAGGTGTATTTAAAGCTTGCAAAAATAAAAATCTCAAATAATAGGGAACTGTCCATATAACGAATTTAAAGTTGGCAACACTAAAATAAAGAAAATTCTTAAGGTATGTCCCTAAACTTTAGTAAGGTGGAAATATGTTATGAAATTTAGTCTCATTATATTTATATTTAAATTATAAAGTTGTAGTAGTTTTGGATTAATTTGAAGAATTAGGGAATAGGATAATTGATTAAGGACTATGACGTGAAATGATGAATAGATTTTAATTCGCACGCACGCACGCATGCATGTATGTATTTTTAACACTTAATTGATATTACATTAATATATATTAATTTATATATGAAAACTTATAAGAAAATTTTGGAGGTTTGAGGTTTAGGCGATAGATGCTCTGCAACTTAATAAGGAGTGTGTACATTTTTTTCCCTACCCCTATGTTTCCAGACAGAGCACCATTAATGGTGTCTACATCTCCCAACAAAACAAAGGGCATTAATAACAAAATTGTGGCTTCAAACACTAAATCACAAACATGATAAATGATTGAAACTAATCTTGACGTCTCAAATGGAGACATTGTGTTGTGAATTTCTATCTTCTATGGAAGCCACAAAAAAGAGAGATAAATGTAGACAACAATCGAGACCACACTCGTTTAAACGAGTGATCTAGAATGAAAGAAGCCTCCCATACGAAGCCCAGTTTTTCACATCTACCACCCAAGGAGTTTCTGCTAGTACATGAGATGCAGGTAAGATTCCTGACTCTTCCAAGCTTATCATTAAACCAAACCCTCAAGTAGCATTAGAAATAGAGGATGAGAAGGTAAGAATTATAAATTATATCATTTCATTTGTTTCTTTAGATGTCACTAAGATTCCTTTGAGAAACTTTCTTCATGGTTGGTTTCATAAGATTTGGGGGCAAAGATGGCATTTCAATTTTCATATTGTAGAATGCTTCAACATGGGTTATTTTTAAAGTTTTTTTGTGATCCTCAATCCCAACAAGCCATTTTTGATAGACAAATCTAGAGAGTTGGCCCTTGTGGATTTCAAGCAATCCTATGGACTCTAAAATCCTCCCATAATGAAATTATGGAGCTATCAAGCCCTAGGTGATTTACAATTGGTAACCTCCCTCTATTTATATTGAGTATGCTTCCTCATGCTCTCAAACTTGTGGGAAAAGTTCTAAATATTGACCAATCAAATGTCTTGATCCCTAATACAGATATCAGGGTCCTCTTGTCCCTTAATCTAGGAATTGACATCCCAAAATTCCTCCATTTTGATCCATTCAAGTTGCCCATTAGTTGCCATGTTACCTTATTGGGTAGTGTCAATAGTTGTCATCTACAAAAAAAAGGACACAAAAAGAAAGATTGCCTATTCTGTAGAAAGAAGAACCCCCTTTAGTAAATCCATCCCTTACCCAAAGTGGTAACTGTAAAGACATATCCCCAGTGAAAACTAGTAACCAAACCCCTAGGTCTTTTCACAGGACACCTCTTACAAGCCCCACAACCCTCCTCTTGGTTATAAGATTACACACTACAACATTTGGGGTCAAATTGCGATGGTAATTTGCAACGGTCGTCTAATTTGTGGTGATTATCATTTTTGTAATTTTCTTCGACACTAGTGCAATACCAACATAAGATTCCTAATTGTGACAACCATGTAAGTATTAAAAAAATACGACATTAATTGTTACCCATTTGTTTTGATTGTGGAGAGCTATGCGTGAAAGGAGGAGAGCTTCAAATGAGGGTGGAGAGCTCTAACCGTCATCGTGACCTTATGCTTGGTGCATTTCATTCCTATGATATATCTCTATAATTTGTTGTTGTGCTCTTGCTCTATGATTTCATTGTTGTGATCTCTGCATTTCATTGACATGTTTTTGCTCTATGATTTGGTTGTCGTGCTCTTGTGATCTTTGTGTTTCATTGTCGTGCCCTTGCTCTATGATTTGGTTGTCGTTCCCTTGTCATCTTTGTGTTTCATTGTCGTGCCCTTTCTCTATGATTTTGGTGTCATGCCCTTGCTCTATGATTTTGTTGTTATGTTGTACCCTTGCCTTGTGATTTTATTATTGTGTTGTGCCCTTTCTCTACGATTTTTTTGCCATGCCTCAACTCTACAATTTTCTTCAAGGGTATGTAAATGTTGGTTTCTTTTCCTTCTAAACAGGTATCTCTTTATATGTCCTTCTGAACATTTATATTTAGAGATTTTTTTTAAGGTGCTTATTACATCTTAGCTATACAATAGAAAAATTGATCTAGCAGCATATATATTCCAGAATCCAAATAATAATAAAAGTAAAACTCACTCCACTCATACTAAGTGACTTACCCCAAGATCCTCCACAAAACTAATGCAGACCAAGAAAAATGGGCATGGTTCACAAGAAATTTTACAAAAACATATCATAGCAAATATTTTTAGAAAGAAACAAGCCATAACCCATTAAATGGGTCCAGATGCTAATTAACTAGGTTGATATATATGTATATTTAACTTTGTTATGGATTTTGCAAGGGAAAGAGCCTCGTGATTATGCATATGTGCTTGGTGCATTTCCTTCCTATGATATATATCTCTACATTTCATTATTGTGCCCTTGTTCTGCAATTTCGTTGTTGTGATCTATGCATTGTGTTGTCGTGTCCTTGCTCTATGACTTCAGTGTCATGCCCTTGCTCTATGATTTTGTTTCCATGTTGTGCCCTTGCTCTGCAATTTTGTTGTCGTGTTGTGCCCTTGCTCTACAATTTTGTTTTCATGCCCTAACTTTGCAATTTTCTTCGACGGTATGTAAATGTTGGTTTATTTTCCTTCTAAACAAGTATCTCTTTATATCTCTTTTTGAACATGTATATTTAGAGATCTTTTTTAAGGTGCTTATTACATCTTAGCTACACAATAGAAAAATTGATCTAGCTACATACATATTCCAGAATCCAAATAATAATAAAATAAAACTCACTCAACTCATGCTAAGTGACTTACCTCAAGATCCTCCACAAAAATAATGTATACCAGGTAAAATGGGTAGAGTTCGCAATTTTTTTTACAAAAATATATCATAGCAAATATTTTCAGAAAGAAAATAGCCATAACCAGTTAAATGGATCTAGTTGTTGATTAGTTGGGTTGATTACAAATTCTTGTGGAACTATGATCAGATTAGGTACAATAAAATGAACAATCAGCTATTCCTAGCTAGCAAGATAAAATACAATTTTCCAAGGTGATAAAATTAGATATGTAAGGGATTGAAGAATAACTTCAGTGAAGAGTTGAGTGTTCTGCTTCTATGTAAATGCCATAATCATGAGGCTCATTCACTTGCAAAAGCCTCTGCCACAATGACATTACCTCTAAACCATGCAAAGGATGTTGAAGTGGTCCCCAACCTTGAAACACTCTTACAAGCATTTGATACTTGGGATCATTGCAGGGAGACTGTGCCAATACTTGAAACACTCTTATAAGAATTTGATATTTGGACTATAAATTCTCAAAGACATTTGCAAGTGATTCCAATGTCATAGTACCTACCACAACACTTTCCTGGATTCTGTCTGGTGACTCCCATAATATCCTCTATGTTGTCTAGCTATTGTTTATGTCATGTAGCCTCTTTCTAAAGCCGCACTTCTTGTTCTCTCTCATGCTTTAAATTTTGATTATCAAACTTCTGAATATCTTCCTCTACCTTGTATAAAATCAACTTCACAGTGTGTTGTAACTCTAGCATAGGTGTTTTTGGCATAGGTGTTTGATCATCAACAAATTTCATTCTAGCATTCAAGTTTTCAAGATTGATTGTCATGTCCCCTTTTCAAATAATTAAAAAATAATAAACTTTGTTAAGGCAGGCAAGCTCCAAAAAGGTGAAGTTTCGGCAAAAGGGGCTAATCTTTGGAAACCAATGGACTAATAAATAAAAATTATTATTAAATTATATTTTATTAACCCTTCTTGGACGTGAGTTAGGGTTATGCCCTCTTTTAAGGGGTTTGGAGGCATTTTGGGCTCATTCCAGAACTTGATTTTTGCTCATTTCTTTGTTGTTCTTCAGAGGCTGCCAAACCTGAGGAGAAGGAGACCCAAGAACGGGAGTTTGCAGGTTTCCAGGAAGGCTAAGAATGGGAGTTTGAAGTCATTCCATGTGCATGCTCATACACAGTTTTCCTTTGTGCTGAACAGTGCAGATTTGTGGGTTTTTTGGGTGTGTTTTTTGTATGAGTTTGGTGTTTTCAATTGAGTATTTCATATCAGTTTGGGTTGCTGCTGTATATCAGACTTTTAAATGTTAAAATAGAGCTGAATATATGTATTGGGATGTGATTAAACTTCTGAGATAGATTATTAGTGTTTTTGTGGTGTTTCCGGGCATATTTCGTGCTATTTCGGGAGCTTGATGAGCATAATTTTTGTCCTACATTTTTGAACTGTTGTGTAAAGGCTATATGGATCTAGAAATGTCAATTTGTAGGCTGTTATGCTACTGAAATTTCTATAAAAATGTCCATTTTCAGATTTATTAATAATTTGTGAAGTTGTGAAGCTTTTGGCACTATTTTCAGCATACCCGATTTGGGGTTTCTTGAGAAATTTGGTGGATCTTTAAAATATTAGTTGTTTGATTTTAAAGATCTGATTTGAGGCTTGAAATATCATGTAAAATCAGAAAAGAGACATTTCAGTGGTATCAGAGCCATGATCTTGCCAGCCTGAGGGTTTGTAGAAGTTTGCATGTCAGTTTTAACAACTACCTAGATCTTGCATGTAAGTTTTGACAACTACCCAGATCTTGCATGTTAGTTTTGAAAACTACCCAGATCTTGCATGTCATATTCTATGGTTGCATGTTGCTTCTAATTAGTTGCATGTCAAAATTTATGGTTGCATGCAACTAAGTGAAAGAGAAAAAAGATATTTGCAGCGAGAAAAGAATAAATAAATTTTGATCAAACCTCCAGTTGAAAGTAAAAGTACAAAATCCAAGGAAGGGAAAAGTATGGTTGATCCGGATGAGATGGCAAAGAAATTTTTCCAAGAGATCCAAAATACTCAGAAACAAATAGCAGATAGTTTGGCAGAAACTAGAGAGGCTTTGCGAATATTGACAGAAAAACTACAAGGAGTTGCATCTATTAATGAGAAAGGGAGCACTTCAGAGGAGCCAAGAAATTTGAAATCCACACCATCTAAATCAACCAAAACTATTTTCTTGCCTACAGATGAGCCACCAGTACCAAATCCAGCCATTAATCCTGTGGAAGAGGTTACAAGTAACTTGATTGCATTAAGAGCTACTTATAATGGCTTAGATGATGACTTTCATAGTTCGGTTCCTTTTAGAGAATATGTGGATATGATGAACACTTTGATGCCCAAGAAAGAGAATAAGAGGGAGCATGACATAAGTGGAAGAGAGCTCAAAAATAAAATAAGCAAGTTTACAGCACCTACTTTTGATGGAACAAACAAAATTTCAGCTAGAGCATGGCTACAAAAATTACAGACTTTCTTCACACTTAACCCCATGAAGGAGAGTGATGCTATTCAATTTGCAAGTCTACACTTGGAAGATGCAGCCTATGATTGGTGGTATCATGGAATGACTACTCAAGGTCATGATCAGGTAACTACATTTGATGATTTCAGTGAAAGAGTGATAGACAGATTTGACCTCAAGGATGATGAAGAGTACTTTAAAGAATTGTCAAAGTTGAAGCAAACCAAATCAGTTAATGAGTATATAGAAGAGTTTCAAAAAGTGGCTGTTATGGTACCTGATATGAGTGAAAAGAGGATTGTTTATCTTTTTCTTGATGGTTTAGAAGATTCTGTTAAAGGTTTGGTTAAGGCTTTCTCACCGTCAACCTTACAGGAAGCTATCAAAAGAAGCTTGCAACTTGAAACTTGCGTGCCTATGAAATCAATCACTAATCAAAAACCCCCAAATCTTTGGCAACATAAGGAAAATTTTAGAAAAAGACTTTCCCAACACTACCACCAAAAGATGTGATAAAGGTGGCAAAAAAGAAGGTAGATGAAGAGACTAGGAGTGAATTACGAAGGAAAAAGCTTTGTTTTACTTGTAGAAAACCATGGGCTCCAGGAGACAGATGTTTGGGGAAAGGTCAAGTGCACTATATTGAAGTTGCTTCAGAATCTGATTCAGATGAGCATGAGGAATTTCATGATACTAAGGAGGAGGTAGAAGAAGAGAAAGAAAAAGAAATCAGCAAGGATGGCACTTTAGCAACATTATTGGGAGTCCCAAGATACCATCCCTTTCGAATTCGAGGGGTACTAGCAGGGCAAAAGTTGACAGTTCTTCTTGATAGTGGGGAAACTCACAATTTTATTGATGAGGGATTTGTCATGAAAAGAGGGCTTAAAGCAGAAGATTTTGAGGGATTCAATGTTACGGTAGCTGATGGATTCACTATGCCTTGCACACAGGTGGTGAAACAACTCAAGATGACCTTAGGAGATTATGAGTTGTGTGATGACTTCTATGTGGTTGGTATTGGGGAGACAAATCTTGTATTGGGTGTTCAATGGTTGCACTCTATCGGAGGCTATTACATGAACCATCAAATTATGGAGTTTAAATTTCATTCCAATGGGAAAGAAGTCATATTGAGAGGTTTATCGAATGGAGCACCTAAGGCGGTCTCTGCAAAGAGGATGGAGAGGACTTTTCGAAGAGGACAAGTAACATGGGCAACAGGAGTCATAATCCAACCAACAAGATCTCCAAAGAATCAAGGTAATTTCCATTTTGAAATTCAAAATATTCTTGATAAGCATAGTATAGTTTTCAATGATTTTCCTCCAGGATTACCACCAGATAGAGGTTTTGAGCATGTTATAGAGTTAGAACAGGGTGCCAAACTAGTTATAACAACCCCATACCGCCATCCAAGAGCTTATAAGGAAGAAATTGAAAAAACTATTAAAGAACTCCTAGACATGGGATTCATAAGGCCTAGCTCTAGTCCATTTGCATCATCTGTGGTACTTGTCAAGAAAAAGGATGGTACAATGAGAATGTGTATAGACTACAGGGCTCTAAACAAGAAGACCATAAAAAATAGGTATCCCATACCACGCATAGATGAACTCATTGATGAGTTACATGGTGTTGTATACTTCTCAAAAATTGACTTAAGATCAAGGTACCATCAAATCCGAATGAGGAGTGAAGATGTGGAAAAGACTGCTTTCAGATGTCACTATGGGCACTTTGAATTTCTTGTTATGCCATTTGGACTCACTAATGCACCTGCAACATTCCAATCTTGTATGAATAAGGTATTCAGCCAGCATCTTCGAAAATTTGTTTTGGTATTTTTTGATGATATCTTGATGTACAGTAAAACATGGAAAGAGCATCTAAAGCACATAGACACTATTTTGGGAATCTTGGAGCAGCAATCCTTCTATGCTAAGCTATCTAAATGTGAGTTTGGTTTGACAGAGATCCTATATTTGGGACATATTATAAGTTCTAAAGGAGTACAGGTTGATCAACAAAAAATTCAAGCAATTTTGGATTGGCCTCCACCCACTAATCTTACACAGATGAGAGGTTTCTTAGGTTTGTGTAGCTACTATAGGAGATTTGCCAAGGGATTTTCTCAGCTTGCTGCCCCCTTGAATGATTTGACAAAGAAAGGAGCTTTTGTTTGGACAGAAGAGGCACAAAAAACATTTGATAAGCTTAAGGAGGTAATGAGTTCGTGCCCTGTGCTTGCAATTCCAGATTTCTCTTTACCTTTTGTTGTTGAATGTGATGCTTCTGGAGAAGGTATAGGGGCTGTCCTAACTCAAAGGGGACATCCAATAGCATTTGAGAGTAGAAAATTAAATCAATCAAAGAAAGGTTACTCCATCTATGATAAGGAAATGTTGGCAATCATGCATGCACTTCATAAGTTTAGACAATATTTGGTATGTGGAAGATTCATTGTAAAGACAGACCATAATAGCCCAAGTTCTTCTTGAACCAAAGGGATTTGAATGATCATCAACAAAAATGGGTAAGCAAATTACAAGCTTATGATTTTGATATTGAATACATGAAAGGAAAGAATAATGTGGTTGCTGATGCTCTCTCAAGAAAGCCCACTTTGTGTTCCTTATCATCTATCTCTGCTGATTGGAAAGTCTCCATAATTTTAGAGTATGCTAAAGATTCCTTTGCCACAAAGATTTTGGATAAGTTAGTGGATAATAACAGGTACAAGGTTGCTGATGAATTGATTTATTACAAGAACAGGATCTTCCTAGTGCCAGGGTCAAAAACTAAGGAGAGGATATTGAGGGCCTTTCATGACACACCTTTGGCTGGTCATCAGGGATACTTCAAGACATACAGGCAAATTTGAGAGCGGTTTTCATGGAAGGGTATGAAGGAGGATTTCCTTAAACACATTAAGTAATGTATGGTATGCCAACAAAGCAAGAGTGAGCAAAATCTTCCTACAGGGTTGTTGCAGCCACTTCCTATTCCCGAACAAAAATGGGAAAGTATTTCCATGGACTTCATCACTGGGTTGCCCAAGGTTCAAGGTAAGGATTGCATATATGTGGTGGTAGATAGACTAACTAAGTATGCACATTTCTTTCCTATCACATCTGATTTCAAGGCATCACAAGTGGCCGAATTGTTCTTCAAGGAAATTTTTAGATTACATGGTTTGCCTAGAAACATTGTTAGTGACCGGGACAGTAGATTCCTCAGCTCTTTTTGGAAGGAGCTCTTTCATTTGGCAGGAACTAAACTCACTCCCAGTACTAGCTATCACCCTCAAACAGATGGACAAACAGAGATAGTTAATAAATGGATAGAGGGATATTTGAGGAACTATGTTTCAAATCAACAACATGCTTGGGTGAAATGGTTACACCTAGGGGAGTATTGTTACAATACATATCATCACATGTCTATTGGTATGCCTCCTTTTCGTGCTCTTTATGGTTATGATGCCCTTTCCTTTGTTGATCTAATACTTTTCGATAGCAGAGTACTCGCAGCAAGTGATTTCGTCAAGCAAAGCCAAGACATAATAAGGTCCCTTAAGGATAACTTACAACATGCACAGAACCAACAAAAGATATATGCTGACAGGAAAAGGATTGAAAGATCTTTTGAGGTGGGAGATTTGGTATTTGTTAGGTTGCAGCCATATAAGCAAAGCACCTTGAAGAGGAGTGGGGTAGAGAAACTCAAGCCAAGGTTCTATGGGCCTTATAAAATCATCAAGAAGGTAGGAGAGGTAGCTTATGAATTGGAGCTCCCACCAAACAGCAAAATACATAATATTTTCCATGTTTCTTGCCTAAAGAAGGTTCTAGGACAGCAAACCATAGTATCTACAGAATTACCACCTCTTGATGATGAAGGGAAATTAGTTTTGATACCAGAAGAGATTTTGAATACAAGAGAGAAAAGATTGAGAAACGGGAGCGTCATAGAGCATTTGGTCAAATTGAAAGGATTACCCCTAGAGGATGCAACTTGGGAGGGAGCACATATTCTTGAGAATTCCAACCTTCATTGCTTGAGGACAAGCAATATTTGGGAGGGGAGGACTTGTCATGTCCCCTTTTCAAATAATTAAAAAATAATAAACTTTGTTAAGGCAGGCCGACTCCAAAAAGGTGAAGTTTCGGCAAAAGGGGCTAATCTTTGGAAACCAATGGACTAATAAATAAAAATTATTATTAAATTATATTTTATTAACCCCTCTTGGACGTGAGTTAGGGTTATGCCCTCTTTTAAGGGGTTTGGAGGCATTTTGGGCTCATTCCAGAACTTGATTTTTGCTCATTTCTTTGTTGTTATTCAGAGGCTGCCAAACCTGTGGAGAAGGAGACCCAAGAACGGGAGTTTGCAGGTTTCCAGGAAGGCTAAGAACGGAAGTTTGAAGCCATTCCATGTGCATGCTCATACAGAGTTTGCCTTTGTGTCGAACAGTGCAGATTTGTGAATTTTTTAGGTGTGTTTTTTGTATGGGTTTGGTGTTTTCAGTTGAGTATTTCCTATCAGTTTGGGTTGCTGCTGTATATCAGACTTTTAAATGTTAAAATAGAGCTGAATATATGTATTAGGACGTGATTAAACTTTTGAGATAGATTATTAGTATTTTTGTGGTGTTTTCGGGCATATTTTGTGCTATTTCGGGAGCCTGATGAGCATAGTTTTTGTCCTACATTTTTGAGCTATTGTGTAAAGGCTATACGGATATGGAAATGTCAATTTGTAGGCTGTTATGCTGCTGAAATTTCTATAAAAATGTCCATTTTCAAATTTATTAATAATTTGTGAAGTTGTGAAGCTTTTGGCACTATTTTCAGCATACCCGATTTGGGGTTTCTTGAGAAATTTGGTGGATCTTTGGAATATTAGTTGTTTGATTTTAAAGATCTGATTTGAGTCTTGAAATATCATGTAAAATCAGAAAAGGGACATTTCATTGGTCAACACCCTTACTTGCGGACATCTCATGTCAAGCACTTTTTGTACTATTTCAACACCATGTTCTTGCTTCCAAGCTAATAGTTTAGATGCATTTTCTTGTAGAACATTAATTTTGTGGAACAATTGTAAAATCTTAGAAAGTGCATTGTTATTTTCATATATGTATGTATATATCTATGTATGTATATATATATATGTATGTATGTATGCATGTATGTATCTATGTATGTATGTATGATGGGGACACAACCCAAGCACAGAGTGGACACAATAGGAAAGGGAAAATTTTATTAACTGTGAGAAAATGCTAATACATTCAGTACAGAGAAAATAGACTTCAAAACATGCCCTAAGGGCTTACAATAGTATAAATCTGGAGATAATTTCTCCTTTCAGTACCTCCTCTCAAACTCCACTTCGAACTGCCTTTTACAATGCCAGAAATGTTCTTAAATAGACCCCGGAGGGTTAAGGATTAGGAATACATTCTAGAAAGTGCTAGTAGGCATCCATCGACCAAATAGAAGGCTCTACAAGTCACATTGGAAGTCGGGCAAAATTAGAAGAATCCAGAAATGGTAACCGAAATTTTGGGAGGCATAACTTTTGAACCGTAGCTCCGATTGACGAACCATTTACATTTTCAGAAAGCTCTTGAAGCGCTCTATAGCCTTATGGATAGCTTCACTCATTCCCCATTTTTCAGCCCTGTTCAAAGTCATTTAATGCCCCTAACTTGACTTCGAAGCATTCTTAGGAGGTCTTCAAAAATTGAAAAACTGCAATAACTTTCAAACCATGGGGCCTTTTGACCTGATTCTTTTTCTAGAATGCTCTAAATTACTATTACATTCATCTAGCCAATTTACACATTCTTGTTCACCAAAATGATGGCTCAATTACATACTCCTATTTTTTTGGCATTTACACATATCCCAATGTGTTCAAATACTCTATCCTAGAACACTGATAGTGGAACTGTGAGAGTTGGAACCTTTATTTGACCCAAATGGTCCAAAAATGAAAACACATGAAATAGAAACTAAGTCTAAGTACATTTTTGGGTTGACACAAGATTTCCCTTATACCTCTAGATGCTCCTGCATCAGACACCCAAGGTAGATTGAAAAGTGACCCTGTCACTTTATGAATGGTAGAGGAAATCCCAAATGGAAAACCTCAGCTGCTGATATCCAAGTTGACTCCTCGATCAGTCATCCTTTCCACTTGACCAAATACTCTTGATACTACCTATCTCTGGTACTCCTACCCACATGATGATCTAAAATGTCTTCTATCTCCTCCTTTTTTAGAAGTAGGAATTGGACATGGCTCTAACATTGGCTCCTCATCTGCACCATCATCATGATACTTTGTTAAGTCTGTAATGTTGAAAATAGGAGAAATGTGAAAACCATCTGGAAACTCCACCTCATATGCATTTCTTGAGTCATGTTTCTTCAAAATTTTACAGGGGCCAAATTTCCTCATTTTCAGCTTGTTGTAAGTACCGGCTGGAAATCTTTCTTTTCGTAAGTGTACCATGACTAGATCCCCTACTTAGAATTCCTTATTTTTTCTTCTTTGATCAGCCCTAGCTTTATACTCTTGATTCATCTTGGTAATGTGTGCCTGAACCTCCTCATATAGACGCTTGATATGTTCAGCAAATTCTTCAACTTCAGCACTTGTCCTCTCCCCTTGCTCTATCTTCCTCAATTCTGGTGCAGTCCTTGAGCTACTTCCATATACAATTTGGAATGGTGATCTACCAGTACTCCTATTTATAGAGTTATTGTAAGCAAACTCTTCTTGTGGTAGAATCAAATCCCACCCCTTGGGCTTATCCCCAACTAAACATCTCAGCAAATTGCACAAACTTCTGTTTGGTCGTCAATCTACGGGTGATGTGTGGAACTGAATTTCAAGTTTGTTCTCAACTTTTTCCACAATGTTCTCCAGAAATACCCCACAAATTTAGTGTCTCTGTCAGAAACTATACTCCTTGGGAGACCATGTAGTCTTACCACCTCTTTGAAAAACAAGTCTGCAATATGGACAACATCATGAGTTTTGTGGCATGGAATGAAATGTGCCATTTTGGAGAACCTATTAAACACCACAAATACTGAGTCATTACCCCTTTGTGTCCTCGGCAATCCAAGAACAAAATCCATACTTATGTCCTCCCATGGCTGTGATGGAACAGGCAATGGCTGATATAGTCCAGTATTGTGACTAAATCCCTTGGCAACTTGACAAATCTGACAACTCTGTACAAACTTCTTCACATCCTGTGACATTTGAGGCCAAAAATAATGTTCTTTAACAATGGCAATGGTCTTATCTCGACCAAAATGTCCTGCCATCCCTCCACCGTGTTTCTCCTTAATCAAATTTTCCCTCATGGAACTCCTTGGAATGCATTATTGACTACCCTTGAACAACATACCATCCTGAATCAAATAGTCTAGCCACTTGGTTCTATCTACAACAATAGGCTCTTTACAAGCTTTCCACGCTTTAGCATAATCAGGATCCTCAAGGTACATATTCTTGAGTTCATCAAACCCAACTACTTCAACCTGCATTACTATAAGCAACAATTGTCTCCTACTTAGTGCATCTACAACCCTATTAGATTTTCCACTTCTATGCTTCAACACAAATGTATAGCTCTGCAAGAACTCTACCCACTTCATATGCCTCTGATTCAATTTACCTTGGTTATTTAGGTATTGTAATGCCTGATGATCAGTATACAAAACAAATTCCTTTGGCAATAAATAATGCCTCCATTTCTTTAAAGCCTAAACTATTGCATAGAACTCTTGATCATAAACAGAATACTTCTTTTTCGCATCATTCAATTTTTCACTAAAATATGCAATAGGCTTACCTTCTTGGCTTAATATAGCCCCAACAGCGCTGCCACTAGCATCACAATCCACCTGGAACACCTTTTTAAAATCTAGAAGTGCCAACACAGGTTGTTCTGTCACCTTCTTCTTCAACACTTCAAAACTTCTCGTAGCTGCTGCAGTCCATTTGAACTCTTTTCTATCCCCTCTTATTGTGTCAGTCAGGGGTGCACATATGCCACTGAAATTCTTAATGAACTTCCTGTAAAAACTAACCAGACCATGAAATGATCTTACTTCAGTAGCAAATCTTGGAGTAGGCTATTCCAAGATGGCTTTTACCTTCTCTGGATCCATTTTGAGACCTTCAAGTGATATAACAAACCCCAAGTAGACTAACTCCCTTTTTGCAAAGATACACTTCTTCAGATTAATTAACAGTTTCTCTTCCCTTAACCTTTCAAGGAAACTACAAATATGCAATAAATGTTCTTCCAAAGTCTTGCTGAAAATTATAATATCATCCAAATAGACAATAACAATTTTTTTCAAGAAGTTCTTAAGTACCTCATTCATAAGCCACATGAAGGTGCTTGCGGCGTTCGTCAATCCAAAGGGCATGACTAACCACTCATAAAGACCCTCCTTGGTCTTGAAGGCAGTTTTCTACTCATCTCCTTCTCGAATCTATATCTGATGATAGCCACTCTTGAGATCTATCTTTGTGAAGTACTGAGCTCCACTCAAGCAATCCATAAGATCATCCATTCTTGGCAAAGGAAACTGATACTTGATGGTTAATTATCCTATTTATAGCTCGAGAGTCTGTACACATCCTCCACTCTCCATCCTTCTTTGGTGCTAGTACTACAAGTACTGCACATGGACTCAAGCACTCTCTAATCAAGCCCTTTCTCAATAGCTCCTGCACCTGTCTGTTTAGCTCCTCAGTTTCAGTAGGAGTTATCCTGTGAGCAGCCTTGTTAGGCAAACTAGCTCCTGGGATTAAATCAATTTGATGACCAATTTGCCTTATCGGTGGCAATCCTTCTGGAACATTATCAGAGATGACATCTCCAAACTCACCTAGTAAATCTGAAACTTCAAGTGGTATTTCACTACTACCTTCTTTAGCTTTCCTAGGAATCAAAGCATAGCACATACGTTGATGTTTCATGCCGTCTAAAAACTTCCATCAACAAGACAAATCCTAGCATTGCTACATACCTTTTCGCCTTCCTTTTTCATGGGCTTCAGTTTGTGGCGAACTCCATCCTTTGTTAGAGAGTATGTGTTTGCATGACCATCATGTACTGCATGCCTATCAAACTACCACGATCTACCCAACAATAGATGGCAAACATCCATTGGAATAACATCACCGAGAACTTCATCATGGTAACTCCCAATTTTGAATTTCACTAAACATTCTTCATTTACCAAGACCTTATGATCATCTTTCACCCAAGAAATCCGATAGGGCTGGAGGTGTTTCTCCCTCTTGAGCTTCAACTTAGAGACCATCTCCTCTGATACCAAGTTATCAGTGCTACCACCATCAATGATCACATCACAACATTTATCCTCACACTTGCACCTGGTATGGAATAAACTCCTCCTTTGTCCGGGTTCAATCTCACCACTTAGTAGGACCCTTTCATTTACCAAAGTCTCTCCTCTTTCTACATCTGTTAAATGTGATGATTGTGCATCCTCATCCACATGAGCAACCCTAGCTTGACCATCAGCTCTCCTATCTGTCATTCCTTGTCGTTGAGGGCATTCAAAGGCATGATGACCTTCTTCATTGCAATGGAAATAGCTAGCCTCATCTTCCTTGTCCACGTCCTCTACATCTTCCTCTCTAATTTCCAAAGTCTTGATCACGAGAGCGGTTGAAACCCTCGTTCCTCTGGTTCCTGCTAGTACCCACGTCTTCATTTTTCTTTTGGGTTTCATTTCGGCCTCTAGATAACCTACCACTACCCCTTCCTCCTTGACCACGGCCTCTTTGTCTCCCTTCGAACCTTTTATTTAACTTCTCTTCAACTCGTAGGGCAAACTGGTATGCCTCTTCAACGCTGATCATTCTTACCAGACTTAATTCCTCCTGGATGCTAAGTCGCAACCCACTGATATAATGAGCAACCTTCTCCTTATTTGCTTCTGCATGCCCTACTCTAATCAGAAGTCGGTAAAACTCCTCTGTATATTCTTGGACTGATTTTCCCGCTTGCTTTAACCCATGCATCTTTTTAAAAAAATCAAGTTCATAATCAACAAGAATGAATTGCTTCTTCAATTTGTCCACCATACGATCCCGCCTTGTGATCTTATCCTTTCCTCTTCTATTTTGTTCCAATTGAACCTCTTGCCACTAGATTTTGGCATGTCCTTTCAGTTTGACCTTTGCAAACTTAACCCTATCTGGGTCCCTGATATCCTCATACTCAAAGTATTCTTCCAGTTCATTGATCCAATCGATCAACTCATATGGTTTCAAATTTTTTGAAAATACACCCACATCAATTGTAGGTCTTTTCCCAAACTTAGTAATGGCCCTAAAAAGCCTTTCCTCTGCCTGATTCAGAACTTCCCTGTCAAATTCCCCTTTTGGTCCAATTTCTTCTTCTTCATTGTCATCTTCACTTTCGTCACCTGCTGCAACATTTGTTCCTCTATAGAGCTCCTCTTGCAATGCTTGTACCTGCCTTTGGAGGGCTCTAACCTCCTCAAGATTAATAGCTCTGATCCTTCAACCATGCTCTCTTCGTGGAGGCATCTTCTGAACTCAAACCCACAACCACACAGTCCTGGTGCAAACTACCTCACAGTCGGCGCTCTGTCTACACACTCAGGAAAACTAGCTCTGATACCACTTGATGGGGACACAATCCAAGCACAGAATGGACACAATAGGAAAGGGAAAATTTTATTAACTGTGAGAAAATGCTAATACATTCAGTACAGAGAAAATAGACTTCAAAACATGCCCTAAGGGCTTACAATAGTATAGATCTAGAGATAATTTCTCCTTTCAGTACCTCCTCTCAAACTCCACTTCGAATTGCCTTTTACAATGCCAAAGATGTTCTTAAATAGACCCCGGAGGGTTAAGGATTAGGAATACATTCTAGAAAGTGCTAGTAGGCATCCACTGACCAAATAGAAGGCTCTAGAAGTCACATTAGAAGTCAGCGCAAAATTAGAAGAATCCAGAAACGGTAACCGAACTTTTGGGAGGCATAACTTTTGAACCGTTGCTTCGATTGACGAACTGTTTACATTTTCGGAAAGCTCTTGAAATGCTCTATAGCCCTATGGACAGCTTTGCTCATCCCCCATTTTTAAGCCTTGTTCAAGGTCATTTAATGCCCCTAACCTGGCTTCAAAGCATTCTTAGGAGGTTTCTAGAAATCGAAAAACTGCAATAACTTTCAAACCATGGGGCCTTTTGACCTAATTCTTTTTCTAGAATGCTCTAAATTACAATTACATTCATCTGACCAATTTACACCTTCTTGTTCACCAAAATGATGGCTCAATTACATACTCCTATTTTTTCGGCATTTACATATATCCCAAGGTGTTCAAATACTTTATCTTAGAACACTGATAGTGGAACTGTGAGAGTTGGAACCTTTATTTGACCCAAATGGGTATCCAGAAATGAAAACACATGAAACAGAAACTAAGTCTAGGTACATTTTTGGGTTGACACAGGTTTGCCCTTATACCTCTGGATGCTCCTGCATTAATGTATGTATACAAAGAGATCTTATGGACTGTGGATTATGGATTATAAACAAAAAAGAAAAGAAAACACACCATTAATCATTCTCCATTTGTTTTGATTGATTGTGGAGAGTTGCACACGAAAGAGGGTGGAAAGCTCCAAACGAGGGTGGAGAGCTCTGAACGTCGATGAAGATCAATGGAGATCTAGTATTTTATTGTTGTTCCATTGTGATCTTTGTGCCATTTCTCTGCAATTTTCTTCAAGGGGAGAAGAGGTACCTATGTAAATGTTCTTTTCTTTTCTTTTTAAAAATGTATCTCTTGTTCATATATAATAGCTTTGGCCAGATTCAAGGATAACTAATTATGACGATTATATGTATATGTGCATGTATGTATTTAAATCAATTCACTAGGTGAAGTGCTTTACATGAATACATACACAATTTCATAGTACTCATGCTAAATTAAATTAATCATTCATGTCTTGAATTCACACAAGCAATTATCCTTGCATTAATCAAATTTATTCATACCAAACTAAGTATGCAAAAATCTATACTTACAGATTATATTATCTCTTAGTGATTGAGTGAAGATCTCATGCATAATATCATCCAAGTAAAGTTCAGATGCATTCACCTTAAGTCATAATAGGATCAAGCAGATGATCCATTTATGTTACTTCATACTTGTTTTATTGAACATTTTGTTTAACATAATCAGTAATACTAGAATTATATAGCTACTAGTACTCTTGTTTATTTTATTTAATCATATACATTTAAGACTATTATTTTTCTTAAAATTAGACTATATATTTGTTATCACTAAAACACAAATATAGATCTATGATAGTTATCCTTTTTAATTTCAAAGATCTTCATATTTAACATGAAGAGTTTCCACTACTAGACAATGGAATAGCCACAATGTTGAGCCACATAACTCATGGCTTTTCAACACAATTAAATTTTTATTAAATTTTTATTAAATTTTTGTCCTTTCAAAAATATTATAGGTGAATGTTCTTCTGATTTTCCATATATTTAATAATTTGTCACTTGTCGTTTGAGGTAATTTTTCATTATGAGATAGAGATATCTATCATAAGGATGGACATGCCAAATTTGATTAGCTCGCTTTCAAAGTAGATTCCCTTACCAAATTAATGAAACTACTTGCAACTGACACCCTGATTTTCAGCAACGTGCCCAATCAGCCCATCACACAACCATCTTCCTCCTACCCCACCATAGCACGCAACCTTTATTTGAGGTTTATATCTTAGTCCCACCATTTCAAAAGACCAAGTCCAGTGATTTGTATCATGATATAGAATCAATATAGAGGAGGATATATTGGCATCACAAACGAATCAGCCCATATCCATGAACAACATCTAATCTTCTATAAGTCTCTCTCCTCTAAAGATCCAATACATGGAGCCATTATCATCATGAGTAGACACACTCTCCTCAGACGAATTCAATCGAAACTATTCATACCAAACTAAGTATGTAGAAATATGTACTTACAAATTATATTATCTCTTGGTGATTGAGTAAAGATCAAATAGAATTTCTAAAGGTGATAAAATTGCATATGCAGATGTATGTATGTATCTCTGCATCTCGTTGTCTTTCCTGTGTGATCTATGTATATGTATATATATGTGTGTGTATATAGACATACACACACATGTGTGTATCTATGGATATATGTATATAAACAGAGAGATCGTTGTATATATACATACATACATAGACACACACGTGTGTAGATATGTATATATGTACACATAGATATACATAAAGAGAAGCTTCTCTAATTACCTGTTGGGAGAAATATAAAGAGATACATGTTTAGAAGGAAAATAAAAGAACATTTAAGAACATTTACATAGGTACCTCCTCTCCCCTTGAAGAAAATTGTGGAGCAAGCTCACTACTACATTTGAGCTCGAACACCACAAATTACACCATAGTCACAATTTGACCCCAACTGTTGTAGTTCTGCAAAGAGCACAAAGATTACAAGGGCATGACAAGATAATGAAATCGCAGAGCAAGGGCATGGAGATCAAAAGGGCATGACAAAAAAATGTAGAGATCAAAAGGGCACAACAACGAAATCCTAGATCTCCACTGGTCTCCACCAAGAGCACAACAATGAAATGAAGAGATCATAAGGGCATGACAATGAAATGCAACGATCACAAGGGCACGACAATGAAATCTCCACCAATGTTCAAATTTCTCCACCCTCGTTCGGAGCTCTCCGCCCTCTTTTGTGCGCAACTCTCCACAATAAAAACAAATGGGAATGATTTATGTTGTGTTTTTTTTTTCTTTCTAATATCTAAAATCAACTTCACATTGTGGTGTAACTCTGCCATAGGTGTTTGATCTTCAATAGCTTTCATTTCAGCACTTCAACATTCATTTTTTCATGTTTCCTCTCATTATATAGTCCTTTCCACCCTAAAAACCACTTTGTTACTTCATTAAAATCAGGACTTGAACAAAGCCAATGATAAAACAAAGCCCATATTCTAGAATCCAAATAATAAAACAATAAAAGTCATTCAACCCATGCTAACTAACTTATCTCAAGATCCTGCCCAAAATTAATGCAAACCAAGAAAAATGGGCCAAAATTTTTAGAAAAACATATCATAGAAGATATTTTTAGAAAGAAACAACCCATAACCTAGTTAAATTGGTCTAGTTGTTGATTAGTTGGGTTGATTACAAATTTCTATAGAACTGTCATCAGATTATGTACAATAAAACGAACAATCAGCTATTCCCAACTAGCAAGATCAAATACAATTTTTCAAAGTGATAAAATTGCATATGTAGATGTATGTATGTATGTATAAATGTATATGTATATATGTATGTATGTATATATTTATATATATGTATGTATGTATGTATGTGTATGTATATATATAGAGAGAGATCTTGTGGATTGTGGAGATCAATGGAGATCTAGGATTTCATTTCCATTCCCTTATGATCGTTGCATTTCTTTGTCGTGCCCTTGTGATCTATGCATCTCATTAATGTGCCCTTGTAATCTCTATCTATGTATATATGTATGTTTATAAAAAAAGAGATCTTGGCACAACATAAAAACAATAAAATGCACTCAACATGTAGTATGGCCACGAGTATTCTCACAAGCTTTTAAACATAACTATATAAGGAGTGAGTTAGGATGTATACAAGTTAGCCTTACATTAACTGTAAACTACGACACAAAGGGTGCACCAAGGTATTACAATATTGTAATTATAGAAAACTTCCTAATTCGCCCAAGTGGGTGTATGATGGCGAATAGTTGTATTAGGTGAGTAAAGATCACTAGTGGTTATAGGAATACAACTACATTAGAACAATTAAAAACTAGCACTACATATTTGTTAGAGTGGGTAGTTCAGGGTCTTGATCCTGTGGATATGGTTATTAGGCAACCTGGTAGGCAGAGTATGCCTCCAGTGGCATAGTTAGGTAGCCTTGGACATAGTTAAGTAGCACTTACCCATGTATGTCTGTATGTATGTATGGATGTAACTATTCTTTACTTAACAATGTCATCCACATGGGATGGGCAGTTGAGCTTGCATATTCTGCAATACTTAATTTCCATTATTTACACTCTCTGAATCAAAGGTATATAACTTTATCACTTGTAACTATAATTTTCAAATAGTACAAGCCACAATAGTTTCTTATAATTCTATGGTTTTCTTTGTAAGTTTATAAAATTGAAGTTTAAAAATTAATTGCATTTATGTACATCTTTTTCAAGTTTGATATTTCTATTTTTCTTGACTCACAGTCCAAGAATAATTTTTCAAAACACATACTGACCAGTTGGAGATTGAGCCAAAAAAATATAAGAATGATTGTGTCAAAAGAGCTAAAAAAACATGATTGTTGCATGATAATAATCATTTTACACTCTTTTTGACACAATTATTCTTACATTTTATGATTTTTGATGAGAATAAAATTCCAAACTAATTAGGTAGGTGATCCAAAATTAAATCACAATTGGTTGAGGCATGTTTAAATACCTTATTTCACATATCATTGAATGTTATGTGTTTATGTGCTAATATTAAAGAATGTTAAAGGATGAACTAATGTTAGATGTTAGCTTTGGACATTATGAGATTATTTTATGAATGTTCATAATTGTTTTTTACTTCATGTGATAATGAATAAATGCTATATTTTATTAATGAATGAATATGAGATCCATCTTTTCTTAGGTACTATTTCTAGGTTGTTGTACCAATTAGGTAAATCACGATTCAAAATGCAAACTTGGGTGCTTAACTTAATGAATGAGCACACCAAGCGAAAGACCTTGTGTGATGAAGGATTATATGATTTTCTACATATTTCACCACATAGCAGTGCATTGTAGGTTCACATTCATCCTTAAGTCGACATTTGTGAGCACTAGGTGTATGAAGGCTCCATGCAAAAACATGTAGAAGCAAAAAAGGTCATGATGAAAATTTTCGATGACATGTTTTCCAAAAGCTTACACAAGTTCCTCAGGTTGACTTCGCACTATTAAATTTTCATATTTGCCAACGCGATTGCTCTTCCTCCATATCCTACACAAATAAAAATGTTGTCTCCAACATTGCAACCATATGATAAATGGGAATAACACATGCCCTAGCCATAACCTAGTTAAATTGGTCTAATTGTTGATTAGCTGGGTTAATTACAAGTTCCTGTAGAATTGTCATCAGATTAGGTACAATGTCATAATAAGATTACCAAGTTCTTTTGTGTAAATGTCATAATCATGAGGCTCGTTCCCTCGCAAAAGCCATAACCTAGTTAAATATACATATTAATACAAGCCATAACCCAGTTCAACATACGTATATATATATACAAGCCATAACCCATCAGCTAGGTTGATAACAAATTCCTATAGAATTATCATCAGATTAGGTACAATAAACAGAACAATCAGTTGTTCCCAGCTAGCAGGATCAAATACAACTTTCCAAGGTGATAAAATTGCATATCCAAATGCATCACTTGAATGCCAAGCATGAAGCACATTCCCCAACTTATAACAAATGGTTTGATATAAAGGCTCCATATGCTAGCCCAACAATGGAAGCCAAGGATGTAACCATGCATGTATTGGCACGTTCTAAGGATCTCAAGTATCTACTGTTGTTGCTGCAATGGAAAAGAAAACGCAGATGCAATAAATATTTTACTATAGGCCATATGAAGGACTAAGCAAAATAGACAAAAAAGAAAAGAAAACACGACATTAATCATTCCCCATTTGTTTTTCATAAATGCCATAATCACTAGGCTCATTCCCTTGCAAAAGCCTCTGTGATAATGACATTACCTCTAAACCATGTGAAGGATGTGAATGTATGTATGTATGTATGTAGGTATATACATATATATACAGACCAAGAAAAATGGGCAAAGTTAATGTCATTGTTACTATATATATATATATATATATATATATATATATATATATATATATATATATATATATATATATATATTTTGTGCAAGATCTTGAGTTAAGTCACTTAGCATAGGTTGAGTGATTTTTATTGTTTAATTATTTGGATTCTGGAATATGTGTGTAGCTGGATTAATTTTTTTGTTTTGCTAAGATGTAATAAGCACCTTAAAAAAGATCTCTCTCTATATACATACATACATACATAATATATATATATATATATATATATATATATATATATATATATATATATATATATATATATATATATATATATATATATATATATTTTGTGCAAGATCTTGAGTTAAGTCACTTAGCATAGGTTGAGTGATTTTTATTGTTTAATTATTTGGATTCTGGAATATGTATGTAGCTGGATTAATTTTTTTGTTTTGCTAAGATGTAATAAGCACCTTAAAAAAGATCTCTCTCTATATACATACATACATACATAATATACATATATATTATGTATGTATGTATGTATATAGAGAGAGATCTTTTTTAAGGTGCTTATTACATCTTAGCAAAACAAAAAAATTAATCCAGCTACATACATATTCCAGAATCCAAATAATTAAACAATAAAAATCACTCAACCTATGCTAAGTGACTTAGCTCAAGATCATGCACAAAAATAATGCAGAGTATATATATATATATATATATATAGGGAAAATATTATGTATGTATGTATGTATCTATCATGTGGAGATCTAGGATTTTGTTGTCGTGCCTTCTGATCTTTGCATCCCAAGTATCTATTGTTGTTGTTAATTTGGGCAGTACTATATGATCCAGAATCACAAGGCTCATTCCCTTGCAAAAGCCATAACTCAATTAAATATATGTATATATCAACCCAGCTAGCAGGATCAAATACAATTTTCCAAGTTGATAAAATTGCATATCTAGATGCATCACTTGAATGCCAGGCATGAAGAGCTTTCCCCAACTTAACGAATGGTTTGATATAAAGGTTTCATATGTTGGCCCAACAATGGAAGCCAAGGATGTAACCATGCATGTATTGGCACGCTCTAGGGATCCCAAGTATCTATTGTTGTTGCTACAATGACAAAGCAAATGCAGATGCAATAAATATTTTACTATAGGCCATATGAAGGACTAAGTAAAATAAACAAAAAAGAAAAGAAAGCACAATATTAATCATTCCCCCTTTGTTTTGTGTAAATGCCATAATCACGAGGCTCATTCCTTGCAAAAGCCTCTGTGATAATGACATTACCTCTAAACCATGCAAAGCATGTGAATGTATATATATATATATACACACACACACACACCAAGAAAAATGGGCAAAGTTAATATCATTAATACTAGGCATTATATTCCCCCTACATACATACATTATATATATAGCCTATTAACTCTGCATTATTTTTGTGCAAGATCTTGAGCTAAGTCACTTAGCATAGGTTGAGTGATTTTTATTGTTTAATTATTTGGATTCTGCAATATGTATGTATGTATGTATGTATGTATGCATGTGTGTATGTATATATGTATATATCATGTGGAGATTTAGGATTTTGTTGTCATGCCCTTGTGATCTCTGCATCCAAGTATCTACTATTGCTATTAATTTGGACAGTACTATATGATCTAGAATCATAAGGCTCATTTCCTTGCAGAAGCCATAACCCAGTTAAATATATGTATATATCAACCCAGCTAATCAACAAATAGATCCATTTAATTGGGTTATCGCTTGTTTCTTTCTAAAAATATCTTCCATGATATGTTTTTGTAAAATTTCTTGTGAACTTTGCCCATTTATCCTGGTCTGCATTATTTTTGTGGAGGATCTTGAGGTCAATCACTTAGCACCTTTAAAAAGATCTCTATTTATATATACATACATGTATACATGTATCTATGTATGTATAAATGTATGTGTGTGTGTGTATATATCTATGTATGTATGTATATATGTATGCATGCTTGTATTATGTATGTATGTGCCCTTGTGATCTCTGTATAAGTATGTATGTATGCATATAAACAGAGAGATCTTGGCACAAAAACAAAACAATAAAACTCACTCAACATGTAGCATGGCCACAGATGCGATGGCAACGCCTATTGGTAAGTAGATTTCTCTTTTTCTCTCTCATTTTTCATGTGTTTATTTCACTTGAACTATTATTTCTTAGGTTGAGTTTTCTAATATTGGATTCATTTTATGCAGAGGCAATGAGGACATTCCTGGATGTACCCATGTGATGAATTGCTCGTGAGCAATGAAGATGGACTTCCTCTGAGAGTAGCAGTAGGCAATGAGGACATTCTAGGTACTTTAAAGATTGATCCTATCTTAAAGATTTTAGATGTTGGGGGCGTGGGGGGGAATGAGCTTCCACGTTCACATGTTTGGCCTTGATTACTAGAGAATATTAAACTATTCTTGAAAACAAGTGAAGCTCAACATTAACCTATGATTGTATAACAACTAATTGTGTGAATCTTTTAGTTTCAGGCAATGCAGAAGGATGCCATAGTTCAATATGCAATGTCAATTCATATGCATATGACATTAGGCGAAGCTAAAAAACATAACAGGTTTGCATTTTTGTTAGAGGTCATTAATTAGCTATTTTAAGTTATAGACCATCACAAACATTGTTCTTGATGGTCTATAATTTTAAAAACTTAATAGACCTATTAAATAAATGGAATCGTGTTGTGTTTTATCAGCTATGCCTATTGTCCATGCATTTGAACGCAGTTGCATGTGCATTCTTGATTCAGAGTGGCAGAATCTTATTTTGGATGCAATGGAATCTATTGTTTTCAAGCAATGCAAAAGGACACCATAGTTTAATATGCAATCTCAATTCATATGCATACGACATCAGGTGGAGCTTAAAAACCCAACAAGTTTGCATTTTTGTTAGAGGTTTGCACAAACCTATTAAATAAATGTAAATGTGTTGGGTTTTTTCAGCTCCTATTGTCCATGCATACAAAATGCAGTTGCACGTACATTCTCGATTCAGAGTGGCAGAATCTTATTTTGGATGCGACGGAAGAATGACATTCACCAAAAGATGGGAAAATGATGTCACTTTTGCAGGTCTGGAACCTTTTTTTGTACTTTAAACATTGATCCTTTCTTAAATATTTTAGATGTTAATAGGGAGTTTAGATGTTGGGCAAGGGGGACAAGTGGGGCCAAATGGGCTTCCACCTTCACGTGGTTACCCCTGATTAATAAAGAATATTAAACTATTTTCAAAACCAAGTGAAGCTCAATATTAACCTATGATTGCATCATAGATATTCAACGTTTGTCACCATTTTTTTTATTAATACAACACGTCATCACAATTGCGACATCTAGCCATCAATTCCGCAACACTCTTGCCACATGCTCATCTCAATTGTGACAAATGTTTTTGATGGCTTGTCATGGGGCCCATCCTATTTCTGTCGCACAGACATCACAATTGTGACGGTGAAAAGGAATGGCTTGCCAGTATGTAAGCTCAATTTATGACACCTGTGGTTGTCGCAATTGCGATGGTCATCCTTGTCATTACACCTCGCGATAGCAAAAGTCCAATGCTCGTCTGATGGGAGCCAATTCCTCTTGATATTGATTGGGCGATAGAATACTGTCGAAATTGCGATAGCTTGCCATCGCAATTCGGGCCCAAATGTAGTAGTGGCAGCCATTAGCACCACACTTGACAAACTAAACGACCAATTTGTGGATAACCCTACTCCCCCTCTTGTGAATTCAAATGTCTCTGATGCTCTTCAAAATCTCCCAAAATCCCAAGATCTAGACTTTGGTCTAGCTAGCAACAACCCCAAGCTAGAGCATTACACCCGGAATGCTCAATAGTTGACTCTAGAGAGGATTGAGCTTAAGAAGAAAAAAGTCAAAAACCCAACCCAAATGGAAGGTATACTCTACCATTCCTCCTAGTCAAGGCTCCACCTCTGATCAACCTACTATGCTTGCCCTATCTATAGATAGGGATGAAAACCTTAAGGGCCTTTCTCTACCTTCATCCCCCCAAAAAAATTTGGCATTCATTGCTCAAGTTGTTAAAGAGAAGGGATGTGCTCCCCCTAAAATTGATATAAGTGATAAGCTCAATGACTTCTCAATTGTGGTAATCCCTTGCACCCCACCTAACCAATGGGATCTTGTGCCCAATAAAATGATGACTACGGAAAACTCTTTCCTGTCTAAAGGTATGAAAGGAGTGGAGGCATACCATAAAGAGGATCTTGAGTTGAAAGAAGGTGATGTTTGCAAGGATAGCGATGTCCTCAAAGAAGGTGACGAGACCTCTTTTCTTTGTACCTTTGACACAAACAATAAAAAAAGGAAGGCTAGTAAGCCTCTCAAAAAAGACCCTAGAGACTTTGTGGATGGTGTTAATATTAGGAGAAAGAGAGAAATGCCTCACCTACTATGTGGCAACCTTGAACACTTCAAGGCTCCTAGAAATAAGTTACCTCAGTGCTTCAAAACTTTCGAACTCCCATGGAGACTAGTAGATAAAGTTCCTTGTGATTTTGAGTTGTGCATCATGGAATGTTAGAGGATTAGAATCTTCTAAAAGAAAGTACGAGGTTAATTAAGAGGCTCCTTAATTTACATAAAAATTTGGCCATCCTAATTCTACAAGAGCTTAAAGCAGTGGGTTTTCTCTTGACATAGCCTTGAAATGCATCTAGAAAGATGCAGTAGCACACTCAACTAAACAATTAGAAGGGGAAATGTATGACATCAATTATGATTGGTCCAAGTTGGAGAAGGCATGCTAAAGAGTAGGGATCCTCTCCTTGTAATAGAGCAGTTTGGGTCAGTGAATTTATTTTTCGTGCCTTATTAATTTATGCCCCTGATGAACATAATGATAGAATCAATTCGTGGAAATGAATCACTAGCCTTAAGAGTATTCCTTAGATCATTGCAAGAGACTTTAACATGGCTAAATGCCCTTAAGATAAACCCTGATGATTGAGGTTTGAATAGAAAGGGAATGATAATACTATTTGAATAAAACGATTAGTCAATTGAATGACTTTTTACCCCTTAGTAGAAAAGAAGAGTGAATCCAAGGGGATTTGGTATACCTGGTCAAACTTTCAAAAGGGTGATATAAGGATCTACTCTAAGTTGGACAAATTCTACCTAGATAGACAGTTCTTTAGCTGTCCCCCACCCACTGATGACAATTACATGTTAATTTTTTTCCCTTCACTCTTTTTGACCATTACCCTATTTTTTCATGCATCCACTTGATTCAAGATTATGGCCATAAACCTATCAACAAACAATAATTTGCCTTTAATTCATCTCCTTAAATATGAAGATATTCTAGATAGTGTAAATATCATTACATGGTATAATAACCACATTCCCTAACACAAATTTGAAATAGATAGGTGGAATCAAACTAATGTCTCTTAGCAAAAGATATTTAAATTTGTTTGGGAAAAGAAGGCTAAAGATGGTAGGAGAGTGGAAGCCAAGTTGGTAGAGGCCCTGTAGGAATCTGAAAAGTCATTTTAGAATAATCCCTTTGACTCTAGATTGAACAAAAGAGTGATGCATTATAAATATTCCCTTAGAAATATTCAAAACTAAAAGATAAAGGGAGCCAATGTTAGATCTAGAGTCAATTAGCTAAATTTGGGGTATAAATGATCCAAATTTGTCTTTCACACTCTTGAGAAAAAAGAAGCCATAGATAAAATATCGTGTATTAGGGATCAAGATAAAACTATCATCTCTTAGGAGGAAATAGTGAATATTTTTTGTAACTTGTACAACAATTTATTTCCATTAGAGGATAATGGAGCCAGTATGGAGCTTGGTAGGACAAAAATTAGAGGTATTATCCTTAAGAAGGTGAATGAAGAAGACACAATAATGATAAACATGAGATTAATTGAAGAGTAAATAAAAACTCCATTTAAAAATTGGCCAGTGATAAGGCTCTTGGGCCC
Source organism: Cupressus sempervirens (assembly GCA_028749045.1). Lineage (NCBI taxonomy): Eukaryota > Viridiplantae > Streptophyta > Pinopsida > Cupressales > Cupressaceae > Cupressus > Cupressus sempervirens. Next base: position 416,601,786 of record CM053786.1, read on the forward strand.
GACGGATGTACAATTGAATTCTTTAAAGACAACATTAGCTAGATAGGTGGAGATTTTCTCAAGATGTACAACGAAGCAAATAACAAAGGGGCTTTAGGTCTAGTCATCAATTGTAGTCTTATCAAACTAATTCCCAAAGAAGGGGACAGACTGCTTATTAAAAACAGGAGGCCCATTACCATCCTAAAAGTCGGGTATAAAATTCTTGCTAAAGCCCCGACCCTCAGAATTGGGAATATTCTACCAAAGGTGGTTAGCACTACCCAAACAAGATTTGTTAAGGGTAGAAAAATACTAGAAAACCTCATCACTTACTAGGAATCCATGGAATAGCAAAAGAAACTAGTCAACAGAGTGTTATGTTACTTATCGATTACGAGAAGGCATATGATAGGATTGAGTGGAAATTTATCCTAATGACGTTGGATGCATTAGGATTTCCACCTCACTTATGTAAGATGGTTTCTATTCTGCTCCAAGGGTCCAAGGTGGCAATTGAAGTCAATGTAGTAACATCTAATGCTTTTTGAACTCTCAAAGGCAAGGTTTCCCTCTAGCTCCCTCTCTCTTTGTCATTGCTATATACTCCCTCCATTATCTCCTTAGGGATGATATCTTATCTCTTAGAATGAAGAGCATCATCCCAACTAATCAAGAGGAAGTCTCCAACATCCTATTTGTTGATGACACCCCCATCCTTCTTTATCTCAAAGAACATAATATGGGTTCTCTCGTGGACAAATTAAATATTTTATACCTAGCCTTGTGTAGTGAAATTTCACTAGCCAAGTCTATAATGCTGGGGTGGGATACTAATCCTTTTAGATGGTGGAACAATTTTGGTTTTGAATGGGGAGGCCTTGATCATCTTGTTAGATATCTAGGTATCCTATATGTTGTCAATCCAAACATTGATGAGATGTGGAATTAGGTCAAGGAGATGATAGTTAAAATATTGAACAAATGGGAAAACTAGCTAGTCTCCTGTATAGGAAAATTTCAAGTATGTCAAAAAATTCTTTCATCTTACTTAATGTATTTCTCATATGCTTGATTCTTTAACCAACACCAGTTCAGTTTCATTCATAAGTGTGTTAGAATTTTTCTATGGTCAGATGGTACAGTTAGCATGATATTGCATTCAATTTCTTAGGAATGGTGCACTAAGGAAAAGATCTGAGGGAGTCTCAGCCTGAAAAAATCTCAAGATCCAAGGTATTTCACTGGTTGTTAAATGGATTGCAAAGGAAGCTATACATGAGGAACCTTGGAAAATTTTAATTAGAAATAACCTGGACCAAACACACCTCAATAAATCCAAAACCTAATCTAACCTCTATTTTTTAGATATTATCACAATTGAAACCAGTGTAGTGGTATAGGGTTCAAATGTCTTCAAAACTATTTGGAAGGGCTAGAGATTTGTGAGACAATCTCTCAGTGGAGTTAGCCCAACTGAGATTTGTGAGACAATCTTTGAGGCCCTTCCAAGAAAACCTATCCAGATTTTCCTATAGGCCCTAAGGTACTTTACTTGTTCTGTGAGAGGTGAGATGTGAACTTTCAAAATATTCTCCTTCATCTTTGGCTCTAGTACAAAACATATTATATCCTGATAGTAGATGATTTCATCAACCACCTTATACTTATCATCTTCTATTTGACCATCTATCAAATAGCATACAAGGTTATTCTTAGAGTACTCAACTGAAAAATGAACCTTTCAATCTTCCAAAATCTACAATAATGAACATATGATAGTTCTCCTTGACAGTATATTGGCTACCACATTACTCTTCCCCTTCACTACTCAATGTCAAAATCGTATGCTTGGACTTTTCTGTAATGTTCCCAATTTTGTCAACATCAAAGTTTCAAGGATTAACCTATTATTGTGATCCACATAGTCTAATTACTGTGGATAGAGATTCATCTGTGGTAGTGGCTTGGCTTGGGAGGGTCGTATCTTCTCCACATTTCAGTAAGCTATAGCTTGGCCTTCATTTGGCTCATATCGGACTTTGTTTGGGCTTAGTTTTGTGTACTTACTATTTGTGGTAAGTTGGTGTTGATCGAGATGGACCCTTACTATTTTTGAAAATTGCATTTGGTCACATGGAGAAATAATAAGTATGACTCTTATTTCAGATGACATTTAAATGATGAGTATTTTGGGAGTCATTATATTTTTAGTGGCCAAATTATTATTAATTATTAAATGGCTTGTTATAAAGTTATAATTTAACTTTATAATTTCACTTGAGTTGGGAGTTGAGTTATCATTGGAAAGTGTCATTTATTAATTAGTTAAGCCAAGTTAAGTGAGAGAATTTAGAGGAAGCTTCTAATTGATGTTGTGTGGTGAAGCTTCCCGAGTGAAGTTACATTTTGGCAACAAAAGGGAATTTGAGGGTTATAAATACAAGCTCATTTGTTGAGAAAAGTATGCTTGAACATTTTATATGCTTTTGTTGCCTTTGTCGCTTTTCCAAGTTCTGATATTTTGTGGCCCTTGCTAAAGTATAAGGGTTTTGAAGTTGAATTGTGTCTTTAATCCATAACTGAGGTTATTGTGGATTAAAGTCTAAAATTATTATTAATATCTCTTATTGTATATACTATGGTTGGGAGATACTGAGTTTCCTTTTGAGTTTGTCTTGCAATTTGTTGTTGAAGTAAAGTAAATTGTAATTGCTTCTTGGACTGCGACTTTTCCATTTTTCCTCCTGTTTTCTACAGTGACGAAGGAGAAAATTAGAGTTGTTCTTATTGACTAGTTTAAGGAAAATCGCATGCAAATTGAACAACAACGTTCAAGTCTACAAAGTTGTTGCTGAAGATCATTACCTGATATTTAGAGGACAAGTAATAATCAATTTCTAGAAGCTGCATTACAATTCAAAGAGGTGAATCTAGGCAATTTTCTGATTGTCATCTGCATATGTATATTGGGGCTGAACTTCATTATCACAGGTCTGCTACTGATTTGTGCGACCGATATTTATGTGCTAGAGTTGCAACTAATGCGGGAGATCTGCAAATCATTACAAAACTTTGTATTCGCTTCCAGATTGCCCTTGGGTATTGAAAGGTTGATCACACACAACCAGGTTCCACATTGTTTATCATTAATTAATGTATTTGCTAATTAATGTTGATCCTGGTATAAATAAATCAGAATTGGCTTTGAGCAAATAAAGATTATCATTTCTTGAACTTAATACCTTAGCGTTGCACATTTTATTTATTTGCATTCAAAAGGTATTAATATATACAGTAGCAATCTATGTTCTGGTTCTTTTTCAATGGCTATAAGTATGTTTGCCAAGTGTTTGGTTAAATGCCAAATCTTTGATTAATGAAAAAAATTGATGTGGTTTAAGTGTAAGCAAGTCGAGGTTTTTACATTTTCACACCCAGTTATGTTGCCACTCGTTCATATCTTGCTCTAGGAAATTATCTCAAACTATTATGGTCTGTCTACATAACAATTTTGCTTCAATGAGGTATTGTTGAGACTTGGCTAGTGCACGCATGATGGAGAGCATCTCCTTATCATAGATTGAGTACAATCATTCAATTTCCAAGAGTCCCTAACTCTCAAATGTGATTGGGTGATGGTCTTGCAAATCCCTCCTAGTGATGAGTGACAAGTCGATGAAGTTGAGTGTGGCCCCACGTTCGAGCATGACTACTACTTGTCGTCCCTAGAGTGTACACGAATTTGAAATAGATTGCACCTTGGAGTGTCAACTAGTGTTGCAATGGCACATCCCTTTTGTACAAATGTGGCACTTTATTCCACACAATTTGTATTTCTTAGCCTCCTTTTTCCCCTATCGCTCATATTTCTCTTGTTCCTCCTCACTATCAAACACCACCTCAATGTAGTGGATCTTTCCCTTGTGCAAGCAATATTTCCCTGTTTCCCATGGCTTCTTGCAAGTGTAGAAGAGTTGTCTCCTCTAAAGCTTTTGCCTTGTGGCCTAATCCAATGGTGGTTTATTCAGACATGCTTTGTTGTCCTTCGGGGTGACGAGTGATTTGGAAAGCGAGTAGTTCTTGGAAGAAGATGGTGTAGCCATGTCACAAGCCTTCTTAATCTCTTTGGTGAGCATGTTGAGGTTGAACCCTTTAACCCAACCCTTTAGGGGTTCATCAACCCATCCATGAACAAAACAACCAGTCTCCTCTCTGAGATCTTTGTAACCAACACTGGCAACCTCTTAAATTATGTAATGCAGCTCTCTACTAGTCCAAAATGCTTCAGTTGAGCCAACTCCTTGAAGTTAATATCTGGATTCTTCCCATCAAAGTGGTCTATAAGTCTCTCAAGGAAATTGACATATGAAGTCGCTTGATCATGACCAAGGGTGACCATCGACCCATGGTGCCAACATTCATGAGAAACTCTTTCCAAATGACATGTTGCAAATTTGATTGTCTCATCCCCAAGTGTTGCATTAAGATGGAAGTAGATATCTTTCCATAGCCATGCTCATGTTGATGTTGTTTTGAACCCATAAAGGATTATAAATTCAGCTTGCTAATCTTCTATTTCATGTCAATATTGTAGTAGCCACAACTCTTGCCATTTGAATATTTCATTTGTAGATCTGCATAATCCTTAAAGGATATATCTTCCTCAACGTTGGCATCCCTCCAATCTTGTCTTAGTTGCTCTTGAATCACTTGGAAAGTGGGTCTTGTTCTCTATGAGGTACTTTCTTTCTTTGGGGAAACATTGACACATCAATGCTCACGAATTTGAGCCTCCTACATTTGACCTTTCTATGATCAAATTATTGCTATGTTCATTATGATCTCCATTTATTCTACCTTCTGCCAACTATCACAATGTTTTCACCTTGAGTTGTTTTCGTTGCAATGCTCTAACCATGACTTCATTAAGCTTTTCTTAGCTTCTAGTTAGCTCTCTTAAAAATGTTGTGATTTTAGTGTTAGTTTCTTGTGGTACCCCTATTTTGTTCGCATAAAAATACCTCCTTCTAGTGTATATCATGAACTCATTCCACATCCACTACCGACAACCTTGTAAAATCACTAGCTCTGATACCACTATAATGTATTGATAGGCAAAACCGCTATATGACACCTACAACTCACATCCTTCCCTGTGATGACCTTGGCATAAAATGGCCTGTACAAATAGGTTGTTCACCCTCTATGTGCATGTGAAACAATCCTTGACATGCATAAAATGCACTTAACCCACCCATACGATGTTGTCACTCTACATTGTCACCCTTTGTCGCTCAGGCTTCCTTTGGCTCCCTTTGGCACTCAATCCCCTTCGGTACTCGACACCCTTCAACTCCCTTTGACACTTGGCACCCTCAATTGATATGAGTCGACTATAAGATTCACAAGTGCCAAATATATTTTTGATAAAGAAATTCTAACACATGGCCCTCACCAAAAACCAAAATGAATTGTGTAGAATAGTAAATTAGTATTTTCAAATTTTGTCTTAGATTCCTATAAGGGGTAGGATAGGGCAAGGAATTACTCCCACCAAAACTGTAAATACAAAATAGGCTCTTGCACCTTCATAACTACAACAATGTTGAGCTCTAATTGGAATTCACAAATACAAAGCAAACATAAAACTCACAATGTCGAACTACAATGCCAAACATAGCCTTACAAAGGGGTTTGAGAAGTTTCCTAAAGGGTTACAAGGGGGCTGACAATAGCTTATCATTACTTTTTATTTTATTATCAAATTAATTAATAAAAGGGTCCGTAAGTTATCATTATTAAATTCAGGACCACTTGATCACTTAATTTAAATTGAGTCATCTAACCATTATGGGCCATTATAGTTGAGATAGACAAGATCTTGGGATATGACATGACAAGGGTTCCATTCATTTTGAGTTTTGTCCTTGTCTAGACTCCCCAAGATCTGATGTGGCTTTGAAGGAGTGAATATGCAGGTTGTTGCTGCTCAAGGAATTGTCCAGCCATTATTTACATCTCATCCTCCGTCAATTTCAAAATTGCTGCTCTCAAAGTTTGCTTCTTATTAGAAATTGACGGTGAAATTCTGGCAATTAATCATCAAGTGCAAGTCATCATCTATATTGTCAGTATATTTTGAAGGTATTGGTGAATTTACAAGTCATCCATCAAAACAAAGTCATGGAAGTTTCGAATGATTACTCCCTGCCACTTCTACAAGACAATTTTGTACATGCATACAAATGCTTGGAAATGGTACATGAGGTAAAGGTTCTATGATTGATGATTGGTGCAAGAGGTGATGTGCGGATCTCCTCTATGTTTAGAATTTATGACTGTAGAACTTTCAGGTAGAGGGAAGAGTGTGGGTAAATGGGGTGGACATCATCTTAATTTTTTCCATGGTTCTGTTGGTGTTGTATGAACCTTTTGGTTGTTTTCTGTATTGTTTATTTGCAGCCATGGCTTTGGCCTGGTTTAGTAATGATGATTTCTGTTTTTTAGGTGGGTCATTGTAGGCGGTTAGGTTTCTTAGTTTTGCATAAGGCTTCTAATTGTATTCTTTCTGATGCTATTTCTGGTTGTACAAGCCTGATAATGTTCACTTATCTCTGGAATGTGCCCCCTGCGAAACCCCATAAACTTTATATAAAGAAAATTGCAAAATTGTAATAATTTTGTACCTCTCCACAGCAAGCCTCTTGACTCAAAATAATACACAGTTGAAAATCCTGATAGCAATATCACAACATACATCTCTTACAAAAGAATTAGATATGTCATTGCTTGTATAAATTTTCAGATTGCAACACCAAGGAGAATTCTAATGAGAATTTTATTTTTATTCCACAGTTTTTCACTCTAAGAAAATCCATTTCAAGCAATTTAATATCAAGTAACAGATTAGATTCGATTTTGTTTAGGTTCTATTTTCTTTTAGGTTATTGATAGCCAAAATACGAGGATTTTAAACTTTATGAAATTCACAAGGTCAACAAATTGTTGACCAAAGAGAAAGTTTCCAGGCAGAGTGTAGAGTTTCCAAATGAGGTAGCCACCAGTTCCAGGGGAAAGTGACAAAAATGAGCCTTACGAAAGTGGATCCCAAAGCAAACATGAAAATAACATCAAATGCATTGTACCAGAAATAATTTTATCTACACTACTATCAAGTAGTAGAAATGAATGCACATGTAAAAATTTACTCACCAGGTGCACAGTGAACTCAGGGATTACAACAACGCTCTTTTATGCAACCCGATATTCTGCAACACTGCTTCAACAAAACCTTAATAATAGACAAACACAATATTCAATGTCTTATTTGTAAGGGCTAGTTGAGCATAAGAGATTAGAGCACTGTGTGTTTTCAATTGCTAATGATACTCTTACTTGTGCATGGAGGCAATCAAACGGATCATAATAAGAAGCAGCCTCTAAACTGGCAGAGCATTGAAAAGATAATGCTATGTTTTCATTAGTTAAGACGAGCATGGTGTAGAACCTGGACCAATAATCAAGTCCTACTGGGCACCTCAATGCTACACAGCTATCTCCAGGAATGCATGTTTTACTTGTAATGTAAAACCACTCAGCTTCTATTCAAGCCAGACTCGGACATTTCTAAATGCTGGGCATATGACCTTCTAAATAACCAAAATTGTAGCTTTTAGTTTCTGCTGTTATTTATGTGCAGCGTTTGCTTATGGAAGCTAATGTACTAGTTTATTAGTTAGTTGTTTCCTGTGTTTTGCAGGGTTGACTTATTACTGGTCACTTGCTAGCTTCTCTGGCTCTTGGTGCATGTATGGTGTTCATGTTCAGTATAGTACTATAGAATATATAATATCTTTGTTTATCAGAAAGAAAATGTGAATGCACTTGAACATTTTGTCAAATAATCCTTGAGAAGAATGTATGTTGTCGATCATAATAATTTTGCTCCATTCAACAAAGCCAGTCATTGTTCCCAGCATGTGGAAAATCTACCAGTATCAGCAAGGGTCAAGAAACTACAATTGCATCATATTAATATTCTTGCTGAAAACAACTAGTGCAAACTTTCTTATTGTCTTATTAGTATTCACAATATTGTTTTCTGCAGTAATTTCTGTAAGACCTGATAATCTATGCTAAAAGAAGACTGCCTCCTCAAGATGCTGTACCAAGTGGTTTTTTCCTTAGCAATGATTCCACGTCAAGAGAACTAATCTTAGCTGCAAGTATAAAGTCGTTTTCAGTTAATCCACCTGCCCACAGAACATTGCAAATCAAACTTTAGCATTTGTTGAATGAAAAATGAAAATTGAGATTAATAAAGTTCTAATCTAACATTGAACGACAGATAGCAGTGTATTTAACTGAAAAGTTCCACGTGCTACCCTCAAGTTCACATTATTTCATAGCCTACAAAGAAAGCAAGGTGGATTAAAATTTGTTTTGCAAATTTGGAAAATAAACTCAAAAGGAACAAACTTGGGCTTCATAATATCATGCTTTTGTATAGCTCTTCTCATTATGCATTACAGTGGCATTCATTAGAAGTAGAATCATCACCCTTACAGTTAACTAAGTGTCCAACAGTTTATGATAAAATATTTACAACAGATGGCCCATGAACCAAATATTACAAAACAATATCCACATGCTTATAGTTCCTTTTATTAACTCAATATACTTATAATATTTCACATAAATACATAACAATATACAATAGTTACACATTTCTAGATGACACGTGAGATTCCTCTTAAGGGTCATATTGACTCCTGAGAGATGTTACATCAATATTGTCCTCTTTTGACACCTCATAGTTAAGTATATAGTAGGAGTCATCTATTTAATGGTTTTGTGTTTTATTTGACTGCAAATCCACATATTTATTACAGAATCGTCCATCATTTAATTATTATCTTATTGCATTCGATTCTATAAAGTAAAATAACATTTCTGATAATTAGGGAGGAATTCAACTACAAACCCACCACTATTTACTGTACTCTCTAAGATAGGTTCTTTTTCTTTGGATGGGCTCTGAGAGTTTATCTCCAAATTCAGTTATTGTATGGAATGACCAAATGTGTGTTTGCATGAAGCATTGACAGCCAAACTAAGACACAAACATGGACAAACTCTGAGAGTATATCTCCAAATTCATTTATTGTATGGAATGAAAAATATGTGTTTGATTAATTTTTGATAGTTAACCTAACAGTAATGTCCCCATTCATGAACCAAACCCACTAGAGCATTAAGACACTTTTGTGGACAAGTAGTGGCAGTACTTGGACACTATTAGCATTAGAATGATATATCTGAATATCTTATTAATTATTCTTTTAATGGTCACTATTGTGTATCTTGTAAATATTAGAATGCTTCTAATATTCTTTAATTTTTTCCTTATCAGAATGTTTCTAATAACGTTATCTTTGTAAACTATATAATGAGTGTCTTGTTCATTCTCTAATTAACCCAATCTTTTACCAATTACCTCTTGTAATATGGTATCATAGTGGGATGATGGGATTTCATAAAATTTGGCAAATTTTTGAAAAAAAAAATTGAGCCTCTTTCGATCTGGAATTTTTAACAGAAATTTGTTTTCCAAGTTTTTAAAATAAATACCTCCAATGGTATTTTACTTTTAAATAAAACTCTACATTCAGATATGTCTTCAGTTTGGGCAACTGTGCTATCACTTGGACTAGTAAAAAACAACAATCACTATCTCTTCTCTCAACGAAAGCGGAATATTGGGAAACAGTCAAAGCAGGTTGTGAAGTAGTTTGGATTCACAAGATGCTTTCAGACATCCATGTGTCTCAGGAAGGCCTGTCACCTCTCTTGTTTTTGCGACAATCAAGGGGTTCTTAAACTTGCCAAAAATCTAGTCTTCAATGAGTAAACTGAGCATATTGACATTCAACTTCAACTTCATCTGACAACTGGCTAAAGATGGATCTGTAGATTTGCAGTATGTTCCTACAGTGGACCAAGCTGCTAATATTCTCACCAAGTCACTCTTTCCAGATAAATTTGTCATCTTTAGGTCTTTGTTGTAACTTGTACTAGCATTTATAATTTTTCTATGTATTTCAAGTTACTCTTACAATGGGAAAAAAAAAAAAAATATATATATATATATACACACACACACACTTGATTTATTATCAATAATAATGATGCTCCATAATTATTAATAATAGAAAAAGACATATTAAATGTTTAAGGCCAATAGACCATTCAAACATTTTATTTCATTGATTGGAATCATCCGATCAAAGCTACAATCTTTAACACTCCCTCTTAGCTAGGGAGGATGATCTCTATCCAAATAAACAACACAATGTATGACTATTACCTCATGGTAACATTAGGAGTATGGTATGCCCAAGCATATCAACCATATGATTTCATCATACTCGCATATTTTCTTGGTATGTGAATTGACATCATGTCTCATGATGTCTACAAGAGAAAAATATCTGCACATAGTGTCTCCATATACTAAAACTCGTATCATACACCATGTCATATCTTAGTAACCTAGATACATGAGATATGCACTATTAGATTGTATCACATGTCCACAAATATCATTGATCAGGAGATATCCACCATAATGTATGGCACATACATGGATATCTTACTACAAGATATCCACCATAATGTATGGCATATCCATGGATATCTTACTACAAGATATCCACCATACAGAGCATTAGATGGTATGGCATATCCACATATATCTTATTACAAGATATCCACCATTATCTAATGATATTAAGAGTAATGGCCTACGAATATCAAGTCTCATGATATTCACCAAGTACTCAAAATGTCCATAAGGTTTGTGCATAGTTATCACTCATATGATACTTACTGTACCATCCTAAAATGGACGCACTTGCATTTTAAGACCTTTTAGCACCCTTTTCCATAATTCCTCTCTCGGAACATTGATGAACATGTGCTTGATGTCTTGTTTTCTCTTCTCCTCTTCCATTTTATTCTTCTTCATCATCTCTCTCCTTTTGACATGGTCTTCTAGGTGTTGTTTTGCTACCCTTACTAATTTGACCTGGTCCTCTTTGAGACCTTTTTCCTCCATTTTTTGGGTCAAGGTCGATCTAGTCTAGGAAGAGGTCGACCCAAGTCGACTTGGTCCTTGATGAGTGTAAATTTCAAGGCTCAAAAGTCCTCGAGTTTACCAATTGATTTATTTGTCTCCCCTGTCGGCTAATAGTCAACCTGAAGTTAACTCTCCACTTAATAGTCATCCGGCCATTAACTCTCCACTTAATAGTTGGCCTACAGATAATTCTTTGTTTAACAATCAACCTTAAGTCACTCTAACTATTTCCCCACCAGGAAACTATTATAAAAGGAGGCTTGGGGGCTTCATTTTCACATCAAGCATTCATAGATCATCAAGCACTCAAGGTAAGGTGTCCAGACATTTAAACAAAAAAGTTTTCTTCAAACATTCAAGGTTTCTTTGTGGGCATTTCCTCTTCAAGATCTAGCTTATTGTTGGCCATCAAGGGAATAGATCTACATTGAGGCATTCATCCTCTTCATTGATGATGTGGTTATGGTAGATCCATTGCAATTGTGGAAATATCCTACATCCTTCATACCGAATTCAAGATTTACAACATACATCATGACAAATCCTTATTGACAAGGGTTTCTATGAGCAAGGTGTTAAGAATCTAACCTAGATAGTCCACAGGTCTAATGGTGCAGATCGTACTTGACTCTTCCAGTTATATATTCTCATAAATGGCATTTAAAATAATTTATATATTCTCTATAAGTGCCGGCGATCTATAGGAAAATACTTTAGTTTGTCTTTGATTATTCTTAGTTAGGCATGATAGATATTTTCATTATAATCGCCAGCTTAGGGATGATTAATTATTAGTTATTTGCCAAGGGTTATGTCCCTTGAGGGACATTCCCTCTAGAAGAATATATAGGCGGGTTAAGAATGTAGTTTGAAGACACACAAATAACAATACAATCTGATCTTCAAGCATTCTTCTTCCCACAGGTTTATAGCAGCAACTTTCCATCACACAAGTTCGAACTTAGAAGCCTGGACCTGCAGTAAGCACATAAGAATATCTGCCCTCCAAATCTGAATATACATACTACTGAAAAGATCATTCTCAGAAGCCTTGAATCAGATCTTAGGCTCATGAATTTGCAGATCTGTACATGGTATCAGAGCCTTGTTATCAGATCTAGGGCTCTACAAATTTTCAATGATCAGATTTTTTTCTATTTCAGTAGTTGTCTTCCATTTCCAATGGCATATACAATCAGGCCTAAGGACAAATTGGATGGGAAAGAACATTTTGAAGCATGAAAATTCAGAATCTTGATGATTCTTGAAGAAAATAATGTTAAACAGTTTGTTGATGGAGCATCCAAACAGCCACTAGTTGAACCTCACAAATCAATATGGACCAATGGAAATAGAAAAACCATTCAAATCATCTTGGATGGAGTTAAGAATGACATCGTACCTATGCTTACAAAACACCAAACTGCCTACGATATGATGAATGCATTACGGAATGCATTTGAAATAAATAATGCAACTAGGGTCCTTGCATTAAAAAGACAACTGAATCATATCCAAATAAAGGAGAATCAATAAACTCTTATTTCCTAAGAGTTGTTGGCATTAGAGATGAATTATCAAGCATAGGAACCATCACTAATGACACCAAACTAACACTCATGGCCATAGATGGATTGGCAGAATCATGGGAAACATTCACACAAGGAATAAGTGCTAGAGATCAGCTTCCATTCTTTAACAGACTCAAGAATGATTGTCTTCAGGAAGAATCAAGAAAACTAAAGAAAGGAGGAAAACCAAAAGTGGAAGATGAAGAATTTCACGTTCTTAATGCCAACTCTTATAAAGGCAAGAAAAAGCGCTTCAAGAAGAAGAAGGGAAATCAGAAGAATGAAAAGCCCAAGAAAGACCTTTCTAAAATAAAGTGTTTCAAATGTGAAAAATTTGGACACTATAGATCAAATTGTCCAGAAAATTCCAAACAACAGGCAAATTGCACAAATGTTATTAGAGAAGAAGAAACTCATGACCCTGAGAACCGTGTCTTGTATTCCTCTCTATCAAATGAAATCTCAAATAAGGCATGGGTAATTGATAGTGGATCCTCCAGACATATAACAGGATACAAAGAAACTCTAGATTTCTTGTCAGAGAAAGTTAACGGTGAAGTTACTATTGGTGATAACTCTGCACACTCAGTTGAAGGAATTGGTAGCTTCACTTTGAAGCTAAAAACAGGAAATACTCTTCTTCTTAAAGATGTACTATATGTACCAGGGATTAAAAGAAACCTAATCTCAATTACAGCAATAGAAGATGATGGACACAATGTTGATTCGTGGATGGCAAAGTATTAACTTGGGCTAAGAACTCTTCTATCAAAAAAGCTAAAGTAATTGGTCAAAGAAAGGGATATTTGTATGAACTGAATATAGAACCCTGTAGATCCATTCAAACCCTAGTTCATGATGCAGAAGATTCAAATGAAATATGGCATAGAAGATTAGGGCATCTAAACTTTAAAACTTTATCAACGATGGAAAAGATGGTTACCAGACTACCTAAATTAAATAAAGATCACCCTAGTATTTGTAAAGGGTGTGCTCTAGGTAAAAGTACTAGAAGCCCCTTTCATGATAGTACTAGGAAAACAAATAATGTACTTGAGTTAATTCATTCACATTTATGTGGACCTATGTCTATCCCCTCTCTTGGAGGATTCTAGTATTATATCTTGTTCATAGATGACTTCTCTGGGAAAACATGGATCTATTTTTTAAAATGCAAAGAATTAGAAGAAATCCTACAAAGATTTAAAGAATTCAAAGCATTAACTAAAAAATTTTCAGGACATAAAATCAAAATCCCTAGAACAGATAATGGAGGAGAATATACCTCAAACTTATTTAAAAGATTTTGTAAAGAATCAGGGATCAAAAGGGAGTAAACTATTCCTTATAACCCTGAACAAAACGGGGTAGCTGAAAGGAAGAATAGGGCAATTATAGAAGCTGTTAGGGCTAGATTTTTGACCAAAATCTAGAATACTATCTTTGGGTAGAAGCCTCTTCTACTGCTGTATATATTCAAAACAGAAGCCCTCACTACCATCTTAAAGATAAGACCCCTGAAGAAGTATTTACTGAAGTAAAACCCAATATAACTCATCTCAGAATTTTTGGATGTCTTGTATACATTCATGTTCCAAAAGAAAAAAGAACCAAATTAGAACCATTTGGGAGGAAGGGGATCTTTGTAGGGTATAGTGAGACTTCTAAAGCATATAGAATTTTCATACCTGGACAGAAAACTATTGAACTTAGCAGAGATGTAGTCTTTGAGGAAGATCTTGCATTCAAAAGAGCCATAAGTTCCAATGAACCCTCTCCTTTATCAAATTCTGAAAGAATTAGTGAATCTGAATCCCAGAGGGAGAACCTAGAAGAGGTCGAAAATGAAAATATGAATCTTGAGGAAAATTCAAAGAAAAGACCACTTTGGGCCATAAAAACAGTTGGAGCAGCTCAAGACTTTGCTGCACCTTCAGGATCAGTCAGAGAAAGTAAAAGACCTAAAAGATTCTCTAGTTATACAGCAAATATGAATGATTTATCCAAAACAGAGCCATCCAATCCTTCTGATGCTATTAAACATCCAGCTTGGAAGGAAGCTATGACAAAAGAATACCAGTCAATTATGAAAAATGATGTTTGGGAAATAGTTCCAAGGCCAAAAGGAAAACTTGTTGTTTCTTCCAAATGGATATTCAAAATAAAGCATGCTACTGATGTACGTATTAAGAAATATAAAGCCAGATTTGTAGCCAGAGGTTTTTCTCAAAAGGAAGGGATTGATTATGAAGAAATCTTTGCTCCTGTTGCCAGATATACTACCGTTCGAGCTATCTTAGCAATTGCCGCATCTAAGGGATGGAAGGTACATAAGATGGATAAAAAGACAACATTTCTCAATGGAAAGATTTCAGAAGAAGTCTATCTGGAGCAACCAGAAGGATTTGAAACCCATGATCCTAACGCCTTTGTTTGCAGACTCGAGAAAGTTCTTTATGGGCTTAAACAGGCTCCCAGGGCCTGGTATGAAAGGATTGATAAATATCTCACCAGCTTAGGATTCTCTAAAAATGAAGCCGATCCAAACTTGTATTATAAAAGAGATAAAGATGGTATGGTAATATTGATATTGTATGTTGATTTATTAATCACAGGTGATGATCATCTTATATATCAGTGCAAGAAAGATCTAACCAGAGAATTTGAGATGAAAGACTTGGATCTTCTCCATTACTTCCTAGGATTGGAAGTAAACAGAATGCTGATAGTATCATACTGAATCAAGGAAAGTACACTTCAGATATCTTGAAGAAATTTGGAATGTGGAATTGCAAGTCTATGTCTTCTCCAATGGAGACCAATTTGCATAAACTTAAAGAAGCAGCTGCAAAATCGCCTCCAATAGATTCTACTCTATACAGGCAGATGATTGGGTCCCTGATGTATCTGGTAAATACAAGACCTAATATTTACTATGTTGTTCATGCTTTAAGTCAGTTTATGTGTGAACCTAAGGAGATTCACCTAGTTGCTGTTAAACACATTATGAGATACCTACAAGGCACTCTTAAGTATGGACTCAAATATGAGAAAGTTGATTTAGACTTGCATGGATTCACCAATTCAAATTGGGGTGGAAGTGTTAAAGATAGGAAAAGCACTTCAGGATGTTGTTTCAGTTTAGGATCAGCTATGATTTCATGGATATGCAGAAAGCAGTCTTCAGTAGCTTAGAGCTCCACAGAAGCAGAATACATTGCAGCAGCAATGGCCTCCCGAGAAGCAGTATGGCTGAGAAAGTTACTTGTGGGATTATTTGGGCAAGCCATGAATCCTACGATCATTCATTGTGATAATCAGAGTTCCATCAAGCTCTCGATGAATCCAGTTTTCCATGACAAATCCAAGCATATTGAGATTCTCTAACATTATGTAAGAGATATGATAGATAGGAATTCTGTAAAATTGGAATACATTTGTACTGCAGATCAGACAGCAGATATACTCACCAAACCTCTATGTAGAGTAAAGATAGAACATTTCAGAAAGAGACTTGGTATGGTTGAGTTGTAATTCATTTGTACTCTCGGTTATTAATAAAATAATAAATTTTATTTTGTCAAGCTATTGACTGTTATGGGCTCCACCATGTGTAATCATTATTGAAGAGGTGACAATCTTTGAAATAATGAATACTTGTGCAAAAGGCATTATGAGAGGTGACGATCTCTTAGATAATGTCCTTAACAGTAGATTTTACTGTAAGATCCAGATGAATTTTAGATCGTCTTGTGACATTGACATTGCTATGTTCATGGGTCACAAAATTGGATAAAGGAAGAATTCTAGAAATTCTTCGGGTTTATCCTGTATTCTGGTAGATCTTAAAATTCAGGATCTCGTTGTGATTTAGAAATACCAGTTTCTACGAGTCACAACATGTGTCTTATCACTAGTAGCAGTGATTTGTCATATCACAGGTTTAGTAATATGACTGTGTATCATGTGTCCTATGATACTACACGCTAAGAAGAGACAGATAGATATAGAGTATTAATTCTTGCTTAACATCTATATTGATGTTGCTAGATATGATATCTCTCTATAGGATTATCAGCTTAGGAGGGAGTGTTAAGAATCTAACCTAGATAATCCACAGATCTAATGGTGCAGATCGTACCTGACTCTTCCAGTTATATATACTCATGAATGGCATTTAAAATAATTTATATATTCTCTATAAGTGTTGGCAATCTGTAGGAAAATACTTTAGTTTGTCTTTGATTACTCTTAGTTAGGCATGACTAATATTTTCATTATAATCACCGGCTTAGGGATGATTAATTATTAGTTATTTGCCAAGGGTTATGTCCGTTGAGGGACATACCCTCTAGAAGAATAAATAGGCGGGTTAAGAATGTAGTTTGAAGACACACAAATAACAATACAGTTTGATCTTTAAGCATTCTTCTTCCCACAGGTTTATAGCAGCAACTTTCCAATCACACAAGTTCGAACTTAGAAGCCTGGACCTGCAGTAAGCACATAAGAATATTTTCCCTCCAAATCTGAATATACATACTATTGAAAAGATCATTCTCAGCAGCCTTGAATCAGATCTTAGGCTCACGAATTTGCACATTTGTACACAGGGTGAATATTTACATTTATCTTGTTTCCTTTACATTTGCATTTATCAATTACAGTTGATTTCTTAACCTACGGGCTTAACCAAGGCAAGCCCTCCCCCAACAAAACCCCCAAACCTCTCTTTTCAATGTTGATTTGCAAGGTTGGGAGCTAAAAGGATTACAAATCCAAAACCTACTATTCACAAGCTTTTTAGAGTCGTCAGTTGCAGATAGACAGACTATATCAACCTAGTTGTAAGACATCTTCCCAAGTCAACCCAATCCTCCAGTTTTGGATTCAAGGGAGATTTCTGGGTTTTGTTCCTTTTGTCATTTCATTCCGTGGTTCCCAGACAGATATTTAGATACAGTTCAGATCTACATTTTAGAGCGAAAACACATCTTCCTCTACACATTTCAAGGTGATTCATTTATATTTTATTTCCTTTCATATATTTACTGTAGATTTACATCTTAATTGGTTTAATTGTCTTTACATAGCATCTAGATTTACATTATTTAAGCAATTAGTTCAATTTCACATTCACATTATCCTATTAAGGGCCAAAGAAAATACATTTCCTTGTATTGTATTTCTCTTTATAATTTGAATTTAGCATTAGACCCCTTCTTCTTTTGGGTCCTAGCTTATCTAATTTGGATCATAAGTCGAATCATATTTGGAAATTCCAAATGCAACCTAGGTATGCGCACCCGAGTCAAAACCATGAAGCATCAGGTGCGCGTACATCCGCGATGCAAGTGCGTTGCGCACTCAAGTACCCCCACGGGCCAAAAAAGTGCGGCCACACCTCAGCCGCATCGGTCAAGCACTCGAGTGGGACGCAAGACGCAGGTGCAGGATGCGGCCGACAGATTGGGTAAAAAGTTAAAAAAAAACTTATTGCCATTTGTTTTTTAATTGGTTTTTTATGCAACCCTAATTGGGTGTGGGTCCCATGTGGTCTATTTCAAGGTTTAATAAGGCCAGTATACCTCATTTTCATTTCACCATTTCATTTCATTGTTTTGGAGCAGCAAGGACCAAAGTGAGCAAAAGAGTTTGGAGGAGTTTGTGAGAGCTTAGTGGGTGATTTTGCAAGGGATTGCAAGATCAAGAGGAGCAACAGGAGCAAGAAGATTTGATTTAAAAAGTGTCTCATCAAGTTCATGGTAGGTTTTTTTTATTTTACAATTTGTTTTTTATTTTACAAATCAATTTAGTATTTAGTATTTACTTTCAGCATTGAATTTTTGAATGTTTCATTCTTGAATCTTGTTGATAGTAGATAGTTGGTAGTTCTATGATTTTTATTATCTATATTAATTTTTTGTTTTTAAAATATGCTAAAACGTATTTAGCTTCCTTTTTTATATATATAATATTTATTATTTTTAAACAGTAAAGTTTTAAAATAGGTTGAAACTAGTTTGTTATAACTTATAATGTATTTAAAATCAAAGCAACGAGAATTGGAATCGGATCGAAATGGGCAAGGCCGAATTGAATCGTGAATCACCCATGAATTGCCCATGAATCAGCGATGAATCGGCAAATTTGAAAAAACTCTTTAAATTTAGAGATTTTAACAATTTAAAACTTATTTCATGCACCCTTTATTGAATATAACTTAAACACGGTATAACATCATCAAATAGAAGTTAAACTTAACATACATAAAAACGGAAGTTTGGGACATAAAATCCATCACATACGTAACTATGTTATGTAAAATGTAAATTGTAGGCTAGCTGAAGTAAATAGAAATCAAATGATCATAATGATTCAAATCATAGAATGTAACAATCTAAGATGAAGATCCATGAAAGTTTGAAACGTATGTCTATCAATGATTCAGTATCAATATCTGTAAGCAAAATATAAAAACAAGGCTCTAGCTCAAGCCTCATCATCATCATAATCCTCAAGCTCGGTCGCAGCCTCAGCCTCAGCCTCTGAGTATCCAGTTTGCCTACTAGAAAGGTGTCTAAGGTAAGTTCTAAAAGATCGTCGAGCCATATCCCCCGCATGTAAGATGGGCTCACGAACGTCGCTAGGGCCTGTGTCTGTGCATGCACGTGTGTGTCTACCGGTGCCTGAACGTGCTCTAGCTGCCTCCTCTGCCATGGCCACAGCCTCAGCCTCTATATCCACCTAGTCAACCCACGTACGATCTTCCTCAGTGAAGATTGGATCCACAACCTCTGTGAGCCACTTTGATTCTAGATCAATTTCCTCCAGAATGATCGGAGAGAAGTCAGTGCCCAAAATCTGTCTGATCTTAAGACGAAGGTTGTAATGAACAAAGACAAGATCATTCAACCTCTGCACAGTCAATCTATTTCTCCTCTTCGAGTGGATAAGCTCGAATATGGACCAACTGCACTCACATCTAGAAGCGCTGCTTGGCTAACTCAGAATATGGATGGCAATTTTTTGAAGTTTTGGGGTTGTGGCCCCAAACATTTGCCACCACCTATCTAAAACAAGGGAAAACAAAAACAATTAATCTCATTTACAAATTACAACTCTAAAATTACATAATCAACAATTAAAATTTAAAATGCACAACTTATAACTATAAGTCTATAAGTCATAAACTTTAAGTTTAGATTCATGAACATTGAATATATTATTTAATTTTTACCTGGTTGTATTGTTGCCCGAGCATCTATGGCCATCCTGCTAGAGAAAAGTGGCCCTTTTTTATTATTGAACTTGTCGAGCTCAATGATTGCAGTTGCACTATCCTCATCACTACTCAACCTCTGGATCACTATATATAAGCCGGTGAGAACCTCCTCATCCACCTTGAAGTCAGGACGAAAACGAAATGCCGGATTCAAAAAGTAAGTTGCTGAATGGATGGGTCGATGGAGCTAATTTTGCCATCTCCTATCAATAATATCCCAAGTAGGAGCATATTTCTCCTGCAATCCTGCATACTAGGCTCTAATGGCCTCCTTGGCCCTATCCATGCCCTCATATATGTAGCCCATAGAGGGCTTCTCCCCATCCGTAGTTCGTAGGAGAGATACAAGGGCCTTAATGACCTACATATAAAGTAAAACAAAAATTTGAGTCAAAACTTATATATAAAATAATATAACTTAAAGTAAAACTAAATCATTAAACAATTAAGCATTAAATATTAAATACTAAATGTTAAATTGCAATAAATTTACCTTAAAGATTTCTCTAGCACGTTTCCAAAAACCATCATCATCAAATATGCAATCCACCACATCTACCCCTATAGTGGTCGCAGCATAGGAAGATGAAATCCACTCCTGACCAACAAACATGCTCTTCAAATCGTCCCTTGCAAGGACTGCAGTGTGATGAAATTCGAGGCAAACCTCGTGATGCCTAGACGAGCTAACTCCTTGCGTCTTGTGTACTTTCTCGTTGTGCTAAGGACAAATGAATGATTATAAATAAACTTGCATATATTTTTTGCCCTTTCGACACATGACTTGACCCACTCAAGCTTGTCAATTTTCTCCAACATGAGGTCAATGCAGTGTGCCGGATAAGAGGACCAAAATATGGTGGAGTGTCTCTCCATCAAAAGTTTACCTACAACAATTTTAAGTTAATTAGAAATTCAAATTTCAAACATGTTAGAACTTAGGAAACTTAGAATTAGAAAAAGTCCAAAATTCAAATAAATTTATTTTCAAAACTTGAAAAGTTAAAAGTTAAGCTACAGCAACATAACTTGTTGCATTATCCATCACCACCTACACCACGTGTTGTTCCCCCACCTCTCCTATGACTTCCTCAATAACCTCACATAAGTATGTGGCATTTTTTACATGAGTGGAAGCATCAAAGGATTTGAGAAACATGGTATATCCTACAAATAACAAAACAACGAATTATAATGGATCATCAACAAATTAGCAATCAACAAATCAAAATTTAAAAAATTCAATCACGATTCACAATTATGTATGTAGGAAAGTAGAATGATCAATCACCTCCACAGGATACAAGAAAATTGAGGAGTGTTCTATTCCTCCTATCTGTCCAACCATCAGCCATGATGGTGCAACCCTTTTCGATCCACTCTTTTCGGTTCTCAAGCTCAACCCTCATATCCTCTACCATATCATCCAAGAGGTATCCACTCAACTCAGCTTCAATTGGGGCTTTAAACCCCAGACCACAAATAGCAATTGCATCTATCATGTTCTGCCAATAAGGAGCCCTATCACAAATAGATAATGATTAGAAATTTAGATGTCAAAGACTCAAATCATAAAACAAGTAGATATAATTAAAGTTTTACTTTTACTTTTAAGTTTAAGTTTAAAGAAAACAAAGAAAAAAAAATCAATTACCTGGCTGCAACAAATGGAATGTTGCTAAAGTACCAAAATTTGCAAATCTCTTTTCTGGCAGCATCATGAATCTCCTTGTTCAAAACCATGCCCTCAAGCGTGGGTTGGGAGCTAGGAGTAGTGCAGGGCACAAAGTAACTATCCATTATGTTTTTTCGCACTCTAGGCCACAATAAGTTGGTGTTGGACTTAGTCTCAGTATAAGACCGACTAGCACTAGCACTCGCATGAGCACTAGAACTAGGACGAAAAGGAGGCCTAGAAGAACCCTCTCCAACACAACCTACAGATGCGGAAGCTGATGCAGATGTAGATGTGGCTACGGGAATATGGGAGCCAATACCCCTTAACCCTTCAAGTTGCATTTTTTTATTCAATTTGTCTTGTTCAATTTTTTCTAATGCCACTAAACAAGTGCGTTTTGCCTCAGCAGTTTGTTGAGTGCAAATTGTAACATCATGTCCAGGTATAGCAGCAATGTAGTATTTCAATCTATAAATACCTCCAAAATTTATTTTTTCTTTACAAAATATACATTTTGTTTGAAATTTGGTTCTTCCAGGAAATTCTTCATTATATTTCCAACATTCATCTTTTTTACCCATTGCGGAAAATGAAAGCAAAGGGCTGCTGCAATAAAAAATTCATGTAAAATATCAAAGTTTGAAACTAATAAACAAAAGCTATAAAACAAAAAACCCTAGATTACAATTTAGTAAAACTAAAAAACATTCAAAATTTGCAAATGAAAACTAAAAAAATTTAACAAAAAATGCATAATACACTAACATGCAAAAAATAAAATCAGCACTTACCTCTTGCAAAAGAGTTGAGGAGTGTTGATATTGACTCCTTAATGCTCCCAATGCAATTTATGGCCTCCCCAAATGGACTTCTGATCTCTTTGGTGCTCTTCCTTCTTGCCAGTTGGAAACCTGTGGTTTTTCTTTTCTCTTCTTCTCTCTCACTTTTCCTCTCTTCTACTCATGCTTAACAATTAGAAAGCCTTTTAGGGTTATAACAAAGAGGAAAGGCTAAAAAGAAAAGAAATAAAATATGTATTTTTCTTTTTAAATTTCATTGCAACTTATTGGGCTGTCGCGGCCGATTCACGATGAAGATTCGGGCAATTTTCGGCATGAATTGCTTGAATCGACGATTCAAGCGATTCATGCCAAAAAATCACCAATTGCAATTCACAATGCATAAAAAATCAGTTTGGTTGAATCGTATCACGATTCACGCAATTTTATGGCGATTTTCGAAACTATGTTTAAAATAATAAATAATTATTAATTACTTGGGCTAAAATGTATCATGATTCATAATCATTTTTATAATTTTATTTTGTAAAATACAACTTTATAAATGGCATCTAGATCTAGCCAATGTGCAGAAGACATAGAAATTAATGAGGGAAATGCATCTGATTATGAGCCTGAGCCCGAGGGAAGTGATCTTGGGACTAATGTAGATGGTCAATCTAAGGAAGAGCCTCCTTATGTTGCACCAGGGGTGCCTTCTATTGATTTCCCTTCAGACATTTTGGCACAGTATGCTAGGGGTCCTTATGATCCAAAGTCTCCTCTAAAACAGTTTGTTGTGAAAATTACACGCCCTACACCTACAAGTGGTGGCACACATAAATGGAACTGTAATATACGTGGCGCAGAATGGTTTGGCAGCATTACAAGAGTTAATGCACACCTTTTTTGGACTAGTTATGGTGTGAGCCCGTGCATATTCTTGGCAAATCCTAAGAGTGCGAAATACAAAATTGAAGTGAACAACCTATGGGGAATTTCTGATGATATTGAAGTCCCAGTGCCTAGATCTTTGGCTGCTAGGCAACAAGTACATAGTATACAACAGTTACAGGGGCAGCAAGATAAATCTACTCGTTTCTTGCATCAGAGGGCAAGGACTATGTCACCTACACCATCCTTTCCCTCAACTATACACAACTTAGCAGGGGATAGCAGTAGGGGGAAATGGAAGGCAACTACAAGCCGTAGTGGTAGTATCCCAATTGCTCATTTATTTAACATGCATGTAAGGGACCAGTTAGATGATGTTGTTGATGATTTCTTCTTTTCAAATGGCATCCCTACACATGTGGCTCGATCTCCCTATTTTGTGAGGATGATGTTCATGACAGTGACAGAGGGAGAGCCATCATATGTGCCACCAAGTAACCACAAGTTGAGGACCACAGTGTTGGATAGAGCCTATGACAAGGTTGGGATCTTGATGGAGAAGATGAAGGCATGTTGGATGGATTCAAGCTGCAACATTATCATGGATGGGTGGACGGACATTAGTCATCGTCCACTCATCAACATTATGGTTACATGCATCGAGAGCCCATATTTTTTGAAGGCAATTGATTGTTCAAGGCATTATAAAGATGCTGAGATTCAGTTTCATGTGCTTAAGGAAGCCATTGAGGAGGGTGGGCCACAAAATGTGGTTCAAGTTGTGACAGATGCAACACGTGTGCAAAGCTGCAGGGAGGCTTGTTGAGGCAGCCTACATGCATATTTGGTGGACTCCATGTTGTGTGCATGCCATGAACAATGCACTCAAAGACATGGAGAAAACTGACTGGATTAGACAAGTGGTTAATAATGGGAGAGAGGTGCAAATGTTTATCTACAATCACCATACATCACATGCACTTTTTAGGAGCTTCGCAAAGAAGCAATTCCAGAAACTAGCTGAGACCAAGTATGCATCATATTATATTCTCTTGGAGAGAATGATTGAGTTGCAAGAGTCATTGCAACTCATGGATATGACACAAGAATGGAATTGATGGCTTGAGTCCAGAACAGAGCAGGGTAAAGGAGAGTGTAGAGTGATCAGTTTTGAAGTGACGCAAAGTACATAGTCTCCATCATTACTACAGTGTTTCAAGTGATTAGATATGGAGATGCAAATTCACCTAGCCTTGGAGAGGTTTATGAGTGCATTGGTTCCATGCTTGGGCAGATGAGGGTTTTTGCGCGTGAGAGAGACCCCACTCTAGCATTCTATACGGAGCACATTGAGCCCATTATTCACCACAGGTGGGAGAAGCTAAACACTCCTTTGCACATGGCTACCTATGCATTGAACCCAAAGTGGTACATACCTAGGCCAGGTAAAGTCACACCACTTTAGGATAATGAGATGAAGAATGGGTTATTTAGATGCATTAGCAAAATGTATGATACTGAGACTGCTAGTGAGATTAGCACCGAGTGGTTCGAATTTGCAAGTCTTTCAGGTAATCCTTAAATCTTGATTCAGTGCTCTAAACTCTTTATAATTATAAGTTCTTTTAATTGTTACATATAACTTTATTTAAGTTATCTTAATATTATGTTATAAACTTGTAACCTAGGATACTTGAATATTGCAAAGGTGGATCTCAAAACTATAGTACAAAAGAATCCCATTTTGTGGTGGAAATGTCAGGGGTCACAAAAGTCAAAGATCACCTCACTAGCCATCCAACTGCTTTCTCAAGTTTGTAATTCCACCCCTTTATAATCTTAAGTGTTTTATTTCACCAACTTTAATTTATGATTCATTGATTTAATGATTTACCATTTATCATTTGTTACGAATTGTATGGACGTTCGTTTGTAAGTTGTAACTTTCAACTTTGTTATCTCAGGTGTCTAGCTCCTCAGCTGCAGACGAATTGGTTCACCTATAACTTCATCCAGTCTATTAAGAGGAACAAACATACCTCTAAGAGAGTGGAGAAGTTTGTTGTTGTGCATGGTTTCTCGCAGCTCAAAGATTGCAAGACATGTGAGTACAAGGAGAGCCTTGCAACACGATGGGTTGTGGAGCCAGAGGATCCAGCTCAGATTGATGAGGATGATGATGTAGCAGAAGCCAATGTAGGGCTAGTTGGTGTTCCTTTAGAGGATCAAGATCTTATCTACTAGGAATCTAGTAGTTCCAGTGATGAGAAGATCGGTATAGGTGATGATTAAAGAGCACTTGGGATGATTTCATTCTCATTATTGACATTTTGTCATTTTGTCGATTGTACTCACTTTGATTATTTGATATGGCTATGATACATTATTTCATTTTACTGTTTCATGCTACTCGGCTCATTGTCATCATGAGCATCTTTATGATAGATGATATTCATATTTGAACAATGAATTTTGAATCTTACATCTTTGTCATTTGATAAATTGATAGTCAATGGTTGACTTACATCTTACATGGTACTATGTGTGGTTTATAACTTCATATTCTTCATTTATCATTATCATTATTATGTTTAAAAGTTTTAGTATTTTAGTATTTTAATTTTTAAATTTTACTAAGTTAAATGGTCATTGGTAATGGTTATGAAGTTTCAAGTTTCAAGTTTGAACTTATGGTTTGTGAATCGGATTTCAATTTTCTCTATTCAACTATATTTGGTATGTTATATAATATATTGAAGTATCCTTTCATAATTAGCATTTTCAGTCATATATATATATATATATATATAGACACAGACACAGACACACACCATGCAACCCCCCCCCCCCCCCGCGCCCCCTCCCTCCCAACACCCCCATCATCCCCAAATTGAGGCCCTTTTTTTCCCGCACCCGAAACTCATCCCAACGTCCCCCCGCACCGATGTAACACAAAAAATTCCCCTCTTTCCCTCAGACACATTTTTAAATGGCTCAGTGACCCAGTAAAGTGGAAGTCTACATCTTAGTAAAGTGCTTCCATTTTACCACTAAGCATTTTGGTGAGCCTGACCTTCTTACCCTCTTTCTTGAAGTTAGATATTCCTCTTTTGGCAGTCTCTCTTCTTTAACATGGCTTCACCTAAAATTTTTGGTGAACCCAACCTCGTGCCCCATTCTTATTGGAGTAAGATTGCTTATTTTATGCATTTACCTTCTTTTGCATTGACTTCTTGTGGATTTTAGGGTTAAATCCTCTGATCTCCCTTATTTATCTCTTTGCATCTAGAATTCTTTTTCATGGATTTTTCATTATTGAGTATGTACTTTAAATGCTTTATTATTCAAACGTTTATGGGATATTGCATACATTTTAATGAATCAATGATTAATGGGATCTACTCTATATGCCCTTATCTTTTTCTCATATTGCAAAAGTATTTTAAAGAATTTTCCAAAATTATTCCCTTATCTTTGACATTAAACATCATCCTCCTATCAACTTAGATTTATTATGTGGAGATGAGAGGTGGATTGATATTGGCTCTACTCCTAATATAGGTCTTGACTATGACAATCATTGATTAAGGATAGTCTTGTACCTTCTTTTATTCATTTCCCCTTAAGAGACCTCATTTCAATGCATGATCATTCCTCTATGGTGTGCTTTATTGGTGATATAAGCCTTTCATTGGCAACGCCACCATTTGGGATGAACCTCTTGATGCTAATATTGATTATTCTCTTCTTCACGAAACAGTTAACATAATTGATACCGTCTCCTTTAAACACAACAAGCTTCATGTCTCTTCTTCTCCTAATATATATCCTTCTCTTAGTGATATTTTAGAGCAAGAGGACGACATCATAAATACCTATATCGATGTGACCTTGCCTTCATTTGATGCTCCTAGTAGAAATGATTTAATGGACATGCATAATCCCTATTCTAAAGACTCCTTAGGAAAAGAGGATAATGACAGTTTCCTTAATTAAATCCCTTCTCGTGATGAGTCTATGGAGAAGCAAGATTTTAATCAAGTTAATGTTGCTCAACCTCTCATCACCCTTAAGGGTTGTCCTACTATAACTCTTAAATGGGAACATAGCTATTCTAAGAATTATCATATGGGGTCTCACACCTATCATACAAGGAATAATCCTCAACCTACTACTTCTCTTCCACCTTCTCAACCTGTTCTTCCCCCTCCACCTCATCTTTCTCAAA
The DNA here is from genome assembly GCA_028749045.1 of Cupressus sempervirens. Classification (NCBI taxonomy): domain Eukaryota; kingdom Viridiplantae; phylum Streptophyta; class Pinopsida; order Cupressales; family Cupressaceae; genus Cupressus; species Cupressus sempervirens. Next base: position 416,629,340 of record CM053786.1, read on the forward strand.
ATCTTGGATTGGACTATGATTTGGTATTGTAGTTACATAATACCCCTACCAAGATTTCTCTTTGGGATCTTCTTCAGACATCTCCTATATATCATTAAGCTTTGAAAAAAGCTTTATCCACTCTTCCAACTACATCCCCTAATCAAGATAACATCAACACCTTTTTACAATGCATGAATACTACATCTATCCCATCTCAAATTGTGTTTACTCATGATGACTTACCTTCTATAGAGATTCAAAATCCTTATGACACTCTTATAGTAGTTGCTCTGTTTTAAAAAACCCCTGCTGGTCATCAACTAATAAACACCAAATTTTCTTAACAATTCAGTGTTTGGCATTTCGTCAAACACTTGGCAGGGTCCACAGATATCATTGAATATATGAACTTTGTTTCTTTTTAAATTGTGAAACCAAACTAGAGAATGCAATTAGTGCTTACAATACCCAATTCAAAGCTTCTACATGGAAATTCTATTTCCTTATCCAGTGTTCTGAAACTTTTCAAAATTTAAGCCAGCTAACAACTTATACAATGTTTACTGCAGCAAAGTTATTGTCTACAATTCGAGGGAAAAGAGCTTCAAACAAAATGAACCTATAACATGCTATGTCATGTCTTGTCCCACATGAAGGCAGAGATTGCACACGCCCAATGGTGCCTATGCTTGGATGTGTAGCCGTCCAGCTGTAGAAGATTCTAGTCAGCCAACTACAGTGCATTGACACAAGACGCTGGAAGAATAATCAATCACAGGCATTCCGAATCAGAATATCAGTCACCCAATCATATAGATCAAACACCAACTTAGGAGTCTACTTGGCATCGAGATTTGTTGGCTTTAATCACACAAAGTCCAGGTGCAGTCTTCAATCAGAATGCAGGTACTTAGTTAATCACTGGAGGCCCTTACCAGTGGCTGTGCAACAGGACCCTGTAATATATCACAGGCCCAAGAAATCTGATTTCAGTCCTTGTGGAAAGAAATGCAGGCCCTCAATGTTGACTAACAAGCTTTCCCACGACAACAATGGTAGTGAAGAAGTGTTAAACACTATCTGGAAGGGTGACGATAGCCTCAATGTGAGCACAATAATTTTCCAAAACTAGCTCATGGGCAGGAATATCCAACAGCAGATACCAAAATCCTCCTAGCTTCAATAACAATCGCCAAGAATTAAAATCTCTTAATATCAGATGATTACCACAGACTCCTCCTTTAGACACAGTAAAACAGTAAGGAGTGATGGCAAAGTGTTATACAACAACAGCAATTTGCAAAACAATCTTAGAACACCTTTCAGCTTCAGACCACAAACAACTTATACAATGTTTACTGCAGTAGAGTTATTGTCTACAATTCAAGGGAAAAGAGCTTATAACAAAATGAACCTGTCACATGTTATGTCATGTCTTCTCCCGCATGTAGGCAGAGATTGTACACGCCCAATGGTGTTTATGCTTGGATGTGTAGCTGTCCAGCTGTAGAAGATTGTAGTTAGCCAAATACAGTGCATTGACACAAGATGCTAGAAGAATAATCAATCACAGGCATTCCGTATCAGAATTTCAGTCGCCCAATCATATACATCAAACACCAACTCAAGAGTCTACTTGGCATCGAGATTTGTTGGCTTTAATCACACAAAGTCCAGGTACAATCTTCAATCAGAATGCATATCCTTAGTTAATCACCGCAGGCCCTTAACAGTGGCCGTGCAATAGGACCCTATAATATATCGCAAGCCCAAGAAATCTGATTTCAGGCCTTGTGGAAAGAAACACAATCCTCAACTCGAAGCCGATCTGCATCTCTATACCCAACACCATCTCGGATTCTATCCTTGACTCGAGATCTATGAGAACCAACAAAAACATCTCAAGCTCTCTCCCTACTCCGTCCTCGAGGTAGTGCTACCTGCTGCAAAGTATTAGACAATTGTTGCAGTACATCTGTCATCTATTGTTGCCTTGCTGCAATATTCCTAAATGCCTACAGGGCATCTCTATCAACCTCAGCATCTGTGGGTCGTAGTCTAGTGCCACCAGAAGCACCCAGACTACTACCAAACCAAACTAAGTCTCAGGTTCTCCTTCTCTGGGGGAGGAGAATTACGTCCTCTTCGGGTATAGTGCATACTTGGCACAAACTTCCTACCATCAGCCATCAAAGAAATATAAAATCAATTATTGATTGCACTTCAAACTAAGCGTTGACCAAACTGATAACTGAGCCCAATTCCTATAGGCTGGCAGAAAACCAGTCTGATACCACTGTAAAAAACCCCTGCTGGTCATCAACTAATAAACACCGAATTTTCTTAACAATAAACACTTGGCAAGCTCCAAAGATATCATTGAATATATGAATTTTCTTTATTTTTAAATTGTGAAATCAAACGAGATAACGCAAATAATTCTTACAATACCTAATTCAAAGCTTCTACATGGAAATTTTATTTCCTTATCCAGTGTTCTGATACTTTTCAAAATTTAAGCCAGCTAACAACTTATACAATGTTTATTGCAGCAGAGTTATTTTTAAGCCAGCTAATAACTTATACAATGTTTACTGCAGTAGAGTTATTGTCTACAATTCGACGGAAAAGAGCTTAAAACAAAATGAACCTGTAATAGGCTATGCCATGTCTTGTCCCACATGTAGGCAGTGATTGCACACGCCCAATGGTGTCTATGCTTGGATGTGTAGCCGTCCAGCTATAGAAGATTGTAGTCAGCCAAATACAGTGCATTGACACAAGACGCTAGAAGAATAAATATCACAGGCATTCCGTATCAGAATTTCAGTCACCCAACCATATACATCAAACATCAACTCAAGAGTCTACTTGGCATCGAGATTTGTTGGCTTTAATCACACAAAGTCTAGGTGCAATGTTCAATCAGAATGCACGTCCTTAGTTAATCACCGCAGCCCTTACCGGTGGTCGTGCAACAGGACCCTGTAATATATCGCAAGCCCAAGAAATCTGATTTCAGGGCTTGTGGAAAGAAATGCAGGCCCTCAATGTTGACTAACAACCTTTCCCACGGAAGAAACGGTAGAGAAAAAGTGGCAACCATTGTCTGAAAGGGTGACGGTAGCCTCAATGTGAGCACAATAATTTTCCAGAACTAGCTCACAGGCAGGAATATCCAACAGAAGATACCAAAATCTTCCTAGCTTCAGTAACAATCTCCAGGAATTAAAATCTTTTAATATCAAACGATTACCACAAACAAACTCCTCCTTTAGACAAAGTAAAACAGTAACGAGTGATGGCAAATTGTTATACAACAGCAGCAATTTGCAAAACAATCTTGGAACAACTTTCAGCTTCAGACCCAATACAAACTCTAGTAAGTAAGCATCCTTCAAATCACACCACAGGATGAATCTCTCCTTAGATACAGAAAAACAGTAGGAGAATGTTGACCAATTGTATACTTCAGCACAATTGCTATGAACTTCTCAGACGAGACCCTTATACATCAGCAAGGGCTCACAAGTCAAAAATTAGGAAAAGCCACAACGGCACAAAAGCAAATATATATTCAAGCATGTCTTTTCCTGATGAAAAGAGCTCTCATTTATAAGCTTTTTCGTTGGCAAAAGTTTTCATAAAATTCCACTTTAGAAAACATGGAAGTTTCCCAAAAGAACTCAACACTAGAAACTTTCCAACTTTCTTTTTGGAGATATCTCTTTAAGTCATTATTTATAATAATATAAACATTAATATAATAATGCAACTCAATGATTAAATAAATAAAAGCTCAAGTAATTTTAAACTTGATCAACCACAAGTGATGACCAACTGCCAAGCCATCCACTGCGCTGTTAAAAATAGCAACTGTCCATAATAAACTTACTAAAAAATAGTAAGTAATCAACTGAGACCCCCAAAACACCCTGTTAGCTCACGAGGGTCACCATGATGAGCTAACTCAATCAACTGCACAGACTAGCCAAAAAATGGGAACATTACATCTATTTGATGGTAACATTAATCGTGGAACTCTAGTTGCTAATGGATATGGGCTTAATGTTTGTAGTATGGATATGCTCAAACAAATTAAAGTTGAATCTTTCAAATATCAACCCTGATAATACCTCTATTCATGGCTTTGATAATATTTCTTAAAAATCTTTAAGCACCATCACTTTACCTATCAAAATAGGTCCTGTTGTTTTTAATACTCATATTCATGTTATGCCTGGACCTCTCAATTACAATCTTCTTTTGGGTAGACCTTGGTTACATGTTATGCATGTTGTTCCTTCAACTCTTCATCAAAAAGTTAAGTTTATCTATAATAATGTCATGTACTCTCTTCATGCAGACACTAAACCAAATAGTTATCTAAATGTTGAGGAACAACAAAATCAAGAGTCTAATGATGATCCTCTTTCTACAAGTACCCTTCTATGTGATGATTGAGGATCCATAGATTTTACACCAACCTTTATTGGACAATATAGAGTTAAGGACTTGCCATTCATGAGGAATCATGTAACTCCTTTCTTCACCAACTTTGTTTCTATTACTAGTCATGATGAATCTATCAAATCTAGCAATAAAAATCATATGCCTTTAGTGTAATAACCCCAACCGGTTATAAATTCAACAAACACCAAATTCTTTTATAATTCAGTTGTTTGACATTTCGTCAAACACTTTGCAAGCAAGCTTTGATACCACTATAATGAGCCTTGCTGGCTCTCAAACAATTTACGATGAAGAATTGATTCTTTTTTCTTTCTTTCCTTTATGTTTTGCAATTTTTGATACAACAATATAGCAGCAAAATAGAAGATATTGCAATAATAATTTGAACTCAAATATTTGGAAATTAAATAAGGAATATACAGCTGAAAATTCCAAATTTTAATACTGATTTAGATATTGAGTATTTTCACAAAATATCAACAACCTAGTTGATAAAATATCCCCTATTATCTAAATCAACAATACCATAAAAATTAGAAGTTACAGTCCATGAACTTACATGTAGACATGCTTTGAAAACCCTCTGAAATGAAGACTAGCAGTAGCAAAAGAATTCCCCAACAAACAAATGCAACTGCAAATATGTTGCTCTCAAAGTGCAAATAGAAAATAATGCCTAACAACAGATATAGATGGTGCCCAACCAACTCCAAATTAACCAGCACACAATTTGATATAACAATTCCAGCAAATGCCTTCACAAATTCCAAGACAATCTCCAACAGAAAGAAAAATTAAACTTCTCCTTAGCAACAGTTAATACAAAAAGAAAAAAAGGCAATTGTATACCTCAACACAATTGCAAATGAAATCCTCAAAATGAAAACTAAGAATTGAATCTACAATACTTCAGTTGTCAATCCCAAACCCTTATACTTCAACAATGACACAAAATTTCAGAACTTCAGAAGTGTCACAAAGACAACAAGAGCCAACTGCAGAACTACCGAATCAGAACTACCCATCAAAAGATCGCTCACTACATGTGTGCTATCGACCTCGCACAACTTTGCATCCAAGATACAACTATTATGTACCTTAATCAACTCCTCATCTAAAGAAATGGAAGCCTTTGCAATATCAATATCCCCGCATGTCTCAGCTTCCACCTTAAAAGATAGATCCTATAAACACTGATCCTGGGACCCATCAAAAACCTCCTCAGAGTCATCAGTTGATACCTGGCAAGTGATATCATACCCGGTGCAACTCATAGCATCATCAAATGTATCATCAGATGTGTCCATACTATCTATATCCACATCTCCTAATAAAGCCTCAACTACTAACACCTAACTCTGCATACATGACTCAACGTCAACCTATGAATCAATAATGCTAGAGTATGAACCCACATCTACGGACTCTGTTGTATCACCAAAATCACTAACATCGAAGTTGGGTGACTACATACATGCATCGGTCCCACCTGAGGAAGTAGTTGCCTCATGCATTGGAGCAACACTATCACAACTCACATATAAATCTCCAATAATAATCCCCTCCTTGAGAGAATGTGAAGTATCAGTAATAACAATTGTATCAACTGTCTCTACACTAACTACAGCAACAACTCTAGAAGCCTCAACTTACTAAAGCTCATTGTCGCTATCCTTTGCTACTGGCACAACCACATGTCCCTATGAAATAAGTTCATCGACAATGTGGATAGGACTAGCAGGTGTCATTCTAAATATAGGCCCATCTGCATCATGGACACCTGTCGAGGAAAACTCAAGCCTTCTTCCCGCCGACCTTCTAAAGGCAGAAACCATGTATCTCATGAATCTTTTAACCGTCTCAAGATTCAACAAGCTCTCCACCAACTTCTACTGATGAAGCTTAAGTTTCTCCATACTCTTCCTGAAATCATTTAATTTACTACTATCTTCCTCACTACGCCAACTCCAGAACTACTAGGCCTTTGGTATGTGTTCATAGTTGGAAAATGTAGAGTATTGGTCACTCCACAAACAACAACAGATCTGAAAAAGAAATAACTTTCCTACCCCACAGGATGGCAGGAAACCACTATGATACCATTTTAATGACCCCAACTGGTTATAACTTTAACAAACACCAAATTCTTTTATAATCTAGTTGTTTGACATTTCATTGACCACTTTGCAAGCAAGGTTTGATAACACTGTAATGAGCCTTGTTGGCTCTCAAACAATTTGTGACGAAGAATTGATTCCTTTTTTTGTTTTTGATGTTTTGCAATTTTTGATACAACAATACAGGAGCAATATAGAAGATATTGCAAAAATAATTTGAATTCAAATATTTGGAAACTACATAGGGAATATACACCTGAAAATTCCATATTTTAATACCAATTTAGATACTAAGTATTTTTACAAAATATCAACAACCTAGTTGATAAAATATTCCTTATTATCTAAATCAACAATACTCAAAAAAAATAGAAGTTACAGACCATGAGCTTACATGTAGACATGCTTTGAAAACCCTCTAAAATGAAGACTAGCAACAACAAAAGAACTCTCCAACAAACAAATGCAACTATAGTTCTATTGTTCCCAAAGTGCAGACAGAAAATAATGCTCGACAATAGATATAAACGGTGCCCAACCAACTCCAAATTAACCATCACACAATTGGATATAACAATTCTAGAGAATGCCTTCACAAATTCCAGAACAATCTCCAGCAGCAAGAAAAATGAAACTTCTCCTTAGCAATAGTTAATACAATTGGAGAAAAAGACAATTGTATACCTTAGCACAATTGCAAATGCAATCCTTAGAATGAAAACTCAGAATTGAATCTACAATACATCAGTTGTAGATCTCAAACCCTTATACTTCAGCAAGGGCACAAAATTTCAGAACTTCAGAAGTGTCACAAAAACAACACGAGAAAAATAATATTCAATTGGATGCCTTACTCATCGAACGGGCTCGTATTTATAATCTCCAAATGGCACAAAGTTTCCCAAATCAACTTCACTTAATCATTACAATCTAATTTATTAATTGCTTTTGGCTCTGAAAATGACCTATTCCACCATAACTTAATATTCTGACATGTAAGGCCATTGTTTCTTGTTCCCACGATTTAAAACTTTTCGTCCCGCTTCCAATGAGCTATGATACTGAGGTGATCAACCAACAACACCGACAAAAGTAGCAACCTCAGCATATTTAGATGAATAATAATAATAATTCACCCGTCTTGTGAAACAACTAAAGAAGCATCAAAATTGATATCTAACAACACCAAAGTGATCCTGATGATGAAAGATGATGAATGAACCTGATGGGGTGACTTACTATAAATAGATGCTTCCTCCAAGATTCTTGGAGCTCAAACCAAAAGCCCAAAATAAAAACTGAGTGCATCCTCCAACTCCTCTAACTCAACTAAGCTCATCGGAACCAACAGATTGACTTACTATAAATAGTAAGTCCCTCAAACAGAGCCAAACACACCATAGGCTGCTAGAAAGCCTATAACCACACAACTGAGACTCTCAAATCACACTGTCAACTCACAAGGGTCGTGATGATGAACTGACTTGGACAATTGCAGGAACCTGCTAAAAATGGGGACACTACACTTAGGCGATGGGGGGCATGAGTACTCTTTTCATCCCATTGTTGATCATAATTTAGGATGTGCGCAACAAAGTATTGAATCACATTCTTTGTCCACATCCTCTCACATATCTTCTCCTACTAATCAAGAGCTTATTATACATAAACTTCTTCGTGCTAAGGTCATTACTAGGCCTAAATGTAGAAAGAAAGATAGTCAAAAACTCATGAATCTTCCATTTTGCATGTATCACCGTTATCATGATCACTCTACTATAATTGTTAATCTTTGCACTACAAAATTCAACAACTCATTAATAATGGAGTTATTCGCATATCTCCTTATAATGAGCTCTCTTTTACTTCTGATTTCTTTAAATAACATTTAAGTCCCTATTATATTTCTCCATGCCATGTAACATTGTTGGCCTTCTTTCTGGGGGCTCATTGTCATATATGCTTTGCTTTGTGAGTAGCATAATAAGTTTGTTTTCTCTTGTCCCTATACTTGGGTGGCAAGGGAATATTTTCCTTCGTTTTCACTTTCTCATGGATCCACTGTTTCCTTTGGTTAAGTGTTATTTGTTTATTATGTATTGGATTTCCATGGTAGATAGACCACTTACCTTGGCGTCTCATAATAGTGTATTGTCTTTTTCAAGGATTTACTTTTTCACTTCTTGTATGGTGTCTCTGCATTCTACCTTCCATGACTTCATAGGACCTGTACCTCTTAGATTTGGACTAGGTGTTGCTTGTGGATACTATCTTGATGTTGAAATTACTTTATCCTTCTTCATCACTTCCTTAAGATGTTAAAATAAATAATTATTTTTCCATCTTAAGGGGGGGCATACATGGTCCCCTTATCTTTTTCATATCGTTTTAGTTATCATATAGAGTACACTAGCATGGCACAACTTGATAGGGCCAACTACTCTCTCTTTATACATGTCTTGGATTGGTTGACTAGCATGCCACACACACTTGCTAGACCATTTGATATGTCCTAGTACATACACAAACCATTCTCATAATATAGGAGTACTATATCATGAGAGTGTGAGTGTAAGGCAAATTTATGGGAATGACTATCAGGAAAACAAACCTGCTACACCATTCAATCCTCCCCTTTTCTTTTCTTCATGGGATTGACTATCAGGCACACAAACCCGCTAGGCTATTTAATCCTATCCCCTTTTGTGTGATTCACAGTAAGGAACACAAACCTTATTGGGCAAGTTGATCACACTCCCTTCTCTCTCTTTCCTATCAATGACATCTCTCTTATTGTGATTTTGGGATTTCATGAAGACTCAAGTTTCTTAGGGGCAAACATGGATTCTGTGTATGGCTTAGAGTACTTTAGCCTTTCTAACTTGGTATGATTTGTGGGTTATCTTCAAATCTATGCATTGTTACTAGCTTGACTATTTTTTTGTCTCCCAAGTAGTGATAAGATCATCTTTTGCTTTCTATCTACTATACTGTGAGTTTGAGGCAACTCATGCTCCCGCTAAAGTGGGGGCTAAATGTATTGTCTTAAAATGAACGCACTTGCATTTTTAGACCTTTTAGCACCCTTTTCCATAATTCCTCTCTCAAACCATAAATGGACCTTTGCTCAATGTCTCTTTTTCTCTTCTCCTCTTCCATTTTATTCTTCTTCATCATCTCTATCCTTCTGACATGGTCTTCTAGATATTGTTTTGCTACCCTTTTGACCATATTAGTTTGTTACCTTCCAGTTTCACTTGTGCATCCATTTGGGCCTTCTTGAGGCCTTTTCTCTCTAGTCTTTGGGACTAAGATGACCTAGGTCGACCTAGTCCAAGATTAGGTCAAACCAAGTTGACCTAGTCCTCTTTGAGGCCTTTTTCCTCTATCTTCTAGGTCAGGGTCAACCTGGCCCAGGACTAGGTCAACTTAGTCCTTTGATGAGTGTAAATTTTAGGCTCCAAAAGTCCTCGAGTTTACCAATTGATTTATTTCTCTCCCCTAGTGGCCTGTAGTTAACTCTTCACTTAATAGTCGGCCTGAAGTTAACTTTCCACTTAATAGTCATCCCGAAGTTAACTCTCCACTTAACAGTCGCCCTGCAATTAACTCTATGTTTAGTCGACCTTTAACTATTTTCCCACGAGGAAACTAGTATAAAAAGGGGCTTGCAGGCTTCATTTTCATATCAAGCATTCATAGATCATCAAGCACTCAAGGAAAGGTGTTCAAGCATTCAAGCAAGCAAGTTTTCTTCATGCATTCAAGGATTCTTTGTGGGTATTTCCTCTTAAAGATCTAGCTTATTGTTGGGCATCAAGGGAGGAGATCTACTTTAAGGCATTCATCTTCTTCATTGATGCACATTTACATCCATGGTTCGATGATGTGGTTATGGTAAATTGATTTTAATTGTGAAGATATCCTACATCCTCAACCTAGAGCTTGACCATGGCAAGCCCTCCCCTAGCAAAACCCCCAAACCTCTCTTTTCTTTGTTGATTTGCAAGTTGGGAGCAAAAAGGATTACGGATCTGGAGCCTACAGTTTGCAAGCTTTCTCGCAAGCTTTCTAGAGTCGTCAGTTGTAGATGCTGAACTACATCAACCTGGTTGTAGGACGTCTTCCCAAGTCAACCTAGTCCTTCAGCCTCAAATTCCAGGGAGATTTCCTTTCTATGTTTCATTCCAAGACTCACGAATATATATTCGGACACAATTCATATCTGTGAGTTTTGGAGCGAAAACACATCTTCCTCTACACATTTCAAGGTGAGCCATTTATGTTGTATTTCCTTTCATATCTTTACCCTAGATTTACATCTTAATTGGGCTAATTGCCTTTACATAGCATCTATATTTACATTATTTAAGCAATTAGTTCAATTTCACATTCATATTATCCTATTAAGGGCCAAAGAGAGTACATTTCCTTATATTATATTTCTCTTTCTAATTCGAATTTAGCATTAGCTCCCTTCTTCCTTTGGGTCCTAGCTAATCTAATTTGGATCATAAGTGGAATCATATTTGAAAATTCCCCTCTTTCCCTCACACACATTATTAAAGTGACCCAGTGAAGTGGAAGTCTACATCTTATTAAAGTGCTTCCAGTTTACCACTAAATACTTACCATAAGGGCATTACAATTCATGGTTTGTCCACTGATATTGAATCCACCATGATATATCTATACAATACAGTTCATACATATCTATTAGACGAAATTTATATCTCAGTTCTTATTGATTTACAAGATATAATCTATCATGATCTGCTTAGATAATACCCATATGATATCCATCATGATAGAAGGTTTGACAATTATAAGATCGTCACTTTATTATAGTAACCACAAACAAACATCAATGAAGATTGTCACCATCCATGATGTTTCCACAAAGTTATATAATAACTCACATGACATCCACCATGAACATTTCTAGAGGGTGGAACAAAGGTTTTCACCTCAAACTTCTCTCTCACAGAGAAGGATGTATTATATAACATCGCAGATAATCATTGATGTTGACTCTCCCTCTCAATAAGGCTTTGATCCTTTACTTCAAGCTTGTCTTTACTAAGGTACAAACTTCACTTTGGCAGAATTCTTGGAGAAAATATCGGTTGTCAAATCTTCACTGATAATGTACTTTCAATGTAAAGTATTCCAAATATCCATCTTCGGTTTAGGATTCACATAAAAACCTTTTTATCTACACAATTTCTTGATTACTAGAAATGCATCTCAACATGGTCTACTCCCTCTGAATAAATATGATCAAGATCCTCAAAAGTTAACTGAAATATATCCTCTATCTGCTCTTTTCGTCACGAAAGCACAACTCTATGTTCAAGTTACGTCAAGCTCCCTCTTTAAATAGAATGATACTCATAATTTCAATCATCAAGGATATTCGCTTCAAGAACCTCACTTTATCTAGCACGATCATCAAATGACTAATGAGTTCTAGATCAAAACTTCTTTGGAACTACTTTCATAAGATTTGAGTCCTACAAAATATTTGGTACCATGCGTAATGAACCAATCTTCTTTTCTTGGAAGAACAAATTCCCACTCTTCTCGTCAAACAATTTTGCATCACATTCAATATGGAAAATTTCATTTCATTCTTTTTCTTCTTTACAAAGAATCGTCCCTGGGAATCAAGGAAAAGAACAGAGCATTATAAAGTAGATAACAGTTATATTACATGCATGGATATAGTTCAGGATTGACTATGATATGCAAATAAATATTGTATTCAAGAGGTAACAACCAACAATATTTATCTCATTATGCTCATTAACATCTCTCTTGATGTGATCCACTTCTTTCTTCTTTATGTGTATTAGTCTCCTTCCCAGTTATAGTTTGATCCTTTCATTAAATGAAGGTCCAAACACCCACTAAAACTTACCAATAGCAACAAATATTTTGTAATGTTCCCATTATAAAATAAATAATAGATCAAACTTTTGCATCGGGCCGATTGATTCAATGTATCTCGGACCCATTTTTATTTTGTTTCCGTAGTTTGTGTCGCTGTCGGCTATCTTTGTACACCCTCGAAAAGTTTCCCAACAGGTATTGAAGCACGGCTTGTAGGTAGTCTATAGGCAGGCATTCAAGATTATTTCTTTGTACTACGAACTCCTGTTTAGGGTTCTCTATAGTTTGCCATTTCGGAAGTCAAAGACCTTCCCTATTTGGCTCGTGCGGTTTCGGTGGGATTAAAACCCTCACCCTATTTCATTGGTGCATGTAATACTTCGCTTAGATCTGGCAAATTGGAGCACCATCTGTGGCAAATATTAGTTGAAGATTTGTTCATCTTTGTTGGCTTATTCGCATCTAAAGTCTTTGGTTATATGAATGAATGTTCGTCCATTTCCATAACACAAAGTGCAGATTCCCCTACCGTACACTTGCATCATTCCTAAATTCTCCCCCACACATTGATTATTTGCTACGCTTGGCATCATTTCCGTACGGATTCCATACCTACCTGTATAGACTCCTTACTATACACTCTCTGTCAACAACACCCCTTCACCGTACATGCTTTGGTTTGATACTCTACCGTACGAATCTCATAACTGTACGGCTTCCACCTTCCATAAACCCCATTCACAACTATACGATCCCATCTGGAGGCTCAGTAATCACTGTATGGCTAGAACAGCAACTTCCATACGGCTTCTATCCCCACACCATATGGCTATAACTTCGTATGGCCACTATTCCCACTGTACGGCCCTCATTCTAAGTGCTTGTACAGCCATTGTTTGCAGTCAGATCTCAATACATGGAAACATTACAGCGAGAATATTACATATTTCTATACATGAAGATATGCATGTAGCCTATATGCAACAACCAAGAAGAATCCTTGTTGTATGTGAAGACCCACAGTTTTGTAATGAACTTAAGCCATCCCTCAACATCAACATATAGTCTTAAGTGTTATGATAATCATTAATCCACCAATGCCACCTTTGCCATAAGTTTATCACAAGAGACAATACCATTTATATTACATCCCAATTTTCGACCCAATTTAATAAGTTCATATAGCCGTTGAGGTTCACATGAAGTCAATTGACAGTTAAATATGTTATAATCCTACAAAATGGTAAGATGGTCAGTCATTATAATTTCATATGAAAATAACATGCTAGTTGATTATTAATCATGAATTCATGGAACGCAAAAGGCAGTTAGCCATTATGATTATATATAATTAATAAATTGTTATGGTAATACGATTTAACTGCACAGAATTTCCTTGCAGGGAGCATGTCAAAGGGGTGCAAGCATTGTCAAAAAAAAATTGGGCATAGGAGCATCACCATCACTAGGCAAATGGGTATGAATCATGAATCACCATGGTTGAAGACCTAGCGACTACATAACAAAATGCACACATTAGACACGCATGAGCTATTAAATAATTATTTTAACTTAATTAATGAGTACCTCAAATGGCTTTTGGTTGACTTTTCCGCCACATCATTATAATACATATTTATGTACATACACATAGATATAAATTAAAGGTGACATCATAGTATTATTTTCATACAGGATTTTATCTATTTAATAAGTACATTTAAATGCATATACAAGAAGATGAAATAAATCTTCCAAGATGAAACATATATTTAGATATACATATTTAAAAGGTACGACCTTGGATAAACATTTACTGTGTTATCTTAATAAGATATATTTACATGCAAGTAAAGAAATATATTTATAATATTCTTTTGATTTTTAACCTTCAAGTTCTTTCCCAAATTTATTTATTTTCATTATGAAAGGCCGAAATATAAATTCGTCATTTGGTATCGATGAATCAAGAAGGAAAATCTTTTAAACTGTTCATGAGTTACGGCTTGCTATCTTCGAATGCCTCTTATTTATGAAAGTCATGAGAAACTAAGAAGACATGAATTGAATTCTCCTTCCTCACGATTTACCTCTGCAAATTTTGTCACATTATTTCCTTTTCATTATTACCTTTGCTGAAAGTTGTGATTGATAATCACTCTGAAATTGCATTCGGAATTACTCCCATGGAGGAACTAGTTGATAGTGTCCAGCCAAGGTTCATTTATGTTCAAAACTTACCAGGTTATGAGGTTGGCTTCCCATATCCGATTGAAATATAATTTATTTTATCAATTACTACTGCATTTGTATTTACAGCAGTAAGGTACATTTCCATGAAATGTTGTACTTCATCTTTGTTTGATATTGTTTACCGTACTGGTAAAGAAATCAACGCATACAGAAAATGGAACAGAATAGCAAAATTATATTCGCATATGCCAAACATACATTATGCTTGATAAGATGAGTGATAGAAGATGCTTTACAATGATCCCAGACGGGATATAAATACTATCCGCCGAACCTTCCCGAAGGAGTCCGTCGGCCACAAACATTATGTCCGCTACAAACTATTTACCCGTAGGTTACAGAAACACCGACGACAATGCAGTCGGCTGAGACCATCCCCCCCAAAAGAAAAGTCGTCTCCTAACGACTAACAAAATTAGGAGACAACTTACAGACAACAAAAGAAATACTAGAGAGGAGGGGGCGTCCTAGAGGAGTGTTGCTGGCGACGCAACTCATACACCTGCTCTGTCCTGATGCGCAGATCTGTCTGAATCTGAGAATTAACCTCCATGGCCTCCTTTAGAAGAAGAGCGGCATCCATAGCTTGCCTCCTGGCTAACTCCAACTCGTGCTCAGCCGCATCTTTATCCCGGACTGCCGCTTCCGCATCTCACCTAGCCACGTTCCTATCCTGCACTACAGCTGCCATGTCCCTCAATAGTGCTGCCCGCTCCGCTGCCCATGCTATCTACTAGTCGGCCAAGTCTGCGGCTAACTTTTCTCTTGCCTCCCTCTCAATCGCCAAAGATCTCTGAGATGCAATACTCTCCGCTGCCCTATCCGCCTCCACGTGCTGCCAAGCATAGTAAACCTCCTTGTACAATCCCACAATCTCATGTGCCAGCTTCATCAACGGGGTGTCACACGGTCCCAACTCCAGCTCAGTGGCCCAATCTGCCAACATCTCTGGTGTCTCAACCGCCGGCCAACCTCTATCCACAAAACAAGTCTGAAATCGTTGAGGACAAACCCCACGAATATACGCTCAGATCAAATGCCACTGCCTCCGCCAAGTCAGAGCCTTTAATTCCTTGGTAAATTCATTGATGGTATCTTTAATTGTT
The DNA here is from genome assembly GCA_028749045.1 of Cupressus sempervirens. Classification (NCBI taxonomy): domain Eukaryota; kingdom Viridiplantae; phylum Streptophyta; class Pinopsida; order Cupressales; family Cupressaceae; genus Cupressus; species Cupressus sempervirens. Next base: position 416,645,163 of record CM053786.1, read on the forward strand.
AGTTATGAAATTTTCATTTAACTGATTGTAACCGTTAACCTCATTCACATGAACATAGCTGATATAACTGTCTTCCTATGAAAATGAAGTAATAACTGTATTTCTTTGATATGTTACTTGTTAGTTAAGACCCGAGAAAATGGGGATGTTACAATTTATTTGCCTCATAAGCATCGATATTCATGTTTATGAAACTTCACTATTTTGTGTTGTGATGACAATTTTGCACTGACCATGTAAGCACTCATTTCCAATGCTTCAGCCATTTCCCAGTATAGTTTCAATGGGTCCAGTAATTAGTGGTTGCAATTCTTAAACATGTGAACTCAAAATGCTTCAAAAATATTAAGATATAAATGAAGCATCAATATATGTTCATATATGAGCAAGCATATCTGTAGTCGTTGACTAGTGTTTCGTATCAAATTGAATCAGCTCTATCTCATTATCGATCATGACCAATACCTTCTATGGTGTTCTCTTCTAATTCCTATTCCTGTCTAAATCATTTTCCATCCTAAACAATGGCGCCTACGTGAACTCTGTCAAAGGTTATAATGACATCTAACGTTCATGTATATTAATGACCAAATGGTAGAAATGTTGAATGTGTATCCCTTCATTATATTAATGTTGATTGTTCATTCACATTATTTGTGTATGATGATTATTGAGGCACTAAATTTAGCATTTCAGCTAGCACCAAGTTCTACTCCTTGCTTCTGTCATCACTAACGGAATTGCTAAAAGTCTATATGGGCCATTGACTTAATCATTGCCGATGTTATGACTCTATTTGTAGATGATTGCACCTAGCTATCAATGATGTAAGACAATCACTGATTGTGAATTACTCCTGATAGGTTGAACTCGGATCTTTTAGTGTCGATTATATAACCTGATTATTGAGTATCCACGACATCACATCTACATATTTTCTCATGAAGGCATTGCCACCACACCTCCATGGGTTTAATATCTTCACATTTGTAGTGATAGATGCATTTTCAAGAAACGGTCTTGTAAATAATTGGGTGTGATTCAAAACTACTTATATCCACATTTTGAACTAATAACAAATCTAGTATAAAAGCATTGAAATCTTCTATTGTAAAGAGGGCCAAATGACAACCATGTTCAACAGTCTTCGTATGCCCTCCATGAATATTCAATGTCAGTGCTTCAAATCCATATGTGGCTCCTACTAATTATTGCCACCCCAGAAATGCAAAATATCTAGATCGAAGTTTTAGGTCTAGCCACACTCAGGTGATGGAAGTAGAATTATTAATGTCTCTTCAATTTATTTGTCCCCAATATTAACTTTATAGAAACTGTACTTGGTGTGAGATCTAGATCATAAAATATGACTTGCTTCAAAGCACAGGATATACGAGAATTGGGATCTTGAAGGTGTGGTGAGGTATGATCTGTGTAAGGTTGGAAGTAAACTGACGAATCTTGCTTCCTCCTTCGTAGGACAAACATCTTGAGCCACGGGTGAAGGACATCTCATTGTCTTCTAGATTGCAAGTTCAACTCTTCAGCATGAAACATGATTCAAAAAATTGAAGTAGGAAACATCTACAATGTAAATCGAGAAGGGAATGAAACTCAATTTCGAGATTATACAACCCATAACCTTGTCCATATATGCAATTCCATATTGGTGAGTGAAGTACTTGACTATTTCTATGCAAAAATGGACCTAGTTTCCAATGCCCTGGACAAGGCTTTCATTCAGAAGCTTTGTTGTGGGAAAGTCAACCAACCAACTATGCATCGGTTCACTGTTAAAAATCATGAAGCCTTCTAAGTAGTCTACACTGTTGTGCATGGACACAATCAGTTCTTGATCCCTAGAGAATTGATCGAAATCATTATGGAAGATCCAAAGACATAAATGTTTGATGCGATAAAGATAATACTACAACTCCACTTCATACAAACTATACTCTATTTATTTCAGAGATATGGCTTACACTACTTCAGATCACTGGCTTTTTATTTATCAATCTTTGCAGACATAATCAATACGTGAACCAATAAACTTCGATGACATGAAAGTTGCTATCTTTATCTTTCTATTTGCCAGCCCATATGTAAAGACTTCCTATTGCCTCCAAGCACAAGCTATGAATGGTATGAATCAACCCAGCTTATCTAGAATCTGTCAAGTTTAGTCTTTTGGCTTTTGCAACACGATGCTCATAACCCAAGAATTTGTCGCTTTTCTTTCCTTTCATTTCAACTACGAGAAATGAAATCGATTCCCTTCGTAGTTGGTGCACCAAATTTTGTTTTCTTTTGTCGGAGTTCGGATCCATTTGGCGACATACACGTTCTCTTTAATCAATTACAGCTAAGAGGAAGAGGAACTCTACTGACGGGATCAACTGGGCCAACTAGTACTATAGGCCAATGGCCCGACAGGCAACGCTTATCTTTCAATCTAGTCTAGTCCAGTCTGGTCTATAGTCATTCTGCACTCTACACACGAACCAACACCCCCGCCCTTATATATATATATGTGTGTGTGTGTGTGTGTGTGTGTGTGTGTGTGTATATACATATATATATATATGTATATAGATATGTACATATATATGTATATATGTATGTATATATGTATACATATATATATATACATATGTATATATGTATACATATATATATACATATGTATATATATATATATATACATATATACATACATATATATATATATATATATATATATGGGGGCGACTTTAGAGTATATACTAACTAGTCTATACCAAATGCCCAACCTATAAAGGTTATCTTATTGTCTCTTCCAGAGACATGTCTCAGGTTGATGTTAGAATATCTGAAAATCATTGTCCTTATGACTAGCAAGTCTCGAAGTTGCCTTCTCTAATACCATGTTAAAGTAGGATCGATTTGTCTTTGTTGTAACTTGTAATAGCACTTATGATTTTTCTATGTATTTTAAGTTACTCTTACAACGAAATATATATATGATATGAAGAGGCATGTCCCCCGTAGAGGCATGTCGCTTCTTAACTCATATTAATTATCACAATTAATCTTTGCTCAATATATTATTATAATGATAATAATTTATATATGGAATATATATATAGATAGATAACATATATATGTATAATTATATATCTCATATATATAACACACTCTCATACATATTTTATATATATATATATATATATATATATATATATATAGATAGATAGATAACACACTCTCATATATATATGTATGTATGTATGTATGTATGTATGTATATATATACACTACTTAATAATTTACCACTAATAAAAATAATAGAGAAAGATAGATATCAAATGTTTAAGGCCAATAGACCATTCAAACATTTTATTTCATCGATCATCCAATCAAAGCAACAATCATTAACATTTTTAATGGTCAATATGCATATCTTAAATATTAGAATGTTTCTAATATTCTTTTGTTCTTTTGTTATTAGAATGTTTCTAATAACGTCATCTTTGGAACTATATAATGAGCATCTTGCTTGTTCTTTAATCAATCCAATAATTTACCAATTACCTCTTGTAAAAAAAAATAGATAGGAGTTAGTAGAATTAGGTAGTACAACACTACACTAGATGTGATGGGAGAATAAGGGCTAAGGAAACCATTAAGTTTTATAATTAAGACAGTTTCCTAGCCATTTCATCCAAAGTAAGAACCTTCATCGATAAGCACCTTGAAGTTAGATAAGCATCGCCATCAATAAGACAATTAATAGTATGGATGTCATAGTAGGAAATGATTATCTTTATAAGTCATCATGACATAGATCAGTCAATCAACAGTGCAATCACAGCAGTCTACAGAAAAGAGAAGCTTATACAAGGACCATCAGCATTGGCATAACACTGGTGGTTGACAAGGAAGTAGTGACATCAACCTTACCATCGTGATAAGGAGATCAATGGAGGAGTAACTTCATCTATATTGATCAGCATTATGAATAAATAAAAAAGGCAAACATAGCCACCACGCAGTGAAGGGAAGATAAGGAACTTGATCAGTGATGCAGATTCAAATTCAATATTTAAACTAAAGTATAGAATAATGCAAGAATGAGATACCATCTTGTGTCATAAAATTTGTTAAAACAAGGATAACAATGTAACCACAAAAATATCAATCTCTTAGAAGGAACAGAGATAATCGATTATCAGCTATAGCAATAAATGATAGCGAGTATCACAAATCGATTAATGCGACAACAGCATAACATCAACAAAGGATTAATCAAGCATCTCGACAAAGTGGGAATAGCATCTGATTTGCTTTAATCTAGTATCATCCACCAAGATTAGAAGAGGATGTCAACCAATGAATTCAAGAAGATAACCATAAACATTGACATAAGGACAAGGCCAAGTACAAACAAGCAGATTACCTATGTTACCCCAAGTTTCCGGGATGAAGGGACGGGGGGATGGGGAAACGGGTTTCTAGGACGGTTTTTTTTTTTGCAGGAATAGGGGACGACAGGGGACGGCTATATATATATATATATGAATTTTCAAAAATATTCATCAATTCTACATTCATCACAGCAACATAGTTAAAAATTATCAATTCCATTCATCAAATATTGATTCATCAATGATCATAGGGCATAGCAATCAGCATCTAAATGAGTCGTCATAGAAAATCAAAATTCTAAATAGCATCATTTTCAATTATCTAAGAGAATTCAAATAATCACTTTCAATCATCATCTAAGTACTTGCAATACCATTAGTAAGTCATGAAATGAATCAAATGAGACAATGAAAAACATCAACTTTCAACAAAATGAAAACATTGAAAAGTTAAAACTTAAACAATTAAACTTTTAAATTAAACTAGATTTGTAATATAAATTAAACCATAAAAGATAAAGAGATCTGTATGATATACGTGGGGATAATGGATCATGTAACAGCAGAAGTATACAGTTATTATTATTAATGGACTCAAGGTTATGATTATATATAATAATGGACGCAAGGTTATGATTATATATAATAAAACATTAAGATAGGAAATGAAAACATTGAGTTATTATTATATTAACAAACCTAAGCCTATATAAAAAACATTAAAAGTTTTATTTTTTAATATATTTGAAGTTGCGGGGTCCGTAGGTGGCTTATTTAATTTTTGTGGTAAAAATCAGAAACTTTTTTAGAAGTCCCGGAAACCTCTAGGAAACGAAAATGCAGTCCCCGGGACAGTCAACAAGTTTCCGAAACTCATTCACCATTTCCTGTGTTTCGGGGACGCGTTTCCAATTTTCCTATCTAGGTGGGGATGGCTTGGAAACGTTTCCTGCTGTCCCCCCGTCCCCAAAACCGTCCTTGTTTCCGAAACCTGAGTCTTAGAGGTGGAAACGCGTTTCCGGATAACATAGCAAATTACAGATTGATTTGATAAGCATTTGTTGATATTGAAACTCTAATTAAGGCTAAAGAGATTACAATATCCATCTAAAGAAGTTGTGTAATTGATAGGTAGCCATGACCATCAATAATCATGGTTATTAACTAAGTTACCAGTTCAGATTCAGCTTTGAAATTTGTTCAAATTTTTTTGGGACGGGGAATTCATTTGCATTCATCCATACAACAACATATGTTCTTATATATATATATATAAAGAGAGAGAGATATGTGCTTCACGAGGATGCGTCCCCTAGACTTTTAGACCTGCTCTTGTCCCCAATATGGTATTGTGACACAAGAATGGATTTTTCTCGTCCCTAACAACGTTTCTAAATGGGCAAATCGGATACCATCCCTCAAATGCCACTTTGAGTTCAGCTGGGTACGGGTGTACGGCTAGAAGTCCACTACCTGTCTTGAGGACTTCTGCCCCTCCTCAATGGCCCAACTCAGTTTTGAACTGCCAATGTTAAAAAACTAAGGCATTTCAAAACTTAAGAAAAAGGGTGGCTAGCCTACAAGAAAGCCAGACCACATTGAACAATACCATAACCTAATCTAAACATTAAGTAGCCAAAGCAAAAATCATTTTCACATTTGCAAAGGAGAAAAACAACAAGAGGAGGAGGAGCTGTTGAAGAATTGGAATGAACAACAATTGAAAGGGAATGTTAGGGCATGAAATCTACTTGATTTAGAGTCTTAGACCTACCATCTACTGATTATGGACAGTTAATTATTGTTGTGGACTTCTATTATTATTGTTTAGTACTTAAGTTATAGTATTTACAATTTTAATATTTTTTGTCATTTTATAGCTGAAAATTGGAGCCTTTGGGCATTCTTGCTATATGTATGTCATACATTGACAATGAAAGCATTTGAATTGTACTATTTGTCTTATTAATGCACATGTGAAATCTATTCAAGTATAATGCTCTGTATTGAGCTTCTAAAATATCTATGATGAATGCTTATCATTGTTGTAATATACATATTTGAAATTTCTCTCTATATAAAAATTCCCTTAGTTTTTTAATTGTCGTCCAACACGCAATAACAAATAAGTTCATACACCACTATGCTAATAATAAGGCAACATAGCAAATACACCACCATATAAATTGATATTTTAGTCCAAATGACATATGTTTTACCTTTTTGGCCTTTATAGGGAACTCTTTTTGTCTTAGTGGGTCAAATTGACTAAAATAGATCCAAAAAAAATTACGAAGTAAAATAATCCATTTTTTGCCTAAATTCAGCATAGATCCAACTGCAGATTCGCAAATTCACCGTAAAAATGGCAATATTTGTGTCAAGTTTGTTTGACAGAATTTGAGCAAACTTTGAAGGCCTATAGAGGACTTTTGAAAGAGCCGAATTTGGACCAGACTTTTGCAAGAACTATACCAAACTTTGGAGTTACAAAGGAAGAATTTGGCGAAATAGGTTATTAATTTAGAAGTCAATGCAGACTTCCTGGCCTCAGATGCGGAGGCAAATGCTCTTGGAAACAGATGCTGGAGCGAAGGCGGGTGGAAGTCACCTGGATGTGCCTCCACAATGGCTTCCAGATGCTTGGGAAGCGCTTCCAAGTGACTTCCATAGGCATCTAGGCACCTCCAAGAGAATTCGTGGGCCTAGACACCTGAAAAAGCATTTTTATTGTTTTTGCCACTTAAAACATTCATTTAGCACATGGTAAAAAGACTTTTGCAATCTATTATTTGCTCCTAAACCCTAAAAAGGTCCTAAAAGAGGTCATTCAACCACTCCATCTCATTTTGTTTGCAACTAGCCTTTTTTCTCATTTGGTCTCCATTTTCGCATTTTGAAGGCAAGGTGAATATTTTTTAACAGGATCGTTTGTAGGGCAAGAGATAGCTTCCACAAACAAATTTTAAGCATCTAAGGTAAGCATTTGATTTCATTCTTGAGTTCTTTAATGGTCTTTTTTTAGATTTGTATGAATTTTTTTAAGTTTGTGAAGAAAATTTTCAAGTTGTTTTCTTTTCTTTTTGAAAAAAAGAAATTAAGAAACAAATTTAGCTATCTATTTTAGTAGTTTTGTATCTTTTTGTTTTGCACTTGTATGCTTGATGTTCATAGTTTTTTTTTCTAATTTAAATTGATTTAATTTCTTATGATAGGCTTAGCAAGAAATTAGATTGTATCGTACAGGAATAGCCGCCACCGGTAGTAAAAGTTTAGTGATAGAGCAAGGAGCCAATAGTTTTAAAATTGATGTAGGGTCTCATTTATGGAGACATACCACAAGAATCTCACAAGTTTCCGAAGGTGGCTCATATATTTGGAAAGTAACAAAGGCAAACCATTCAATAGCTCATATTCCCGGGTCAAACTTCATTTATGGACCCTACTAGAAAAGGATTTGCAATGTGCAAAGGCACGGATAGGAAGGTGTTGTCTAATGCACAAATAGCTTCATTTGTAAAATCACAAAAAGTTGTTGATAAATTGATAAAAAGATCAAAACAAAGTTTTTATCAACCTCCATCCTCAAAGAAAACAATGCAACTGCCCTTGGAACCAATTATATCCTCCAAACACCCATTCTTGCAAGTACCTACATTGGGAGTGGAAGAGGAAGAAGTAAAACTATTGCCCACAAAAGAGGTCCATTGGACACCACATTTAAAATGGAGACAAGAGAACTTCTTGATCAAGCCATTGCACATTGCCTCTATGCCATTGGTCTTCATTTCAACTTGGTGAGATCACCATATTGGTAGGAAATGGTGGCAACCATAAATAAAGCAATGGCTGATTCCACAAAACTTGGGTATGAAAAGGTACATACCACTTTATTGCAAAAACTAAAGGCTTGTGTAGAGTAAGCTATTCAATCAATTAGACATTCATGATAAACTTCAAGTGTTTTTATTGTTTCAGATTGATGGAAAGATATGAGAAATTGACCAATGATTAATGTGATTGCAGTGTTACCCAAGGCATCAATGTTTTTAAAGGTGGTTGATTGTAAAGGGGAAGTGAAAGATTCACAGTTCATTTTCAAAATTCTCATTGAGGCCATAGAGATGGTGGATAGTCCAAGTGATCACAGATAATGCAAAAAATTGTAGGGGTGTGAATGCTTTGATTAAAGGTTGGTATGACCATGTTTATTGGACACCATGCACCGTACACTCCCTAAGCTTGGTCATGCAACAAATTGGCATTCAAACAAATTGGGTGAAGCAAATATACCAGGAGGGAGAGGAGATACAAATGTTTGTGACGAACCACCACATGTCACAATCCATATTCAAATCATTCTCCAAGTTGGAGTTGCTTAAGGTAAATTGTAGTTAGTAAATTTCACTTATTTATTTAATTTGAGTATAGTTTATATCATGTTCCACTATCAAATTGTGTATAACTTTGCTTTTATTTATTGACATATTGTTATGATTAACTTACATAGATGGCTGAAAGCCAATTTGCATCTCATACTATTTTTATGAGACGACTTGTTAAGGTGCAAGGGGCATTAAGCCAAATGGTTATTTCTAGACAATAGGGTATACGGAAGGCTTCGAATTCAAAGAGGGCACAAAAGGTCAAAGCATTGATCTTAGATAATAGTTGGTTGGCTCGTGTGCAATTTGTATTAGATTCCATGCACCCTATCATGACTGTGCTCCGCTTTGCTGATTCAAATCGGCCTTGTTTGGGGGATGTCTATGATGGCATGGTAGAGAAGGTAAAACTTTCTATACAAACACATGAGAAGGACCCCACAAAATGTTAAGTCTTATGCAATCAACTAGAAACAGCCATTCATCATCATTGGTAAAAGATGACTCCCTGATTCACCTCCTTGTATGTGCCTTATCTCCAAGGTACTATAGTGAGGAAGTACTTGGTATGCCAAACAGAGTAGCATCATATGCCAAAAATCTTCGCAAGACTCTTTCTAGATAACTTACTAGTGGATACTACAAAGCTTTGTAAGACTCTTCCTAGATGATGACATTCACAAAAAAGTTAGGACAAAATTTGACTTATTTGCTTTAGGAGCAAAACTTAGTCCACTTGTTATAAAGGACCGATGCGACATGGGAGCTATTACATAGTGGTACCTCTATGTTCAACCATTTAAGCATCTACAACCTCTCACAATCAAAATCCCCTCACAAGTTTTATTTGTTTTTTGCTTACCACATGTATTCTACAATTCTTTGAATTGCTTTTCATCTTTATATTTTACTTTAATAATTAATTTTGTAATTGTGAACATTGTCCAAGTTGCAAGTCCTTCTGCTGTTGAATGGAACTAGAGAACATACTCCTTTATCCACTTAGTGAAATGTAATGTTGAGCTCTAAAAAAGCTGAATTCATACCAACTTGAGTCTTTTGTCACGTAAGGAGGATCACTACAGAGAAGGGGCAGCCAAGCTTTGGGATGTAGAACCTGAGTGTGCAAACTTGGTTGCAACGATTAAAGATCTTACTACATTCACAAATGATGACGCTGATAACATCAAGACACATGGTGTATCTAGCGCAAGTGGAACTGTTTTCGGTTCAAATAATCTTGAACTTGCAGCAATTGGAGGAGTTGGAGATGATGAGGATTTTTTTGGTGAATGCATATGATTCAGTTTCGGAGTGATGAACATTGAATTATTAACTATATTTTGATTTTATAAATTGTGATGATTTGCCGATTTGCATTGGAATCATGAACATAGATGTATATGATATGGTTCATAGCCTTATTGAATATTTGAATTTCAATTTGAATATGTATTGGTGAAGCTACAAGTATCATCCTATCAAATGTTTTACTTTTGTATATTTCTTTCATTTCTTTGCATACACACACACACACACACACACACACACACACACACATCCGCATCCCCCCAAAACAAAACCACGCATCTGCGCACCCGCTTCCCACATCTGCGTGTGGATCCACTTTTGTAACTTAGGTTATTAATAATAGATATCAGCAAGACAGCATTCAAGTCGATCAATACCAAGGATCAGTCAAGTAAAGCAAACTTGTAATTGATATACAAGCAAGCCAAGTCATATTAGTAATCAACTCAGAAATGCATGACGGTAAGAAACCAATAAGAATCGATTAATAATCATAAAGACGTGATTAGAGTCTAAGAAAACGTATGCATCAACTCTGAAGTAAACTACTCGATTATCATAAAAGAGAATCTGTGTTAATTAATCAATCTTCATAAGAAACAAACTGATTTGGATACACAGTAATTTGCTAATCAAATAATATTGAAGAGGTATTATTAGTGACTATTATGAAAGGTGGTAAGTATAGAATAAAGAGGCACGAGACATGTCTCCTCATTCTTAAGATATAAGAAGGCCTTTTGATCTTGGAAGGAAGACATCAGATTGAAACTTATTTATCCATTATGGATCTGCTCAATAGAGCATTTGCCTAGTTGGCATAAACCAGTTGCAAGCAGTTATATATAAATCAAGGAAAGCACCATAGTTGCAGGAATCAAGAGTTCAGACAAGAAACAGCATAGGTATCCTTCATGTAAGAATACATGTACACATCTGAAATGGCAACCGTATCTCTATAAGCGCATATACATATTGGCATATCAGACATAACACCCTATTCCTAACTGCATAAGCATATTGACATATCAAACCTAGCATAGTATTCATCGTTGCACAGTTATATAGACATTCTAGACAAAGCATCATTGCTGACATTAGTGAAAAGCGGTTCATTGCCAGTTTACATCAATATATCAGAAAGAGAAAAGCTATACATATATCTCAGTAGATTGGAATATCTTATCTTCACATTATTCATAAAGTCTGTCAGATGCAAAAGTGATTCAATACCCAATCCATATAGTATCATTGAAAGATTGTACATATTATTAAGATAATCTTCAGTATTGTCAATATATATAAACTTAATCACCTTGCATATTTCCAATTGTCATATTAGATATAGCAGTGATATAGTTATCAATTTCAAGCATAAACATCAGAGATCATCATTGTCATGTCCCCATATTTATAAGATCTAATAATTTATTAGAAATATAATAGAAAATGAATAGTATATAATATATATTGATTAATATGATGAATACCATAATATGAAAAAGGAATAAATTATAATATATTATTTATATGTTATAATTTAGTATTATAAATAAATAAAATAATCATTAACTAAAATATATAGAATGAGCAATATATTTTACTATATATTAAGATTCATCAAACCACATATGAAAAGAGTCATCGCATAAGAGTGGTGCTATAAAATATTATAAATGGCAATAATGTTTATCACAAACAATTTCCAATATTGCTCAAAATGTTTTATATTTAAGCTATATTGTGTACTATTCAAATATGGACGATGACTGCAATAATTATAACCCCCCATCAACATTATGGATAGAAGTTCAGTTGGAACGAGATTATTTATGGAGTAGAACCGGGATTAAATTATCAGACGCGTCTCTTCCTCTCGAAATAAGTATGCAGAGGACTAGAGAAGAAGGGCATGGGATTAGATTGGAAAAAAAAAGAGAGGATACTCAGAAAAGAATGACATCAAACCCCAAAGGCTGCACCATGACACAGGACAAGAAGAATCAATCGAAGAAGGATTACGGAAGAATACATATAAGAACAAGACTATCTCTGGGATGGATCAATCAACATTTGGAACTCATACAAAACACACCCAGTTTGAATAAAGACTGCAGAGAATATTCAGTAATAAGGAACATCATACAACAATTGGAGGGATTTGCAGAATTGTGCACATAATAGGAAGTATCCAGCAGAACGAATTTGTTATAAATGACTAGACCCTAGACATTCAGACTGCTCACATATGAATGGTAAAATACTCATTTACCAGACCAACATACAAAGCCAGGATAATCGACATTGGGCAGGTATCAATGAAGGACGTGGCAGAAAAATAATATTAAACTCTATCTTTGCAGAAAGACAGAATGGAGTGCAATCTTCCGATGGTAATCCAGGGGGTGCATATTCCATGAAGGTTTTGAGTCCTTCAAGGACAGTTCTTGTGCATATATAATAGATGGAGTTCAGGAAAATACAGTCAGCAACTCAATGCTGACTCATCACGGAGAAAACACATTATAGGAGATTAAATCATTGGGACTAAGAATATTAGGAAGTTACGATTATGTTAAGCATACACACTACCAAATGGGCAGAATTTGATATAATGTAAGAAATAGTATTAAGAAAAAAAAGAAACAATCTTAATGGATATGGAAGAGAGACACCACTTTCAGTATTGTGTGCACACTGTGATAGGAGCCTACTATTATTTGATTGTTGTAGAAATATGTTGAAGACCTTCAACAAGTCACTGAGCGATAATAAGGAGAATATAGATCTTGAATAATCTTAGACAATCAACAACTTGGAGACATTATAGAGACCGTTAGCTTGGCAGAGTATAATACATAAAACTCACTAAGAGCTATAGACATATAGAAAAGAATATCAATGGTGAAGTGGGTAATAGTATGAAAGATATTTGAAGAATTCTAGTAAAAAATCAAATTATGAGTTAGTATTCCCCTAATTCAAAAGGTATAGACCAAGGGACATTACAATCATTCATACTGTTAAGTGAGACTTTAAGGAAAAAAGTCTCTTGCAATTTAGTTTGCAAAGTAATTGTCCCTATTTCCCAAGTTAGCCAAAAAGGGGACATTACAGTAAACCTCATTGTTCAACACACAGCAGAAATGAATTTCTCAACTAATCTAGAACTGTATGATTAAAAGCCATCATAAGAAAATGAACAAATTTGGAGAAAACACCTGAAAGGACCTTAAGAAAATCAGCCAAAGTAAATGCTAGAGAAAAATATTGTTCACATATACACACAGGATATGAAGCATGTTTCTGAATTCCAAAGTGGTATCGAACCCAAAGAGATTGTAGTGTAAAGAAAAAGGAACAATAAAATTCAAGAGGTATATGCTACTTATAGAATTTATCTAGCACAAAATAGACACGCAAGCAAGCTATTTATATAGAGGAAAAACATTACAAATTAGAGTAAATCAGCTAACATGGCTAGATACTGAAAACAACTTATGAGCTAAGTTGTCAGTTCAGGTTTGGTTCCAAGTTCCAAGTTTGAGAACCGGTTTGCAAGTTCGTCAAAATTTGGAAAAGGGGTTCGGGTTTGTTTAGGTTCGTTAGTACAAAAACAACTAAAAATTATAATATATATATGTGTGTGTATATATATATTTATGAAGCATGAGTTAAAATTAGAATGTAGCATAGTAGCATAAACACATTTAAACAACAAAAACACCAGAAACAGTTAAACTTGTAATCATAGTGATCATACTATCATATATTTCAATCAACTTCAACATCAAAGATTTGAAACAATATAAATATCAAGTATCATTGTTTCACATTCATTGTTCAACTAATGGAATGAAAATCAAAAAAACTATTAATATTCTAAGTTCTTCAATCTTTATCTTGTTCTTCATATTCATCTTCTTCTTCTTTTTCTTCATCTTCTTCTCCTCCGGTATTACTTGAGCTAAGCCAATGGGATCAGCAACAGAAGCAATAATGTTATTGACATCAAAGTCATCAAAATCATCCATTGTGAACCGAGCAGTGGAAGCATCCAAGTTCGCAATCTCTGCACCTATATCACACTTCTCTCTCCCCTTCTTTGTATTCTTTACTCTTGTGTGAAAGAAGGCGCAAGTTGTTATGCACAAATACCAAGTTTTCTACTTTTTTTATTGCAAACATTGCAGTTCACCGAGTTGATGAAAGAATAGGTGCTCCAGTTTCTTTGTGATGCAAACGAACTAGCAACCTATGAAGACAACACAGGGTAAGCAATTTAAAAAGAATTAATTCAATCTTATAAAAAAATTAAAATCACTTTCTACTCATGATTCTTTTGAAGATGAAGTGAGCAATTTTTTTTTAAATATATTATAAAACTTACTTGTGATATAATTTTGATTGCAAGGGGCTGCAATGTTTGAATGAAAATCAGAAAAATTATTAATATTCTAAGTTCTTCAATCTTTATCTTGTTCTTCATATTCATCTTCTTCTTTTTTTCTTCATCTTCTTCTCCTTCTCCGGTATTACTTGAGCTAAGGCCGATGGGATCAGCAACAGAAGCAATAATAGTATTGACATCAAAGTCATCAAAATCATCCATTGTGAACCGAGCAGTGGAAGCATCCAAGTTCGCAATCTCTGCACCTATATCACACTTCTTTCTCTCCCCTTCTTTGTATTCTTTACTCTTGTGCAAAAGAAGGCGCAAGTTGTTATGCACAAATACCAATTTTTCTGCTTTTTTTATTGCAAACATTGCGGTTCACCGAGTGGATGAAAGAATAGGTGCTCCAATTGCTTTGTGATGCAAAAGAACTAGCAACCTATGAAGACAACACAGGGTAAGCAATTTAAAAAGAATTAATTCAATCTTATAAAAAAATTAAAATCACTTTCTACTCATGATTCTTTTGATGATGAAGTGAGCAATTTTTTTTAAATATATTATAAAACTTACTTGTGATATAATTTTGATTGCAAGGGGCTGCAATGTTTGAAATCTTTGGCCATGGAGGTACCACCAACTATGAGCATCCTTCTTAAACCGATGACAAAGAGCATCTTTACTTAGACCTTTAACATTCACAAACTCTATGAACTTCCATGATTACATCTCTCATATAATCATCAAGAACTAGTCTTTTAAATGTTGCTTGGTACCTATCAGACACTTCCATATCTCTATATGGTGGCAACCTTCCTAGTAGACTACAATATTGAGAGCTATAGTAATTGGGTGTCAAAGCATAGGCAAGCAAATGTAGTGGAGTGATCATTTTGCTCCATCTTTCAACAATAATTGCTTGCACTTGTTTGAAAAAGGTCTCTTGTGGATCTTGCTCCTTCCCATTTATATGTTGCTTGATCTTCTCAAGCATTGAGTCTATGCCATCATAGATCTCTCCAAGGCAAGGCCTATCTATGTCAATGTACCTAAGCATGCTCATAATGGGCTCAATAATCTTAAGAAGATATTCCTCATGTTCCCACCATGAGTCAGCCAATACCATATCCTTTATTTTGTTTTCCCTATCAATGTTCTTTTGCTTCCATACACCCCAATTGTGGCTGATTACCATACCTTGAAGTGCATCTTTCACTTGCACAAGTCATCTCAAGACGATTATAGGCGATGCAAAACGGGTCTCAACAACCGTGACATAAATTAGAGCCAAAAAACAGCTATTAGATACATATTTTAGAAAAGCATATACTTTGCACAAGCAAAATATGAAAAATCAGAAATTGTCAAATATTAAAAATTAAATTACTAAATTGAGTTCAAGTTCATTTATCTTCAGTAGCTCCAATTTTGAGTGGTTTCTGAAAAGAGATTTGAGTCATATAGTGATTTGTGACAAACATTTGGATGTCCTCAGCCTCTTCATTACCTGTTTTGATCCACTCAATTTGGTTCCCAATCTTCTATAGCATAAGATAGAGTGAATGGACTGCACAAGGTGTCCAAAAGATATGTTGATATCACGCTTCAACCAACAAACTAGCTTCTCTACAATTCTTTACGTTGTTTGTTATGACTTGGCCAACATTTCTTGCACCCACTTGTTCAATGGCCTCAATTAGGATATTAGCAACAAATGGCCCATCTTTTACTTGGCCCTCATAATCCACTGCTTTCAAAAACATTGCCCCTTCTGGGGACACCACAAGGACATTGATCAAGGGATGGTTCCTGGAATCCTTCCACCCATCTGAAACAATTGTCATGCATGTCTCAACCCATGAATCCCATATGGGCTTCAATTGATCTTCAATCCGCTAGACCTCTTGATCTAACAAGGTGGTGCGCACTTTCTCATACCTGGGGCCACAATACCCACTTGGAGCTTCATTAACACCCCTCAACATGTCCTTCAAAAATGGAGAGCGAACAACATTAAAAGACAATCCATTTGCATACAGGCATCTTCTGACCTTAATGTCAGCAATTCCCCGACTCTTATTTTGAAAAGCAGTTTCTATTGGTCCCTTTCTTTTGTGTGCAAGGGTACAAATTCAGTGTCAATGTCTGCTATAGTACTAAAAAAGGGGTGGCTTTATACTATTAACATCTAGGGGGGGTTGCATTCCCTTTGCTCTTTTACTTTTACTTTTATTGCTACTAAGTTCTCTTACTCTATGTCCTTCTCTCTCTCATGTTGCCTCATGCTCTTCAATATACTTTAACACCATTTCATTTGGTATAGGGGCACCTTTTTTGCCAGGGCATTTCTTGACTCCTCTTCCAGAGTATCCACACAAATGACCTACCACATGATAATATGAACTATTTCTTTCTACACCACAACCCCGACATCTCCAACGGAATGCACCACCTCCTGGAAGGGGTCTTATAATGTCTACATACTTCCATACAAGAGAATCAGAGTTGGGTTCTATTCTTTGTTCGGTATTGCCTTCTGATGAAGAGGTAGATGTCATTCCATTCTATATGGCAAGAAATTAGATACATGTTCATAATTTATATCGACATGCAAGAAAATGACAAATTCTGAAAAAATGGAAAAGAACATAGGAAGATTGAAAGAGAAATGGAAAAATAAAATTAAAAAATAGAACAAAAACAATAGCAAATGGAATAAGATCTTATCTTTTCCAGCCATTGCGAAATTGCAAATGTGTAAAAATGATGCACAAACACTTGAAGAACACCCCCAAATCAATCTTCAAACTCCTTGCACAACCGGATGCTTGCTCAAAAATTATTTTGCTTTACCTTAAGACAAAATAACCTGTTTGGAAACATAAAATGACAATGAGAGGCCACCAAAAGAAATTCATAACTGTTAGGGTTGTGGACGCCAAAAAACATTTAATTTTTGCCCAGAAAAGCACTTTCCAGCCGTTCACGGGGCCCACTTCACTGCGAGTTTGAACTAGGTTTGAACTTTTTGGTCTTGGTTCGCCTAGGCTCGAACCCGATCATACCCACAGGGCAAAAAAAAACCGTGCCCAAACCAAGTTTGAACCGGATCAGTATTGCGGACCAGTTCGAACTTTTTCTAGTTTATGGGGGAGGTACCATGGTAACTAAGCTTATCAGGAAGATAACTGTGAATAACTTCATTAATATTGATCCTATGCACACCAAAACCAACTCAAAAGAGAAAAAATGACAATAATTGTTTCCAAAATAAAAGATGAAACCAATATATTGGGTGATAAGAATAAGACATATAAACCATGTTTTGAGTTTATACTATTATCACTTACTTTCACCAACTACCCAAGTTGCTTGCTTGATCACCAATTTAATAACATTCTATGAATAGTTAGGCTATTATCAACATATTTTTGTCCTACTCCAAATCCAACGCTAGTTATGAGCTTCCACATATTAAATTATAACAATACAAACATAAAGAAAGCAAATGACTGTAAATCAATTCCACTTCAAGCAGCAACCTCCAACTATGATGGTTTCTTGAGGGTGAGCCTTATAACCAAAGGCTCAAAAGCATATACATACATACATACATAGACAGAGAGTGGGGGTGAGAGAGCTACTAAGATATCTAGGCATGGGACCATAAAAAGCCTCCCTCTCTAAATGACATCAAAATAAGTTACTAGGTGAAGCCCTCATATCATATCATGTCCTAGCTACACCCTGCCAAACTGAAGAAACAAAGGCAAAGGACACCATGTAACACAATAATTACAATGGAATGCCATCCAGCTAAATAGTGCTATGAATTTTTTAAGACAATGAAACAGGGAAACCTATAAGAAGCTCCATGTATCTTGTAATCGTTGGAGTCCATTAGGAACGAACAATTATTTGTCTGTTTCTTTGTGACCTTTTTTGTTGAAGAGTAGATGGACCAAGCCTTTACAAGCATATAAAATGTCATTGCTTTGAATGTCTAATTCTTCTTAAACTATGAGGAAGGTCATTGGAACACTCAAAATATTATTAAAATTCTTCCTTCAATTACAAACAAACTTTTAAAACCTGTATATACCATCTTCATTATTTTTCAATCCTGAGGTGATCAATATTCTTAGTAACAAACTTGCATATAGGCAGCATAACATCATGATAACAGGATTATTTTGCTGATGATAAGAGCTAATGTTAAACAACTGCTATTAGACCCAGTCAAACAGTCAAGTATCAATTTCCCAAAACAAACCATCATAAGTATTACCCAATTGCTACCTTAATTGGATGGATAGAGGATGAAGCATATCTAAGTATTATCACTCCTCTTGGTACACGGTCAAATCAGGTCTGTGATCATTGTAGAAGCTCTGCACTAAGTCCAACTACTGATGAATTTCCTCAAACAACAAAACCTTTCAAGTATCTTTCTCCAATATCACCAACTATAATAAGATATATACCCTGCAACTGAAATCAGAAATAAATCATGTCTGAAATAACCCAGGTCAGAGTACCTTGGCCCTCAAGGACAGGGCCATAAGTTCACCACACAGTTAGCATGAAACTTCACATGGACCAATACCCAAGGCTGTCATGCCCCTGCGATAACACAATACACCTTCAAATTTTCATGGATGATCTGGACCAGATGGAATGCCAATTGTTGGGATCTGTTTTAATTGCTGACTTCAATAAGAGCATGATAGCCATTTGTATTAAGGGCATAGTTGCTAATCACTTTGAGTCACTTGGAGAGGTAATTATCACTGATGTAAATTAATTAAGGAATTAAATTATAAAGAGGCACCTCTTGAAAAAGGCCATGATCACAGAAAAGGATGATATCAGCAATTTATTAGTTAGCGAAGGACATCGAAGAAAGGAAGATACAAGTCAGGATAGCCTTACAGCAATCTGAAATATGTACATCACAACATCAAAGAGGTGGAAAGATCTTTGAACAAGAAGCATAAAGAAAATACAACAGCAGATATATCCATATCAATCTGAGTACATACAGCAGTGGTTGATGGAAGTGCATACTTAGAGAGGACACCAATCAAGAAGCCCACAATCTAAGGAGACATCGAACTAATACTGAGTTGGCAAAGGATCTCACAGCAGGACAAACCCTATACAGACTTGTCATAAATGCATTAACATAATTCCTGTGTACATATTTCCAACATTAATTTGACCCATCTCAGAAACAGCGATGTCCCAGAAACTCGAAAAATTTAAGAAACCTGTCCCCAGACAGTCCCATAAAATTAATGACCGATTCAATAATTTGTTTGACATCCACTCTCGTGTGAACTCTCAACTCAAATTATTTAACACAAACATTATTTGCTAAGTTTGTAATGTTCCCGAATGGCTCTCAACTCACCAATATGAAGAAGGCACAAAGGCTAGTCCATACGGAAAGGCTAGTCCATACAGAAAGGCTATGAGGCAGTACATTGCATGGCCAGAGGCTGGCAGAATGGCGTACAGCTGGCGGGATGATGTACGACTAGCTAGATGGCCGTACGGCTAACAGAATGGTCATACAGCTGGCAGGATGGCTGAGGGTGTATAAGATGTACAGTGAATCTGTGAAAGGCCAAGGAATATATGGTGTGGAGAAAACCAGTGACATGTCACATTTTGGAAGGGTCCATACAAAGTTGGGGATGCAAGGATGCAAATATTGCCCAATTTATAGTTTGATGCTACCAATAATAGAAATTCCCAACAATAGAAGTGCCACGATAAATTCACCAATTCATCCTTTGCTAATACAAACTTTCCTTCTGGACTTGCGAGACCCGAAGGAAAGTAAAGCCAATGAAATAAGCAGAATAGGGTAGGCCAAAATCATACTGAAACTGCAGAAGCCAAATAGGGAAGGTCTTGTGCAGATTCACAACAAAAGGAACAGCTTGGAGATATCACATCAGACCGACTAGGAGTTCTATGTGGGTCCCTTAGGCTTATGGCCTCGTGGACGTCATTAAAAATCTTTCATTCATTCATTCATTTCACTTCCAAAATGGCGAAGCAAGCAGAACTCCTTCTGAAATGACATTCCCAAGGGCCCCTTTTCTCTCTTATTTGCTACCAATCCTTTGTTTGCTTGTTTTTTCTCTTAAATATATTTGTTGACAATATGGTTGGGAAGAAGGATTTTAGGTAGTATCCCATCAACACTTGGCTTCCCTATGCAAGTCTTAATGCCTTTTTGAGTTATAAAGCAAAAATGTTCTTTTACTCTACTATAAGAGTTACTAAATTCCTCTTTGTAATGGCTGCAAATCCACATAAAATCTCCTCCACCTAGCATTTTTTGAACCATTTCCACATATTTCCATAATGGATAGGTTTGGTTTGTTCTGAAACCAATGTGTCCAATGCTATAAACACTCCCCATTCTATGAATCTACAAACAACACACAAACCAAAATAATAATTAAAAGAAAAGAAAACTAGAGAGCTCATTTCATTTTGTAAAAAAATTACCAATTTTTTTTTAAAGTTAAAACAAACAAAATAAACAAAACCCTACCTCTTTTGTTGAAATCTTCCTCTTCAATGTCTTTAAGGGGTTGTACACACTTGCAACCACATAGGAACATGTCACAAAAACACTTAGACCATACAACAATCACCTGTCAACACTCTTTGAGCAATTACAACCAAACAAGAAAGTTTACCAATGGAGCAAAGAATTTTTCTTTTTCATTCACAAATGCGCAAATGACAAATAAAACAACCCTTTTGGTTTTTCTAGTAATTATTTTCAGGATTGGAATGTAATTTGGCAAAAATGCTTTTCAACAAAGTCAATAAAAAGATGTTTTTTTGTCAAATTTGCCCAAAATTTGCTAAGAGCTTGTCTGGGTTCCTACGCTGAAAAAGGAAGTATTCAAAATTTGTCCAAAATTCCACCCGAGTCCCTCCGCAAGACCAACCACCAAATTGTTGGCTTTGTGGTAGACTTTTGGGTGAATCTAACAAGGACCAAACTTACGAGCAAACCAACTCAGGAATTCCAAATCTAGGAGCAAATATGGTAACTTAGGTTGTTTATTAAGGTTTTGTAATGTATAGTATGATTTATCCATGTTTTCAAACAAATATTTAAATTTTTCATATAGTTTTCTCCATGGCCATCCCCTAGTCTAAAAACCAAAATTCGTCCTAGAAACCTATTTCCCCCATCCCCCTGTCCTTGAAATCCAAGGTAACATAGATATCTTTAGTGTGCTAACATTCTTACCATTGGGTAATTTTTTTTTTTTTTAATATAATGAATAATGATAAAGTTGTGTTAACTATCAAATGTTATTTTATTGACAACTATACTGCTTATAATGATGATAATGTTAAGTACTTGACTTCCAAAAACCCGCCTTATAAGGGAAAGGGTTTGAGGTGGAAGACCAACATTGCAAGGGGCTAGTGAGGTCATTCTAGTAGGATTGTTGAGGCATGTGACAAGAAGGCACTTACTAAGTCAAGACACCACTTACAACCTCCACATCATTCACAAAGAGGCAACTATTTGAAGAAAGACAAGATATGATTATGGAAAGGAGGTACAAGATGTCAACCAAGGGGGTTGTGGTATACATCCCTCTTAGGCTTTGTTTAGAAATGGCTTCAACTAAACCCCTCATGTCTATACCAATTCATTTTCTAATAAAGTTTGACTAAATTAGAAGATATATAGATGTACATTGACTGCATATGTTTTTCTTCATGCTCCCATAGTAACCACAACTACAACTAAAGCTCCTGCGTGAGGCATCTCCTGTGTCATTGACCATAACGAAATAAAGAAACCTATTTAATCTTCAATGTTCTCTATGATAAAGCAAGCTCCCACCACGACCACGATTGCAACCATAGCTCTTGTGCAAAGTAGCTCATGTGCCATCAACTACATCCATGCTTCATGCACTTAGACGTTTGTGCACATGCCCCGTGTCTTCCTTGCTAGCAACTCATTGTTTGGGCTAGCCTTTGTGCTCGTGTTTTCTTCTTTCCTCCTAGTTTGCTAGCTTTCACAAGTTTTTTCCTTTCCACATGCTCCTCCTTGCATCGTCAACTTCTCATCATTGTCAATGACTCTTCTCTTCTTTGCTCGAAGTGCTTGGGCTTACTCCTCCATATCGCCATTTCCTTACCTCTGCCTACAGACCTTCTCCAACATATAAGCTTCCAGTTAGTTTCCTCTTCTCGTACTATCGTGTATTTCTCTCTCAAGCCTCCCTATTGTTGTTGGTCGTACATGCCCTCTTCCGCAACCGAACATATTTTGGCTGCACCTTCTGCACATAGGCAGCTTGAACAATAGGCTCTGGTGTTCAGCTCCTCTCTATGCACATGGGTTGTGGTTAGCGCATCTTAGCTTGACCACACAAGCACTAATTGCTAGTTGTATCTCTTGTAGCTTGGTCACTCTACATTTTGCAACTTGTTTGACATCTACAACTCCAACATTTTCTCTAGCCACAGCATTTCGTGCTACCAACAGTGCTACTTCATGGAACATACATCACGCGCCATAGGGATGTCCTCTACTCCATTATGAAGATATCAACACATCAAGAGCAATGTTGCTCCCATGTCCGAGTTGTTAGAACAAGTCTAAAGTCTTGACTCAGAGAACCAAACCCTAAAAAACATAGTGACTGCACAATCATAGAAATTTGCCACACTAGCAGTTAACTGTATTTCTTGGAAGATGGATTGTGTAAAAATGAAACAACTTACCACAAACCATAACCAAATAACTAAGAGAGTAGCCACAATTTCATCTGCCGTCACAGAGCTTGTTGGCTACAAACAATTACTTGACTCACATGTGGTACAAGAATCAAAAATCAAGCACATAAAAGAAAAACAATAGGAAGTCGACAAGTAGTCCTCATTGAAAACAAAAACAAAAACACAACTTACATCACGGGCAAATAGTTTGTAATGATGACAGAGCTACTTCTATTACTAGGGTGGAAGCCCTTGTTCTGTCTACGCTTGCAAATGAGAGGGATAGAAGGGTAAGAGAGATCAACTTAAAGGTTTGTGGCTACCACCAACCCACTTGATGTGGCATATGCATTCATTAGCAACTAGCTGGAGCTTCTAGATATTTTTCTTGATAGAACATCGGTTGGTTATGATTCCACCTTGTTCTTACAATTCCACAACCCCTCTAATAGACTACGCATGTTGAAAGTATGTACAAAACTTTTCCCTCTACCATCAAAGATTTATTTCAATAAGGACCCCATGAAATCAAAGGTAGTTGAGTTGAGATAGGCTCGGGCTCTTATAGAAGCATCACGCCTAGATGACAAATGGGTTGTGATTTGTAACCTTAAAGTAATGATTTGTGATAGCTTTCCCCTAGCTGGGCGGACAACAAGGTGGCTACAACTACCAAATGATAGTCGTTGGGGCATCTTGACAGGAAGGAATGCAATGTTGGTTCCTTGCGCATTCATTGTTGGAATGAAAATGGTTACTTTTGGTCTTTGTTGATCTTGCTTCAGGATGTGATTGCTTCTACAGATATTATTTTCATTACAAAGACCCATGAGAACCCTACTCAACCTCTTCCCAAGGTCACGAGCTCCCATTGGTTGTTACCTTACAAGAATGATATTAGATAATCTGAGGGTATCAGAGGTTTGGGTGGGGTTGCCTACCTTATCAGCAGTCAGTTTCAATTGGTGACTTATGTAGTGTACTCAAACAACTTAGCTATATTTATTTGGGTTCGAGAGCGCCAAGTGGCCTCTAGCTTTAGAGACCTTTTCATTACAATTTGTTACTTTCCACCAGCCTCCTCCCCATATGCTATTCAAAATGTACTTGAGGGGGACCCATTCATAGACTTGTTCAACAACATCAATAGGTTCTCTGATTTTGGGGATATCCTTATTCTTAGTGACTTCAATGCACAGACTAGGGATGTGCCAATTCCACTACATGACTAGGTGTTTTATTTAATATGTACCTCTACGTCTGATTCGGTCCCCCTGGCTTACAGGGGTCCTTCAATGATCACTTGGGCTCCTTATGAGATATGGTCATGACCTACTTTAGTTGTGTCAGTCCCGAACCTACTAATCTTGGACGGACTTCCTAGCCTCCTCGGCTTTGGTTTGTTCACATGTTGGCCTCATTGTGGGGGTGCGAACATGGTGGTCTACACCCTAGCTAGTTCCTTTATCATTCTCATTTTAAGTTACTTCACCATCACCTGCCTTCGCCTCACTGACCACACCCTCCTTCGCCTCTCCTTATGTGCTTCCCCCCACCCCCCTTGTACCCCCTACCCCATGGTCTCCCCTTACCCTTCCCCTTACCCTTCTTCCCACACCTCCATTAGGTTAGACAACGTGGATTAGGACCCTTTCCACACACACCTCAGGCGGCATCTTCCTCTAGATTACTTCCCTCCCCATGAGGGCACCTCTTACTGCTTTGATCACCTCACCTCTTCCATCTAGGAGGCTACCCTTTCTTTCCCCTATCACACCACCTATTGGGCCTTCTCCCTTAATCATAGAAGCACTTGCCCCATTAACTAATGGTATGATATTGATTGTAAGTCCTTCCACTACCAGCACACAACCTCCATCTGCTGCCCAACCTCCTTTGGACAACTTAAGGACTCTTATCACCACTTCCTCCACTGTAAGAAGCACACTTTCATCTCTTACCATAGCAAGCCTCTTCAGACCTCCATCCTTTAGTCACCGAAGACCTTAAGGCGCATAGCCGTCCCTTGCAAGTCCTCCCTGCCGTACCCTTAACCACATCTCTTTGGTCCCCCAAACCACCACCCTCTATGACATCCTTGGTCGAACCCCGTTCATTGTCATTCCCCCTATTGCCACCTTTTCACCTTCACCAACATCCTTAAGGCAGTCAAGTCCATGAAGAGCAACAAGGTTGTAGATGAGGAAGGGTTTCAAGTGAAGCACTTCAAGCTTGGTATTACAGTTTTGGGACCTTTTTCTCGTAGAGTTACTTAATAGAGTGGTTTGCATAGGGTCCCCCCCCCCACCCCCCCGGTACGCACGCACTTGTAATGTCCCCAGTTTGGGAATCCAAGAATATTGGAACAAAATGTCTTAATTTCTCATATGTGCTATATATGAATCTTATGCTTGATCTAAATAATGGAGATTAAACTTAGGTTCAGCTACTCTTTAAGCTTATCAAGGGATTCTTGCATTAATGATGGATGTTCTATCTAATATATATATATATATATATTCCTTAAACTCTAGAATTCTTGTAGTTCAACTATAATATGTGGTATAAGCTTGTGCCTATATGATACTAGCACCTTTGTAGAGAAAATCTAATATGCATGTTTAAATAGGATCATGAAGTATTGCATGATGCCAAGTGGAATTACTTGAATTATCTTTTTTTTACTATCCAACCAAAGAGGTAGGAGCCTTTGGTGTGTATTGTAAATCTTATTCATTGTACCCCCAAATGATTTGAGAAAGTTTTAATGTAGTCCAGTGGCAAGGAGAATTCATGTAGCACCAATGGTTGTCTCAAATCTACTTAGTCTCAATGCATAACTAATTGTGTCCATAAATATTGAAAACAAAGAATAATCTTTGAAGACTTTTCACTTAAATATTAATCAACTCCTTCCTATCTAGTGACCATGAATGGAATTGATCCTTCCTATCTACTCACTGTTGGTACTATTCACTCATTCCAGTTGCATCTATAACATATTGAATCCTTCTATCTGGATATGTGTGATTATTATATTTCTTTTAATCTGAATTGTCTTCTTCCTACATGTCATTCCTCTTTTGAATTGCTCGATGTCTCATCCAGAATGCTAATTCCTCTTTCAATATTGTTCTTACAATGATGCTCAATTTATTTAAAATAGTGGTCTTGACTCAATCTATATCTGTATGGAAAGGTTGACGATCTTATTCCATCCTTCTTTGGTGGTTTAATTCGCTTGATATTATATCTCAACTTCTGCGATACCTTCCTATTTGTGGTGGTCATAGTGATGTATCTCCCTTTTGCTATGAATGTATGACAAGAAATCCTTGTGTTGACTGGAAATGATTCTCTTCATTCTATGTCCACCTATATATGCATATCCCTCCTCTATTGAGTTGGTGTAAGAAATATGATAGGTCTGACCCTTCATATGGTTTGCACCTTTACTTCCCTCTTGCACAGCAAGTGTCGAATTGGGTCATCCTTTACTAATTTGATTGTTTGTTCTTCTTCTCCTGTGTGTTATTGTGTGTCCCTATTGTTCCTCTGTGATCATGGTTCCCATTGAGTTTCAATTTCCATACAAAACTACCTTCTTGTTCCCTTCGGTGCCTCCCCCCCCCCCACCCCGTGCATCGATGAGTTCCTCTCTCCATATATACAATGTTAGGGTGATTTCTTTATAAACACATCTATTCACTGAAGTGTCTATAATAGACGCAACTAGTATAGTTTAGTGAATGATCACTGATGTCTATCGCTAATTATATGATCACTATTCCATCAATAGATAAAACCCTAGCAATTGGTATTAAGTCTAATTATCTTTAATATACCAAGCATGGAAATCATTATATATTTCTACAATTTTATTTATATTATTAATAATATATAATATCATTATCAAATTGTATTTGTTGAAGATATTATCATTATATATAAATTGGTATAATAATATATAAATAGAATATGTATTGATTTATTTATCATTAAATAGTATTTTACAATTTATTCATTATTAATTTGATTATTTTAATTATTTTATATTATGATTATTTTTAAAGGTGACTTTATATTTAAATAATTTAATTTTCTAGAAGCACAACTAATTATTGTATTGAAAAGGGGGAAGCTTCTAAAGACTGCATTTTCTAGAAGCACAACTAATTATTGTATTGGAAAGGGGCAAGCTTCTAAAGAGTGCAACTAAATAATATTTTATTTCCTTCTAGAAGGGTGAAGGAAAAGAATAAATAGAGGAGAGAGCTTCATTGTTAGGCATTTGATTATTGTCAATTGCATTTGATATGAACTTGGGAGAAGAAACTAATGGTTTTTTATTTCAGTTAGCCATTGGTGAGCGTCAATTCTTCAGTGTTGCAACCATTTGAGGTGGTGAAATATCCACTGAATTTGGCTTTCAGGAGAGCTTCATTCTGGAGTTCTTTTTGTTCTTAAAGTTAAGGAATAACCGAAGGATTTAAGAATATTCAAGGACTAATGAGTGTAGACCTAAAGATTCACCTTTGGCAACCATTAGTAATCATTTTTTTCCTTGCTGCTACAGTGCCGCGCTACAGTATTTATGCTTGATTCCGATTGCAACTTTCATCTCCATCCTTGGGCATCACTATTATCAGGTTCCTCTTGCAACTATTAGTAGTTAGCACTGTAATCTTAGGCACATGATCTTGATGTTGTAAGTGATAACTCAGAATCAGATTTGGCATTGCTGTAGTCATTATTGTAAGCCTATTTGTATTGGCAAATTCATAGCAACATTGTACATGGGAATGAATTCAATAGGAGATATACGTTGCATACCATTTGTTTGACAAAATGTCCATCTAATAGCATATATGATCAGCATAATAGTTGTACGCCAATTGTTTGTCAAAATGTCAATTGGCTGTAGGTATGCATTCCATATCTAGTTTCCATGTATATGCATTGAAAATCCAAAAACAACTACACTTGCATATTAGTTCATTGTAAGAGGTATTGTAATATCATTTGAAAACATTCTGAACTTCTTAGCATCATTCAAACTATATCAAACAATCTGAAACACAAAAAATTAAAAAAAGAGAAAGCCAGCATACAAGTGTTAGACAATATTCCTTGAGCTAAAATCAGTCAGTTTGGGCGAAGGATATTACATTAGTATCAGAGTGGTTTCCTGCCATCGTGTAGGGTAGGAAAATATCAATTATTGTCAAATTTGTTGTTGCATTTGGAGTGACCAGCACTCTAGCATTTTCTTGCCATGGACAAACATAGAAGGACTGATAGTTCTAGAAGTTGGTGGAGTAATGAGGAAGTTAGCGCGAAGATGAATGCTTTGCAGGAGATTATGGAGAAAGTTAAGCTTCTTCAATAGAGATTGACAAAGAGCTTGTCGGATCCAGAGACAACCGAAAGGGCAGCAAGGTATATGGTTTCCGCCTTTAGAAGGCCGACATCGAGGTTGCAAGGAAGGAAGTTTGACTTTTCCCTGACAGGAGTCCCTGATGTATATGTACCTATATTTAGTATGGCACCTACTAGTCCTATCTACAGTGTTGACATGGACTTATTTCACAAGGACTTGTGGTTGTGTCAGTGGCAGCAGAGGATAGTGGCACCAAGCTTCAGCAGGTTGAGGCTCCCAAAGTTGTTGCTACAGTTAGTGCAAAGATAGTTGATGCAGTTGTTACCACTGATACTTTCGGCTCTCTCTAGGACAAGATTATTATTGGAGATTTGTATGTGAGATCTCATAGTGTTGCTACAGTGCAGGAGGCAGTTGCTTCCTCAAGTGGGAAGAGACATGTATAGAGTGACCCAGCTATGATGTTGGCGATGTGGGTATTTCAGAGGAGTCAGTAGATGTGGGTTTATGCTTTACTATTACTGATTCACAGCCTGGAGTTGACTCATGTGTACAGAATCAGGAATCCGCAGTTGAGGCTTTGTCAGGAGATGTCGATGCAAATAGTATGGACACATCTGATGATCCATTTGATGATGCTATGAGATGGACTGGGTATGACACCCCTTGTCAGATATTGGGTGATGACTCCGAGGAGGTTTTGGATGGGTCCCAGGATGAGATTGATATAGCAAGGGCTTCCTTTTCTCGGATGAAGAGTTGGTTGAGGTACATGGCAGTTGTACATCGAATGCAAAATTGTGCGAGGAAGATAGCACACATATGAGTGATCTTATGGTGGAGACTCTTGATTCAGTTTCCTATCTAAGTGCAGTTAGTAAGACAGAGAGCTTGCATAGGAGTCAAGGATTACAGAGGCATCATTTGACTTGTCAGCTAAAGGTGACTAATAATAACATTTCTTTAGCTCTTGAGCATTATGATGTTATCCGTCAGATGTTGGCTACACCTACCTGGGGTTCTCCTATGTTTGATGAGCATGGCGATAGTACTCTTTCTCTAGTAGAGGTTCATGCGCTTCGAGAGACTATTAAGAACTGACAGGAATTACCTTATGGAGTGGGGTAGCACCTGCTATGAGATGTTATGGAAAGAGAAGGAGGTGGATGAACTCACCCGGGACCTTGAGGTGATTGTGGACTCTCTTCAATATACTCAATTGGTTTTTCAAGAGTCACAGTCACAATTGGATAAGGTTACCATGGAGTTAGAACGAGTACAGTAGACACTAGCCCTAGACCCTGTTCAGTTACATATTGTGGTTAGTGGTGAGTTTTCTTCTATGGTTGAGGTGAGGGACATGATGATGTGGCGAACATATTCGTCCAGAATATGATTGTGATATGTACAAAGGAGGTGAGAGCATCAGTGGAGACAGGTTCTCATGGTGATTTCCTTCCTTCTAATGGAAGTGAATCTATTTCTTTTTTTCATACAGCTAGTAGCATTGAACATTTGGCATTATCACATTTTTAGAGGGACCAACTGTGGATTGCAATGGAGTAGATTGATGCTTCCACATAATTTCTACTGTATTGAGTCATTCATGGCGTATTTGCTTGAGAGCTCTGATTTACGAGAGCTTTCATATAGTATATCTGAGGGTACTCTTATTTGGGGCTCTCGTGCTATACGATGATTGGTGAGGAAGATTGTAGAGACCTTGGCTACAATGCTTCCCAATAGGGATTTGGTGGTTGGGTTTACAAAGAGGGTTGCCCAAGATGTTGCTCGACAAATACTTCGGAATCAAAGAGTGGAGCCAACTTCTAATTCCCAGTTTGATGATGATGAGATTGGGAGTTTTTATCGCCATTACATTGTGACAAAGTGCCCATCACTTTTCTTTTGACCTACAGGTAGAGGACTTGGTTTTTAACATTATGGATGGTGACAAAGGTTTGGTATTCATTATACTCGCAAAGGGTGTACTTCTCCGCCAAGGGATGAAGATTCTGAGATACAAGGTATTGTGAAACAATTGGATGTGCTAGAGAATGAAATGAATCAAAATCACAAACAAATGACCCAACTGATTCTAAATCTGATATTTGAGCAGAGCATAATATCGCTTTTCGAAAGAGCAAAATGTGATGATAATTCATGTCAGGTTAAGTCAGATGATGTAGTTGTTGGCATGAGTTTCCCGAATCATGTATTTGATGGCGATGCAGAGATAGTGGGAGTAGGAGCATTCGAGGATACTGTCATATCAGCAGCCACTTTGGTGTCAGTTGAGCCATCCAACAAGTTTAGCAATATGCATGTAGTTGTAAAAGTGTGCTCTAACGATAGTACACTTATTATTGTTGATGAGGTGAGATATATAGTGACAAAGTCATGTTATACTATCGATCAACAAAGTGTTGATGTTCACTTCAAGGAAAGTCCTATGTTCGACATGGATGCAACATTGTCTTATGACAATCCGTTGTTTGAGGTTGATGTTGATCACTCACCTAAGTGGAGCTAGGCTCAATTGTCACCATCTGTAAAGATTCAATTTTGTGTTGCGATAGTTGGTAATGTTCCTGTGTCCGCAAATTTTGATGTGGCAACACCTATTGTTAATACAGTTGGCATGAGTGCATATGGTTCTCCTGTAGCTACTTCTCTTCAAGGGATTGTTGATCAGGATTCTAGTCCAGTATATATTATATGGGTGGGGACCAGAATAAAGATATTTCTTGTGGGGTTCTCTTATGGTGATATTTAAACTCCTACATCATTAGCACAGGTTTTGAATGCTATACTACAAGCTATGTTGTTGGTCCTGATGATGTTAGTGGTATGCAGTTGGCTCAATGTTAATAGCGGTGTCACATACTATATCATTTGGGATCCAAATAGAAGTTGAAATTCATTGTGTTGTTGGATTGCTTGAGGACAAGCAATTTCCGAGAGGGCGGACTGTAATGTCCCCCATCTTTTAGACCCTCAATGGAGTTTTTAGCTTTTCATTTTCCTAAGGCCAAGTGGAGAAATAAGGAGAAATAAATTAAAATAAAGCCAATAAATAAATAAATCTAAAGGCTAGAAACACAACTAATTATTGTATTGGAAAGGGGGGAGCTTCTAGAGAGTGCATTTTCTAGAAGCACAACTAATTATTGTATTGAAAAGGGGGAAGCTTCTAGAGAGTGCAATTAAATAAGATTTTATTTCCTTCTAGACGGGTGAAGGAAAAGAATAAATAGAGGCAAGAGCTTCATTGTTAGGCATCCGATTATTGTCAACTGCATTTGATATGAACTTGGGAGAAGAAACTAAGGGTTTCTAATTTCAATTAGCAATGGAGAGCGTCAATTCTTCAGTGATGCAACCATTTGAGGTGGTGAAATATCCACTGAATTTGGCATTCAGCAGAGTTCCATTCTGGAGTTCTTTTTGTGCTTAAAGTTGAGGAATAACCGAAGGGTTTGAAAAATATTAAAGGACTAACAAGAGAAGACCTGAAGATCCATCTTTGGCAGCCATTAGTAATCATTTTTTTCCTTCCTGCTACAGTACGAGCGAACAGTGTCGCGCTGCAATATTTATGCTTGATTCCGATTGCAACTTTCATCTCCATCCTTGGACATCACTATTATCAAGTTTCTCTTGCAACTATTAGTAGTTAGCACTGTAATCTTAGGCACATAATTTTGATGTTGTAAGTGATAACTTAGAATCAGATTTGACATTGTTGTAGTCATTATTGTAAGCCTATTTGTCTTAGCAAATTCATAGCAACATTGTACATGAGAATGAATTCAATAAAGAAGATATATGTTGCATACCATTTGTTTGACAAAATGCCCATCTAATAGTATATATGATCAGCATAATAGTTTTATGCCAATTGTTTGTCAAAATGTCAGTTGGCTGTAGGTATGCATTCCATATCTAGTTTCCATGTATATGCATTGAAAATACCAAAAAGAACTGCACTTGCATATTAATTCATCATAAGAGGTATTGTAATATCATTCGTGAACATTCTGAATTTCTTAGCATCATTTAAACGATATCAGACAATCTGAAACACAAACAAATCAGAAAAGAGAAAGGCAGTATACATGTGTTTGACAATATTCCTTGAGCTAAAATCAGTCAGTTTGGGCAAGGGATATTACATTGTGCACCCCTTGTACCTTTCTCATGGTTGGTTTCATGCTCTCCATATCTCTCTTGGTTCTTTCTATTAGATTTAATTGTATGTCTAGTAGATAAAACAATTAACACAGTAAAAAAGTGACTCTTGAATAACTAAGAGCAGCCTGACTTCTATTTATTGGAGATCTTGGTGACTGTGGGAGCAAAGTCAATTTCTTTTTATTTATGCTGATAATCAGGGACGGCTTCTTATAAACCTGCAATTTATATATATATAATGGAGAAATGCAATAACACATCGCAGATTGCTGAGACAAAATGCCTTTAATTGATAATGTGTTTTTAGCAATCTGCATGGCATCTATATATCAATGTAGAGACATGACTCCCGAAGAGTAGGCCACATAGAGTCATGCCTCTTCGGGGGGCATGATTTGTTAAGTGCATTAATATAATACGTAACACAACTTGCTGGCGGATGAATTACCAAGGAGCCCGATCACATATCAATGTGATATTATATACTTGGCTGCCCATAAGTAAACTGCTGATTATAATTAAAATGCAATTTGATATAATCCAAAGCATATATATATACATATATATGTGTGTATATATAGACATATATATATGTATATGCATTGAATTCAATAATCAGTAGTAACAACTTTATTTGTTATCTGTTACACATAAACACATTAGTATATCAAATAAATAATTACTTCTACTGATACTAAAACATTAACACTCCCTCTTTAGGGAGGGAGAAGTAAATACCATTAGAATTTCAGTATAAATTTAATCACTTTATCTGATCTTCATACTACAAAATTATGGACACTTATCATAATGCATATTTAAAAATCTCTAATTGTCTAAAACAATATCTAGAGAAACCATAATAAGAATGTTATCTATGATCTCTAATTGCTTGAGGCAATGTCTAGAGATGTCCATAAAAATCTGTTACTTATGATCTCTAATTGCTCGAGGCAATGTCTAAAGATGTCCATGATAATAACATGAATTCGTTATCTATGATCTCTAATTGCTTTAAGCAATGTCTAGAGATGTCCATCATAACAGGCCTATTACTTACAAGATTGTCACCTTGTAAATAATTACCTTTTGAATAAATATGTATTTGAAAGATCGTCACCTTTCATTACATATGATGCTACTAATAGCCAATAGAAGCATAAACACATATGAATTTAAAATTTAATTTAATATTCAATATTACAAATTAATCATACCAAGTTTTTCTCTGAAGTATTTCAACTTCACTTTAGCAAGAGGCTTGGTAAAGATGTCAGTTGTTTGCTCATTAGTACAGATATACTCTAATTGAATGATTCCTCAATTCACCATGTCTCGAATGTAATGAAAAGGAATTTCAATATGTTTGGAGCGATTGTGGAATACCGGATTGGTTGAAAATTTGATGCAACTTTGATTATCACAATGAATCACAGTGGGCTGCAAAGGTCTTTTAAACAAATCTGCTAACAACTTTCGTAATCATACCGCTTCTCTAGCACCCAAAGAGGATGCGATGTACTCTGCTTCAATGGAATTCAATGCAACTGAAGTCTGTTTTCTGCTGGACCAAGAAACCATGCCAAATCCTAAACTGAAGCAAGATCCAGAAGTACTTTTACGTTCAATGGGACTGCCTGCCCAATCAAAATTTGAATATCCATGAAGTTCGATGTTGACTTTCTCATATTTGATTCTCATTCCAATAGTACCTCTTAAGTATCTCAAAATGTATTTTGCTACATGTAGCTGTATCTTCTTTGGTGCAAACATAAATTGACTCAAGGTGTGAGTAGCATAGCATATGTCAGGACGAGTATTAACCAAATACATTAAAGATCCAATAATCTGCCTGAAGTAAGTAGAATCAGTAGGTTTAGATTGGATCATCTCATCTTTCAACTTATGTAAATTTACTTCCATAGGAGTAGCTGCAGGTTTACATTCCATCATCCCAAATTTAGTTAAGATATCCACGGTGTATTTTCCCTAATTCGAAATAATGCAGTTATCTTGCCGGCAGACTTCTAATCCAAGAAAGTAGTGGAGTCCTAAGTCTTTCATTTCAAACTCTGTTGTGGGTTTTTGTTTGCGTTTCTTTATGAGATATTCATCATAGACATGAGTTTTGTTGTCATGAGTATTGAACCCTTCTGATTTCTCAATGTAGACTTCTTCTTCAATCTTGTCGTTGAGGAATGTTGTTTTGACATCCATCTAGTGTACCTTCCAACCCTTGGATGCTACAATAGCGAAGATGGTTCTGATAGAAGTATATCTAGCAACTGGAGCAAAAGTTTCTTCATAATCGATGCCTTCTTTCTGTGAGAACCCTCATGCTACAAATCTGGCT
Organism: Cupressus sempervirens; assembly: GCA_028749045.1. Lineage (NCBI taxonomy): Eukaryota > Viridiplantae > Streptophyta > Pinopsida > Cupressales > Cupressaceae > Cupressus > Cupressus sempervirens. The sequence continues at coordinate 416,680,363 of CM053786.1, forward strand.
TTGTATTTTTCGATGCTACCATCAGATGCATGTTTAATTTTGAACAGCCATTTGGAAGACACAACTGATTTGTGCTTAGGTCTTGGTACCACATCCCATACATCATTTTTTAAATATAGAGTTATATTCTTCAATCATTGCTTCTTTCCAAGACTGATCTGGAAGTGCTTCTTTCACATTAGAAGGTTCTATTTTTATAAGTTCAGTTAACAAGGCAACATAACATGATTGATTTCTTGTTCTTTTGTTCTCTCGCATAACTTCATCAGGTTCAACATGATTTTATTCTATCATTTTCCTAGTCTAGAGTGGCCTCTTTTTATTAGTGATATTTTCATATTCTTCAAGAATAGGCATAGTGGAAGAGGAGGGTTCAGAATCATCCTCCCTCTCAATTTTTGTTTGTTGATCTTCTTCAAGAGTAGACTCAGTAATAGATTCATCACTGTTTCTAGAAATTTTAAAGGCAGTATTTTCTTCAAACTTCACATCTCTGCTAATCTCAATTGTTCTTTGTCCTGGAATGAAGATTTTGTATCCTTTAGTTGTTTCACTATATCCAATAAATATTCCCTTTTTCCCAGAAGGTTCTAGTTTTGTTCTTTTCTCTTTAGGTATGTGAATATAAACTAGACATCCAAATATTCTCAAATGACTTAGATCAGGTTTAATGCCAGTGAATACTTCTTCTAGAGTGGTGTTTTCTAAAGCTAAGTGTGGGTATCTGTTTTGAATGTAGACAGCAGTATTAGATGCTTCGGCCCAGAAGGAAGTGTGAAGGTTTTGATCGTGCATCATAGCTCTGGCTAATTCAACAATTGATCTGCTTTTACACTCCGCAATTCCATTATGTTGAGGATTATAAGGTACAGAAAACTCCCTCTTAATCCCAACAATAATGTAGAAATTCTTAAAAATACCTAAGACATTCAACTCCATTGTCTGATCTTAGGATTTTTATTTTATGTCCCGACTAATTTTCAACTAAGGCTTTGAATTCTTTGAATTTAGCTAAAACTTTAGTTGATTGGTTTTGTTTCAAGAAATAGATCCAGGTTCTTCTAAAATAACCATCAATAAAAATTATATAGAAGAAGCATCCATTAAAAGAAGGTACAAACATAGGACCACAAAGATCAGTGTGGATTAGTTCAAGGATGGATTTAGATTTGTGATCACTTTTAGAAAATGATTGTCTAGTGTTTTTGCCTAGGGCACATCCTTTGCAAACATCTAAATGATCAATTTTTAGGCTAGGTAAACCTTTTACGATTTTTCCCATGGATGATAAAGTCCAGTAATTAAGGTGACCTAACCTCCTATGCCAAATTTCAATGGAGATTGATGTTTCATGAGTTAAAGCTAGTTTTGTATCTTGGCTATTACAAAGTTTGTAAAGACTTCCATCTCTGAAACCAATAGAAATAGCTTTCTTAATATTAGAATTCCTGGGCCAAGCTAGAACTTTGTCCTCTAGAAATGTGATTCTAAAACCTTGATCAGCAAGACCAGAAATAGAAACTAGGTTTCTTTTAATCCTTGGTACATATAAGACATTCTTGAGTTGTAGAGTGGTTCCTAAATTTAGTTGAATTGAATAGGAACCTATTCCTTTAATAGGATGAGTAGAGTTATCTCCAATGGTAACTTCTTCTGATGCTTGTTCGGAGAAGGTTTCAAATTTGTCTTTAAAACCGGTGATGTGATGAAATGCTCCGCTGTCGATGATCCAAGTGTTATTATTAGAATTTAACTCACTTGAAAGAGCTAAGTAAAATGCATAGTTTTCTCTTCCTTCTCTTTCTTCACCTTCTTCTTTGATTTCTGCTAGTGCTGCTTGAATTCTTTTCTTTTCAAGACAAAATTTGTGGGGGTGACCAATTTTGTCACATTTAAAACATCTAACTTTTGACCAATCACACTGCTTGAAGGATTTGTTGGACTCCTTGTTGAATTTGAATTTTCTCTTCTTATTTGATTTTACATGAAATGCTTTGATTTCTCCCTCTTGATTTGTATTCAGTCCTCTTGAGACTAGTCTAGATTCTTCTTGAGTGCATTCATTTTTTAATATATCAAATTTTGGAAGTTTGGGGCAAGAACTTAACCCTCGAATAAATGTTTCCCATGATAAAGGAAAACCTCTTAGAGCTATCATGCTGAGTTCTTTGTCATCAACTCGATTGTCCATTGTTGCTAGCTGGTCTTTTAGTTCATAAATTCTTAAAAAATATGAGGTGATTGATTCTCCATTTTTCATCTTAATGTATAGTAGATCTTGTTTTAAGATTAATAATCTACTAGTATTATTAATTTCAAATGTATCTTTAATTGTGGAGAACATTTCAAATGTAGTTTTCAGACTACATATTGATGGTATTATATGACCCTTTACGGAATCTATAATGATCTTCATTGTTTTGTTATTATGCCTTTTCCATGTTACTTTCTCTAATCCGTTTTCAGGCATGGCCATATTTGATTCAATAAATTCTTCTAATTCCATTTCCCTTAATATTATCATTACTCTAATTTTCCATGAAGAGAAATTTGATGCACCCTCAAGCCTATCTTCTAGTCTCATATGATTTACCATTTTAATAATTTAGAGTTTTAACCCCTTTTTCAAAAAACTGAGATTTTTGTATATATATTTTGTTTATTAGTTTTTCTTATCAGAATGGCTCTAATACCATGTTAGATTTAATTGTATGTCTGATAGATAAAACAATTAACACAGTAACAAAGTGACTCTTACTTGAATAACTGAGAGCAACCTAACCTTTATATATTGCAGATCTTGGTGACCGTGGGAGCAAAGTCAATTTCCTTTTATGTATGCTGATAATCAGGGATGACTTCTTATAAACATGCAATTTATATATATAATGGAGAAATGCAATAACACAGATCGCAAACTGCTGAGACAAAATGCCTTTAATTGATAATGTGTTTTCAGCAATCTGCACGACATCTATATATATATGTAGAGACATGACTCCCAAAGAGTCATGGCTCTACATGGCCTTTGGCCACGTAGAGTCATGCCTCTTCGGGGGGGCATGATTTATTATGTGCATTAATATAATACGTAACACAACTTGCCGACGGATGAATTACCAAGGAGCCCGATCACATAACAATGTGATATTATATACTTGGTTGCCGATAAGTAAACTATCGATGATAGTTAAAATGCAATTTGATATAATCCAAAGCATATATATATGTATGTATGTATGTATGTATCTATATATATATATGTATATGCATTGAATTCAATAATCAGTAGTAACAACTTTATCTAGTTATTTGTTACACATAAACACACATTAGTATATCAGATAAATAATTACTTCTATTGATGCTAAAACATTAACACTTTCAGGGTGGGTTCCCATCGATTTTGCATCCAGAACGACCACATTTCGCAAAACAGGATAGGCTTTGTTGACTTTGTGATTTGAGGGAGGCTGAGACAAAAACTCACTTCATTTTTCGATGCCCCATCTACAGTATTTATGCTTGATTCCGATTGCAACTTTCATCTCCATCCTTGGACATCACTATTATCAAGTTCCTCTTGCAACTATTAGTAGTTAGCATTGTAATCTTAGGCAAATAATTTTAATGTTGTAAGTGATAACTCAGAATCAGTTTGGCATTGTTGTAGCCATTATTGTAAGCCCATTTGTCTTGGCAGATTCATAGCAGCATTGTACATGGGAATGAATTCAATAAAGGAGATATATGTTGCATACCATTTGTTTGATAAAATGTCCATCTAATAGCATATATGATCAGCATCATAGTTGAAAAACTCGGTTTCAGCAATATCTCGGGTTGCTCAAAAAATTTGAAAAGCTCAAAATCGCCAAAAACTCAACAAAAAAATTGGTAATAAATAGGCACTTTTATCATTTGAAAAATATATTTTTTATAGATATATATTAATAAATAATTATGAAGACTATAAATAAATATATTTGTTCTCTATAATGAATATATAATTTATAAACACTATAAACTTATAAATGATGTTAATAAACAATGCATATGCATATTAGCTATACAGTATTATAATTTATTAGATATACAGGTATTGATTTATACTAATCTATAACTCTCTATAATGAATTTATTAATATACAATATTATACTACTTTAGTATTAATATACAATATTATACTATTTTAGTATTAATATATAATATAATAGTATTATAAATTTGTATTATACAGTATTATAAATTTACAAAACCAGTTCAAATAAGTTAAAATTTGTATATTATAAACTTATCTATAAACTCATGATCATCAATTCATAATTTATAGTTTTATAAATTTACAACTTATAGCTCTATAAAAATATATATAGTGATGTTGTGTATACAGGAGCATAGTAGAGATATGTATATGAGGAGATTTGACTGCTACGCCTTGAATTTCCAAGTCATTCATTGCGGATGAAATTCGGCATACTTAGACAAATTTATATTAAATTTCCAAAAATGTTTTCTATATGAAGACCAAAATTATTATGTGTATCCAACAATCAGCACTCCATGTGATGGCATCTTTGAGGCATATCTTCAAAATAGTTCTTGTGTCTGAATTTGTGCTTCTACGTTTTCTCAGTAGTCTGAATCTGTGTACCTTAATAGTCCTTAGCAATCGCACCTTTCCTCAGTAGCCATTGCAGCCCTTTTGTTAGCCGTCGTAGTCTACGGGAAAATGAAAAAACTCTATACATTTTTTAGAAAACTTTATTGTTTTTCAAGTTGACTCTATCAATGGGTTTTTGACCCAAAAATCGTAAAAACTATGATTTTTCATCCCAAATGCGGTGCAATTTTTTCAAAATATCGACGGCAATTTATTTGGCGATTATATCAACTACCAATCTTGCTTGCAGTATCTCGCGATATTAGCGATATATTGCAGTTTTCTTAAACTATGATCAGCATAATAGTTGTATGCCAATTTTTTGTCAAAAAGTCAGTTGGCTATAGTTATGCATTCCATATCTAGTTTCCATGTATATGCATTAAAAATACCAAAAAGAACTGCACTTGCATATTAGTTCATTGTAAGAGATACTATAATATCATTCGTGAACATTTTGAATTTCTTAGCATCATTCAAACTATATCAAACAATCTAAAACACAAAAAAATCAGAAAAGAGAAAGGCAGCATACAAGTGTTTGACAATATTCCTTGAGCTAAAATCAATCAGTTTGGGCAAGGGATATTACACATCTATCTGATCCACAAGGTCCAGCTCAAATCTTATCCCAACGATTATAGGACCATAATGGTAGGACACACTTTCTCTAAACTGTACGCCATAGTCCTTCATGACATTCTTTCTCGTGAGCATGATGGAAGGGATACCCCCTGACTCCCACTTTATTTGGGCACTACATCGATGAGTTGGAGGTGTTCCTCCATACTCCCTTTGTGGGGATGGTTTTCACTTACACTAGGTTTTGATCTCTATCCTACTATTCGCAAATGACGTGATCCTCATGGTTTCCTCTTTGGAGGGACTTTAGAGACTCCAGGATGCCCTTGCTTCTTTTGGCTATAGCTGACAATGAACCTAAGTAAGACTACGGTGATGGTCTTTAATTCTCTTAAGACCTCACGCTTTCACTTCTTTTTTCAAGGCAAGGAGATTGAGATTGCCTCCTCGTAAACTTATTTGGGGGTTAAGTTTTCCAGCCTACGTTTTAGCTTGCAAACGACGGTCCAACCTCACATCAACAAAGGCCCTCACATCAACAAAGGCTACAATTCTTTGGCCCTTGTAAAGAGACGCTACTTAAGAGTTAAGACATCATTTCTAGGACACTAGGTCCATGTTGATTTTTTTGGACTCTTTGATTAGACCGACTCAATTGCTTGAGGGTCGTCTTTACTAGAGTCTGATTGTGCTCTATGGAGAAATTCCAAACCCTTCTTCTCCAGCAGATTATTAGATGTAGACAACATACCCCTCACAGTATTGTCATTACCGAATTCAGGGCCCATCACTTAAGACTTGGTACTATCTTTGATTTAATCTGGTTCTTACATCACCGTAACCCTAATTTGTTGCAATTGCGATTTTAGGGCATATTAGGAAGGGGACATCACAAAGGCTCTCCAAAAACATCAACAAGTATGATGTTGATGTCAATCTACTAGGATGGAATATTTATTAGTAGATCTAAATAAATCAAAGTAACAATTGTTGATTGCATAGGCCCACCAATAACAATTAGCTTAAATATTCACCAAACCCCATTTGCATTCCATGAGAAGTATTGGCAATAATGCATAAAGACTAAGGCCCCACACAACTATCTTATGTTTAGCTTCCTAAGGGAGTGCTTATTTCTTTAGTTCATATACCTATATCTAGAAGTGGTATGGCTTGTACCACGTCATATATAACCTGCAAAACCCCCTTCAACTCCTTTAATCCTGCAAGGAATCAGCATATAAAGGATCCAAGTCTAGAGAATCTCTTTCTAACCAATTTAGAAGGAACCAAGAATCGACCCAACTCCCGACATGCAATCTCAAAATCTGTAGAGCTATTATGAATGGTACAAAGTCAAACCAACAAACTAGGACCCCCAATTACCCTATCAACTCATCAAGAAGTCTACACAAAGTTAGATTATCAAAATACACCAAAATTAGAGGTAAATACCCTTATGATATCCAAAAAAGAGGTACAAGCTACTTCAAGAAATGTACGGCCAGCAAGGGGAAGAGCTAAAACCACCTTGAACAAGCTCTTCAAACCATGGATAAACTTCAGAAACCATGATAGATTAGCAATATCAAAACACTTCAAATTACTCTAACTGAAGCACAATGGTGGCTTCTAGATAAAACCACACCTATCTAGCTAGATATTATCACTCATATCCAAGACCAAAAATCTAAAGAGGGTTTTCATCCTCAAAACATTGTGGAAGTACACAAATTTATTCCAACAACATAATAATATCAAATCTTCAGGACATTCACAAAAGAGACCCAACACCTTATATAGCTTTTTGGAAAGGATTTCGTAATTTAAAAATTATGACTCATTTTCCTTAAAGCTCATCAATTTGCACATAATTATAACATTTCATATGTAAAAGTTCCCTTGTGCAAAAGCCCACTTAACTAAGCATCCAACTTTTAAAACACTTCATTCGCTTTCCAACAAGCTATTACACTAAGTTGTTCTTTGATTGTTTCTCAATATTAGACAAACATTAATTAACTCTTCAACAACTTAACCAAGTTGTGAAAGCACTAAAATTGAATTAAATCAAACTATGATCCCACTAGGATAATACTGGAGATGTATGATGATCTAAGTCAATCAGGCAACTTCTTAAAAATAAGTATGCTCTCCAAGAGCACCCCACAAGTTCAAAACATTTCTGAAAATATCATGGCAATCCATACTTCTAAGTGGGCTCATTGCCAAAAACAATAAATCGTTAATACTGAACCTACGATCTCCAAGAAGTCTGGAGGTTTCCCCAGCACACCTAAAAGCTTACAAGAAATTGCAAAAACTAGCTATAAGCTCATAAAACAATAAAAAGGGGGCATTGCACAAATCAAATAACCACAATTGATTTATCAACAATATCGTAAAATATAATGAACCTTACCTATTGAGTGTGTCCATATGTCTATACTAGCATTATTCCAGTTGACAAGATGGAGATCAGGATGATGACCTGCAAAAGGTTCATAGTATATGATTACATAAATATTATTACTAGAATATCTCACCTAACTGTTGTTGAATCTTTCTATAAATCTGAAGAGATTGTTGAATCCTCTTTAATTAAAATGTTCTAGAAAATGTCTTAACATTTTCATCCTTTTTCTCACATTAACATAATGCAATCAAATTAACATCTATTCATTTTTTCAAACTCTTGCATATGCACACCAAATTACAACCTATGCATACAATAATATTATAAGTATCAAAATGTGTTTAGCTTACTATTACAAATGAAATCACCCTTTAAAGTTCTATCCTTACAAGTTTTTCAAATTTACGAACTGAAAAACATGTTTCCTGATAATAATAATAATGACAAGAACTTTGTTGAATAATAACTAGCAATAGAGAATTCTAAGTATTAACATATATTAAATTCCACCATCATAAAGCATTTTAAAAGGAGTTACATTACACTCAAATATTAAGTATAGCTTCTAGGTATTAACTCCACAAATATTCCTTCATAGCAGATTGACATCAACATCATACTTCCAAATGTAATTATCTACTTTTTGTATTGGTTCTATGATCTATCATATGTTTCAGATATTTATATTATAAAAATGTTTATCATTGTGTATAAAAAAAATTACCAAGCCTAAAAACTGTTTTCAATCTGAAGATGATACGATATAAGCACAATGGCTTTAATGAATAGAACACACATTGCCACAAACACGCACGTAAAGTCATTTGAATTATATAATTACAAGTCCTAGGATACTTCAAGAGGAAGAAGCATCTACAAGAAGAAAGATGTACACAGATGTATACACTATTTAAAATGAATAAAATGCAATATCCCTTTGCTGTGACTATATCTCACGTATAATAAGACATTATAACTCACATGACTATCACATGACTATATCTTATCATTTCCTTCACCTGTAGGCTTTATGTTGTCCATGTGGAAAGTATAACTCAAATACTAACTCAGATTCTTAGCTTCAATTTGTGATCTGTCTTTGCAATCAACTAAATGGTACCGGATTGATCCCTAGTGTTTGTATGCAAACATCAGGAAGTGTAGCTTCATTCTTGAAAGAGGTTTGAGGATATGAAGTGGAGTTTGTAGGATGACAGATAAAACCTCCACCAAATGCAGCACGCGTTCAGATTGAGTAGACTTATATCCACAATATCATGAAGAACTAACAATTTATTCCTCCAGAATGGGTGACTCGTGAAAAGCTTATGTTGTCTTATGTTCACAAAATTACGTATATTGTTAATGTTTTAACTTGTAAATATACAACACAAAATGGAAAGTGTAAGATAATATGAATTTGTCCGGGAGGCTCCCTTTTGAAGAATTAAGGAAACAATAAATTTCCTTCACAAAATGTCAGTAAGTCATTTTAAGAACATATAGAACTAGTGTAATTTTGTTTAGAATGTAAAGAAAACTAACTTAAAGCAAACCTATCTTTTTGTTCCCAGGCTCAAGCATAAGGCCAAACAACACCTAAGCACCAAAAAAAGGATTCTGATATTCTTTATAAAAAAGAGACAATCACTTCTTCTGGCTAATATCAAAGACTAAATAAAGAAGAGTACAAACTAGAATTGGATTTACAACATTACACATAAAAAAAAGTATTTTGAAAAAGAAAATTGCACATAAAGCTACAATTATCTCTGTCATTGATCTACAGTTTCCTTCCTAAGCACTTTCAGCATGGTGATTGTTATCTCACTCAACGAGTTCCCATAAGCTAATGAGTTAGGGGTTAGCAGACTCATAGTGACAGTCTGATCAAACTTATTTGGCCACAACAAGTGCTGTATTGAATTCGGCCAATTGAGTTTCCAACTACACCCTTTTAGGAGCAGATTTGCACAATTTGTCCAAACTATTTTTAGCAAGAGTCAAACTGGACATTGACTTAGCCAGTTGGCAGTATTCATATTTTGAGATGTTAATTAAAGAGGGTGGTGATGATTTTCAGGTTTTAATGTGGCACAGAGCATTTAATAAACAGCATTAAGTTATAAACTTAAAATAAAAAATATAACTTTGACATTATTTAATTTATTAATATTTGTTTATATAGGATTCAAGGTTAAAATTAAAACTGCTCTTGGAAAACATTAAATAAAGTAGCCTTATGGGGATTGGGCGCCAATATTGGGAGTGTAATGTTCCCTTTTTAGCATTCATAGCATGATGTTGTCGTTAGCCTATTTCCCCATGGTCCCGTAGGCTAACCAGGACATTAAAGGGGCTTAGAGGCCATTTGGCCTAGATAGTTTCAGTTGCAGGTCTTTCTGAGGGGTTTTGAGGCAACTTTGGGCATACTTACTATTTATAGTAAGTCATCTTGGGCATGGGTGGACATCCAGTGGCAGCGGTATGTCGATGGTCATTGTTTAAAATCGGCAAGAAGACTTGTTTATCATTGATAAGATTTGCTTTGCATTGATAAAACTATTTTATAAAGTTAAATTTAAATATTTAACTTTATTAATGCATAGACTATAGTTTGTGGAAAATACTTAAATTAAATGAGTCCCCTTTATTTTATAACACATTGGAGACATAAGTTACATAAAGGGAGTTATGTTTTATAGCACATTGAGAAAACGAAGGATGGAGCTCTTGTGAGAACACTATAAAAGAAATAGAAGAGCTTCTTTTAAGCAGGCTTGGAAAATATCACAGAAATTGAAAAATTTTCTGGAGATTATGTCTCAATAGTTTGAAGGACGAAATCCCTTCAAGCTAGAAATCTTGACGCCATTGAAAGATATGGTCTTGAGATTCAATAGGGTAGCAGTCTGAAAAAGCAGTACGAAAAAGCGAAACCGAAAAAGCAGACCGAAAAAAGCAGTCCGAAAAAAGCGGAACCGAAAAAGCAGCCCGAAAAAAGCGGAACCGAAAAAGCAGGTGGAAAAAGCAATCCGTAAAAGCAGTTCAAAAAGCGGAACCAAAAAAGCAGGCTGAAAAAGCGGGTACGAAAAAGCAGGCCAAAAAAACAGTTCGAAAAAAGCAAAGCAGAAGGGGCAGCATAGAAGGAAATTATTTCAGCCATCTATAACCAAGTTCTTTGTTAGTATTGTTTTTAGGGTGTTATAAGCTTTCAACTGTAAGTGTGCATTATACCAACATTATCATTTTGTAATCCATGTAAATGCCAAAGTCTTGGCCATATTTCATGAGCATTGTAATTTTCATTGCAATTAAGAAGATAATAGTTGCTGATGTCATTTAAGCAATTTAATATCATTATTTATCAGCTAGTTAGTTTGCATACCAACTATTTGTAAAAATGCCAGTTGGTTGTAGGTGTTCATTTCTCATGCTTAGATCATATATATGCACTGAATATTGTCAAATTTAGTAGCACACTCATGTTAGGTCATTTGTGTAGTCCATTGTAGTCTTCTAGCACAAGATTTTCATTAATGCAAATTGTAAAAAGGTCATTTGAAGCTAGCTGAAATACTATATCAGTCAAACGTCCCTTGCATGTGAATTGTTTGACAAAATTCCTTGAGCTTTCATCAGCATTTTTGAGGGCAAATTTGAGGAGGGTTATTACAGTGGTATCAGAGCTTGCTTGCAAAGTGTTTGATGAAATGTCAAACAACTGAAGTATAAAGATTTTTGGTGTTTGAAGAAATTATAACCTATTGGGGTTATTACAGTGGTATCAGAGCTATAAGTCCTGCCATCCTGTGGAGGTCTTATAGGGAATTTGGATGGCAGTATTACAGACGATAGCTATTATGAGGTTACTCCTTTGGACAGTATACCAGGGGTAGAGTATACGAGTTTGACCAGCCAGCACAATCATGTGCCTAGTCAGCTGAGAGTTAGTGAGCAAGACATTGCTATCGCTTGCCAGCATTTCGATGCCGCTTGTCAGTTGTTAGCAATTTATGGATGGGGTTCTCCTACTAGTGATGAGCAGGGAGGCAGTTATCTTTCTTTGACAGAGATCCACTCTTTATGGGAGGCTATTCGGTTTCTGAGACAGAATTATCTGCAGTTGGTAGCCGACAGAGATTATCTTATGGAGTGGGGCAGTACATCATATGACGCATTATTGGTCAAGGAAGATGAGGTGAGTGAGCTTACTCAGCAGCTCGAGATGACTTCTGAGTTTCTTGAGAGTACACAATTGGCTTTCGAGGAGTCACAGTTCCATTTGGCTAAGGTGACCATGGAGTTAGAGCGACTTCAGTCTTTACCAGATTCTGTACAATCACAGACCATGGTGTTTGGTGATCCACGGATGTCCATGGTCGAGGTTGATAGAGGTAGTGGAGATGAGGATATATCTGTCCACGACACTATTATTGGCATATTTGGTGCATTTCCACTGGAGGCAGGTTCAACTGAGTTGGGCGCTGCAGCTGAGCATTGTGATATGTTTGACTTGGAGGGCACAGAGACTAGTGATGTTGTTGTTGATTCTGCACTCTTGGCTATATCATCCTTTGACTTAGCTGATGATCAGTCACAGTTGGTCATATCACATCTGCAGGATGAGTCTTTGACTGAGATTGGTTCTTTTTACCGGTAATATACTAAAGGATATGTTCATCGGTTTGCTTTTGATCCATGTGTTGAGGAGTTGATGGCAAATAGGTTTGGACTGGGCTCTCATTTTTGCTATCTACCGTGTAATGACTATTCACCATCAGCAGTGCATGGGTGTTATGGTTATGAGACAGTGGCCGGTAATATGTAGAGTTGTGTTAACTGCAGCAGATGTACAGTGTGTGGATTCTTTGTATTTGGTGCAGTTTCATGTGGGAGTAGTCACTATTGTAGCAGAGTTGGAGTGTGCATTCCACATAACACGGTGGGTTGTGTGGATGGTGTTTATAATGTTGATAGTTTGGGTGATCTACTCTACTCGGGGTCTAATATTTTGAGAGTGTGTGCCTCGTGGGTTCCTGACTATGGCAGTAGTCAATTTTGAGTTCAGTTGCACCGTGATTCACGATTCATTTATGGATTCCTCTTGGTTAATTTTCACAAGTTGTTGCAGGAGCCTATGTTGACTGACAACAATATAGTTCATGACTACATTTGGGATCCACGTGGATTGATTGGGTTGTTGTTCGGCCATTGCTTGGGGACAAGCAATTTTGGGAAGGGCGGACTGTAATGTTCCCTTTTTAGCATTCATAGCATGATGTTGTCGTTAGCCTATTTCCCCATGGTCCCATAGGCTAACCAGGACATTAAAGGGGCTTAGAGGCCATTTGGCCTAGATAGTTTCAGTTGCAGGTCTTTCTGAGGGGTTTTGAGGCAACTTTGGGCATACTTACTATTTATAGTAAGTCATCTTGGGCATGGGTGGACATCCAGTGGCAGCGGTATGTCGATGGTAATTGTTTAAAATCGGCAAGAAGACTTGTTTATCATTGATAAGATTTGTTTTGCATTGATAAAGCTATTTTATAAAGTTAAATTTAAATATTTAACTTTATTAATGCATAGACTATAGTTTGTGGGAAATATTTAAATTAAAAGAGTCCCCTTTATTTTATAACACATTGGAGACATAAGTTACATAAAGGGAGTTATGTTTTATCCCACATTGAGAAAACGAAGAATGGAGCTCTTGTGAGAACACTATAAAAGAAATAGAAGAGCTTCTTTTAAGCAGGCTTGGAAAATATCACAGAAATTGAAAAAATTTCTGGAGATTATGTCTCAATAGTTTGAAAGACGAAATCCCTTCAAGCTGGAAATCTTGACGCCATTGAAAGATATGGTCATGAGATTCAATAGGGTAGTAGTCTGAAAAAGCAGTACGAAAAAGCGAAACCGAAAAAGCAGGCCAAAAAAAAAGTCTGAAAAAAGCGGAACCGAAAAAGCAGCCCGAAAAAAGAGGAACCGAAAAAGCAGGCTGAAAAAGCGGGTACGAAAAAGCAGGCCAAAAAAGCAGTTCGAAAAAAGCAAAGCAGAAGGGGCAGCATAGAAGGAAATTATTTCAGCCATCTACAACCAGGTTCTTTGTTAGTATTGTTTTTAGGGTGTTATAAGCTTTCAGCTGTAAGTGTGCATTATACCAACATTATCATTTTGTAATCCATGTAAATGCCAAAGTCTTGGCCATATTTCATGAGCATTGTAATTTTCATTGCAATTAAGAAGATAATAGTTGCTAATGTCATTTAAGCAATTTAATATCATTATTTATTAGCTAGTTAGTTTGCATACCAACTGTTTGTAAAAATGCCAGTTGGTTGTAGGTGTTCATTTCTCATGCTTAGATCATATATATGCACTGAATATTGTCAAATTTAGTAGCACACTCATGTTAGGTCATTTGTGTAGTCCATTGTAGTCTTCTAGCACAAGATTTTCATTAATGCAAATTGTAAAAAGGTCATTTGAAGCTAGCTGAAATACTATATCAGTCAAACGTCCCTTGCATGTGAATTGTTTGATGAAATTCCTTGAGCTTTCATCAGCATTTTTGAGGGCAGATTTGAGGAGGGTTATTACAGTGGTATCAGAGCTTGCTTGCAAAGTGTTTGATGAAATGTCAAACAACTGAAGTATAAAGATTTTTGGTGTTTGAAGAAGTTATAACCTATTGGGGTTATAACCTATTTTTGAATTGCTTTTACGGATTGCTTTTTCCGCCTGCTTTTTCGGTTCCGCTTTTTTCGGGCTGCTTTTTCGGCCTGCTTTTTCGGTTCCGCTTTTTTCGGATTGCTTTTTTCAGCTTGCTTTTTCGGTTTCGCTTTTTCATACTGCTTTTTCAGACTGCTACCCTATTGAATCTCAAGACCATATCTTTCAATGGCGTCAAGATTTCCAGCTTTTAGGGATTTTGTCCTTCAAACTATTGAGACATAATCTCCAAAAAATTTCCCAATTTCTGTGATATTTTCCAAGCCTGCTTAAAAGAAGCTCTTCTATTTCTTTTATAGTGTTCTCACAAGAGCTCCATCCTTCGTTTTCTCAATGTGGGATAAAACGTAACTCCCTTTATGTAACTTATGTCTCCAATGTGTTATAAAATAAAGGGGACTCTTTTAATTTAAATATTTCCCACAAACTATAGTCTATGCATTAATAAAGTTAAATATTTAAATTTAACTTTATAAAATAGTTTTATCAATGCAAAACAAATCTTATCAATGATAAACAAGTCTTCTTGCCGATTATAAACAATTACCATCGACATACCGCTGCCACTGGATGTCCACCCATGCCCAAGATGACTTACTATAAATAGTAAGTATGCCCAAAGTTGCCTCAAAACCCCTCAGAAAGACCTGCAACTGAAACTATCTAGGCCAAATGGCCTCTAAGCCCCTTTAATGTCCTAGTTAGCCTACGGGACCATGGGGAAATAGGCTAACGACAACATCATGCTATGAATGCTAAAAGGGGAACATTACAGAGAGACATGGTGTTTAAAATTAAACTTAAAGGAGGCATGAAGCTTTCAGGAGGCTATTTATTTGATTTTGAGCTCATTTTACAATATGTTTGGATGATATTTCGTTAATAAATTTGGCTGAATTAAAAATTTTCATTCTTGTGCCTTTTTGAAAATGGCAACCTTGCAAAGCACATCCTCTATCTTAGTGAAAGATCTAATCTAGATGGTTCATTGGTGATTTCAATCAAGAACGTCCTCTATGTTAGTGAAAGTTCTAATCTGGCGGAATCATTGGCGATTTCACTCAAGAACTATTATGATAAAGTCAATCACGGTCCTTCATAACAAATTTTGACCGAATATCACTGTTTGATGCTGACTTTGGATCGAATTCAAACCAAGTTTGAATGACTAACTAATCGACTAGCGAATTTAGTATCTGGGGCTAGAATGCCTGCTTCTCTGGCTTATGCTTCCTTATTCTTAATTACCATTTCTGGCAAGGCTTGTCATTTTCAATTTGTGGGCTTGACGTAATTCCCTTCTTGTAATCAGTGTCTGGTTTATACTGATTATTACTTCTCCTGGATAATATTGATCATTATTTCTTACACTTCCCCTAATGACTAGGTGCGAATGATGCTTGTTCTGTTGACTGGGTGAGTTTAGAATGCTACAGCATTTTAGATTGCAACTGTCTAACCACCTTCATTCTTAGTCCTTTGCTCCTACGATGCTAGGATGGAGTCCCCCAATACATCATCGTTGGTCTTCTCAGTAAACTCGAACACGGAATATCAACCACCGATTCTTTCATCCGTCTATGGCATGAATATATTATTTATTTGTCTGTGCTACTGGTAATTCTATATAGTTTTATTTTTTTTATTCCACTCCCTGCTGCTGACTGGATGCCTATTTGTATGTTGATTTGTCTATCCCCTGACTGCCTGTATTTAAGCTTGAATGAAATAAGATATTTTGGGAATATAGATTATAAGGTGGACAATGGAAGTTTGGTCGCATATTCCTCCACATGGTATGACTCATATTTCCACTGTCTTCTACTTGCTGGGGTTGATGTTATTCCTTGCGTATTTATTCCCAATTCATTGCTTATTTCTGAGTGTATTTGCTGCCGTATATATGTGTGTTCCTATCTTCTCTATTCTCCATGCCCGTCTATTCATCCATTTGAAAAATATATCAGTTCAATATTCTTGCTTATCCTTTTATGTTGGCTAATATATTTTATTCACCTTTTTGTTCTAAATAATTGGCAACCAAATGATGTATATGTCACATCCTGTATAATGGGGAGTATTAACATCTGCCCGTATCCTGATTCCATGTTTCGTCCCCCATGAATTCTTCTTTTTAGATTCCTTACATAATATGTCTTGATTTTCCAAGGATATAGTCTTCTGACGATGCTCTATACTTCTTGATACATTACTCCAAATATTCCCCCATTCACTTTCTGACTATCTATGTGATACTTGTAGTAGACAATCTTTGTCTTTTCCTTTCCAAATATCCTATGTGAGCTACTTCAGCGGTGATAATTCCTTCTTGATAATATGTTTGTATAATGTTCTTCTTGTCGTACCCTAGTTAGGACTTCTAACTCCTGATCCCTGCCTTATTCTGTTCTTCCATATTATCTACTTATAAGCTCAATAATAGTAGAGACCTTCCTTAGGTCCTGACTGTTCATTGGAAAGTCATGATTTGTATATTATAATGTAATTTCTATAATATAGTTTTATAAAATGAATAATATTTTATTCATACATTTCTATAATAATATCATTTTATTTATTATATTATCATATTATTGTATTCGTTATTTAATAACATTATAATCATACATAATATATGATATGATTATATTGATAATATTTATGATATTAATTTTCTCATTATATTTATAATATATATAATAATTAATCATATTATAATTAATTATTATTTATTCTATTGTAATTTTAATTTTATTATTAAAATCTTATAAACATGGGGGCATGACACAATGCTTGGCAATAGCAAATAAATTGTTAAGTGAGAAAGTTGTGATTCAAGAAGGAGCAATGAGCATACCCAGTGATTACTGAACCATAATTAATGACAGTACAACTAATAAAACCTATTATACAAGGGTGAAGCAATTAGCAAAATAAACAAATCAGAATCAACTGTTTATGCTCAAATTGTTAAGAGTGCTTGGTCAATAGAGATTAAGAGAAGGGTAGATATAGTAAAGATTAATATTATCATCAATTGCAGGGAGAAAGATATGATCAATGAGTTGATATAATCTTAATATATTCCAGGTGGCTACGTCTATACACTACGATGTCACATTGACAGCGATCAGCACACATTAACATCAAATATGGAGAGGTGAGATAAACTAACTTTGGAGAGATAAGATTAAGGTAAAAAGGACCGTCCTACGACACCTAGCATAAGTAACTAATGTTGGAATTGTCAAAGATAATTGTAAGGAAACAACTAAGAGATAACCATAATCATTAATATGAATGGTAATAAACAATTGATATTATGGAAACTGTCATGTCCCCTCCTTATGCCGAACCTATCCCATTTTTCTATTAGCTCTTATGGTCCCCAACAACTAGTTAGCCACACAAGGAGGGCCATTCAAGGTAGGTGCACTAGTGCACCACGTTGTGTAAGTTGGGGCCTACTTTTCTATTTTGAATTTGGTCACCCAGTTTTGCAACCGCCAACTTCAAGTTTTAGCTCTTAACATTGCATATTTTAGTCTTTTGGATGTTCATGATCATTGTCCACGACATATCATTTCTTTTGTCTATAATTCTGGAGGAATTAGCATTGGAGAGCAGTTTCAAAAGTGAGAGATCCTCCCTAATCTATTGGTTTATCCAATAAGGTGAAGTCACTTCATGAACTTATTGGACTAAGGCAAATAACATTTATTGCAGATCTGAAGCATCAACATTGGAGTTTGATTACCTTCAGTTGCAAAATCAGCAGCAATATTCATAGATATCTACTTTTTGATAACCAATCATACCAAACCATCCTTGATAGTATGAATTGCATGAACTCCCACAACATATGTTTCCAAGGTCACAACAATCATCAACTACACGCAAAAGTGGCAGTATATGTGAACAAGTAGAGCAATACAATTATCGATGCATTGAACCCAATACACATTTATCCTTGGTGACAACTTCAACCAATGAAACTGATCTGAGTATTGCATTCCTAAGTTGTCGTATTCGTCCCCAAACCCTGAATTCGTTAGTCGATTCGTTAGTCATTCGAATTCGGTTCGAATTCAATCCAAAGTCGGAATCAGACTGATATTCAGTCAAAATTCGCTGTGAAGGACCCTGGTCGACTTTGGGTTGAATTCTGACGACTGTAGAAAATATAAAACGAACTCAACAGTTGCAAGATTGCCGGTGATGATTTATTACACAACATTATTTATGACACGTCATTATCCATCAACTAAAATAGACAAATAAGGAGGCGGTAGGCATTGTTATGCACAATGTTATTAATTATTTTGTAATTGGAAGGCAGTTTCTAGTATCGCAGGGTAAGTCTTGACCGTGTGCCATTCACAGACAAACAACCTTGAGGTATTCTTTAATAATATAATATATTTAACACCTTTAAAAATATCTTTAAACTTGTTCATTAATTAAAAACATGAAATCTCTTGAAATCAGTCTTTAAAATGTTTATAAATTCAATTTGAAAGATTACAAAATTTAATTTTTTAAATTTATATTTATTAATTTATTATATATATCAAATATTAAACTTTAACCATGAAATGTTAGTAATTGAATACTAATAAAAATGAATAATAATAATAAATTTATATTCATTAGATTTTAAATATTAGTTTTAAATTAAGATATTAAATTAAAATAAAATGATATTTTATATTTTAGATAAGGTATTTATAATACTGGATTGGATTCATGATTAGTGGTGTATTTTGACATTTTGTCATGCTATTCGAACTAAATCGTGAATATATATGGTGGTGTTTCTTGTTAAATTGCTATAATATTAGCATAGTGGTGTATAAATTTATTTGCTGCAGCATATGTTTACATATATATAATTTTTCTTTTTAAAAAAAAAATCTTGTACAAACGAACCCAAACGAACCGAACCCAGCCCAAAAAAATTTTGAGCGAATGTGGAACCCAAATATTGAACCCACATAAGAACGAAAATCTGAACTGGCAACTTAGTTGCATTCTATAATGCCATTGAGCATACTTGGCATTGATTCATATAATCGGATACCATCCAGTAATTGTCATCATCACTGCCACATGGAGCAATCAGGCCAGACAGAACAAGTTCACCATCCATATTCAGCTCCCAGAAGAAACACAAGGATATCAACACAAAGACATAGTTGACAGTGGCATCATCAGAGTCTTGAACAATCAGTTCGCATTCATATTGAGCATTGGCATTATCCTTGCAGTAGACTGCAAACCCATAGTCATGGCCATATTTTGCAGATTGTCATACGTTTCACCAACAAACACAGTCATCGTAGAGATCCACACCAGTTCAAAACATAGCAATTAATATCAGTATCATCATTGCAGACTTCAGAGTCTACAATGATATCAGATTTGCATATCAGTAATCAATCTGTATCTGTGCTTTCCAATGTGGATACTAATCGTTGGAAAGTTATTTTAACTCTATTCTGATAATAAAATAATCTCTGATTTTGGCTCTCAATTTGTGTCAATTTTGTAACTTTTTTCATTTCAGTACCTAGGCCATTTCAATGGCATCAAAGTTAGTGATCACCGACCCATTGGAGAGATTTTGATGCAGCACGAGCTCGCAGTTTATCAGAGAAGGAGAAGTCATTCATTAAACAGAATGGGAAATTCACATGCTGATATGATGGCCTTGATAAGGAAGTTGACAAGAGGGCAACTTCAGCTCAATGAGACTCTTAAGGGACAATAATAAAATGGAGAGACACTTTGACATTTGGTGCATGGGAGAGCAAATGGAGAACACAACGGATATAGCGACAACTTGGTCAATGGAAGATCACATACACAGCAGTCCCATACATGTCCAAGATTGCCTATGTTTCCTCAAAGGACCAAACAGCTCGAAGAGAGAAACCAACCCTTGGTGGAGTTACAGGAGTAAATCAAGCAAAATTGGCTTGATAGAGGACTCCAACCAGAATTATCCCTCGAGGACTACATGGAGTTGCCTATGAGACTTCCTACAACAAGAAGGAATGGGAGCCACAACAATGACATCAAGTGTAATAAACTTAACTGATTTTTAATGGCAGAGATCTGAGATTTTTTCAACTGAGTAATTTTAACAAACAATTGGCAAGAAATCCATCATGGTACATATTGCTGGATAGTACTGTAGAAGTTACTAGCAGAAGTTGCAGTATAGGGAATAATTAAACAACCAAAATTTGATTCATTCTTTAACCAGTCTCTGAGTGATCTTCCATACATTTAATATTGCATTTTACGTGAAAATTTGGCCATACGTGTAACTGAATATCTAAGACTCTAGAACTGTTTTCAAGAGATAGTGTAACATTAAAGAAATGATTGACGAGTGTACATACAGTCAATACGTAAAATACCCTCACTGGTGGACTAATTCCGCCTCATGTCTTCAACACCTTACCCGTAACCAAGATGACTGACCTGTAATCTCAGGAAACCGACTGCTGGGTGTCGGCAACTACAGAGTCTCAGATTCCATGAGAGTTGATGTGGTCTTTTCCTGTAACAAGACTCAGCTCTCTGCCGTAGTGGACGTGAAACCCAAGCTTTCCAAAACTGTCGTGGCACACTCCACACTTCCTATGACCCACGGGTTACGCTTCTCCCGACCGAGTAGTGTTATATTAACACCCGACCCGTGAGATGCCTCCAAAATAACTTCCAACGTTGTTGCAGTATGTAGCAGTCAATAAATGGACTATCCACTCTTGAACTAAAGCGGTCTCCTCTACTTGTAATAACATATTTCTACCCTGTGTAAAACCTCCCTTGATCTCTTTGTTCTGGAACTAACTCTTTGCAACAACAGTTCTACCACTGGAAAATCTGAAAGTTATGGGATTCAAAAATTCTGAGATTGCTAGCTTATTCGAATGCTCATACCTCCATAGACTTCGAGTTTTTGATCATCTCCCCTTTCCCGATTCATCTGCCCAAGCCTGTATATTACTGAATGAAAGGAAGATTGTGGTGATGTCCAACTCCCTTAGAAACTCCAAAACTTGAGGGTTTTCGTCCTCACAGTTTCAGACTAGTCACATTCAAGCAACCAGAACTCGCAATGTTTCTTTTCATAAATTCTTGTGTGTCCAAATCCCAATACACTCTCTTCTTTTATAACCTCGAAGTGAGGTAAAAACAAAGGAGCAAGGAATGTGGGATAAAACACAATTTTCGTCCTGTAGTCACTTAAGCCACTTTATAAAGTAAATAACTTTATAACATAAAGTGACTTTATCCACACACTTTAATAAAATACTGAAGTATATAAAATTAAACCTCCGATGTGACTGATAGGCATTCATTAATCTATCCAGATGAGGAGATAGATTAACCTAGCACCGAAACTCTATAGCTAAGAATGGGACATGACAATCCTCTTGCTCTCAAAGAATCTCAATGTTGGGTGCTGCAATATAGACTCACCTTCCCAAGTGGTGTCCTCATATGGTAAGTCTTTCCATCGGACTTGATATTCCTTGACGGTTTTGTTACGTAGCTTCCTCTCCCTGGTTTCAATCACTTCCTCCGGCACCAAAATAAGCTTACCCACCTCATCAAGCGGGGGCAAACTCTCTGAGGGTACAATCTACTGGCCCACGGCCTTCTTGAGATATGAAACATGAAAAACGTTGTGGATTCAGCTGTCACCTGGCAAATCCAGCTCATAAGCGACCTCTCCTACCCTCCTGGTGATACAATAAGGTCTGTAAAATCTGGGCTTAAGTTTCTCCGACCCACTTTTCTTCAAGGAGCTCTGTCTATATGGCTATAGACTAAAAAAAACTCTATCACCCAACTCAAAACTCTGCTCAGTACGATGTCAATCAGCATATAACTTCCGCTGGTTATGTGCCTACTGAATATTATCCCTGAGAGCTCGGAGGAGTCCTGTTGGTCCATAATCCAATCTTTGGCCAATGGCGCCCTATTGTCCTGTAAGGCCAAATCAATAAAAGAGAGAGGCTCGTAACCATAAAGGACACGGAAAGGAGTCATCCGAATGGACATATGATAAGTGGTGTTAATACTCCTCCAAATACAACCACTTAACCCAAGCTCTCTGCTGGCCTGCAATGTAGTTCCTCAAGTACCCTTCCACCCATTTATTCACCATTTCGGTTTGACCATCCATTTGCGAGTGATAGTTAGTGCTGGAGGTCAACTCTGTACCTGTCAATCTGAAAATCTCCTGTCAAAAGGTGCTGAGAAACCTACTGTCCCTGTCACTCACAATAGTCCTAGGTAATCCATGGAGACGGAAAACCTCTCGAAAGAACAACTCAACTACCTGAAAGGCTGACCAATATGCGGCGATCACGAAAAAGTGCACTAACTGTCTACAACCACAAAGATGCAATCCCTGCCCTGGACCCTAGGCAACCCTATAATAAAATCCATAGAGATGCTCTCCCACCTCTGAGCTGGAATGGGGAGAGGCTATAGTAAACTTGCAGGAAAACCCTGTTGAGACTTGTTTTGCTGACAAGTCTGGCACTCTCTAACATGCTGCAATACATCATCCTTAAGCCCCTTCCAAGAGAATCTCTCCCTAATCTGCTTGTAGGTTTTAAAAAACCCTGGGTGCCCTACTAATGGTGCATTGTGTATGGTGTGCATAATATCCTCCTTTAGCCTAGATTTGGGTACAATATATAACATCATTCATTGCCTTGTACCATTCATCCTGAAGTATACCATCCATAATCTGACATGCCTGAGCATTTGTGGAATACTCCACTAATAGCTGGGACCTCCAATCTGTTGAAATCTCAAAAATGGCGTAACACTCTAGCACTGGGGGTCTTCGGAAAAGAGCATCAGCAACTATATTATTTTTCCCCTTGACATACTCAATGTCAAAATCGTAAGCTTGGATCTTGCTGACCCATTTCTATTGAATCTCATTCAACTCCTGTTCTAAGAAGTAGCGTAATTTGTTATGATCGATCTTTACTATAAATTTACTTCCCACCAAGTACTGCCTAAATTTGCCTAAGGCATGCATTATGGCCAACATCTCCTTATCATAAGTGGAATATAGTAACTCGTTGCCCCTAAGTTTCTTGCTCTCAAAAGCAATGGGATGGTGATCCTGCATCAATACGGCCCCTATTCCGCTTTCCGAAGCATCACACTCTAAAACGAAGGGCCTAGAAAAATCAGGAAGTGCTAGCATTGGACATGTACTCATCACCTGTCTCAGTTTATCAAAGGTTGCCTCCAAATCCTCTGTCCAACTAAATGCCCCTTTCCGTGTCAGATTGGTAAGGGGTACTACTATCTGGGAAAAACCTCTGGCGAACCGCTGATAATAGGAACAAAGACCAAGGAAACTCCATAGCTCAGATACATCTCTCGGTGGTGGCCAATCCAAGATTGCCTGTATCTTCTCCTAATGCACCTTAACCCCCTCGGCACCAATCACATGACCCAAATAGAGAATCTTGGTTAACCCAAATTCGCACTTAGACTCTTTTGCAAATAAGAAATGTTCCTCTATGAGACTAAGGACCTCATCCAAATGCTGCAAATGTTCTTCCCAAGTCTTGCTAAAGATTAATATGTCATCAAAGAAAACCAACACACTCTTCTTTAGCTATTTTTTGAAAATATGGTTCATGCATGACTAAAAAATGGCTGGTGCATTAGTGAGCCCAAATGGCATCACCAAGAACTCGTAGTGTCTGTAGTGGCATCTGAACTCTGTCTTGTGCACATCCTCCTCTCGGACTCTTATCTGGTGGTATCTTGATCGAAGGTTTGTCTTCGAGAAATAAACTGGCCCATGGAGCTCATCCAGCAACTCATCAATGCGAGGAATCGGATATTGGTTTTTAATGGTTCTCTTGTTCAGGGCGCAATAGTCTATACACATCAGAAGGGTGTCGTCTTTCTTCTTAACCAACACCACTGAATAGGCAAAGGGGCTAGAGCTGGGTCTGATATGCCCCATATCTGTAAGCTCCTTGATCGTCTTCTCTATCTCTTCCTTGTGGTGCTTGGGTTGACGATAAGGAGTGCTAATGACGGGTTTGGCACGCTCCTCTAGCTCAATGATATGCTCAAACCCTCGATCTGATGGGATTCCCGAGGGTATATCCTCAAACACCATCCTATGCTTATCTAAAATTGTTTGAATGTCACAATGATACTGCTGCCCTATATCCTGTGTCTCCTTTGAGAAGATGAAGCACTGTGTCACCCACTCTGTATCATCATGTCTCAAAATGGCCTCCATCCTGTGAGTTGTTATCAATCTGGGTCCATTGTCTGGTATGGCTTTTAGGACTACTAACCGATCACCCTGTGAGAATTCTAACTGCATGGTCTCGTGATCAAATGTGTACCTGCGAAGAGTCCTTAGCCACTGTCTACCCAGAATGACATCCAACCCATCCAAATCAACAACATAGAAATCAATCTCCAAAAGATAATCGTCAAACTGTATCTAAAGACCGGCTACTTTCTCTGTACACCTCAAAACTTCACCGCCTGCTACCTTCACCTCAAACTCAGGAATGTCAGCTATCTACAAACCTCTCCTAGATACCATCCGTGTACTAATGAAATTATGAGGCTCCCGTAGCCAAGAGGCAAACAATGCGTTGACCCGTAACTACACCCTTCACTCTGAAAGGATGGCATGCCGGATCACTAGAAAGAGTGGCTATAAGTGGAGGTTGTTTCGTGACGGCTTTCTTCTTTTTATCTTTAAGGGGTCGCTCTTCAACTTCTTCCTCGCTGTCCTCAACATCTTCACCTTCCTGTTGCTCCCCTTCATCCTCGGAAAGAACCTCAACGTAGTGTATCTTGCCTTTATCAAGGCATCTGTGATCGGGGGTCCAAGGCTCCCTACAAGTAAAGCACAATTTCTTCCTCTTGAATTCATTACGCATTTCAAAATCGAATATGGGAGGATTTGGTTTCTGTTGGCTTTTGTTTCCTTGGCTCAATGTAGATCCCCTACAAGGTTTCTTTGGAGGCTGTAATATCGATGAAGGTGAATCCAAATCATGAGCTATCTTGATCGCATCATCTAGGGTGTTTGA
Source organism: Cupressus sempervirens (assembly GCA_028749045.1). NCBI lineage: Eukaryota > Viridiplantae > Streptophyta > Pinopsida > Cupressales > Cupressaceae > Cupressus > Cupressus sempervirens. The sequence continues at coordinate 416,705,880 of CM053786.1, forward strand.
TTTAAGGACCTTAACCAAACCCCTAAGCCTATCTTATAACCCCTCTGTGAATAACATCACCTTTTGCTGCTCTGACATATCTAGCATCATAACTGATATACACTGAAACTCATCAATGAACTTATCTAAAGATCCACTCTGACGTAACTGAGCCAAATCCCTATAATAGACTTCAACATCTTTCTTGTCAAAGCGGGTAATTAGCTTGGAGCTGAAAATCTCATATGAAGTTATGAGGCCATGATTTTGGGTGACTAATCTATGATGCCACCAATCATACGCGGCTCCCTCAAGGTGCATGTTGCAAATCTGATGGCTTCTGCTTCAGCCATGGGCTTAAGTGTCAAATAGGTGTCCAACTTGTGAATCCAAGCTCTAGCGGATGTTTGACTGCTGCCATCAAAGGTGGGAAGAGTTAGTTTGTTCAAAGCATGTTTTAGATCCCTATTAGGTGCTCTCGGTCTCCGATCCTACTGCTGCCTATCAGCCTCTCTTTTCTGATTTAGATACTAAACAAAGGTCAGATCTTGTTTAATTGGATCCGGAAACAAATCCCACTCATCAAAAGACGCCATAACATTATCCGGTAATAAATTTGGAGCTCCTGGTGGTGTTGCTTCTTCTTCTACATTAAAAATTGGCATTAAGGGCCTGTCGGTGTTATGTGTGGGAGCCCTAGCTGCTCAGGGGGATCCGGCTATACTTTCGCCTCCACTGTGATGGCTTGGAGCTCTTCTATGGACCGGAACCAACTGCTGCATAGTTCCTGCTAATTGCTAAAGAGCATTAGCAATGTTGTTCTGTCCATTTCAGATAACCTGCACCATTTCCCGAACTTCCCTATCCTGTTCATCTCCATTACATGCCATTTGAACGTTGTTTTCTAGTTCTGCCTGTCCCAAGTGATCAACCTATTGAATAATATCAGCCTGTTCACCTGTTCGTAAAGTTATTTCCTCATCCACAGTAAAACTATCTTCAATGTTGATATGAACTGAAGAGTCTGCTTGTTCTGGCTGTAGGTGACTAAATTTATGTTGTCTTCTACTCGTTCCTGGCTGTCATTTTTTTTGGGTAAAAATGGTCTGCGGAAATTTTGCTATTTCCCACAAGATGGCAGGTCTTGTGGCTCTAATACCACTGTAATAAACTCAACTAATTTTTAATGGCAGAGATCTGAGATTTTTTCAACTGAGTAATTTTAACAAACAATTGGCAAGAAATCCATCATGGTACAAATTGTTGGATAGTACTGTAGAATTTACTAGCAGAAGTTGCAGTATAGGGAATAATTAAACCAAAATTTGATTCATTCTTTAACCAGTCTCTGAGTGATCTTCCATACATTTAATATTGCATTATACGTGTAATTTTGGCCAAACATGTAACTGAATATCTAAGACTCTAGAACTATTTCAAAGGGGTAATGTAACATTAAAGAAATGATTGACAAGTGTACATACAGCCAATCAGCAAAATATCCCCACTGGTGGACTGGTTCCGCCTCACATATTCAACACCTGACCCGTAACCAAGATGACTGACCTATAATCTCAAGAAACCGTCTGCTAGGTGTCGAGGACTACAGAGTCTCAAATTCCATGAGCGTTGGCGTGGTCTTTTCCTCTGACAAGACTTAGCTCTCTGTCGTAGTGGACGTGAAACCCAAGCTTTCCAAAATTGCCACGACACACTCCACACTTCTTGTGACCCGTGGGTTACGCTTCTCCCGATTGGGTAGTGTTATATTAACACCCGACCCATGAGATGCCTCCCAAATAACTTCCAACACTGTTGCAGTATGTAGCAATCAAGAAATGGAATATCCACTCTTGAACTGAAGTGGTGTCCTCTACCTGTAATCACGTATTTCTACCCTGTGCAAAACCTCCCTTGGTCTCTTCGTTTTGGAACTAACTCTTTGCAACAACAGTTCTACCACTGGAAAATCTGAAAGTTATGGGATTCAAAAATTTTGAGATTGCTAGCTTATTCGAATGCTCATACCTCCATAGACTTCGATTTTCTAAACATCTCCCTTCGTCGATTCTTCTACCCAAACTTGTCTATTACTGAATGAAAGGAAGATTGGGGTGACGTCCAACTCCCTTAGAAACTCCAAAACTTGAGGGTTTTCGTCCTCATAGTTTCAGACCAGTCACATTCAAGCAACCAGAACTCGCAATGTTTCTTTTCATAAATTCTTGTGTGTCCAAATCCCAATGCACTCTCTTCTTTTATAACCTCAAAGTGAGGGAAAAACAAAGGAGCAAGGAATGTGTGATAACACAAAATTTTCATCCTGTAGTCACTTAAGCCACTTTATAAAGTAAATAACTTTATAACAAAAAGTGACTTTATCCACACACTTTAATAAAATACTGAAGTATATAAAATTAAACCTCTAATGTGACTAGTAGGCATCCTATTAGATAACGCTGTTAATCTATCTAGATGAGGAGATAGATTAACCTGGCGCCAAAACTCTAGAGCTGAGAAGGGGACATGACATCAAGCTCAGGGTTGGCAAGCTGAACCTCTCCACTTTCGAAGGATAGGAAAAGCCATTGGAAAGAGCGTGGGGGAAAAAGGCAGACATGTACTTTCAGCTCAACCCTATGCCTGAGGATGAGTAGATCAAATTTGCAGCCCTACACTTGGAAGGAATCACAAACGAATTGTAGCACCATGAAATGGTTACACTTGGGCCTGATAAATTTACTGCATATGCTGACTTCACACAAATACTCATTGATCACTTTCATGGAAAGGATTTGGAACTCAATTTCAAGGAGTTAGCAGAGTCGAGGGAGAATGGTCTTGTGGCTAGCTAAATTGCAGAATCCTAGAGGCTTTTAGTTTTGGTGACTGACATTTCAAAGAGGAGGTTGATAGTATTATTCATGGCTGTGTTTCAGAATTCAACCTTACATATATAGGGAAGAACGAGGAGGGGAGGGAGCAAAGACCAACTACCCTTCCAACGATGGAACACAGGTGAGTTCACTTGACAAGTGTGTAAGAAAGAGTCAAATATGCATGCACTAGATGTCTCACAAAGTGTCACAAAGTAAGGATACATAACCATATGAGGTGAGACCAAACTCTAAAAAAGCCTACTAACTAGTTATATAAATACTTTATTTACACTAACAAATTGTTAGCGGCATGTTAATTTTAAAAAGGTATGATATACAGTTAGACTTGAGATTATGTACCATGTATGGAACTTTCATGGTCCAAGTGGAATTGAAAAAGCGATTGCCCAACTTATATTTTACCTTTAGATGAGCCTATAAAATGTCTCTTTGCACACCTAGCAATAACTTCCAAGTTAGGAAGGTGGCAGTGAAGGTTGACCACCTCAAGCAGCTTTCATGAACACGGTTGTGCAACATGCACAATCAATTTGGTTACTCCAACATCTATGAGGTACCTTCACAGCAATTCCAAGCCATCTAGAAGCCCAGCGTGATAAGTGTATGATAGAGAACTTATCAAAAATCAAAGGAACATTATAATATGTTTCACATGAGGATAATGAATCTTAATAATTGCAACTAGAGAGTATTTAATTTATATTTCTCTATATCTATCATAAAGTAGTCATGAATCTCTGTGTAGTCTCAAAATTGGCAGAAAACTAAAGGTGATTTTGCAGTGAGAGTTATTTTCTTATGAAATAGTTGGAGAACATATGTACAAATCCTTCTGTTTACTTTATTAATATGGTCAACTCCTCTTCAGCCATACATATGGTTAGCAACTAACTGGTGTGTATAAAAGACTAGATTTATTAGAAAACCCCCATCTATTTCTTAGATTCTTGTTTGTCGGTTTAATATAATCAATTCTGATCAATATGATGCATGGATTCATTCACTTTGAAGGGAAAAAATAAACTATTATGACTCCTGATAAGTGAAAACATGCATAATGTGCTGAAAATGTCCCTGAAATTTTGAATAAGAAGTGTAAATAGGATAACTCGTTTGTACTCTTGCCACATTTATCTATCATCCTTAAACTCCTTGCCTATCTCTGTCCAAAGTCATAAATAAGCCTATGGCTTGACATATAGTAGGCCTGTCAACAAGAGCAAATCGTTCTGTTCAACTTGTTCAGGATGAACTAACATCCCTACTAAGGCTTCCAATATATAGCGAGAGAAACCAACAGCTAAATTTTATAATAGTATTCTTTATCCTTCATTATGTGGAAGAGAATTAATTTGTTCATAGGGTAATCAAACCAAGCTAAATACAAATAACCAGAAAATGAACTTCGTATGATATCCCTTGACACAAACTTAGAATTTCATAATGGGTATATTTCAATCAAACCTTCTGCTTCAGCAACGTCTGCTACATGTTTAAAGAATTCCAGCCCTTTGATAAAGTTTTTCACTTTCCAGTCTCTGTGCAACCTCAGTTTGCCATCTTCATTTAAAATATTCCACCCTGGGATCTAAATTAAACAGTATACATTGAGCTCTAGAGAAGATTGAAATTATTCGTGAACACAAATTGGCTGGCAGGAAAAAACAATTGAATATAGATATTATTATTTTACCTTTTGTAATAGCTCCTCGGCTACTTCTATGGACATGGGTTTCAAGTCCTTTGACTCACATGGCACACACTTTTTCTCTGCCAACTCTGCTTTACAAGTTAAAAAAATGTTTCAGTGCAAAAATTACTTGTACAGAAGCCGCATTTTGCATAATTTATCTCAAGTTTTTATAATCAATAACTCTTGTAATGTATACATAAAGTTCGGCTTAAAAATAATCACTTCTCTAAATCCAGTATCAAAAAAAAAAGGGTAAAAGAGAATAATTTCAAATCCAATAAACAAATTAAATAACCAAATCATGTCATGCAACAAGTAAAACCAATTCCACTTCAAAATCAAAGCCAACATATGATGTGGGTAAACCTAGCATGCTTAAGTACATTAGAAAAATTCACATATTAATGTACCATAAAGAATCAATAATGAAAACAAACATGTCAAACTACCTATTTGTAATGTCCCCAAATTTTGGCAAAAAGAATTAATTTTTTTTAAGTTCTCCAAAAAATTAAATATTAAAAGGATGACTATTTCAATTAATTCAATTAAAAGAGACTTCAATAAAAATTTATTAGTAAAAGTCATTTAAATTAATAAAATTCCCCAGAAGTTACATTAAGTGGTGGAAAATTCTAGAGGGTGTTGAAGATAGTAGCTGCGATAGAGATCTTTATCTCTGATTTTGCTATATGTTGAAATTGGAACAATACCTTTGTATTACGTCAACAACTAGAGAAGATAGTTATGACGATATTTCTGTTATACTAAGTGAGCACAATGTGGCATTCAACATGTGCTAGGTGTCTCATCACATAGTTGGAAAACTCGCCAAATGCAAAAACTCGCCAAGCCCCCCAAAAGTTTAATCGGGAAAAACTCGGCGATTTAAAAAAAAAACTCGGGAAAAACTCGGGAACCTAAAAAACCGCTGAAATTTAATTAAAAATACATTTATTTTGCAAAATTTAATGAGAAGATGCATCTAATAAGTTAATTAAAGACAATACAAAAGAAAGAAACAAAGTTTAGATATATATAAATGCATAATGCGTACAAAATTGCATTCTCATGCAGAATGCTCATGGTAGGAAGCAAAATAGTAAATTACTAAATAGTTTCAATCTGTCAAACTAGAAGTAACTACTAAAAGTCTAAATACATCAATACAATGTGACAATGCCAATCACATCTTCCTCTTTCCACTTGCACTAGCAGGAAAGCGAGGGGGTCTAGTCCTAGAAGAAGTGCCCCGCACTGGGATAGGGCGTGAGCTGCGTGACTGTGAACTCTGTGGCTGTGCCCCCTCGCTCGACGTCCCTACTGACTGGCTCGGCGTCCTGGAAGAGGATGCATCTCCTCCTAATGGTAATGTCTGATCCTCGCCTGAATCATCATCATCCTCGTCCTCATCCTCAATGTCATCCATAGTGAACTGAAAATCAGTGTCAACCTCCCCCTCCATGGCCTGCCTCTCCAAATCAGTGATCTCATCTGGTGTAAACAATGGACTTGGCTCCTGTGCTGTCCAATCAGAATAAGGATCTATCTCATCTAGATCAAGCGGACCAGGTAGTTCTAAGAGCTGTGACTTTTTTATGCGCAACTTAAGATTATAGTGCACATAAACAAGGTCATTAAGCCGTTTTTGAGTCATTCTGTTTCTTTTCTTTGTATGGATGGACTCAAATAAGCTCCAATTGCGCTCACAATGGGATGAGCTACAAGGTTGGGATAGGACTCTGAGAGCAAATTTCCTTAAATTGGGGGTATTGCCACCCCAACTTGCCCACCAAGCATCTGCAAAACAAAATTTAAAAAGTTATAAAGCAATAAAAAACAAAATTAGAAGCACAACTTATCAATTAGCAAAAGTTTTAATGTTTGACGCTTTACCTGGTGCTTGAGTAGATCTTGCTCTCTTTGCTAGCATAGAAGAGAACAAAGGACCCCTTGATTCCACATAGATTTGTTGTTCGGTCACAATAAGGTCTCTCTCCTCTTCACTTGATATCATTCTCTCAATGCATTTAGAGAGACCTTCCATGACCTCTCCATTAGGATCTGAGTAGGAATCATCAGCCCTAAAACAAATAGAAAATGATATCAAGTCTTACTACACAACCTTAAAAAGTAAAGTAAAATAAAGACTTATTAAAATCCCAACTTCAAGGACAATCAATTATCATAATACCTGAATTTGGGATTGAGGAAGTAGCCTGCTGCATGAATAGGTTGGTGGAGCATATTGTTCCACCTCCTATCAATTATTTCCCAAATGGGGTCAAATCTGAGACTGTCCCCGTGATAGTAACTTCTAACAGCCTCTTTCGCCCTATCCATGGCCTCATAAAGACCTCCCATTGGGGATTGCTGCCCATCACATGTGCGCAAGACTAGAACCAGGGGCAGAGACATCTACATTTGAAATTTGAAAAATACAAATTAGTTAATAACATAGTAAGTTATGAATTGAAAATGAAACTTGAATAAACTAAAAGTCTAAAAATATAATGAAGTTACCTCCACAATCTCCTTAGCCTTTGCAAAAAAGCTATCATCAAAGACTATTCGTGCCACAGCTTCTCCTTCGGGCTTCTTTGAGTAAGGTGAAGCAACCCAATCAGCACACACAAACATTTGCTTCAAAGCCAATATGTGGTCAAGAATACTTTGCAACGTCAAGAAGACCGTTGCAAACCTTGTCATAGCAGGTCTCATCAAATCTTTGCCTTTAGTGGCTTTTCTCATCAAACTGAGAACCCATGGGTGATTATAGATATATTTCGTGACTCGCCTAGCATCTTCCACAACTGGACTCACCCAATCAAGTTTTCCTATGTCCTCTAAAAGAAGGTCAAGGACATGTGCTGCACAAGGTGACCAAAAAAGTGTGGGATGCCTCTCTTGGAGGATTCTACCTAAAAGATTAGCAAAAAATCAATAATCAGTAACAAACTTTCCATATTTAGTATTTACAAATTACATCAAATCTAAATTGAATAATACCATAGCATTACATTCATGATTCATATTGATTCAAATATAAAAAATTAAATCTACCTGCTGCCACATATGCTGCTGCATTATCTGTGATTATTTGCACCACATTCTCTATTCCCACCTCCATGACAACATTCTCCAACATTAAAGCCAATGTGGCTGCATTTTTCACTTTGTTGGAGGCATCGACAGATTTCCAAAACACCACATCATCTTTGCAAGCAATCAAGAAGTTAATAATGGTTCTACTTCTTCCATCTGTCCACCCATCAGATAAAATGGTGCAGCCATACTTCTTCCACTCTTTCTTTTGGTCTTCTATCAACAATCTTGCCCTACCAACCGCTTTGTCAAGCAACCTACAAAATTTAAGTGTAATATTAAATAAAGTGTAAGTGTTAGTAAAAAATTAGGAAATAAGTTATAACAATTAAGATTTAAAATATAACAATGAACTAAAGTGAATCTCAATTATTTACAATTACTAAATAGTAAAATACTAACCTTCCACTCATATCCTTGCGATTAGGCGGCTTGTACCCTTTGCCTGATATTGTCATTGCATTCACCATATTGACCCAATAGGGACTATCAGCGGCATTCATTGAGATATTGTTGAAAAACCAAAAATCAGCTGCTGCAATATCAGTTTGCTCATGCACCTCCTTAAACCATGCAGTGCCCTCTAATGATGGCTGTGCTCCAGGTGTGTTCCTGGGCACAAAATAACCACCTATCCCTGATGGGGATCTAGATGGTGATGATGAAGAAGTAGGAGATGTAGAAGAAGTGGAACCGGTAAAAGAGAAATTTTGTTTGCGGATCCGTGGGCCACGAAGAGATCCGGGTATGTTCTCAAGTGCTTCTTCTTCCTCTTGCATATCAAAAGGAGCTCCTTCAGATTCAGCTATGGCTGCCCTCATAGCTATTTTTGCCCTCTCCCTATTCAATTTTTTCTCTTCAGCAGCTGCAAGTAGGGCATGGATGAATCTTTTTTCTTCATCAGTTACCTTGAGACAAGGATTTGAGTCATGTTTCTTTATGCCTGCAAGGTGGTATTTGAGGCGGTTTATGCCTCCAGAAATAATTCTCTCACAGGGAATGCATATCACCTTCCCAATATCATTTGGATTTGGAGCTTCATAGGCATACCGCCATGCCTTATCTCTTGCATTTTTAGGTCGAGTGCCTATATATCCAGATGGGCATGGTGTTTGTGGCCACTCTTCTTGTGGGTTTGTCATTTTTTTAATGGTTGACCGTTGCCCTACACATAAATATATAGAGAAATGAATAAACAAAGTTAGAACTTAGAAGCTAGGGTTTCAAATGATTCAAACTTCAAACTTGAACCATATCCTTAGCAAACAACAAACTTCAACCATATCCTTAGAAGCTAGGGTTTCAAATGATTCAAAATGATTTTAAATGATTTGAAAACATTTACAAAAAACAACAAAAACAAAAGAACATTTGTTATAAAACTATAAAAAGTTTTCAAACTATGATAAGATGAACATACCTGGAAAGAAATTTGTCTTCTAAAATCGGTTAGAATCCTCTACAATCCACTCAAATCCGCCTTGAATCACTTGCAATCAGCCAAGAATGCCTCCAAACCTTCTTCTCTTCACTCCTCAAGGTTCTAAACAATGCAAATACAAGAAAGAATGAGAAAAAACACACTCACTGCCGCTTAAATCCTCACAGGCCGCGTTCACCAGTAAACCGCGAGTTTTTAGGAAAAACTCGCCGAGTTTTTGCCGACTACTCGCCGATTACTCGGCGAGTTTTTACCAGTTTGCCGAGTTTTTAAATCGGCGAGTTAACTGGTTAAAAACTCGCCGAGCTAGGAAACTCGGCGAGTTTTAAAAACTCGCCGAGTACTCGGCGAGTTTTCCATCTATGTCTCATCATATGAAGAGACATGCGACATGTGAAGAGTCATGTGTTTCGAAATGTGAAGAGACTTCTTTTTTAAAATTGAGAGACCTTTGGTAGTGATACGAAGAGTCTCTTAATTCAAAATAAATATATGATTGTTTTGTAAAGTTTTATTTAGTGGAAAGCATTGTACTCAAACATTTATTGTCAATAAAAGAGAATTTTCTAGTGTGATTGGATTGTTCCCTTCAATTTGAAGAGTTTTTCCAAGAAGGTCATGTCTTTTGTGCCTATTTTTTGTTTTCCTTTTTCCTTATTGTTCTTTATTATTAACATGGTATCAAAGCCAAGTTAGATAACAGCTTATAAGTGAGTTTTCTTTGTTTTTTGTTTTGCGTATATGTTGCAGATTGCATTGAGTGTTTTTTTTGGCAATCTCTATGTGTTGTAGATGGTAGCAGCAATAGAGATCTTTGTTGATGTGATGTTGTACTGTACATTCTCATATTTATTGTTCCTTCATATTTTTATTTATTACATCATCTTATTTATTTATGTCTGCTGATGGTCTTCAATTGTCGTGTACGGCTTGTTAAAATCCATTGAGATGTATTATGACTCATTTGCCGAATTATTCGTCATCCTTTGTGTTGAGTGTTGGAGTTACTATGATCTCTAGAAAATTAAAAGATCATGCATGCAACAGTTTGTAATGACCCCAATTGGGTTATGGCCTTAACAAACATCAACTTCCTTGACTAATCAGCGATTTGGCATTTAATCAAATGCTTGGCAAACAAATTCAATACCACACTACTGATAAATCTTTTATTTACTGCTTTTGCATTTGAAACACATGCATTCAATTTTTCCAACAGTTTGAAAGCTGATATTAGTTATAAAATAATAACTTGGCAAGCCACAAATTTCAAGGAAAATCCAATGCTAAGACTTAACTGGCAATAGATATCAGATTTATTTGCAGACTTATTGTATAAATAGGAGAAGCAATAAATTAAACCTGTAACTCCCAGCTCTAATCTGATTTGCAGCAGAGATTCACACATATATGCCAACCAAAGAAAGGGCTGACAATTTCAACCTGGGTATCAATTTGCAGCAAACACCTCAGAAGTAACACGTCCACAGGCTGGATGCTAAACTGGAAATACCAACACCAGCAGCAAGGATTGCCACTGTAAGCTGCAGGAGGAAAGACTCGCGCCCAACCCAGTGTTTTTGGCATCTAAATATTGCAAAGAATGCCTACAGAAGGCATTTGATTCTAGCCGCCTGATTGGGATAATTTGACCCTTCAAATAATACAGATCAAACCCTCAGATTCACTCACTCAAGACTGCAGCAAACAAAATCAGAACTTTGAGCTGCCAATATCTACAACAAGCATTGCCCTCTCAGTCAAGTTAAAAGAAGAGAAGACACCAATTTTTCCAATGGAAAAACCCTCCTCGGCCACAGTGAATACAGAAAGAGGAGACAATAATAAATCTCAGAATGGAGTCCACAATAGTTCAGCTGTAGATCCCAAACCCTTATACTTCCGCAAGGGCACAAAAATTCAGAACATCAGAAGTGTCACAAAGACAACAAAAGAAAAATAATATTCAATTGGATGTTTTTCTTATCAAATGGGTTCGTATTTATAATCTCTAAATGACACAAGCTTCCCAAATGAACTCCACTAAAGAAGCTTCCTCAACACAACATTAAAACATAACAAAGTGCCATATAATATTGTTAAATTTTGGAGGATCGTTGCAAGTGTAATGACACTACCATGTAATTGGTATGTATGTTTCAAATGCAACTTCCTCTCACATTTATATTGAGCATAGGACATGAATAGACATGTCTATTCAATAATCAGATACTTAATATTAATCATAATTAATTTATACATGTATAATATATATATACAATATATATATATTATTATTATATTAATTTCTCTCTAATAATACTAATAAACTTACATATATAAATTATATCTAATATATGATGAGCACACATATATAAAGGATAAAGGCATCTGAAATGACTAAAATTTTAACACTCCCTCTTAGTCAAGAAGGATAAATACATTTTGATAATCAAAGGTCAAGGACGATTAGTATTTTGAATAACCCAAAGATGATCAACAATTGTCATCTAAGCTCTTAGTTATTAAAATTCCTAGTATGCATTTATACAAACAACCCAAAGATAATCAGCATGATGACATCTAAGCTCTTAGTTGTTAGTCTCACAAAATGCATAATTACCTCATACCCAATATGCATCTATACAAACAACTCAAAGATAGTCAATTTAATGACATCTAAGCACTCATTTGTAAGTCTCACAAGTTGCATAGTCTCATGATTTAAGTACAACACTTACTCAAAATGTATGACCTGGAGTTTAGCCAACTAAAGCTGCCACACATCAACACTCCCTCTTAGCTAGGGAGGATAAACACGAGACATATATTACGCCATTGGTAATATTAAGAATGACAAGTTTAAGGATCTCTCTGAATGAAAGATATCCATCATAATGATATCACAAGTCTTGGTCTCCCAGAATATTGACATTCGATATCCACCAAGTACTTAAATGATTTAATCTCAATTACAAGCTATTGTAAGATAATAACTTCTGCAAATACAAGTGACATCATTTGGAAGTCGTCACCTCCTCATGATGGACACAAGGGTTAGTCCTATTAAAATCACATAGTCACAAGGTATATTCATGAATCACAGTGCTCTTGACTGGTACAACTTAATGATTATTGGAGAATCCATCTCAACATGGTTTACTCCCTCTAGATCACTGAAGGTTGAATCATATCCTTTATTTGCTCCCTTTCTTTCAAGGTTGTCCCTAATGAAATGTCATGCTCCCTCTGAACATCAATCTTCTAAGCTTCTTGCCTTAGACAAAGTGTCAAATTCGCTTTGAATTTAAAATAGCTCTTCTAGTAAATACATATGTACGATATTTAGAAACCATGAGAAATCATATTACAATGTTGTTATAAATCAATTAATCCTTTGCATTTATGCTATCAAAATATTCAATACCACTATTGAATTTAAAAACATCATTCTGAATAATACTAGTCTTTAGTAAGAAATATATATTAGCATATATATTTAAATACACCCATAATATTACCTTACTTCTCCTTCGTGGTGGACCACCGATTTATTCATCATACCCTCTAAGCTCCACATAGGTAATAGAGGGCACATGTAATATATGTTTGACCACGAAAACACTTTATTCCATATGTATCTTATCACCCTATCTTCATGATTTATCTTTTATTTTACTACATGAGCGTAGTCCACTAGGTTTCAAATCTGTCACTTTAACCACTCGAAAATCAAAGTCTCCAATCTTGTTAATTAATTGTAGTGAGAATTAAGATGGGTGAGTGTTGTTTTCGATTTTGAAAAACCTTCTAAATTGTAAAACTTGCACAATCTAGTCACCCAATTGAGTTCTATCGAGATATTTTCAACTCCATTCTATCGTCCATGATAGGTTGATAGGTGATAAAAAAAAATTATGCCCACTTTCCCCCAACACCAATGATATCCTATCGCTCCGTACGTAGATGTGGGAATCTTCCTACAACAATTATTTCCCAAATAGTGTCGGCATGGACAAATCTTTGTGGCCCATTATGAAAGCCTTAGTTTGCACATAAGGGTTTGCAAGAAATCTCCATCACCCGTCTTCCACATCCCATGAAGTGACCACCATTAAAACTATTAATTTATATCTTCTCCATTTTTATGAATTAGATATTGTAGAAGTTGATTGCTAAACATAACTTCTACTTATGTTTGATATAGCCATTATTAATATTCTCTCTGCATAATCAGTGTACTACATTGCTTCTAATAACTTCGCAACTGATCTTTCACTCTTCATATTAAGAATGATAAATTCAATCAAGATATTCATTTAACTCATGTCCACTATAACATTAATGATTATAACATCTCCTTTCAATAATAGAATTAAGATAACACAACTTAATTTCTAAATATATGACTTTCCCTTAGGTAACATATTCTCCTAGAAATTCAAATTCATAAATATATAAATTTCATTTATATTTCAATAACAATATTAGTAACTCACAAAAATACTAATAAATTATATAACTACAATTATAATTTATTCCATACTAAATAATGTAAAAAGAGAAAACTTAGATAAGATACCCCTCCTTTTACACATATAAAATAACAATATGAATTGTTAGTGTAGTTTTTTATTTCCTAGTAGGTTATTTATTTTTCCCTATATTGCTAAGTTTTTCCTACACTTTGAATAATCTCACTTAGGTTAATAAAGCATGTCTTATTAGGTGAATGGTTGCAAGGTGTCACCTTCCTACATGTGAGCATTCATTATCTATCTTGGGAAGATACTTTGTTATCTTTAGTCCAATAGATGGTTGCTCCTCATTAGTCGGTGTTGCCACCTCCTCCCTCTTCCTAGCCTATATAAGCATGCTACCTGGCTTGTATTTGTATCTCTTGTTTTTACATCCTCTTAATGCTATTCTACTTCTAGCATTTGCATTACTCTCTTGGAGACTAACTCTATGTTGCTATTTTGATTTTGTATCATTTGCATTCATAGTTTAAATATTTATTCTTTGCACTAGTTTTCTGGGTTATTAATCTTTTTAGATTCTAACATGGTATCAGAGCTTTTCTGCACGCAAGAGTAGATTTTAGTTTCCTTATTTGAGAGATTCAGGAGGGGGCTAATAAATCTTATTGTAAGTTTTTGAAAAACCCAGTATGCTCTTCTCTTGCATCTTCAGATGATCTTGAGAATCAGAAAAGTTTGACAAAAACATTTTTAATCTCTAAGTGATTGCAGCATTTTTGGTTATACTGACAACATTTCTGGTTGTTCCAACGTGTCCAGCAAGCTTGAGAAAGTCAGATTTGGCTTTCATTTCACCGAGATCAGAGATCGTCATACAAGTTGCAAAACTAGGGTTTCAATCTCAAATCTGACAACCAACTTGCATATTTGGTGTTTTCAATCAATATTGCAGGTTCCAGCATGCCATTTATTGACTTAGGTAGCTGATTCAATCTTTTCATGGCGTCTTTTGGTTGTTGGGGTCGTTTTTTGGTTGTTGGGGCCATTTTTTGTTGTTAAAAGCATATGATTTACACTACAGCTATATCTTCTATACATCAACAAGAAAAATGCTTTTTGTGTTTTGTTCGCAGCCCCAGAAAACCATCTGGGTATCTTTTAGATTTTGCATGCAATCTATATATTTTGCAGAATCGAGCGCAGAAAGCTACAGCCGTACCCCTCTCCATTGACAGTCGCAAATTTGAACACAGTTTTCAAATGCCTCATTCTTGCTCATACGGACTCCAATTTCGACAATTCTTGTTATGACCTTGGCTATTTTTTTGTGCTCTATCCACTAGTGGAGTTGTTTTTTGATTTTCATGCATAAATTTTTCAAAAATTGCAGATTCTCGGCCGTGACTGTGCACAGTTCTTGTTTTGGAAACTTCAAAGGATCATAACTTTCTCATACGACCTCATATCGAGGCAATTCTTTTTTCGAAAGTGCATGATTTTTCGAGTAAATCACAGTGGTGCTATTTGTTTTCTTGATTATTGTGCCTAAGTTTCACTTTCAGCATATGCTCTTCATGAGGATTTGTAATGCATTGAAATCAAGACCACTAAGTATTTCTTTCTAGTGGTAGTTGTAAGCGCACTAAAATAAAGTGCCAAATCATTTTTTCTTTTTCTTTTTTTTGGGGGGGGGGTTCTTTGATTGAGTAAAAAAGGGGGGCATTGTCATGGTTGGGTTCTCTTCTTTTTAGCATTTCTTCATCATGGATCAAACAAATATGCTCATCCTAACTCCATACAATTACTTTGAGTGGAAATCACGCATGACAATTCACTTAAAGAAAGTTAGATTAAATAGGATAACTATGGGACTTGAAACTGAACCTGATAAAGATGAAGATAAGCCTAAGTGGTTTAACAAATGTGAGGAGGCATATGGAACACTGTGTTTGTCTGTTTCTCCTGACTTGCTATTTCACATTGAGTCTTTGGATACACCAAATGAAATATGGACAAAGCTAGAAACACTATTTGGCACACAAGATCCAATAAGGGGTCATATGTTGGAAAATGAACTAATTAGTTTAGGTACAGGCAATTTCAACACAATCCAAGATTTCTTCACCAAATTGAAATCACTAAGGTTGCAGTTAAAACAATGTGAAATTGAAAAGAAAGATGAACAACTGATTCTCAGTATTCTCTCTAAGCTAAGTTCAGAATATTCTGTGTTTGTCTCTACCTTCTATGCTACTAAGGGTGCACTTGGTACTCAATTCACCATGCCATCTCTAGATGATTTTGCTGTCAATCTTACTCGAGAACAGGACAAGCTAATCCAGATGGGCACTCTTAAGTCCTCTAAGTCACATGCCTTAGCAACCAACCAAGGCACAAAAGAACAAAAAGGACAAAGTAGTAACAACAATAGTAAGAATGAGAAACAAAATAATAGTGAGGAAAAGAAGGATCAGATATTAGTTGCTTCAAAAGCAACTATTGATACCCCATCCTCCAAGGGCGATAAGCCTAAGAAAGAAAAGGTCAAATGTGCCTATTGTAAAAGACCCGGTCATGATGAGCATAAATGTTTGAAAAAACAAATTGATCACTTGACATACATTCTTGAGAAGAATAATATTAGTGTTCTTGAGTCTATCAAACAAAGTTCTAATGAAGGGTCTAACAAGGCAAAAGAAAGCAGCAAGGGGAAAGGAAAGGGCAAGGCTATTGTTGCAATTGCTTCCTCACCATCCACTTGGGTTCTTGAGTCGGGTGCTTCGCACCACATGGCTTCATCTAAAGAAGAACTTGCATCCTTGGAGCCATGTACTATGCCTTCTATTTTGATGGGTGATGGCACATTCCATGATGTTCTTTGTGTACCCTCATTATCAACTAATCTCCTATTAGTAGACCTGACATCTCATATGTTGTAGGCATGGTCTCTCGATTCATGCAGGAGCGCCATGAGCTGCACTAGAAAGCAACCAAGCGGATCCTCCACTACATTCAAGGTTTTCACAGTTGTGGGATTCACTACGTAGCAGGTATTGAGCTTGATTTGGTGGGCTACACAGATTCAGATTGGGCAGGTGATTCTCAGGATCGCAAGTCTACTTCAGGGTACAGCTTCTCACTTGGTTCAACTCCTATTTGTTGGTCGAGCAAAAAGCAATCTGCTATTGCTCTATCTTCTACTGAGGCTGAGTATCAAGGGCCTGTAAATGCCGCCACTGAGGCCATTTGGCTTCAACATCTTCTCACTGAGTTTGGTATCCAGATTAGATGGCCATCAGTCATATTTTGTGACAACCAAAGTGCCATTCAGATCTCACGGAATCCGGTTCATCATCAACAGACCAAACACATAGAGGTCCACATGCACTACATCCGGGAGCCCATCCATGGTCACGCCATTGACCTTCGCTATTGTCCGACTTCCGAGCAGTTTGCTGATATCTTCACCAAATCCTTCACTGAGAGCAAGTTCCTTCATTTGCGAGCTTTGCTAGGGGTGCAGGATGCTTCATCTTTTGGGGGGGCCTCTTCCTCTCACTCGGAGTCCTGACTTTTTTTGGGGGGTCTCTTTTCTTTCTCTTTTGGGGGAATCTTATGTACATGGGTACCTCATCAAGCTTGACTTGCCGGGACCCATTTCTACATCCACCTAAGCTCTTCTTATAGGGGGGTGTTAGTGTAGTTTTTTATTTCCTAGTAGGTTATTTATTTTTTCCTATATTGCTAGGTTTTTCCTATACTTTTAATAATCTCACTTAGGTTAATAAAGCATGTCTTATTAGGTGAATGGTTGCAAGGTGTCACCTTCGTACATGTGAGCATCCATTAGCTATCTTGGGAAGATACTTTGCTAACTTTAGTCCGATAGATGGTTGCTCCTCATTGGTCAGTGTTGCCACCTCCTCCCTCTTCCTAGCCTATATAAGCATGCTACCTGGCTTGTATTTGTATCTCTTGTTTTTGCATCCTCTTAATGTTATTTTGTTTCTAGCATTTGCATTACTCTCTTGGAGACTAACTCTGTGTTGCTATTTTGATTTTGTATCTATTGCATTCATAGTTTAGATATTTATTCTTTGCACTAGTTTTCTAGGTTATTAATCTTTTCAGATTCTAACATGAATTAATTTGAAATGACACACCTCTTACATCCACTTACCTTGGTGGCAGGTCCCATTGTCCTTTGAGGCATCTGTGGGGTGACATTTCTACTTAAGTTGCAATTCCCATTCTACTACTTCATGTAGATAAAGTTGTATTAGTAATACCACCCACCTGTATTCCCTTGTGGGGTCCACATTCAGCGCTGGTCCTTAGCACTTTGCTCGCAATCATTATCAAATAGGGATATGTGATTGGTCAAAGGTCCTTGTCAACACTCCACTTTCATACAAACTATCTACTCTTGCATTATTCACAATATGGCATTATTGATTTATTTTATTTGTTGCCGCTTAATATTGCTTTCACCTCCAATGATGACCAACTTTATTTACTCGCATGTCCTTTGCAACATTTTATGTGTCTAATTTGGAGACTCCCACACGAGTCAGCCTCCTCTTGTCCAAAGTAGCGCTCATGTGATATTCCCTTTATTTTAACACTTTAGAATTTTATTTAGGTCAATTTAGAGTAGACTTTGCCACGTCGTATCCAAGGATTTCATTGGGATTGATATATGGAATAGCACATCAAATTCAACCAGTACTTTCAAGGTATTCACCAACTCGTCTACTTCTTATTTGTATTTAATATTTATCTTGATGTTTCTCTATCTCCCACCTTTATGCTACGCAAGTTACCTTCTTTTGAGTTGATTTGACACGGTGGACATCATTAACAATGACTCCCTTCATGCTTGGCCACCAGTTTTGTTCTATTTGAGCATGAGAACGAGTTACACTCTCAAGTAGTGCAACTCGTACATTGTATCCACCCCGACTTGTCTCCATCAACAAGTCACTTCGACCCTACCATATCTACCAGTGTAGCTTGGTCAGCACCCCATTGTGACATTGGAACTGGCATCTAACTTGGAAATGATGATCCATCAACCCACAAGCACGTGATCCATCGAGCACATCCACATTGAGTCAAGTCCAATCTGGATTCTCGGCAATGCACGCATTGGAGATAATTGATCAACATTCTAATTTGACTAGCGGTGAGATCATTACTATCACACTTCCTAAACTCAGTGAGACCCCCGAACACTGGATTTTCTCGCCATCTGAACAGATCTCACCACACAAAAAGAGTCAATCAATATCGTGAGTCTTCTAATCCCATGCAGGTTACAATCTTCAAATCAATATGTCGATATTGTTCCCAAACTTATAATCACCAAGACCTTTTTCCAATGAATTGATGATATTCTTTGATAATATCATCGGATCAATCATGATAAGGAGCAGAATCCACAGAGAATGGCTTGCAGGTGGAAAAAAGGAGTTGATTCAAGCTTTCTACCGATCAATGTATAATCTCTTATCTGTAAATGAAATGAAAAAACAATATATGTGTGGAAGGTGGACAATTATCCAACGTGTCAATTCCTCAGTGGATGGGGCATATTTTATCCTCTCAACACTTAGCATTAGTACACCCAATAAATGACTACAAAAATACTATCGCCAAACGAATATCTTGGAATATTGCCATTGCAAAGAGAGTATGAATGATCAACTTAAGAATAAAAAAAGATTGTGAGTGAAACAAACGATGGTAACATGTGAGATAACACTATTCCTCTCCACGCTCACAATTTCGGCAGGCCTAAGGATAAATCCTAGCAGACATAACAATCCCACTCAGACCCAACACAGAGTTTGCCATCCTAAAAGGAGTTTGATTATACATTCACTATTTTGTTAGCAATTTCTGTCCATGCACAAGCATTTGACATATCCAGTGGTTGTCATACCATTTCCAAAGACACCTTACTTACTACCAATATATGATTGTTCACATGTTGCTGATCGACCATAATGTAGATTAACAACCACTACACATATTCCATAAATGGGAGTTGTCATCATTGAGACTATAATATGCCTATAACAAATGTCTATTCAGATCACAACAATAATATATTCCAGACAAGAAACATATAATGTTTTTTCTAAACTGTAGCAGTTTTCCTTATGGTACGTGTTTGCGTATTAAAGTACTTGTGACAGGTAAAGAGATTCACGACTAGCACAATGATGTACACAACCTGGTCACAACTTAGGAAAGAAGAAACCTGATATGCTGTTAAATTCTCTAGTATTCTACCATACATAGAAGAAAGACAATGGATGAATTGAAGCAACAATCAATCAACAACCAATAAGACTCACAATTTTATGAGATGGAATCACGCCTCAATACTCAAATCAACCAAAAGATGAATTCTACCAAATCGATATGCTTACTTTTGTTGTCAATCAAGATTGCGCCTATAGCAAGATGTAAAATCTAGCCATCCTGCTGAAACATGGAAACTCTCTCGGGTGGTGGGTTGTCCTAAAACGAGAGATGAATCTCCAGAAGCTAGGTCGGTTCCTAAATTGTGATCACCTAATCCTAAATTATACGCAAGATAAGGGTTGAGAAGAGAATAATGAATAATGAATACTAATCTAAATGAGGTGATACACCAATGGTTTTGAATGTAACTTTAATCAAATCAACACGAATTATGAAAGACACAATTGATTCACAATACTCAGACAAACATGCAACCACAAAAGTGTTTCTATGCAAGGACTGGGATCTTCTGCTTTGAAAGGGATACCTAGGTTTAACCAATTTTCTGCAAAAGAACAATGGTCACAAACAAAGACCTGTAATCACACGTATCAAGATTCAAATCTGCAATAAGGAATGTAAATTAAATGAAGGCGAACACAACATTAAAGTAAAAAATTCACAAAATTGCACAAGAATCAATGAGAAGGAACCGTTGAATCTCTATAACCAATGCTGAAGAAATCTCTGCTACAAAATTGCTCTTACAATCAACTCAAAATCTGCAATGTGCAAAAATCTGAATCCGAA
Source organism: Cupressus sempervirens (assembly GCA_028749045.1). Lineage (NCBI taxonomy): Eukaryota > Viridiplantae > Streptophyta > Pinopsida > Cupressales > Cupressaceae > Cupressus > Cupressus sempervirens. The sequence goes on from CM053786.1 coordinate 416,726,541, forward strand.
AAAAGATCCTCATAATGAGGTGAATGTACAATATATAGAACTCATAACCCTACCGCGGATTCCAAGATCATGCCTAGGAAAAATCAGTCAAAAATGATAAAAACTATGAAGAAGCCTCTAAAAACTACTCTCAAACACCTGCCCAATTGATAGATAACTCGAAAACTGTCTCCAGCTCCTCAAAATCATGCACAAAAATCCAAACTCGAATCCCTCAAACAACCCAAAAATATAGCATGTAAAACTCCTCATAATTATGCAATATATGCATAAAATAGGCTCTCAATCTGAACTACATGCATAACTGCCCTTAACTGATCCATAAATCACCAAAAATAGCACTAATCTGCTCCATCATCACATGAGAATCTCGAACTGCCCTTAGCCTTCTAAAATAGCTCCATACTCAAGTCTTCATGAAAGTGTTAACTGAATGTCCCTTTAAGAGTTCAAAAATAGACACTCAGCTTCTCCTCCTTGCATTTAGGCATTAAAAAAATTGAAACTCCGTTTAATTCCCTTTAAATAATTAATAAAATCAATGGTTTTATAATTATAACCACTTGATATTATTAATTTTACAATCATAATTCTTTTTATTATACTAATTAATATTGACGTGTTTATATTTATTTACTTTTTAAAACACATCACTATCAATAAATATAATAAAGGGAATACTAAATATATTTTACAAGTATTGTATATATTAAATGATTTAATAATGTTTAACTCATTTAATATATATAATATTTGTAAAGTATGTTTTATATTTTTAAGTTATACATGCATTAATATATAAAATACATTTGGCATTATGAAGATTAATGCATGTATAACTTAAGTAAATAATGGAGTTGTTTTAAATTAAATAAAAATGCCTCCCCTATTCATGGAACCGAAATTATATGAAATGGAGTTTAGGGATTTAGAAAACGTCAAAGGCAATTTTATTGTCTTTATTCATTTGGGTTTTTGCGTACAGAAAGAGGGAGGGTTTGTGAAACCCTAGCTGCAGCCATGAAAGTTGCTCTACTGTGATTTTTTTGCTCCTGCTACTGGACGTTTTGGATGCCATTATTTGAGCTTGGACGGCATGGTTTCTTATCTGTAGTTTTCTTCATGTTTTGGACGGCTTGATTTGAGCCTTCTTTGTGGAAAATTGTTGCTTGCGTGGGATGAATTATGATGGATGCCATGAGCTACGAATTTGCTGGTTCTGGTCATGATTTTATTCTCCATGCGATTTCTTCTGTTGTTATTCTCCATGTGAATTCGAACTGGGCATTTCTTGCTGGTTATTTGCTTGAGGGCAGTTGGATTTCTTGGCTGAAACTTGCCATTTTATGTTGGACGGCTACCATTTTATGCTTTTCTCACTCGGATGCCATGAAATCCTTCCATGCGGGTTTGGATTTTTATGGGTTTACTGTGCTAGACAGATTCTTCTTAATGATAGCCATAAGTTATTGAGTCCTTTCTTCTTGTGAATTTGTTTGCTAGTTATTTAATCTCTTCTCCATGTCTCAAATGGAAATGCTTTGTTGCTTCTCAAAGTTTCTAGTAAATGATAGAAATAGATTTCTGCTTGAGGTAAATAATAATCTTGAACAAGTTCACTCCAATATTTGTTTCCATAATCATGAAGCAAACTAGGTTCCATTTCAGTGTTAACAAACCACATTGTTATTTGGGTTCTTGCATTCCATTCATACTGTTTTTTATTTGTCTGGGATTTTCTACCAGTTGCTTTGCCCTTTCCAGCCACATTCCAAGTAGAAAATTGTCATCAAATGCCACGATGATGTCCATATCTCTCATTAGATATAGAAATAATTTTCCTTGGACACCCAGTTGCTCAACATTATTTTCATGAAAAGCTTGCAAGGCATTTAGGAAAATTTGATTAGCATGTTTTGCCAATGCTTGTCGGGTAAGATCAACCAAATCGTACATATCCTCCATCAGTACAATTGTATAGTGTGCTATAAAGAATGTTCCAAGCTTCTTGTATTGCTGGTACATTTACCCCATATCTTCTTATAGGATATTTCTTGATCCACTCCTTTCCATTAGCCTTTTCATGTATCTAGGTAACATCTTATACTGTTAGCAATTTTTTGGACAGTCAAAATCAAATATCAGAACACCCCATAACTATGCAAAATAAAAAATGGAATTCTTGATGATTGAGACCAAAAAAATTTAAGTTTGGAATTGCCTCAGGGCCCTCAACCCCAGTAATGCTGATTGTTGAAACAATGACATTACGTTCTAAAGTACTTTCAAGTATAATAGAGCATAAAACTTTTGCACCATATTCTGTGATATGATGAAATGCGCATATGGCAGCTTTTATACCTTTTTATTCATGATATTTGCACTGGTAACTATACAAATAACTACATTCTTCATTACCTGAACCAAACCACCACTCAGAAATGAACAATCAAAAAGTAGCTCACTCAACTGATGTTTTGACAGTATAACCAGCTCTAAACCCAACTACAGCATTGTCAAAGTATTGCAAAAGATTCACGTATTTGAAGTATCAATCATTTTGCTTTTATCTGCCATGACATAATGTAATACCTCCATTTTATAATATCACTGGTGTAAGCTGATTTCATGGTTTTATCTGCTGTAATGTTATTTCCTTGCTGTTCGGATTTTGATAATACTATCTCTATTCTTTCTAGTCGTTCAAAAATCCGTCCTTTCTAAGGTTTTTACATGAATATTTCACCGGAACTCCTTCATTGCTTGTATCTGCTGGTAGACTTAGTAATTTCATTTCATATTGCTGGTGTAAAATATATCTTTGATTCGTATTACAGCACTCTGGTACAATGGAATTTTTCATCATGATGTACTTCTCTTTGATATTTCGCACTTGCTAAAGCATGCCAATTATAAAAGTAAAAGGTTTCATAAATGAATACATCCCTTTAATACTTTTGTTAAACTACTTAAATCAGCTCTTTGAATGATCTTATTTCTGATAATCATGCTTGTGTATGTTCTAAATGTCTAATCTTTTAATGATAGCAAACAACTTATTTGTTGATTTAAACTTCTTTATGAAAATACCTAATGTATACTTGTAAAGATCTATTTCCTTCAGCTTGTAGATTCAGAATTCTATATGCCCTCCATGATTTGACTGAAAGGTTTCATACCTATAAAACATGTACGTCCCTTTAACAATCTCCTCGTGTCTTCAATCTCCTGCTATGGTTCAATTCGAAGGTCCCATACTTGTAATTTATGTATGCCCCCTCAACGGTCTTGTCATGTCTTTAGTCTTCACCTCTACATGATTTGACCAAAAGGTTTCACGCTTGTAATTTATGCGTGTCCCTTTGATAGCCTCCTCAATCCTTCAATCTTGGCCCCTACATGATTCAATCGAAAGGCTTCAAGCGTGTAATTTATGCAAGATACTTCAACAACCTCAAACTTCATACCTGTATCTGCACATGGAACAAACTCATTAAAATAAACATGTTTTATTTTTCAAATTTCTCTCTTGCCTTCTTTTTTTTTAACATAGTTATCTGAATAACCATGTTGTAGGAATAGTAGAGTATAGATGACAGGAAAGTTTTCCATTGCTTAGTTCATATGAACTGACCCATCTCTTCTTTCATTTTTTACGGGTTTACTTCCAAATGGAGATGCGGGCTCAAACCTTCAACATTCAGCACAACAAACCTTCCATTCAAGCAATCGATGCCTTTCCTCTTATCTCTTTTCAGTACTTTTCTATTTATACAATGTGTTTAATTCAGATATTATGTTAGGAGTTGAGAATGCTTGTGATATCTGAATGCATGGTATTTAAGTATTGTGTAAAACTTGAACACTTTGTACCTCATCAAAACAGTTTTGGATATTTCAATAAAAAATGTATTGTTTTGGTACTTGTATTCTAAATAAAAAGTAATCAATTTTCTTGTTTACTAATTCCTGTACTATACTTTCTGCATTCTTTTCATTCTGTAATATGTATTCTCAGCAACTAAACACATTTAGTAAGCAACTAAAACACACTTAATTCAGCATATAACATAGCAATTTAGAAGGTATGTTAAATTGGTAACAACTTTCCACAATAATCCCTATATAATAGTTTTAAAAACTCATAGCTCTTGGAGGGAACCTACTCTGATACCATGTTAATTTTTGGAGGATCGTTGCAAATGTAATGACACTGCCATGTACTTGGTATGTATGTTTCAAATGTAACTTCCTCTCACATTTATATTGAGCATACGACATGAATAGACATGTCCCATGAAGGACATGTCTACTCGATAATCAGATACTTAATATTAATCATAATTATTTTATACATTTATATATATATATACATAATTATTATATTAATTTCTCTCAAATAATAATAAACTTACATATATAAATTATATCTAATACATGATGAACACACATGTATAAAGGATAAAGGCATCTGAAATGACTAAAACTTTAATAAATATAATTATTAATTACTTTTGGCTCCGAAAAAGTACATTTTCCACCATAACATATTCTGACACACAAAGCCACTGTTTCTTGTGCCAACGATTTAAAAAAAATTATCCTGGTTCCAACGAACTATGATACTGAGGTGACCAAAAAAAGTAGCAACCTTAGCATATATAGATGAATAATAATAATTCACCCATCTTGTGAAAACAATTGAAGAAGCATCAGAATCCAAATCTAACAACACGGGAGTGATCCTAATCAAGAAAGACGATGAATGAACTTGACAGGGTGAGTTATTATAAATAGATGCTCCCTCCAAGATTCTTGAAGCTCAAACCAAAAGCCTGAAATAAAAACTGAGATCATCACTCAACTCTTTTAACTCAACTGAGCTCATCAAAACCAATTATTTGACTTATTATAAATAATAAGTCCCTCAAATGGATCCAAAACACACCATAAGTTGTTAGAAAGCCTATAACCCCACAACTGAGACTCCTCAAATCCCATTGTCACCTCACAAGGGTCACAATGGGGAACTGACCAAGCCAACTGTAAGAACTTGCTAAAAATGGGGACATTACAGTCCTCCCTCCCTAAGACTACTTGTCCCCAAGCAATCCCAAAGCAAAATGAACATCACAATCCACCAAAATCCCAAGGGTAGAACTGTGTACTACAATGTTCCTATCTAAGTACTTCTTTGGTTGCAGAAATAGCTATGGAAGGAGCAAGGCGAGTGGTCGTAGGGCCTAATGGTAAGACACCAGCAGGTAGAATTTCATTCGTACGGTAGATTGGTAAGACTACAATGACGGTACGGTAAGAAGAGGATGGTGTATGATCAAGGATGAAACCATACAATAAGGTAGGGGAAGACAAGATGATGGTCGTATGATAGCAATGAAGCCATATGGCATATATATGGAGGTCGTACGACATGTTATGGAGGTTGTATGCTATGTATATGGAGGTCGTATAGTATGTTATGGAGGTCAGTACAGCTGAACTCTGAGGTTGTACGAGTAAGTGATATGGAAGTTGCACTGAGCGTGGTGAGTGGCAGATGGGGTACGGATAGAAAACAAGTTTAGTTATGCACCATAAACCATAGTTGGCATTCTACTAATCGCCGAGTTTTTTGGACCGACAAGTTTTTCCCAAATTTAATCGCGACTTGGCTAGAGAAAAGATCGTCGAATTTTTGTGAAAAAATTGTTGATTAATCGACGAGTTTTTGCAAAAAATTGGCGAGTTTTTCACAAAAACTCTTTTTTTTTTTTTTTTCAAATTGTTAAAACAAAAAGCAAAATGCCTATATATATTATGTAAAATAGAGAATTACAATATGCTAGTAGAGCTAGGAAGAGGAAGATGTGATTGTAATGATGTTTTTACTTCTAGTTTGACACAAACTATTCACTATTATCATTCCTGCCATCAGCATTCCGCATGAGAAAGCAATTTTGTATCCACTATGCATTTATAGATATCTAAACTCCTACTTGTTTCTTTTGTGTTCTCTTTAATCAACTCATTAGATGCATCTTCTCATTGAAATTTGTTAAAAATAAATTTTAACAGTTTTTGAGGTTCCCAAGTTTTCTTGAGTTTTTTTCTAAATGGCTGAGTTTTTCTCGATTAAACTTTTGGGGGGCTTGGCGAGTTGTTGCCGAGTCCAAGTTTTCCAACTATGCCATAAACTATCAATCCTAGATTCATCAAGTAACACCAAACAAGAATGGAGATTTAAACAAGAATATCCTTCAATTAATATTTGCCAAAGATGGTGCTCTGATTGGCCAGATCCGAGCGAAGTATTACAGGTGACAGAATAGGGTGAGGGACCGAAACCAGAAATAGCCAGATAGGGAAGGTCTTTCACTTCCAAAATGGCAAACAATAGAGAATCCCAATAGGAACTCGCAGTACAAAGTAATAATCCAGAATGCATACTAACAAATACCTACAAGTCGTGCTTAAAGACCCATCGGGGAAACCTTTTTGAGGATGTACAAAGATAGCCGACGACAACAACTACCTATGGAAGCAAAAATAAAAATGGTCCGAGATATAATAAATCAATCGGCCTATTGACAAAAGTATAATTAATAATTTATTTTATGAAAAGAACATTACAATCCCTCTGTCCCAAATTTTGCTTGTTGTCAAGCAAATGCAATGCCGGATGTTGTAGAATGTGCTCGCCTTACCAAGTTACGTCGTCCAACAGCAAGTGTCTCCAGCGTACCAAATATTCCTTCACCGTGCGGTTCCGCAGGGTCTTCTCGCGAACTTCAATGATCTCGGTTGGTTCCAAAATGAGCTTCCCTTCTTCATTGAGTGGCGGAAGGTCTGCAGCTACCTTGATGTTTTGTCCCACAGCTTTCTTAAGGCAGAAGACATGAAAAATGTCATGAATGGGGCTCCCCTCCAGAAGTTCCAGCTCATAGGCAACTTCACCGATGAGGCGAACTACACGATAAGGGCCATAAAATCGAGGTTTCAGTTTTTCTTTCCCTGTTACCTTCAACGAGGATTGTCTATATGGTTGAAGCCTGAGATAGACCAAATCTCCCACCTCGAAACATCTCTTGATTCTGTGTTTGTCGACATACATCTTTTGTTGATTTTGCGCAATTTGTAAGTTTTCCGTCAAGCATCTCAGGATGTCTTGCCCCTCCTGCAACCAGTCCCTCGCCCATGGTGCACGGTTGTCACCCAGTACAGTGTCAATGAATGAGAGGGGTTCATACCTGTATAATGCTTTGAAGGGTGTAATCCTGATGGAAATGTGGCAAGTGGTATTGTAGGAGTATAATCCGAGGTGCATCCATTTGACCCACGCCCATTGTTGTGTCGAAACATAGTTCCGAAAGTAGCCTTCTAACCACTTGTTCACAATCTTCGTCTGTCCGTATGTTGAGGGTGGTAGCTAGTACTTGGTGACAATTTTGTTCCTGCCAACCGAAACAATTTTGTCTAGAAGATTGTAATGCCCCCTTTTTTACAGGCACCAGCTACTTATTTTATTTTAGCCTTTATTTTCCCCAGAGGCTAAAAAGGAAGAAATAAGGGGGAAAGGATATATTAAATCAATTACCTATAAGGTTACTAAACAATGAAATATTAAAAAGTAACTTTATATTTAATTGAGTTACTATTAAAGTGACTAACATAATAAAATATCAAAAAGTCACTTAAAAGAATAAAGTGTTGGATTCCTCTAGAAGCTTCTTGGAGTTGCTTGTGAAATCTTTATAAGGAGCCTTTGGGGGTTCATTTTACACATCTTGAGTTGCATATTCATCTATTGTGCTAAGAGCCTTAGTGCTTGCATACTTGCTTGAGGGTTTGAAGACTCTAAAGTGCCAATTTCAGTTGTGAGATATCAACCCTAGTTGGGAGTGGAGGAATTGGTATTCAGCCAATTCATTTGTGATTAATTGGGAGATAATATTTAGTGATTTTTGTTCAGCCCGTGCATCTAATTTTTGACATCAGTTGGCAAGGAGAAAGGTTTTAGTTTTCGCAGCGGATCTGAAAAAGCAGAGCAGAAAAAGCAATTCGAAAAAGCAGAGCAGAAAAAGCAATTCGAAAAAGCAGATCCGAAAAAGCAATCCGAAAAAGCAAATCCGAAAAAAGCAAAGCCAAAAAGCATGTCATCTCAGCTCCTTATTCCAAGTTCTTTTGGTATTTACATTTGGCAATTGTAGATGGATACATTTGACAAATAATATGTCTTTTTGTTACCAAAGTATTCAGTCATTGTAAACATTGAAGTATTGAAGGGAAATCAACTTAATTCAGCTGTTCAGTTTGTATGCCAAATGTTTGTAAAAACATCTCATTGCATAGTCATTCATAGGATGCACTTCAAGTGTTTGTAAAAATACCTCTTGGCTGTAGGTGTGCATTTTACATCAAAATTTCATGTACTTGCATTTGGAAAATAATAAAAAGAAGTTGCATATCACTTTGATTTCCAATTAGTTATCTTGCAATCATTTGTATTCATCAATATCATTGGCATTCAAAAATCATAGCAAAACAACAAACATTAGCAAACTGAGGCTGCAAGGGAAGTGTTTGACAAAATTCCTAAGGCAGAAAAACAGGGATAAAACTTCAAAAATTGTCAAGGCACTTTACAAAGATATTGATAAATCGCCTACCTGATCACTAACAATGTTTCGTGGTAACCTATGTAGGCGAAAGACTTCTCTGGAAAATAGATTGGCACACTGTGCGGGCTGAAAGTCTGAGGGGATGGCAAAGAAATGTGCATACTTCGTCAATCTCTCAACAACCACAAAAATGCAGTCCTTCCCATTTACTTTTAGAAGTCCATTGAGATACTTTCGCACTTGTGTTCTGGTATAGGTAGAGGTTGCAGTAACCCGGTGGGTAGAGTATGTTCGGATTTGTTTTGCTGGCAAACCGTACACTCTCTTACATACTGCAGTACGTCTCTTTTAAGACCTTTCCATGAAAACCTCTCCCTAAGTTGTCTATAAGTATTCAGGAAACCTGGGTGTCCAGCCAAGGGTGAGTCATGTAACTTCTTGAAGATTTTCTGCTTCAGTTTGGATTCATGCACTAAGTTTATTCGGTTCTTATAGTAAATGATGTCATTCACCACTTTGTACTAATCATCCTGAGCATTGCCATCCATTAGCTCACAAGCACATATGTTTTTGGAATATTCCACCAACAAATGTGCTCTCCATTCGGTTGAAATCTGAGTCAGGAAGCAAATAGCGGGTTTCCTAGACAAAGCATCTACAACCACATTGTTCTTTCCCTTCATATATTCAATGTCCAAATTAAAAGCCTAAAGCTTGCTTTCCCATTTTTGTTGCCTTTCGTTCAACTCCCGTTGCTCCAGAAAATATCTCAAGCTATTATGATCAATACGGACGACAAACTTTGCACCCACCAGATACTGTCAAAACTTGGTTAGTGCATGAACAATGGCCGACATATTTGTCATAAATGGAATATAGAAGCTCTACTTGTGTAAGTTTCTAGGTCTTGTAGACTATGGGGTGTCAATCTTGCATCAGTACCGCGTCAATGCCTTCTTCGGATGCGTCACACTCCAGAATGAATGGTTGAGTGAAGTCAGGTAAGGCAAGTACTGGACAAGTGCTCATTGCTTCTCTCAACTTATCAAAACTGAGTTGCGCCTTTTCATTCCACTAGAAGGAGCCCTTCCTTGTCAAATCTGTTAATTGTGCGCTGAGCTGAGAGAATCCCTTTACAAACCTTCGGTAATAACTGCATAGTCCAAAAAACCCTCGCAACTCCAAGAGTGATATTGGGGGAGGCCAATCGAGGATAGCCTGAATCTTCTCCTGATGAACCTGAACTCCATATTTACTGACAACATGCCCCAGTACAATATTTTTGTCATACCAAATTCACACTTGGATCGCTTGGCAAACAAAGACTGATCCTTCATGATCCTTAGGACTTCACCCAAATGCTTTAGGTGCTCTTCCCATGTTTTTCTATGAATAAGAATATCATCAAAAAATACCAGTAAGTACTTACGCAATTGTTTGTTGAAGATGCGATTCATGCATGAATGGAATGTAGCAAGTGCATTCGTTCATCTAAATGGCATGACCAGGAACTCATAATGCTTGTAGTGACAATGAAAGGCCATCTTCTCCATGTCTTCTTCCCTTCTCCGTGTCTTCTTTCCTCATGCGAATCTAATGATATCCGGAACAGAGATCAACTTTTGAAAAATAAACTGCACTAAGTAATTCATCCAACAACTCATCGATCCTCAGAATAGAATATCTATTCTTTATCGTCTTTTTATTCAATGCAGGATAGTCCACACACATGCGCATTGTTCCGTCATTTTTAACCAATACCACCGATGATGCAAAAGGGCTAGAACTGGGACGGATCCATCCTTTCTCAACTAGTTCTTGAATTGTCTTTATGATCTCATCTTTGAATTTCTTGTTATGGTAGTAGGGTGTGGTTATGACTGGTTTGGCGCCTACTTCCAACTCGATAGTATGTTCAAACCGATGATGGGGAGGTATGCCTGGAGGAATGTCCATAAAAACTTCATGAGTACTTAAGATATTCTGAAGGTCGTCATCCTGGGGAGGTGTCCGTTGCCCTTTTATGGGTTATGCCAAGACAAAACAATGTGCAGCCCAAGCAATGTCATCACACCGAAAAATTGCCTCCATCTGATGTGCAGGAACTTCCTTCGGTCCCTCATTGGTCATTCTGCGGAGAACAACCTTCTTCCCATTGACAACAAAAGTGAAGTCCATCCGTTTGAAGCTCTAAGTGTATTCATCAAATGTCTCCATCCACTATATTCCCAGAATAACCTCCATATCATCTAGGTTCACCATGAAGAAATCCTCTTTCACCGTGTGATTACCCATTGTGATACTTAGCTGAGAAACAAAGTGTGTACAGGGCAAAAGAGTCCTTTTGGCAACCTTGACCTAGAATCCTCCTGCGTGCATCTCCGTAGGTAGACCTTTTTGTTTCACGAGAGATGAGTAAATGAAGTTTAGAGTGGCTCCACTATTGAGCATCACCATAACCCTTTGTCCTTGAAGGGTTCCCCGTACACGAAACACCATGCAACGCAGGCTACCAACTAGGGCGATAGTTCCTCCGCATTGTACCAATGTTGCAATTCTTTTTGTACAATTCAAACTAACCATTTTGGTGTCCTCATGGGGTTGGTTGTCTTCAGAGGGAATATCTTCTTGTTCATCCTCATCCTCGGACACGACCTCAATGTAGTGGATCTTCCTTTCCAGAGGCATCTGTGCCTAGGTTCCCATGGTCCCTTGCAGTTGAAACATAGTTTCTTCCTTCGGAGCTCCAGTCTGGTAGCTTCGTCCAACAATGGCTTCGTCAACGGAGGTTTATTATCTTTGTCACTCGAAAACACCGACAGTTTGGAATGTAACCTTGAAAGGATGACGCCGAAGGTGATGCTATACTCTATGCCTTCTTAATCGCCTCCAACAGGGTGGCAAGGTTGAACCCTTTTACCCAACCTTTCAGTGGTTTTGTCAATCCGTCCATGAAGAGAACTATCCATCTTCTTTCAGAAATGTCTGTGACCAAAACAAAGTTTCTAAAATTCCGCAATGTACTGGTCAACCAAACCATTTTGCCTTAGTTGTGCCAAAATTTTGAAATTGAGTTCCGAATCTTTACCATCAAATCGATCTATCAATCTCTCAGTCAATTCCACATAGGAATTTATTTGATCATGCCCCGGTGTGATGGTGTCGTGATGCCACCATTCATGCGCTACTCCCTTCAGGTGTCAAGCTGCAAATTTCATTGCTTCTTCTGGCATGGGGTTTAGCTGGAAGTATCTGTCTTCATTACCCATGCTTGCACAGATATGGATCCAGATCCAACAAATGGTGACAAATGTACTTTACTCAACTTCCTCCTAAAATCATCGTCAAAATATTCTCGATTTCCGCCTCCCAGATATCTCATTCTCAGATCTGCGTAATCTTTGTAGGATATATCTTCCTCCAAATTCCATTCTTCCAATCTTCTCTCAATTGTTCTTGTATTTCTTCAAAGGTTGGTTGCTTCCCTCTGTGTGGTGCCTCTATCCGTAGAGGAGAAGACTATATGGAAAGTCAAGAGCGTGTTAGATGAGGGTTTTCTTTACCCGAAACCGAGTCCACACTGTGACCATTCTGTTCACCGAATATTTTATTGTGTACCAATTTCTTGAGAGTTTCTTCCATGAGTCGCTGAGTATCATTGATCTGTGCCTGATTCCTCACAAGTTCTCTTAGTAGTGCCACGAGTTTGGTCGCAGTGGGTTTTGATTTTGCAGCCATTCTATCAACTGAATGGGTTCTTCCTCTTTCAGCTATAACTCTCATTCATTGTCTACAGGCTGGCAGGATCGAAGCTCCGATACTATTGTGATGTTCCTATCTAAGTATTTTCGTGGAATTGTTGAAATGGCTACGGAAGGAGCAAAGGGAGTGGTTGTACGACCTGATGGTAAGACACCAGTAGGTAGAATTCCGTTCGTACAGTAGACTAGCAAGACTACAATGACCATACGGTAAGCAGAAGATGGTGTATGGTCAAGGATGAAGCCGTACGGTAAGGTAGGGGAAGACAAGGTGATGGTCGTACGGTAGTAATGAAGTCGTACGGTATATATATGGAGGTCATACGGTATGTGTATAGAGGTCATACAATATGTATATGTAGGTTCTACAGTAGGATTAAGGGCAATACAGCTGAACTCTGAGGCTTTATGGGCAGGTGATGTGGAAGTTGCGTTGAGTGTGGTGAGTAGCGGATGGGTTACAGATGGAAAACAAGTTCAATTATGCACCATAAACTATCAATCCTGAATTCATCAAGTAATGCCAAACAAGAATGGAGATTTGAACAAGAATATCCTTCAATTAATATTTGTCAAAAGATGGTGCACCGATTTGCCAAATCCGAGCGAAGTATTACAGGCAACAAAATAGGATGAGGGTTGAATCCCACCGAAACCAGAAATAGACAGATAGGGAAGGTCTTTCACTTCCAAAATGGTGAACAACAGAGAATCTCAACAAGCTATTGCAGTACAAAGAAATAATCCAGAATGCATACTACCAACTACCTACAAGTTGTGCTTAAATACTTGTCAAGGAAACCTTTCCTAGGGTGTACAAAGATAGCTGACAACAACTACCTGCGGAAACAAAAATAAAAATGGGTCCGAGATATAATAAATCAATCAGCCCATTGACAAAAGTATAAATAATAATTTATTTTATGACGGGAACATTGCATGTACAAGCAACTCTTGTAGCACCAGCACCTAAAAAACTGATATCAATGACATAATCATCTGTAAACTAACTATTGGTGTTGATGGTAGTAACAACTCATTGGAACTCAATCCAACTAAAATAGCAACTTTGTCAACATTTGAGTCCCTATCAAACTGACACTCACACCCAACTGCACAATGGAGATGGTAACCCCATAAGTACCTGAATCACTATCACCAACTCCAACCACTGATAAACTATTTTGTATGTGTAGTTACTACAAGTGGTCTAACTTACAACTGTCGATCCCATCTCCAAAAGATGGGGCTAACCTATCCCATAATGGATGTGGTATGAAACTGAAGCCAACCCACACCGACGTGAAACTAAATCCTCTACCTATGGGTCAAAAGAGAAGTGATGAGCACTCCTCACAGTGTAATGTTGATAAAAATTTCCAATCTCTGTCAAAGGCTCATCAATATCAAACTGGGAATCAAGAGACAGCTCTAATCTCTAACTCTAAACTACTGGTCGAGCAAGATACTGGTCAATTCTCTCAACAAACCCAACCATGAAATCCCTGTGGAGAAGCATGGTAGATAGAGTCTCTACAATCTTTCCCACGAACCTCCAAATAGCACAAGAGCCTGAGATGAGAGTACTCTCAAACACTATACAAATCCTCCTACACATCTAAACTCTCCAAAAGATACTCCATGAAAAACTTTATGCAGTAGAAATTATATGTGGAAGCATCAACCTACTCCCCTACTACCCACAATTGATCCCTCTAGAAATGTGGCACAATAGGAATCACACTGCAGTCCTCAACTAATGCAACTCATCACATCATCACACCCCTCATCCCTAACCGTGGAAGCAAACTCACCACCAACCACAATATGCAACTGAATAAGATTTGGGGCTAGTGTCAGTTGTACTCGTTCCAACTCCACATTGACCTCGTCTAACTGGCTATGACTCTTGAAGAGCCAACTGAGTACACTGAAGACATTCCACAGTCACATCAACCTCTTGGGTGAGCTCAACCACCTCCTCTTTCCCTAACAATGTCCCATAACAGGTGTTACCCCACTTTAGAAGCTAGTCCCTATCAGCAACTAACTGCGAATAATTATGCTTCAAGATCCTGATAGCCTCTCAAAGCGCATGAATCTTTGCTAGAGAAAGAGCACTTTCACCGTGCTCATCTGATGTAGGAGCAACCCAACCATATGTACCTAACATCTAACATACCGCATCATAATGCTCAAAAAGATGAAGAGGTGTCATCATCACTCACCTTCAACTAGCTGGCCACATGATGCCTCTGTAATCCATGACTCCTATGCAAGCTCTCTGTCTCACTAACTACATTGTGATAGAAAACTAAATCAGAGCTGCTCACCACAAGATCCCTCATCGCATGTGTGCTATCCTCCTCACACACATTTGCAACCGAGATACAACTACACAATTAGAATTTTATCGTACAATGACCCCTCTTGCTAGGTGGGCGTAGAATGGTCCCAGAATGCAAATGGGATCCATTAGAATTTTATTCTTGGTAGAATTAATCATATTAAAATTAGCTTGTAAATATCATCACTTAATACTATTACTAATTATGGATAACGTCCATGTTCCACCATGTATTAAATCCCGTAATGGTAGATTAACTGCTGCTCGAGTTTGGAAATGATCAACTTGGAGCTCCCTCAAATCTTTATCCATATTGGAATTTTGTTGCCTCGACGTGATCGAATTACTTCTCCCCATGTGCAAATTCCCTATCCACCATGTACTAATACAAGAGGTCTTACAAACTTATCCACAATTTATTAATAGCATTAATTATGATTATATTAGGCTCAAAATTATGCACCTTCATTAACTTAACATAAGCTTTAGTATTTGTCATTCAATTTTTATTTAAAGATACCGTATTTAAAAATTAAAGAAATGAAAATGATTTTTATATTAATCTAATTTAAGATTGTAGGTACCCACCTTGACATGGCCGCCCTTCTACTTTCCCAAGTTTACCAAATTGAAATCTTGTCTTTGATTCCTATTACTTTATTGGGCACTTAACCCAATATATAACACTCTTTTTTGTTTATGTATCTGTGTGTATTTTTCTGTAGGACATGACTTAGGCCCCATCCTTTAAATAGGGTGACGTGACCCATGAGGAAAGTCACGACCGAATAACTTTCAAAAAGCACCCATTTGTAAATTCAATAGCATTTGTTTTACAAGTGGTGTTTTCAGATTTAGGTTTGACTATTATCAATATATTAACATTAATATTTTAGGGTCCATTTAATTATTGTTACTCATATTAATATTAATATTAATACTTCATTGATTCTTAGAGTGCATAATATTGCTCTTGTTATAGATAATTTAATTATTTGGACTTAAATAAGTTATATTACTTGTTAATCTAGTACTTAATAATTTGACCTATACTCGATAATGATAAATATATTTTAATAACAATTATACATTCATCAAATCAATTTTGGTAATCAATAACATGAATCAAATCAAATGTATGCATTATTAAAATTTGTATATAGCTCATTGAGGGTTTGTTACATATGGCATCAATCACTTTTGTGTTAATGAAAACAACTATCAATTTGGAGGCTTTGTACTCCTTTATGCTACCGTGTGTGCAATACTGGTATCCTTATCATCAGTCTCTTTGGCATCACCATTTCAACTTAGGTGGTGTAGAGTATAGTTCTTGATTCTTCCTTATCATCATCGGTCATGTATTAACGTTCATCGGTTTTGTTTAGCTTCAGTAGTTATATTGCATACTTGACATCATGCCGTTTCGTGATTCTCCAACACCTTCCAAGTTATGAGAAGGCATGGTTAATGTGTGGAGCAAATGATACAACTGATTCTTCAGTTTGTCAGTTTTTTTGGATGTAACAATCAAAGATAGACAGTGGTCTTATTTTGGATTCAAATAGTCGGTGATCAATATTCAAGAAAGGCATTTTTTTATTATTTTACCTATCGATATCTAAGCAAATGCCAAGGTTGCTGGAGGAAGTGTGATCATACTGAGTATAGTATTAGTTTTTTATCTCCTCCTCTTGTTTTGCAAATAGTTGTGCATGTAGGGCAGTCATATCGTATATATCGTGCAAGCCTTTCTATCCTACTTTGATATTCGTCTTCTTAGTATTAAGTTTCTCATTCTCCGTTATGAAAATCATTATGGAAATTCAAATCTCTAGTCATCAAGTTAGGTCTGTGGGATGTTAAATTTCTATTGTGTGTCGAATCTGTTGCAAAAGTTTCAACATATGTTCTATTATGAGTATCAAGTGTGTTTCTTTCAGCTAAAAAAAAAAATTGGGGGTTTCCTGGTTCATATATATATTTGTATTTCTGTGATTTTAAGTATATAGTTATTCACATTGTTTATACTAATATGTAGATGAGATCATATCTTTGTACCCGTATCATATATTTTTTCATGCGTATTCTAACTTCACATCGTGCAAGACCCTGTGATTGCTGAACAGGTTATCCCAGATGGTTTCAATGACTATGTCAAAGATTGAAGTTGGAGATTTGGTTGATATGACCGCATTCTGTTTAGCAAGCTCTATGATATAAATTTTGTTAGAAGACATCATTGTATATTAATTCATATTTGTGTGCATGCTCATTAGAGATAAATATTCTATGATTACATCTCGAATACTGATCATGAATTTTGTTATATCATTGGGAATGTTGTATAAATTGATCTGTATATTTCTCTTCATGATAGGCTGATTTTAAGTTATTATTGATCTCTCTAAGTTGCAGGATGCATCTAGAAGCAATGAAATGAGGAGAGGTTATATGAAAAAGTTATGAATATGAGGATGTTTCTTGTAGTCATGGGACTGAATTGATGATACATATCTACATCAAAAGAGGAAGATCATATATAGAAAATGATATTCAAAAAGAGACTATTCAGCATCAGAGGGAAGTTATGCAATAGAGGGAGATGTCTAATTCTTTGCATGCCTATGTATCAATCTAACTGCTAAAGCTCCCTATTTCGTCAACTTGGAATCAGCTATTTTATTGTGGTTCCTATTAAGAGGATTTCTGTTGTGAGAAAATCTCAGCCATTCTTATACATGTTAATGAGTTCTTCTTTGCCAAAGAAGTTGGAGGTGAAATCCCTTGTTCCACCCTCTGTGAGTAGGTATGGTGGATCCACACTCTGCAAGTAGGCATGGTGGAAATGTATTATTCTCTGGAAGAAGTCTAAGGTGAAAGCCCTCATTCCACCCTTGGCGAGTTGGCATGGTGGAAATACATTCTTCTCTAGAAGTTTGAAGTAAAAGCCCTTGTTCCACCCTTTGCGAGTAGGTATGGTGGGCCACCCTCTGCGAGTAGACATGGTGGAAGTCATGTATGTGACTCCATGACTTCAATTTTATGTGTGTATGAAATAACAATGACTAATAATGTCATGCTTAGCAATGTTTTAATGAGAGTTTAATATTGACATCATTGGTTGCAACTATGTCTGCCTTTCATAGTAAAGATCTCTCTCTTGCTAAGAGGGAGTGTTGAAGATTGTAGCTGCAATAGAGATCTACATCTTTCATTTTTCTACATGTTGAAATTGAGACAATACCCCTATATTACGTCAACAGATAGAAAAGATATTTATGATAATATTTCTGTCATACTAAGTGAGCACAATGTGGCATGCAACGTGTGCCAAGTGTCTCATTATATAAAGAGACATGCGACATGTGAAGAATCATGTGTTTGAAAATGGGAACAGCCTTGTTTTTTAAAACTGAAGAGACCTTCGATTGTGATATGAAGAGTCTCACAATTCAATATAAATATATGATTGTTTTGTGAAGTATTGTATTTAGTGGAAAACATTGTACTTGAACTTTTATTATCAACAAAACAGATATTTTTCTGCTGTGGCTAGGCTTTTCCTTCAAGTTGAAGGGTTTTCCCAAGATAAGATTGTCTTTTCTGTTGTAAAATCCCTAGCTTTCTAATAATATTTCTAAGTGTAAATTCCAGGAATTATCCCAAATACAATTACAAATTTTGAATGTAAAACTCAATGATAATTTCAAACACAGACATAGATTCTAAATATTGATCTAATTTATCAGCTGATTCATAAATACAAATTACAAACATACTGGGAATGATTATAAATTCAAAAATATGCACCTAGGATTTCTCGACAGGAAATAATGCTATTACCACCCAAGTTTCTTTGTATGCACATTCTCTAGTCTATGCCGACAATTGAAGAGCTACCCTCTATTTGGATTGCATTCTGTTTAATTCTTCACCAAAACTGTAAACGTTTCTTTCCAACTAAGAAGTGATGTCCAAAGCCTCTATTAGAAATTCCACCTTACACCATATTCATGCCCAATAACCATTCATCTATAAACAATTGTCATGGTTGCTTAGTAAATGATTTAATCTTTTCACCATCGTATCCAATCCATCAGACATCCACGACAAATAGGAACGAACTCCTTATTGTTTCCCAAAAGCAATAGTCGTTAGCCAAATTATGAATGGAATTTCCTTGCCTTTTCCATATGCAATAGTCGTCAGAAAGGACAAGATAATCCTCTTGTCTTTTGCAGGACATATTACACAGAACTGAGTCTTGTCTCCTACACGATATTGGACTCTTGTACAATTGAATCACTTCCACACAATACTTCCAGTCTATGTTTTGATGAATAGAATAAACTCCAACTTGATTGTTTGCGTATGAAATGAAAAAAACCAAGCCATTGAGTGATATGAATCTATAATGTCCCCATTTTTAGCAAGTTCCTGCAGTTGGCCAGGTCAGTTCACCATCGCAACCCTCATGAGCTGATAGTGGGATTTGAGGGTCTCAATTGTGTGGTTATAGGCTTTCTAGCAGTCTATGGTGTGTTTTGGCTCTATTTGAGGGACTTACAATTTATAATAATTCAATCTAATGGCTTTGATGAGCTCGGTTGAGTTAGAGGAGTTGGAGGATGGTCTCAATTTTTATTTCGGACTTCCATTTTGAGCTCCAAGAATCTTGGAGGGAGCATCTATTTATAGTAAGTCACCCCATTAGGTTCATTCATCATCTTTCATCATCAGAATCACTTTGGTTTTGTCAAATTTTGATTCTGATGCCTCTTGAGTTGTTTTCACAAAACGGGTGAATTATTATTATTCATATAAATACATTGAGGTTGCTATTTTTTATAGTGTTGTTGGTTGGTCACCTCAGTATCATAGCTCTATGGAACTAGGACGAAAAGTTTTAAATCATGGGAACAAAAAACAGTGGCCTTATGTGTTAGAATTTCAAGTTATGGTGGAAAAGGTCATTTTCAAAGCCAAAAGCAATTAATAAATTAGTTTACAATGGCACTTTATTATATTTTAATTTTATATGTGGAAAGCTTCCTAAGTGAAGTTCATTTGGGAAACTTTGTGCCATTTGGAGATTATAAATATGAGCTTATTTGATGAGTAAAGCATCTGATTGTTTGTTTATCTCTTTCCTTGTTGTCTTTGTGATAATTTTCAGTCTGTAGTTTTGTGCCCTTGCTGAAGTATTAAGGGTTAGATTCTAAGTTTATCTTGCAATTTGCTACTGAGGTAAAGCAAATTCTGATTGTTTCTCTACTATATCTACTGTTATTGAGAATTTGATTGAATAATTGAGAAGTTGATTGAACAAGTGTTGAAGACTGGACTCTGGAGAGAAAATTGAAGGTTAAATTATTAATTTTATGCATCTACGTCTTGGCTGGGAGTTCAATCTGAATGTTACAAGGCTGCCATTTCACTATAGGGCAGTAGTTTATCAATTGCAGGGTCATGTTCACCTAAGGAGGGTTTGTGTGACATTTCTGAGGGGCCGTGTTACAATTTTCAAGAGCTATGTTCAATTTATATGGCCTGCAATATATATTATTGGGGCTACTGTAGATTCACATTGGACTGCAAATTAAAAGTCAAAGCCAATCTATATTTCTAGGTTCTTAGCATTTTAAATACTATTGTTGCTACTATTTGTTTGAAACATTGTTGGTAATGAATTAAAGATGGAGCAAATCGTTTGTCCTTTATAATTATATAATTGCACAGTTTGTAGGGCAGAATTAATTAATGTTGGCATTCATACAAACTTCCTAGTATTAAATGGATCTGAAATTGTAGATGCCCAATTGCATTCTCTAGTGTAATTTTGAAAATCAAATTATACAATTCACAACAATAACAGTAAAAATTGCCAAATGTTAGACTATTGATTAGCAAAGGAAAATTGATGATTGTTAATGATATAGCCAGTTGGGGTTTTTACAAAATCCAATATTTCTTCTAGTGCTTCCACTTCTATTCTCCACTAGCCCAGTATAGGAAACTGACAAAAGGTGGTCCTAACTATATTTTCTACGCTCCACGAATACTTCCAAATCGAAGCTTTAAGAATTTGTATTCAATTCCCATTTTGCCTTTTCCAGTCCCGACTTGTCAAATAAATAAGGTTTCCTTCTGTTACAGTATGCAACTGGCTATGGGAATAATAGTTAATTTGGGATTATTTATAAATAACAATTGACTTACGAAATAAGTTATATTAAGTATTTATTTAGTATAAGCCTTTGAATATATTTAGCAAATATTAGATAATTACTATTTATTATATATTTTATGTTGTCTGTAAGAAGGCAATCCTGGAGGAGGATCACAATTGGGGACATTGCATCTGCCTATTGTATTCTACTTTTTCCTTATTTCTGTTTATTATTATTTCTGGACAAAACATTAATAGCAGACTAATCAAATTGTTATAAAAGGGAGGATTTTCACTGCATTTCATATGTTTAGATGTTTAATGAGTTTTGATATGTTGAATGGTTTGAAGCTTAGCATTCGCTGAGATTTCTAGAAACGAAAACCTCAAGGATTTTGGAAGAAGACTTCAAAGAGGTGGATTCATGACAGGATCTACATCAACAATTTAAATTATTTTGAAGAAACTAGTGTTTGCTTGCATTTCTTATGTGGAGAATATGGTGAATTTATTTTGAATATTATATTTCATTTGGCTGGGAGAAGAAAACCTTTTAATATTAGTGTCGATTATATAAGAAGTCTGAGGAAATACATTTATATATGTTATGACTGCATTAGAGACAGCCAAAATCATGGTTGATTTTGTTGATAAAGATAGCTTCGGTCAAATAAACATGACTGATAAATATCAATATAATGATATATGATTCCATGCATGCATGTATATCAATATACAGCAAGTATATTGATATACATACGTGTGTGATTATAATGTTAAACCATGCATCATTAAATTGATAAATTCAAAAGCAAATTATCAATCATGATTATCAATTATCATTATTGTAATTTTCAATTACAACGTTTATATCTATCTATCTACATTTAATCGATATTGGAGATCATTATTTCAGCCATTTAATAAGTTTCGATCTTAGACATTACTTATTGCCATTAATAATGATATCAAACATATATAGTCTACATTGGTTACGAGTTGTACATTGCCAGTATCAAACAGCTTTTCATTAATGTAACTAAAGGCACCGATAATGGAATGACATGTCAATGAAGAGACATGTCTCCACTTACATGAAGGCATGTTAGTTCATTGACATGTCACCTCAAGATAACATGTATATCAAATTTGATTGATCAGGATGTAATGTACAAAAAAAAATAGTGCAAAGTGTTGTCAATAAAAACTATATTGTAGCCGATTAGTTGAGTTAGTATCTAAAAGGTTGCATGACTGTTGAGTCACCTCTTCGAGAAGTATATGCACATCATCCGAATGGATTTATGAATCATCACTGTAATTGGAATTGCATATCTGCTTATATGAATAAAGTATCTATTCGATGTTACATTCTAATCTATGAATGCAATAAGTATCCATTTACCCTGTACAGTAAGCATTTGGCGCCATTACCAGTCAAACCTGGTACAAAAGATGTGTTATGAAGATTAATGTCGAATTTGCTTAATAAGGATAGGAATAAAATTAAAGACAAGGAAGAGATACGCACAACACAGGAAGCATTAATCATCACACAACAGGCAGAGCGAAGGCAGAGGTTTCAATAGCTTATCGACGGGCATCAAAGTGGTGAAGGAGCACAAGCCAAGGGAGAGCATTCACCTAACAGACTGAGGAGTGTCGAGGATTTGCTTGAGGAAACACGACAGAGATTGAATTTGGTAGAAGAGACAAGAGAGGAGTTCCTAAACTTGTATACGCCAAGGATAGAGAATCTGGAAGGAAGGGAAGGAACTTGCATGACTCGAGGTGTCAAAAAAGTACGAGCGTAGGGTGAACTCTTCGTACCCAATACACCTAACGAACGGATACAAGTTGAGAATTCGATTGTAGAAGACCTCTTCACACCAGAGAGTAACACGGTTGTCCGAAGTAGCACAATTGTGCAGAATAGTGCAGGTGCACAATAAGTACCACAAATATAGAAGAAATTAACAATGGCAGGACCAAAGAAAAATTTGTGGAAATTTAATGGTAATAGGACGGCCAATCCAGTCAAACATTGGAAAACATGTGAAACAATCTGGATTTCGAACGGTGTAACAGATCAAGATGGCTGGGTCCGAAAATTCTTTGATGTCCCCTTCCTTAAATCTCTTCAAGTTAGAACTATCTACTATATCTTGAATGGTAAGAGTCTTCTTCCTATTGAAATATTTACAATTTGGGGAACTCAAATGTAATTTAGAGAGATATGCAATGGAGTCCAATATACAAGATAATAAGGGATCTATCTATATAAATCTTTTATATAAAAAATGTAAGAAGTATATTTATATCAGTATATATATCAAACCTTTTTTTTATATAAGTGAGATGTTAGGACTTGTCTATGATCTCAGAAGACTTCTTGGCCTGATATGGTTATGAGTTTGATATCTTTGATTGTATGTTGGCTCTTACAATATTTATGTATCCAAGTCTTGACACTTATTAGTGTGCTTGCCCTTAGTTTAGGAGATTACAACATCATGCCTGATGTAGCTTGAATGCCTCTAAAATTAGACCTTCGAAATTTGTATGGTCTTCCGCCTTATGTAATTGTTCCTTGGATATCCAAGATGGTTTAAAAATCTCTATCTATTGAATAACTTGTATGCTGAGTTCCTATGATTATATTTATTATTTTTGGCTTCAGTTACATCGTTTATCTCCACTGATATTCTTCCATCCGGCTTTAGTGTGAATAATTTGTCTGTACTTGTACCCTGTCTTTGTTGCGTCCGGGCTTGCTAGTGTTTGAAGGTACTTCTTTAATACGAATGGATGCTTGCCCTGTATAATTTCCGCCTATTACTTGTTACAAGCCAAGGCCCATGATGAATGATATTTGCACTCGGTTTGAGTTGATAGACTTTTGACTTCTGTATTGGTCCCTGATATCCTTCTTGCCCTCTGTTATGTTCATTTTGTTGTATCTGGTCTCTCCTCCCTATCTCCGATATTCTATATTTTTCCTCCTTTTTATACGCCTATTCGTCCAAGTGATCCCCATTCTTCTTCCTCCAACGGTCGTAATATTTTGAATACTTCATTCTTGAGGAGACGTGCCCGTTAATTACTTCCTTAATTGATATTAGTTACTTTGCTAATAATCCTATACAATAGATTTTTGTAGCCATAGTTTCTTCATAAGGAAATATTCCTTGCACTGCTGAACGTTTAAGTTTTGGTCAAACACGATATGTATGGCTATATATCGCAAACTATGTAGTTGTGGTACCTATGATTTCCTAATGGTAATTATCAAATATTTAAACACTAATGTAGGAAGTTTAAGAGATCGATTCTCGGTCAAGCTCCATATTCATGCCGTTGAATCCATTTAGATGTTCACCTTTATTGATATATTAAGACATTCTCTCCCTAGGTCCCTAAGATGAAGTTTTGATATTTCCTGACCCAGCAATAATATTTCATTTGGCATATACTCGATAGCTAAGAATGCTAGATAGTTTCTTTCTTAGAAGAGAAAAAGGTTCAATATAATATTATATTAATAATAGATTGTAGTGTATTATATTAAAAAACATATGATATTGTATAATTATGAGGCAATATTTTTATTTATTTATTAAGATTTTAATATTATAGTAACAATTGGTTATGTTGTCCTGCATTTTGTTACCACAAAATGTTGGTAACAGCACGAAACTTTTCCAAGCTAGTTTTGCGTTTCTCTAAGCTTGAATTTGATATTTAATTGTTTAATGTGGATTGATAGATCCATTTCAATTCAAATATCAAATTGTTTTATTGAAGGCCTTCATCAAGTCTTTTTCGTTTTGCTTTTTGTCGAGCCTTTGCTTGATTTTTGAAGCCTTCATCGTCTATTCTTTGCTTTTTTGAGTTTGCATTTGCTTGTTTTTAGTCCTTTGGTTTTGCTCATGTCATGCCTTTCAATTTTTCTTTCGATTCGGTCTAACCTAGAGGTCAATCGGAGTTGTCAATCAAGAGTTATGCTCATTTTAGTGCCTCAAAAGTGGATATTTTAGGTGCAACAGCACGAATTAAAAATATGATGTTATATTTTCAATTTGACATTCAATTTTTGAAAAATATAACATATATTCACTTTTTGTTAAATTTTTAAGTTACTTTTATTTTAAATTTATAACTTAAAGTGACTACAGTTCACTTTATGTTATAATTTTATGTTGAGTTACTTTTTTAATTTTTCACTTAAAGTAACTATATAACTATATAGTTTCTTTTTAATTTTTGGTTTCAAAAATGAGATGCTTATTTAAATGTTATTTAAATGTTATTTTAAAATGATGTTTATGTATTATATTATATAATATGATAAATAAATATTGTTTATGACCCATTTTGTAACATTTGTATAATTTTAACTGAAATAAATAACTCAAAGACTTCATAAGTGGACATTTTATATGCAATAACATGTGAAACCCATCAAAAGTGGACTTTTTACATGCCATTGCATATAAAGTTTACTTCGGTGGACCTTTTTGATGTCATTACATCAAAAGTTCATCATAAGTGGACCTTTTTGATGCTATGACATGAAAAGTGAAGTTTTTATATCTAAACATCTAAAAGGTGAGTTGCATTTTAAAACATGCATTCTCCTCCAAAAGGTCCGATTTTACTTGGATGCATATTTTAAAACATGTCATGCACCCAAAAAGTCCGATTTTGATCAAAAGCATGTTCTAAAATGTGTTGTGCTCTTCAAAAAATGCAATTTTGAAAGAATGCATGTATTTGCTCCCCAAGAACCTGATTTTGCTCATTGTGAGAGATTTACTTGGTGGATTTGCATGAAATCTTCTCCATTGAAGGCGTTTTTACTTAGCAATGAATTTCCTTGCATCACGAATGGATTTAACATGCTGAAAATCGTTTTTGGAGCTCAATCCTAGGGCACGTTTTTTAAGAAAACTCCAAATATCTCCATTTTTGTCATAGTTTGAGATTTTTTCAATGGATTTGCATGGGATAAGTTCCATTGGAGACGTTTTTGGATGGCAATGATTTCTCTTGCTTCTAAAATGGATCCATTTACCTCAAAAACGTTTTTTGAAAGCTTCATAATGGATCACATTTTTGAAGAAATTTGCAAAAGAATCCATTTTCAATGCATGTTTTTCCTCCAAACCAAATCGATTTGGCATTTTTGGAGATTACATTGCAATGTAGTTCAAGTTTTTATGTTTAATGATCAAAACGTTTTGATTTTATGACATGAAGAAAAACGTTTTTTGCCAAAAACATCTTGCAAGCGTGAACATTCAAAAATGTTGGATCTTGGAGTGTTTTTAGGCAACGTTTTGGCATCTTCTAACAGGAACTCCTTGTCTACTGCCCCCTCCCATTCAAATTTGCAAAATTGGAAAAGGTCTTACCATTTTTGGAGAATTTTTAAACATTGGAGCATTTTTTTCCTTCATTTTTGACACTTAATCTTCATGTAAGTAGACTTCTTCTTCCTTGCTATTTAATTTGTGCTTATCTTGCTGATTTTATGCATGAAATTACTTGATGTTTGCCATTTGTGAAAATCTTTGCCATGGAAAGTGCATTTTTCCTTTAAATATGAAGTTTTTATTCATTTTTATGTTTTTAGTTTTCTCTCAAGTCCCAATTTCGAATTTGAGTTTCGAAGTGCATTGCATCTTGGCATGTTTGAGTTGTTTTCCAAAGGTACATGTTTCTTTTGTGCTTTGTGTTTTGTGCTTGCTTGCAGGTTTTCTCCACTTGGAAAAATTACAAGTTCTTTCCCAAGAACTTGTTTTTGCTTCATTACATGCGAAAGCATCATCATCTTCCACATTCCATTTTCATGTCACGACACTTCATCTCTCACTCAACGAAATGCGATTACATGTTTTTCATCACATTCGCCATCTGCATACACATGTAATCCCATGTTCCACTTCCATTTTCACCCATCTCATTTTTCACTTCCAATCGCACAACACAATTACACGAAATGTCTTACGTGTAACTGCATCTAAAAGGTTCGATTTTGATTAGAAGTCACATTTTGAAAAGTCAAAAAAGACGTCATTTTCACCTCCCGTGTACTTTGACTTCTCCTTTTCCCCAAAAATGACTATAAAACTCATTATCTCGCTTCCATTTTCCAATGCCATCTCTTCATATGCATTTGTGCTTACATGAGTAAATACATGTTTCTACATCTTTCCATGCTTTCCATCTTGATCTTCATTCACACATAAATGTGAAGTATATCCTTCACTCGCGTTTACGTCTCATTTCACCCTTTACCTCCCGTTACATGTTGTATTTACATGTACTCATTTTTTATACAATAATGCCTTGAAAACGCTAACTCACTTTTGAAATCAGCAATTTTCATTTGTACGCATTCCCATGCGTTTCACCTTCACACATTCTCGTTCCATTCCATTTCATTTCATCTTCCATTTTCTCACTTTCATATCATTTCATTCTGCATTCCGTTCATTTCATTTCGCTTTCCATTCCATTGCATATGCATATGCTTTCTCTTTGAAGTCACTTTGTCGGATTTGTGAAGTCTCCGATCCATTTTTGAATCTTCACTACTGATCCAGAATTCGCTTGTATGGAGATTCTTTCTAATGATGTATTTATGTTTTGGGATTTTTGTGTTGCAGCGCGAGCACAAGATATGTCCTCGCCATCCAAATCCAAAGGCAAAATGAAATATCAATATGATAAAGAATTGGCTCGTGCAACTCCTTCTTCAGTCATATCTATTTTGGATAACGTGTTAGACACAAAGATTGGTCATGTAGACGTGGCTGATTTTCTACAAAGAATTGAAGCTCCAACTACTCATGAAATGAAACGCATTAAGAGAACCAACATTCACTTGGTATCTACATTTCCTATGACGGCTATAGAACCTGACTTCGTTTATGAATGTGCACGGCGGTTTACTCCCTAGACGAAGACTATCAAAGATGCTGACAGAAAGGTTATCATTAGCCTTGATCCTGAGTTTATGGAACAAATCTTCAAAGTTCCACATAAATCAGAATGCTTTGATTTGACTGAAGGATCATTATTGGCCTATTGGAATGCAAAAGGGTAATTATCAGAAGTATGTCAACCTTTACTGCTTAGACAATAAAAGAAGCAATTTTTCTAGATGGCCACAGACTGTTCATCGGTTAAATTTCAAACAAGAGTACAAGGATCTCATCATCTTTCTAAACAGGATTTGTGGTCATAAAGATTATACTGATTTTGAGCCATGGATGTATAAGTTCAAGTTTCAAATTATAGACAATAAAGAACACATCTTTTGGGGAGAACTTATCAGTACTGCACTCTGTCAGTAGATATGTAATGTGGGAACATGTGTCTTTCTATATGAATTCTTATCTAATTTACATTGCAGCTGCCATGGGCTCTTTTTCTAGTCTTTCTACCAAAAGAGATCGTCTTCAAGTTCCTATTTGGGATTACCATGACCAAATTACTTTGGCAAATAATAAATTCCAATACAGAAGAGTCCAAGATGCCTTCTTCGGATATTTCCGATGCTTGTTTGATAAGCAGTTGTCTATCAAAAGAGTATTTGATGCAGCATGGGAGAAGGTAAACCAATACAGCTGTATTTTTCTTCAGATTCTCACTTTCACATACTTGAGAGTTGGATATTTCAAGGGAGAGCCGTATACATTACCTAGGTATGCTACAGATTGAATCATCCTGATGGAGTTAGCTAGACAGCTCATGGATGTGCAAAGTGATCAGCATGCCTCATATAGACCTAGATTTGACATTACCTCAGCTAAGCCTTTGGCTATTGGCACTATTCAATCATTTCTATGACTAAAGCAAAGAATATGGAAGCAGAGTTGCAATTGATTACCTTGAAGAAGTTCATGGCCAGATTTGATTTTGACTCTCGAGAGATGAATTCTCAAATGAAAAAAACTTACACTCATGTTCATCGCATTGAGGACATTTGGATTGATATGAGAACAGAAATTGACATCATGAAGATGGATTACTGCAGATTAACCTTGCAAGAAATAATTGATCTTAACATGTTGGAAATCCCTTCAAATTTTCAAGTTGAAGATGATGGCGACATCCTTGATCTGGAGTTTCATAAAGCCGGCTTTGATAAGAAGTGTCCTTTTCCTATTCAATGGCAATAAAAGGAAGGTACATCTATCATGGACAGATTTCAATCCATCCTAGTAAACACCAACAAATGGTTGAAAAGTAAGGACCTTGAAAGAGTAAATCCTAAGATGGGCCTGGATTGTGGAAGTTTTGGTCCTCCTGGCAGGAAATCACAACTGGAGATTATAGGGAAAGATGGTGCCTCATCTTTTGATGCCAAGGGTTCCCTCAAAGTCAAATTGAATGGCGGAATAGGAACTAAACCATCTCAAGTTCCTAAGCCAATTCAAGAATCAGAAGAAGAATTGGAAACAGAATCTAATATAGGAAATTCAGATGAAGGGGAAATCATGATCATATCTCCTCCAAAGCCTGCACAAGCCTATAAGTCTTCTATACATGAAAAACCCATTTTGCATGAGGTTGATGATGATGTGGATTCATTTTCCACTGTTTTCACTCCTTCCATTCTAGTCTCGGAAGTTAATATTATGGCTCTTCCTATTTCTTTTGTTGCTCCTCGCGTACCTGCACATGAACAATATGATCACTTAGCAGATGTGTTTAAAGATTTTCCGACTCTTACCAGTGGTCAAGTTTCCCAACTTGATACATCTTAGACAGGATTTGAATTTTTCATGACGGAGTCTTCTCAACATGTTCCTATGCCTTTAGCGGTACAAACTGAATCTTGCTCAGTCTCTACGAATATACAATCTGGATCAATGCCAATGGTCTCCACTGTGCCTACTTCTATAGATGAAAGTTTCAGCTTGCCTACATGGTTGAGTAAAATAACAACAAAGAGAAGGAAAGAGATTGTTCCTCTTGAAAATCTTCCTATTAAGAAGACTAAATCCAAATCTTTGAAAGATAAGATTGTTTCCAGAATTTTGGTTGATTCTGATAAAACCAAATTTGTTGAGATTGCGGAGCCCTTGGTAGATAAACCTGTTGACGAACTTACTCGTTCTGATTACATGTCATGTCCCCGTATTTTTAAAATTTTATAATAAAATTAAAGTAAATTAATAATAGAATAAATAATAATATATTATTATTTTATAAATATAATAAAGAGATTAATAACATAACCAATATAAAAAAGGATTTAAATAATGAAAATATCTTGGAAAGATGAAATAAAATAATATAAGATTAAATAAATAAAATAATAATATAATATTAAATAGTAATAATTATAATTGTAACTATAATGATGGAATTATTACAATAACGATAATTAAATAATACAATATATTGAAATTAACAAGTAATAATTATTAATAAACTAATGATATAAATAATAAATTATTTGACAATTTTAAGATAATCTTATAAATGAACATTTTTTTAATAATAAATGAATGATCATTATAATAATAAATAATTAAAATAATAATAAAAGATTGATCATTATAATCATAATATAATATAATATTAAAGCAGGGTAATAGTATTAAATAATTATATATTAAATCATAAGGATCATAATATTAAATCATGATAATAATACTACATAACATAATATAGTATTAAATCATTATAATATAATATTAGATCACGATAGTAATAATTCAATTATTGTAATTATATTCAATTGATTGGTGAAAAGAATGAACATTTAACATTGCTTACCTTCATTCGAAACAGCGCTTTCATTAAACCTCTCACGACATATATATATTAAGAATGTTGAGCTCGAAGGGACAAAGAAGGAAAGGGGAAGTGATATGCAGGAATAAGAATATGATCAAACAGAATAGCGAAGGACTTTAATACTGTGACCGGTAAAAAAAAAAACACATAAATAATAAACCCTCAGTCATTAGCGCAGACAGTAAATTCCCCGCCAAGTATGAGAAGGGCTACGATCAGTTCTGGAGTAGTAGTATTCAGGATTACAGGCTGCAATTAGATTTACACACGGCATTGTGGGTGTAAGGGAGTCTAGAGACCCTTATACAAAGTTTGAATTGCTAAAGGGTCTTCATCACTGCTGGCAGTTATATGATAGTTAGTGGCCAATTTTGGAAACCCACATTGCATACCAACATTACCAGGTTCCTCTAATTATTCTGAAATCTCAAGTATGCATCATTAATCAACTGTCATTGTAAATATTTGCAAATTCTTATAGATAAAGTTGATTTGCAAGTTGTGACAACTTTCCAATCTATGCACATTGTTATCTTATATTCTGAAAAATAATACAAAAAAAATCATATATTGAAAAACTCCAAAAGAATTGCAAAACTTTCCAAACAAAAACAAAAAGAAGAAAAAAAATTCAGCATAGATTGATTGAGAGCCAATAGAGCTCATTACAGTGGTATCAGAGCATAATCCTGCCATCCTGTGAGTGAAGGCTTATGGAAACTTACAAAAGAAGGACAAGTAAAACCACAATGAATGATTTGGCAAATGAAGTAAGATCTTATATGGAGCAAACCCATCAAACCAATCAAAACATGTTAAACCTCATGGAAAAATCAAATCAAGCCTTTCTGCAAGCATTACAGAACATGGGAAATTCGATCAATAATTTGAGAAGTCAACCTAACATAGGAAGAGAAACTAATTCAGTCCATTCTGAAAATAACAATGTAACTTCAAATTCCAGCCTGCCCCAACCTACATTCCTACCTAGAAGAGTAAATCTAAGAGAGGAGGAAGGGATCGAGCAACCCTTGACTAGTACAGAAGATATTGCGAGGGCATATGCTTCTCTAAAGCCTAACATTAGAGAAGTGATATCATTTAGAGAATTTTGTGAAGATAAATGAAGGGAGACATCTAGAACAGTAAATGAAGAACTCAGACATAAAATTAATAAAATAAAGCTTCCACATTTTGATGGTTCAGGAAAGATTACACCGCGCCAGTGGTTAGAGAAACTAAACACATTTTTCAATCTAAATCCCATGACAGAGGAAGATGCCTTGCAATTCGCTATAGTACATCTAGAGGGAGCAGCACATGATTGGTGGACCCATGGACGTATCTCATTGGGACATAAAGATGTAAAATCCTATGAAGAATTCTCCCAAAAGCTCATGAGCAGATTTGATGATAAGGACACAAAATGGTATTTTCAAGAACTAACTCAACTTAGACAAATTGGAACAGTAGAAGGCTATGCTCGTAAATTTCAAGAGTTATCAGTTATGGTTCCAGACCTGTCCCAAAAGAGACTCACTCATATGTTTATAAAAGGATTAAAGGACTCCACTAGACACTCTGTTAAACCGCATGAATCAACAAACTTGGAAGAAGCCATTTGAAAAGCAAAAATGGTAGAATCCAATGATTCAAAGGAAAGATCTAAGAATTCTTCAGCAAGGACAGAACATAGAGACAATAACTCAAGAAATAATCATAAAGAAAAAGAATGTTATTTTTGCAAAGAGAAATGGAGCAGAGGACACTAATGCCTGAGTAAGGAAGCCCAAAAGCAAAAAGAGGATAAATTGAAGAAAGGCATATGTTTTAGATGCAGAGGCCCTTAGGAACCTGGACATAAGTGTGACAAGAAAAGTCAACTCCATCAAATAGAAGCAACACACGAAATAAATAATGAAGAGGCTTTAGAACAAGAGTGTGAATAGTGATCAAAAGAGGATGTGGGACTAGAGAATCATTGAAGCTTCGAGGAATTTCAACTTTTTAGGAAGTGCAAATATAAAACAATACATATATGTAGATATTTTTATGATTATTAATAAAACTTTAGTATTTAAATTAAATAAAAGGAAAAAGTGGCAATTAAGGGAGAACTGCTAATGACACCCTATTGTTAGCACCTTCCTAAGAGGGCAATAAGGGAGAATAGCTAGGGCACCCTATTGCAGCAGTATGTAGGGAGAACTACGGTAAGGACACCCTGTTGCTCTGTAATTAAGGGAGAACCGCTAGGGCACCCTATTGTAGAATTAATTAAGGGAGAATAGCTAGGGCACCCTATTGCAATGGTATGTAGGGAGAACCGTGGTCAGGACACCCTATTGCTCTGTAATTAAGGGAGAACTGCTAGAGCACCCTATTACAGGAATAGTTGAGGGAGAACCGCTGAGGGCACCCTATTATAGTGATAGTAAAGGGAGAACTGCTAGCAGGGCACCCTACTACACTATGATCAGGGAGAACTGCTAAGGCACCCCACTACAGAGAAAAATTATAGAGGCCTAGGATGAGATAAAGTCTCTCCTAAGGATTTAATAGGTATGGATAGTCTTTAGAGAGATATCCATAAAGGCCTTAGGGTGAGATAAAGTCTCTCCTAAGGATTATAAGACGGTTGCATCCTAAAGAGGTGTCCATAAAGGCCAAGGAAGAGATGAAGTCTCTTCTATGGATTAAAGAGATAAATGAGACCTTAAAGGATATCCATAACATCTTGGACAAAGATAAAGTAACCCCAAGGAATTATAAGTGTACTAATTAGGACTCATCACGGGAGAAGACAATGCATAACAAGGAGCATAGAAGTACTATAACATATCAAGATAAGTTCTACCCCTTAAATCATTTATAAAATTTTACGTTTAATATTATTTGATAAGATTATATTTATAAATAAATGACGTTTTTGATCTCAAATTAAAATTGTTGTTGCAAGATATAAGAGTAATTCACATTGCTTGAGGACAAGCAATTTGAGGAAGGGGGGACTATCATGTCCCCGTATTTTTAAGATTTAATAATAAAGTTAAAGTAAATTGATAATAGAATAAATAATAATATATTATTATTTTATAAATATAATAAAGAGATTAATAACATAATCAATATAAAAAAGGATTTAAATAATGAAAATATCTTGGAAAGATGAAATAAAATAATATAAGATTAAATAAATAAAATAATAATATAATATTAAATAGTAATAATTATAATTGTAACTATAATAATGGAATTATTACAATAATGATAATTAAATAATACAATATATTGAAATTAACAAGTAATAATTATTAATAAACTAATCATATAAATAATAAATTATTTGACAGTTTTAAGATAATCTTATAAATGAACATTTTTTTAATAATAAATGAATGATCATTATAATAATAAATAATTAAAATAATAATAAAAGATTGATCATTATAATCATAATATAATATTAAAAAAAAATTTTAAATTAGACTACAGGAATCGGGTGCAGCACGGCTCCCCCTATAAACTGCAGTGCGCCGAGTAAACTTTTTAACGTGACCGGTAGCACTGGCGCGACACGCCCACCGGTACCACGGGAACGAGGGAGACTAGAACCTGTCACCAACCCCCTGCAACAGAGAAGATTTAGCCAACCGAGCTAGGGCCCCCGCCCATAATATAATATAATATTAAAGCAGGGTAATAGTATCAAATAATTATATATTAAATCATAAGGATCATAATATTAAATCATGATAATAATACTACATAACATAATATAGTATTAAATCATTATAATATAATATTAGATCACAATAGTAATAATTCAATTATTGTAATTATATTCAATTGATTGGTGAAAAGAATGAACATTTAATATTGCTTACCTTCATTCGAAACAACACTTCCATTAAACCTCTCACAACATAAATAAATTAAGAATGTTGAGCTCAAAGGGACAAAGGAGGAAAGGGAAAGTGATACGTAGGAATAAGAATACGATCACACAGAACAGCAAAGAAGGACTTTAATACCGAGACTAGTGAAAAAAAAACACATAAATAATAAACCCTCAGTCATTGGCACAGATAGTAAATTCCACGCCAAGTATGAAAAGGGCTACGATCAATTCTGGAGTAGTAGTATTCAGGATTGCGGGCTGCAATTAGATTTACACAAGGCATCATGGGTGTAAGGGAGTCTAGAGACGCTTATACAAAGTTTAGATTGCTAAAGGGTCTTCATCACTGCTGGCAGTTATATGATAGTTAGTGGCCAATTTTGGAAACCCACATTGCGTACCAACATTACCAGGTTCCTCTAATTATTCTGAAATCTCAAGTATGCATTATTAATCAACTGTCATTCTAAATATTTGCAAATTCTTATAGATAAAGTTGATTTGCAAGTTGTGACAGCTTTCCAATCTATGCACATTGTTATCTTATATTCTAAAAAATAATACAAAAAAAATCATATATTGAAAAACTCCAAAA
The DNA here is from genome assembly GCA_028749045.1 of Cupressus sempervirens. NCBI lineage: Eukaryota > Viridiplantae > Streptophyta > Pinopsida > Cupressales > Cupressaceae > Cupressus > Cupressus sempervirens. Next base: position 416,761,751 of record CM053786.1, read on the forward strand.
GAATTGCAAAACTTTCCAAACAAAAACAAAAAGAAGAAAAAAATTTCAGCATAGATTGATTGAGAGCCAATAGGGCTCATTACATTACAAGTTTACTAAGGTTGAAGTTGGAAAGCAATCACGTTTGGGCTGTTTGCAAGATGCTCAAGATGCATTGACAAATGCATCAAAAAGCAATCATGAGCTTTGGGAAAAGAAGAATCAGTTGAAATGGGAGATCTCTCGTTTGAATGAGGTTATCCAGAAACAATCTTCTCAAAGTGTTGTTGTTATGTCTCAAACATCTAAAAAGAAAAGGTTGATTGAAGCTACCAAATCTTGGATACGGGAAATTATTTCTAAAGGAGTTTGAGCCATCACAGAGACATTTGCAATTTTTAGGCGTGTCAAAGAGATGAATAAAATGGAACGAAATTTAATTTCTTCTTTGACTCAAGAAGCAGATAACCTGAAAGAAATCCTTGATGATTGGGATGAAATGATAAAATTTGATCTGGATGCTATGATCTCGTGTGAGATTCTTCCGTCACATGTTCTTCGGATTTCAAGGACTCATTGGTTGCAAGGAGGAGACATTGAGGAAGCTGATCACAAAGTTGCAAGTGGCCTTTGGAAATTGTCAAGCAGTTGAAACAAGTGTTACTTGTCATTTGGAACAGATGGGATGCCGTGTTAATGATGATTTTGGTAATCTTATGGCAGCAGAAAGAGTGAATCCAAAATATGCAATCAGGATCAATGCTGATGTAGATTCTGAAGATTTTGGTTCACACACAACGAACAAGTTTGTTTTGTATAAATCCTTAACAAAACACTTGTTAGATACTATAGCAACAAATTCCAAAGTTGTGTAATCAGCATATGAAAATGCAGTGAGAGTTGAAGCCATATCAAAGACTATGGAAATTGTTGATCTTCCCACAGTGTGAAACATCATTGTCAAATTCAAGGCAATAAGAAACAATCTCTAAGATTGTTGTTTTGTTTTTATTTCATGTTAAGTAGTTGTATAGAATGTATTATATGAAAAAGCATAATTACATGTAATGAGAATTACACGTATGTAAAAGGATGTAATGTGAGTTGCATGTGCAGTTGCATGTAACCCTTTATTTTCTTCTCTAGTTAGACTAGGTCAAAATTGGTTGAGTTGCTCCCACTTTTTCCTCCACCTTTTTCTCAACTTTTTTGACTATATAAAGAAGTGCCCCCTCATTGTAAAATCATCATCATCTTTATGCAAAAGAGCTCTAAAAAAATTGTGTCAACAGAACTTTGTTTGTGTAAGCACTATTTTGAAAGAAAGTGAATACAAAGCAGCACTTGATACTTAACTTTGATTAAGTGAGATTGTTATTTGTGTGAGTTGTAAGCTTTGTCTATAATTCATCCAAGTTATCTTTGATTCATATTATCTTGTGTTATTGGTAATTGTATCTTGTGAATTGAATAGAAAAGAGTTAAGAAGCAATTGAAGCCAGAGCTTTGTCTGGGAGCAATTGTGAAAGTGTATAGCTAGAAGCTTTGTCTGTAGCTTATATTTTCTTCTTAATTCGCAAAATAGTTAAGTATTCGTACTTTTAGGAGTCTCTATGCCCTAATTGTAAAGCTTTTTCCATATAGAAGTACAAGTGGACTTAAAGCCAAACCAGTACATTTTTAGCTAGCCTTTGAGTTAGTAAAGGTTTATTGGTATCACTGTTTCCAGCTCTTGAAAGAAGTGGAGTTAGAGATTCACCCTGCCCATTACTCACTCTACGAGTAAGTGGATTCTTTCTTGAAAGATAAGAAGAAAAGATATTGGTAACACCCATTTTATAAAATCTCTCGACTTCTTGCTTACCTTGAGTTGATCCAAGGAACGATGAGAATGGGGGGCCTTCCCTTTAAGGTAGGAGAGACTCTGTCTCACACGCTATGGCTGGTCATCCTATTTTGCTACTGAATTTTTACCCAGAACTGTTGGTTGCAAAATATCCACCCAACAGGTTATATTATTTATTATTTAAATATTATATTGATTATAGTATCATTGTTTTAATTATTTTGACCTCTGAGATTTGGGATATCACAAGTTCACAACTACCCTACGAGATGTAGCAATCGATTGGTTTTCAGACACCGATCCGACAAAATTAACTACATGATCGGACGTCAAGAAAGAATTCATAGCAGGGTTTCGACTACTCAAGGATGATAACGAGATAGTAGCGAAAATCTACAGTACCAAATAGGGTAATAATGAAATAGTCTACACATATGCGAGGAGGCCAAAGGATCTGGTAAGACAGATGGAAAGCCAACCAGTAGACGGGTTGAAGAAAAGGTGGTTCGTCGCAGCGTTACAACCATCACTGCGGAAAAAGATGAAAATTGTACCTCCAGCATCATACATTGATGCATATAACTATGCAATGGACTTAGAAAGTGAACAGAAAACAAGCAAAAAGAAAAAAGACAAATTGTTGGACTCAAAAGATTCATCTTTTGAAAGCGGCAGTGACGAGAAATCAAGTAAAAAGGTTCGAGCACTACAGAAGGACATGTTACATATGATGAAAGAGTTCAAAAACATGAAAAAGAATCTTGGCCAAGCGAGAGAAGGGGAGCTATGGTGTACGGATTATAAGGAGGGCCACACAAAGAGATCCTATCCCAAGAACCAATTGCACGATATCTGCCAAATTGCAAGACATTCCACCAAGGAATGCCTGTTAAATATGAAAATGAAGGGACACCAACATGTATTACGAACGCAAGAAGTGTCCACCTTAGGAGTGGGAACGAATACAAACAATGATGCGGCAACCTCAGGAGGGTACAAAAACAACAACCGACGCGGACATCAACAAAAACAACAATAACGGAGGTTGTAGCTGAATACAATACAATTCGAGTGAACAACCAATGATACAATGTCGTGTGTGCAACCTTTGGGGCCACTTTGCCAAAGACTGTACTACGAAGGGAACACCACAGTTGTGCAGATGGTGTGGTCTTGGAGACCGTGAGGATTCAAAATGCCCTAAACCCAAGGTGAACCTGTTAAGTATAGAAAAATGTGATGAGGAGACATTAGCCATCACTCGAGTCGTAGCGAAGAAGACAACGCATATAGATACAGAAAAGGTTGCAGCAAGCACGAGCAGAATTGGAAAAAGAAATGGAGGCTGAAAAATTCCAAACAAAGAACAATGTTGGCACCACCTCAAGGAGGAAACAGGTAGAACAAAATATCATACGGCAGGTAATGCAAGTTGAGGTTCCCATGAGGATGAACGACCTTTTTGCAATGCCTCAGTTATGAATGACAATCCTGAACATGACACCATCCCCAAAGGCGATGGAAGAGCCAGGAAAAGACGCACAAGGTGGAAGTAGAACGACCGCAGCAGACCCAATGCTACTTGCACTCACCATAGGAAGACACCCTGCAGTAGTGGAGATGAGTATTATCAGAACCATCCTCATGGACATCATCGTAGATGGAGTCAAGAGTGAATGTACTACCAAAAGAAACATGGAAGAAGTTGGGGCAACCAATGTTATGGCCACCTACATTCCAGCTACTCACCGTTGATCAACACGATATCAAACCCCTAGGCACTCTGATGGCACAACTTGTCACGATCGGGACGCAACCATTCTTACTGGACTTTGTGGTCATTCTATTGAAAAGAAAAGGGTACGATGCCATCTCCAGACGGGGCTGGCTAGTACAGGCGAAAGTAAAACACGATTGCAAAAAGAACACTTTGTCCATGGAAAGCAGAGGTCGTAGATTTGTAATTGACCTACATACACAGATGGTAGGAAAGGAGGCAGCATTGTCAGATTCTGAAGGCGAACGCGAAGAAGATGACAAAGGGAAGAAATGAATGGAACCCAACAAAGAAGGAATCCTGAGATTGGAAAGAGGGTCCAACGATGACGACCTGGATTCGGTAAACAGACTACTCCATTAGCAAATGGAGGACTATGAGCTCTTTCTGAGCTATCACATGTTAGCAAACGAGGATGGAAATAAAGAAGAGGAAAATGAATTTTCGAAGGAATATAGAGAAGTGAAGGAAGGAGAGGCGCAAATAGATGAAACACCTATGCATACATTTAGTGAAGATAAGCCTATTAAATATAAAGAACCCACAGTGAAGACGGTGAACTTAGGGGACGAGGCTAATCCGAAGAACATATTTGAGGAAGATGACAGGAATCCAGTTTTGAAAGCAGCAGCGCTTAAAATATTTATGGAATATAAGGATGTTTTTGCATGGACATATAAAGGCTTGAAAGGGGTACCACTAGAATTATGCGTCCACCGCATCCCACTAATAGGAGCAGTACCCGTACGAAAGCGACCATCCTAGATGAACAAAAACTATGCCGCACGTGTCACAGATGAGATTAATCGGATGCTTTAACCAAGCATTATTTTTAGGGTATAGACGATTGAGTGGGTATCCCCAATTGTGATATCTCTAAAAAAAGATACCACTCAAATAAAGATATGTAGAGATTTTCAATGCTTGAATACAGTAATAATTAAGGATACGTTCCCGATACCATCCACTAACAATATTTTGGAGGAAGTTGTGAGGCATGAAATATATTCATTCATGGATGGATTTTCCGGATACAACCAGATATCCATTGCAGAAGAAGATAGGCTCAAAACAACATTCACAGTAGAAGATGGGGTATATGTCCACAACAGAATGTCGATTGGTTTGTGCAATGCCCAGGCAACATTTCAAAGAATTATCGTACACATCTTCGACAAGATGTCAATCAGGAACTTTAAAGCATTCTTGGACGATTGGTCAGTTTTCAGTGTGGAGGACAAGCATCTTACCGCACTCACGGAATGCATGGAAAGATGTAGGCGAGCAAGACTAGCACCAAATCCGAAGAAGTGCAGATTTATGGTACCACAAGGGAAACTATTAGGGCACATTGTATGCAAAGCAGGATTAAAGACGGATCCTAACAAAGTCTAGGTAATCCTGGAAATGCCACCTGCAACGGATGTGACTGAAGTAAAATCATTCCTAGGACACATGAGATACTATCGAAGGTTTATTAAAAAGTTTTTCAAAATATCGTACCTGCTCAACAAACTAACCTGCAAGGGAGAACCCTCCAAATGGGAAACAAAGCAGGATGAAGCCTTTGAGGGATTGAAAACATGATTAGCCACAGTAGCTATCCTAGCTTATCCGAACTGGGACAAGGATTTCCATGTACGTGTCGATGCATCGAACTACGCAATTGGAGCAATGTTCGCACAGACAAGTGATCACAGATTGGACCATCTGATGTACTTCGTGAGTAGACCATTGTCTGAGGCAAAAAAGAATTATAGTACGACAAAATGGGAGGCTTTCGAAATGCTCTACGTCGTGTAGAAATTTAGACACTACCTACTGGCGACTTCATTCGTATTCTATGTAGATCATCAAGCCCTACTATATCTCGTGAACAAAGCAATCATCCAAGGACGGATAAGAAGATGGTTACTGTTGTTGGAGTTTACATTTAAAATTGTGGTATGGCCTGGGAAAAGCTACATAATTGCGGATCATCTATCAAGGATCAAATTGGAAGAACCATCGGAGGGAGTCAACAATGACTTTCTCGATGCACAATTATTCTAGATTGTCGTACTACCATCCCAGTATGCGAGTATCGAGGAATATCTTTTGATGGGGCAATTTCCTAGAGAAATGTCGCCAAGCGAGAGGAGAAAACTGGTGTTGAGAAGTCGAACATTACAATTGATTAACAGGTTGTTGTATAAGATGGGACCCAATCAGATTTTATGACAATGTGTTCTAGAGGAAGAAATCTCAAAGGTATTGAAGGAAGCACACAAAGGACCCGTAGGACATGGGGCAACTGCACGGAAGATACTTCTAGCAAGATTATGGTGGCCAACCGTGCACAACGCCAGGGAGTGGGTCATTGCATGTGATATATGTCAGAGGGTTGGGAAGCCACTGAAGAGGGATTTCATGCCTCTGAACCCTTCACACACATAGGAATTATTTGAACACTAGAGATTCAAGAACATTTTTTTTGCAACGAAGTACCTTACCAAGTGGGTAGAGGTGCGGGCCCTACCAGACAACTCTGCAATGAGCACAGCAAGATTCATCTATGAGCAGATCAGCACAAGGTACAAAATCTTGATACAGTTCAAAAATGACCGCGGGGGACATTTTGTCAATCACATCATCCGGCTACTAACCACGGAATTCAAAATATACCGTTCTCTATCGAGCCCATACTATCCTAGAGAAAACAGACAAGCAGAAGCCACAAACAAAATCTTGGTTGCAATAATCTACAAGTCTTGCACAGTTGAAGGTGAGGATTGGGAGGAAAAACTGCCATCAGCATTATGAGCATACCATACCTCTTACAAAGTCACCGCAGAACACACTCCATTCCAGCTGATGTATGGCCAGGAAGTTCTAGTACCAACGGAGTTCATGGTACCAAGTTTGCAAATAGCAATTGAAGACAAGTTGGGAGATATGGAAAGCCTCGGGGAAAGATTGCACAACATAAATAAACTTGATGAACGACGATTACAAGCAAAATGGGCCACTGAAGTTTCATAGTGCAGCCATAAAGTATGGCACGACAAGCACTTGAAGCTAAACAGGTTCCAGCCAGGCCAATTAGTTTTAAAATATAATGGGTGCAACAAAATTAAACTGGGCAAATTTAAGGTGAAGTGGGTCGGGACATATAAAATTCGTGAAGTGGGCGATAACGAAGCAATAAAACAATGAACGTTGGTCAGGAAGGAGGTGATGGATGCAATAAATGGGTCAAAATTAACAATATATCATGAAAGGAATAAGGTCCTGAGAGAGAATGAGACCTGGATGAACAACTCGGAGACAATATGAAAATATATATATATAATAATAGATAATACTAATATATATATATATATATATATATATATAAAATAATAATACATATTTAAGAGTATGTATGGATGGAAAGACATTGCAATAAGTTAAAAACTTTTAATAAATAGAACAGTACAGCCCTCCAAGTGAATCTATATACCGTATAGCTAAACAAGAGTTATAGTACAAACAAGATAAATGAAGTGCCGCTAGGAGGAGACATTGTATGGATCGGAGGAGAAAACTCACCGTACAAAGCAGGTATAGAACACTACCATACCGTACGGGCTCAACATTTAAAAGAAGTTATGTCCCATACGGTTATTGGAGAAAGTGGAGCAGGAAAAAAATTTCATTTATTTTGGGACGTACACCTTATGGAAGTTGAAGAGAAAGTACGGTTAACAAAGATAAGAAGGCCACAAAAAGAAATCAAAAAGAAATCATATAGACAAAGGAAAGCATACCGTATGAATAGAATGTATTGTATGGTCAAGAAGTAAAAACAAGTGATCCATCGTATGGCTTACATAAGAACACATTGAGATTGCAAGAAGTCACCGTACGGCCCCAAAATCAGAAAGCTAAATACCATACGGCTAGAAGGAATACACCACTTCAAAGCTACCCAGCGAGTGAATAGCACTGTACAATTAGAGAAGCACACACCGTACGATCAGGATAAGCCTCAACACACTACAAGAGTTTCACATCGTATGGCCAAATGCATTACATGAATCACTGTACGAACATAGCAGTTGTCAGGTTTTCGAGGCATATGTCATACGGTCGTATGGCCATTACTAAATCACTATTGAGAGGACCATTCCATACATACTTGGGTAAACCAAAGATTCAAAGGAAAAATTATCATTGCAAAGGTTACATTGCATTTCGTACAACCTTGCAAGAAGGCAAATAGGAGAGTACATTAGGACGGTTGCAAGAGAAGAGAAAGAGACATGCCAAGACACCCTGTACAGATTTGCTAGAATCAGAGTAAGGGACCAAGAAGTTGAATGAACTTGCGAAGAGACATTTCAGAAGTGTAGTAACGGTCCCAACCATTTCCAAGAACCGTTTCTTGCAAATCAAAAGGAAGGACAGTCATTGAGAGTGTAGGGAAGACGGATTGGAAGAAAAAATTAGAAGATTCAGCCAGTAGCACAATGAACAGGAATATACAAGCTTTACCATCGGGAGTGCGCATTGCAGGAAGTACAGGCAAAAAGAAGGCAAGGGCACAAGTACAGCCGACTACAACTATGCACCTCACACCCCAGAATGTGACGTTCAAAGGTTTGAATGGGTTGGAGTGTAGCAAGTGGTGGTAGGAGACATTGAATAACCATTTTGCAAAGGAAAGCATACGGAGGGCACAGGTGGAATGGGTGCTACGGATGCAAGTGTTCTACATTCGCGACTTCGAGGGTTTCCTCTGCACCATGCTAGAAACTTGCGATTGATTTTCACGAACAAGTTCATTTCCATATCTGGGACAGAGCCTCGTGATATCTTTTAGAGCAATAGATTTCATAAGGGTGTTTGGCATACCAGGTCATGCACAGGGAGGGAGAAAAATTAACAAGCCAAAGAAATTAAGTCGAAAAGTTAAGGAACAGCTAGTAGAACTGGTATGTGGTAAAAGGCCTCAGGTAGAAAATGAAACCCTACTGGATACTTCGAAGGGAAGAGTATTGAAGAAATCCAATATATAGGAAGGACATTGGCATTGGCTTATGGACCTGGTAAAAAGTAGACTCACTGGATTGATTAGGGCATCAAATACCTCATTTTTATAGGTGAGCATGATAACGGCATCATGATTGTCAGAGTGTATGACTGGGCATCTTTATTGGCTAAGCGCATCAATGAGTTCATCACACTACAGCACAAAACATTTTATATGCCACACTACACCATCGGTCTATTTCTCGATGTCACAGCACGAAGGATACCTACTAATAGACTAGAGATTAAGCCAGGTTTGATAGAACAAGGGGAGGCTTCCATCATGCAGTGGAAGCACCTTGATAGTCCAAGAGGGTAGAAGGCCATTGAACAGAACAAGTTGTGGCAGGAGGTAGAGAGCTCAGAGCATAGGAACATTGATAGTGGGAGGCAGGACACATCCTCTGAAGTTACTGACGAGTAGGCATGGTGGAAATACATTCTTCTTTAGGAGAAGTTTGAGGTGAAAGCCCTTGTTCCACCCTTTGCGAGTAGGTATGGTGGGCTACCCTCTACGAGTAGACATGGCGGAAGTCATGTATGTGACTCCATGACTTTAATTTTATGTGCGTATGAAGTAACTATGATTAATAATGTCATGCTTAGATAACAATGTTTTAAGGAGAGTCTATTATTGACATCTTTAGTTGCACCTATGTGTGCCTTCCATAATAAAGATCTCTCTCTTGCTAAGAGGGAGTGTTGAAGATTGTAGCTGCAATAGAGATCTACATCTCTCATTTTTCTACCTTGAAATTGGGACAATACCCTTGTATTACGTCAATAGGTAGAAAAGATATTTATGATGATGAGCATAATGTGGCATTCAATGTGTGCCAAGTGTCTCATCATATGAAGAGACATGCGACGTGTAAAGAACCATGTGTTTGGAAATGGGAAGAATTGTTTTTTAAAATTGAAGAGACCTTCGATTGTGATATGAAGAGTCTCTCAATTCAATATAAATATATGATTGTTTTGTAAAGTATTGTATTTAGTGGAAAGCATTGTACTTGAACTTTTATTATCAACAAAACAAATATTTTTCTAGTGTGGCTAGGTTTTTCCTTCAAGTGGAAGGGTTTTCCCAAGATAAGTTTGTCTTTTCTGTTGCAAAATCCCTTGCTTTCTAATAATATTTCTAAGTGTAAATTCTAGAAAAAATTCTAGGAATCATCGCAAAAACAATTACAAATTCCGAATGTAAAACTCAATAATCATTTCAAACACAGATATAGATTCTAAATATTGATCTAATTTATTAGCTGAATCATAAATACAAATTACACACCATATTGGGAATGATTATAAATTCAAAAAAATGCACCTGGGATTTGTAGACAGGAAATAATGGTATTACCACCCAAGTTTCTTTGTATAAGCATTCTCTAGTCTATGCCAACAATTGAATAACCACCCTCTATTCGGATTGCATTCTGTTTAATTCTTCACCAAAACTGTATACGTTTCTTTCCAACTAAGAAGTGATGTCCAAAGCCTCTATTAGAAATTCCACCTGACACCATATTCATGCCCAATAACCATTCATGTATGAACAATTGTCATGGTTGCTTAGTAAATGATTTAATCTTTTCACCACCATATTCAATCCATTTGACATCCACAACAAATAGGAATGAACTCCTTATCGTTTTGGAGAAACAATAGCTGTTAGCCAATTATGAATGGAATCTCCTTGTCTTTTCCATATGCAATAGCCGTTAGACAGGACAAGGTAACCCTCTTGTCTTTTGCAGTATATATTACATAGAACTGAGTCTTGTCTCCTACACGATATTGGACTCCTGTACAATTGAATCACTTCCACACGATACTTTCAATCTGTGTTTTGATGAATAAAATAAACTCCCACTTGATTGTTTGCTTATGGAATGCAAAAAACCAAGTTGTTGAGTTATATAAATCCACTATTTCTTCTAGTGCTTCCGCTTCTATTCTCCACTAGCCCAGTATAGGAAACTAAGAAAAGGAGGTGCTAACTATATTTTCTTTGCTCCATGAATACTTCTAAATCAAAGATTTTAGAATTTGTATTCAATTCCCATTCTGCCTTTTCGAGTCCCGACTTGTCAAATAAATAAGGTTTCCTTCTGTTACGGTATGCAACTGACAATATGAATAATAGTTACTTTGGGACTATTTATAAATAACAATTGACTTATGAAAGAAGTTCTATTTAGTATGTATTTAGTATAAGCCTTTGAATATATTTAGCAAATATTAGATAATTACTATTTATTATATATTTTATGTTGTCTTAAAAAGGCAATCCTGGAGGAGGATCACAACCGGGGACATTGCATCTGCCTATTTTATTCTACTTTTTCCTTATTTCTGTTTATTATTATTTCTGGGCAAAACATTAATAGAAGACTCATCAAATTGTTATAAAAGGGAGGATTTTCACTGCATTTCAAATGTTTAGATGTTTAAAGGGTTTTGATATGCTGAAATAGCCTGAAGCTTAGCATTAGCTGAGATTTCTAGAAACGAAAACCTCAAGGATTTTGGAAGAAAACTTCAAAGAGGTGGATTCGTGACGGGATCTACATTTGCACTAGATTTGTGGAGTCTCCTCTAGAGACAAATTTGTAACAATTTAATTTATTTTGAAGAAAAAAATATTTGCTTGCATTTCTTATGTGGAGAATATGGTGAATTTATTTTGAATACTATATTTCATTTGCCTGAGAGGAGAAAACCTTTTAATATTAATGCCAATTATATAAGAAGTCTGAGGATACATTTATATATGTTGTGACTTTGCATTAGAGGCAGCCAAAATCATGGTTGATTTTGTTGATAAAGATAGCTTCGGTCAGATAAACATGACTGATAAATATCAATATAATGATATATGATTCCATGCATGCATGTATATCAATATACAGTAAGACTATTGATATACATACATGTGTGATTAAAACGTTAAACCATGCATCATTAAATTGATAAATTCAAAGCAAATTATCAGTCATGATTATCAATTATTATTATTGTAATTTTCAATTACAAAATTTATAACTATCGATCTACATTTAATTGATATTGGAGATCATTATTTCAGCAATTTAATAAGTTTCAATCTTAGACATTACTTATTGCCATTAATAATGATATCGACCACATATAATCTACATTGGTTACAAGCTGTACATTCCCAATATCAAACGGCTTTTCATTAATGTAACTAAAGGCACCGATAATGGAATGACATGTCAATGAAGAGATGTGTCTCTACTTACATTAAGGCATATCAATTCATTGACATGTCACCTCAAGATAATATGTCTATTAAATCTGATCAGTCAAGATGTAATGTACAAAAAACAACAGTGCGAAGCATTTTGGAGATTGATATCGTTATTACTCATATTCAGATCTGCATTACAATAATCAGAATTAAAGTGCTATCGTTTTCAGAATACTATACAATACTTGTGAAGTATTATTATCTCATCATTCTTGTATCAACCTGCAAGAAATTATAAGATCAGTAAGAGTACCATTCAAGAGAAAGAAAAATTAAAGGATGTCTATATTACATTGATTTGTTTCTGGATTTGATTGTGTTAAGATTTTTACCATAAACATTGCGAACACTATGTGATCCAGCATCAGGATGAAAGAGAGACACTTTGTTTTGCATCTCTTGCTCTCTTTCATCCTGATGATGGATCATGTAGTGTGATTCAAAACATTGATAGTAAAAATCTTAACACAATCGAATCCAAAAACAAATCAATGTAATACAATGGATTGTGGAAATTTGATCTATTTGAAAAATGTCTATATTCTAATCTACAACAAATCTAATCAACATTAACATGGTATCAGAGCTTATCCGATCACATCACTTCAGAGAAAGGGAAGGAAGTTTGTATGGAATGAAATATGTCAATCAACTTTTGAATGTTTGAAAGAAAAGTTAACTACAGCACCCATATTAAGAGTAACTGACCCACAAAAGAAATTTTTCGTCATAACTGATGCATCAGGCAAAGGAGTAGGAGGTGTGTTAATGCAGGATGAGCAGGTGATTGCATACAAGTCTAGGAAATTGAAGAATTACGAGCAAAATTACGCCCCGCACGATCTAGAATTGGCAGCTATTGTACATGCTCTCCAAATGTGGAGACATTACTTGATTGGGAAACCTTTTGATCTTCGATCCAACCACCACGGCCTAAAATACATTTTTACCCAATTCAATCTTGATGCTAGACAAAGGAGATGGCTGGAATTTCTAGCAGATTATGAGTTTGACATTAATTACATCAAGGGCAAGGAAAACAAAATGACAGATGCCTTAAGCAAAAGGAGACACATTTTTACAATGGCTATTATAAATTTCAGATTAAAAGATCAAATTTTACAACATCTGGAGCATGATGATTTTATGCAACGATCAGCCAAGCTCTCATCAGAGACCCACAGGATCCCGAGTATTCAGAATTTAAAATAGAAGAGGATGGATTGTTAAGATATCATAACAAGATTTATATACCCAACAAAACTAAACTTCGAAAAATGATATTGGAAGAATCTCATTTAGCTCCATACTCAAGACACCCTGGAGTGACTAAAATGTTGTTACATATAAAACCTCTATATTTTTGGGGAGGAATGAAAAGGGAAATAACAAAATTTGTGGCACGATGCCTGCAATGCCAAAGAGTTAAAACCAGAACACCGTTACCTAGATGGCCTTTTACACCCAAATGAGGTACCAGAATGGAAATGGCAGATAATTTCCATGGATTTTGTACAAGGGTTACCTATGATACGGAATAGACACGACACCATTCTAGTAGTAGTAGATAGATTGACAAAAGTTGCTCACTTTATACCAGGAAATCTAACCGATGAAGCACTAGAAATCGCTCATAAATTCATAAAGGAGATTTTCAAATTACAAGGAGTTCCAAAGAACATTATCTCAAATAGGGATGCTAGGATAACTTCCAGATTTTGGCAAACATTATTTTCAACATTAGGGACTAAATTAAACATCAGTTCAGCTTATCATCCCGAGACTGATGGTCAAATAGAAAGTGTAAATCAGGTTTAGAAGATCTTTTAAGAGTTTACTGTATGGATTGGCAATACCAATGGGAAACATATTTACGAGTGGTAGAATTTGTTTATAACAATTCCTATCAATCCACCATTAAAACGGCGCCCTTTGAGGCTCTATATGGCTGCAAATGTAGAACTACTATGAGCTTGAATCGATTGGAGGATAGAATTATTGTTGGACCTTAAATGCTTAAGGAAATGGAGGAACAGTAAATCCAAATTCGTCAAAGAATGAAAGAAGCCAATGATAGACAGTAAAGTTATGCAGATGCAAAAAAGACACTTAGAGAATTCTCAGTGGGAGAAAACCTCAGAAGAGTACCATCAAGTTTGGTAAGAATGCCAAGTTAGCCCCAAGGTATGTGGGACGCTTTAAAATATTGGAAATTATGAGCCTAGTAGCCTACAAAATCGCCCTACCACCAGCTCTTGCAAGTATGCATAACATCTTCCATGTGTCATACCTTAAGAAATATATCACTCATCATGATCATATAATTGATTGGAACCTATTACAGGTGCGAGAACCAAGGGTGGTGGAAATAGAACCACTCAGAATACTCGAGGTGCGTAAGCTACACTTAACAAAATCAAGAGGTGACTCAATGCAAGGTCCAGCGGCATCAATATGCAGAGGATAATGCTACTTGGGAAGATTATCACAAAAAATTTCAAAAATACCCTCATCTTTTCTCCACGGCTAGAGCTTGAACTTTTATTTTCTTGAAATATCTGAATAGATATTGTTTTAAATTTTGTTGTGATATTCATTTGGAACGATGAAAAAACATAAGGGGGGAGGGTATGTTACATCCCAATTTTTGACATAATTTTAAATTTATTTATAGCCATTAGATTGAATGGATTTTCTTTCATAATTGTGTGAAGAGGATAATTAAATATATTCGTTGTATTCATTATGTTAATTGTTTAATGAAGATGGTCGTTATTCGTTATTTGTCATGTGATGATTAGCAATTGCTTGAATTTGGCTTTATGGTTAATAATTAAATTCTTTATCTATATTAAATGTTATTTTGGAATTATTATGGAACTTGTTATTATCATGGAAATACTGCACGGGTGATTGCAAGAGAAGATGAAGGGGAGAAGCATTGCTAAACGGGATCAACAAATTGGGATACTAGTTTAGTCCAATTATCAGGTTGTCAGGTATGACCTTTAATTGCCTTGGTAAGGACCTAGCGACTTGAACATCAAGATACAATCAATGGACCTGCATGAGCTATTAAATAAACATTTAAAAACATTAATTATTTTAATTAAAAATAATGCGTACCTCAAATGGGTTTTGATTGATTTTTCCACCACATCATTATAATGTATATCTATGTACGTGCACATAGATATAGGAATAAAAGTGACACCATAATATTAGTTTTTATAAATAATATGATGCCACCTCATAAGTACATCTACATCCAAGTAGATAGATATAAATTATAATTATCCTTGATTTATAACTTTCAAATCTTTTTCCATATTTATTCTTGCTAAAAATCGAAATGAACATTTGGCATATTTTATTGGCGACCAAGAGCCAAGTCTTTTTTTTATGAGTTATGACTTCTTGGAAGCCAAAGAGACTTCGATACCTTCTTATATTATGAAGCCGGGAGAGACGGAGAGCATGAACATATCACCCGACTTCTTTTTCATAACACCCCATACCTCTGCGGGTATCACACAATATCTCTACAATTTACCACTTGATAATCATTGCATATTCCGTCCACGATTTGCCTTTTATATTGATATTTTGTTGAAGATGTGATTGATAATCACACTGGGATTTAAGCTTAAAGATTTCTTCAGTGAAGAGTGGGTTGATTGATAGCGTCTAGCAAGACACCATTTTATTTCCAGATTTTACAAGGTTATGTGGTTGTCCATATTCCAAGCATTGCAATGTGTTTTATTATCAAATATTACTACATTCCGATTATTATAGCAGTAAGATACAATTTCAGATTATGATGCAAATCATCTTTGCTTATATATCATCGGTTAGACCCTCTCTAGGACAGAGCTATTTATGATAAATAAAAGCCAAGTATCCATGATATGATATCATATTTTATTTATGCCATTGAAAGTTTGAATCAAATGATATTTATTCTGCAAATCTCAAAGATTACATTTCTCAGAATCACTGATTGTGATGAGCTGGAAACATATAATATTTTTATATCAGTTGAGGATCAACAGACAGAGCCGTTTGCTCTAAGATTTGAGCACCTGGGACTCACCGATTGTATAGCCATGAAAAAGGTGAAGAGGTGAGATGAATCTGCAATAACATGAAAATAAAAGTCAGACAAGACATCTCAATTTTCAAATTAATTTCATTTAATAGCTCATGCCTGTTTATACTATTGTTCCCCTGTTGTCAAGTCGAGCGGTGGTGATCGTGTCATTGAACCCATTAGAAAACCTTGGCCAAGGTCGTTAAAGGCATGCTTGCCATCTATGATCACTTGATGTCGGTAGAGCCAGTTATTCAGACATGTTCGTCCATAATTGTGCGAACATTCTAAACATCGAAATGCTCAGATGGCTGGACTAAAAGTATCCCAAGCCTGATCCTGGGGTAGAGAGGGTCTTTCTATTCAATAAATTGTGTGGGGACAAATATGGTCTAAAGTTGGGAGGTTAAGCCTAAGTCAATACTTCTCCTCTTACCGAAAGCCAAGGCTTGCACAACCAATTAAACTCACCAAATATTTCTTGTATGTTCTTCTTTCTTTATCATGTTATGCATTTACTTTACTTATATGCAAAGAAAGATAGTAAATCGTTATTTCAGTTATTACAGTTATTTCAGTTGAACGTTATCATAGTTATTTTCAGTTAATCGTTATTACACTTATTTCAGTTGATCATTGTTACAGTTATTTCAATCGGACATTATCATAGTTATTTTTAGTTAATTGTTACTACAGTTATTTCAGTTGATCATTGTTATAGTTATTTCAGTTGAGCTTTGCTATCTCAGCTAATCGTTGGTAGTTAAAAGCAACTAATGTCTCATGAAAAGGAATTCAATGTATATTGTTCAATAATTAGTTGAGGAAAACTCTTTCTAGATTACCTTTATTTTTTTATGAAAATCCATTTGTTATAAATACTTACACTCACAAGAAAGGAAAGAAGAAGAATTTCAAAAGAAAGAAAAATACCTATGGAAAAGGCTCTTCCAAGAAGAGGAAGGACATACCAAATACAATGCTTCAGATGTGATAAGTATGGATATCATGCCATAAAGTGTCCTGATAGGAAAAAACAACAAACTTCCTTTGTTGTAGTTGGAAAAGCTAGCATAGAAATCCTAGGACCACATTGGAGTGACTACGGACGGCTAGCAAGAGCTGAGGGTTGAAGTAATCCTTCATTGTGGTTGGTGGGTGAAAGTGCATGATGTGCATCATCAAGAGCTGACTCACAGGCTAGAGCAGAGCCTCAGACATTGCATTACCTCTGATAGCTCCCATGAACAGACTCAGAAATGGCATACTTTACAACTGGGTGTCAATTCTCATTGATATAATGAGGGAATTTATGACATTGTAGAACAAAATGTTTTACATGTTGCACTATGCCATCAAGTTCTTTCTAGAGGCCACACGCACACAAATACTTGCAGACCTAGAAGAGGTGAAGTCACATTGTGATAGCCCTTAAACTCTAAATCCATGAAACACAAATGTAAATAAAGCAAGGAAATAAAAATATAACTTGTCATGTATATATAGCACCTACATAGTAGTTAGTACATCATTACACTTGCATTTTTAGGCATAATCCATTAGTGTACTCATTCACGATGCATCCTCAAATACATGAGCATCCATACATGCAACCATACCCATGCATCTACACGTGTGCATGAGAATTCGCATACATACGCGTGTCTACATATATACACTTGCATAAACATAGACACATGCACACATGCTCATCCATATACATATACATACATACATGAGTATCCACATACATGCATCCATGCTCATCTACATGATTGCATCATGCATCAGAATACCATGATTGATATATATGTGATGGAATCTAGATGGCACCATTAGTATATGTATATATACATACATGTTACAATGATCGATCCTCTGATCATTCTAACATGTATGGATATCTATACAGCAAAGATGCTTTTAAGTATCATATTCAGAGATGGAACCATTAATCCATAATCGGGTGTTACTGTTGATTTATAGAAACATGAGTAAATCAATAATATCATGATTATTCATAATAGTCATGATGATATATAGCATTGATGATTATACGCACTTGATCATTTACCATCTATATGCAATTAGTATTGATTGCATTATGTTATCGGTTTATGATAACCAATTGTGGTGTTAATTAATCATAACAGCAAATAACTATAGGGTGTGACGCTTCACGCGCCCATTCAGAAACATAATTATATTCCATGCCAACCAGCTATGAAGATGTCGATTTGAAGATGAGATATTAATTATTTCCCTTTGTGGATTTATTGCTCTATTGAGCAAACAATCAGTTGCTGACATAACCTCTATAAGCAGAGTTCAAGTATCACATCAGTGATATTAGATAGAGCACGATATCAAGCATATTTTTATATTAATATCAGAGAGGGCTCAAGGAATTGCAGGTTGAATATTCAATATACAAAGAGATTGTATCAGAGACAACATACTCCCAATGACCATCTTTATTGAACAGAAGTATATATTGTAAAGTTCATCAGAGACGGCTAGCAGGAAATGTGCAAGAATCACATACATATAACAGAGACATCCATAGCATCGCATTAAGGTCTGAACTGTTATTGCAGACTTGGCCTGTAATCTGTATTCCATTTGGTATTGGAATCACTGTTGCAAATACATACATTTCCATTCATTATATGTGCATCATAACATATTGCATATATATCAAAGAAGTGCAACTACATCCATATCACTGCATATTGTATCAATTCATTTAATCTCATAATTCATTATAGCATTTGGAATTACCAATCATATATTATTGCATTGATTTAGCATTTGGAACCACCAATCAATTATCTTTGCATTGTTTATTGTTCATATTTGTAGAAGAAATTGGATAATTCCAAGTAGTGTCTAATAATATAAGAAAGGGACACTACACGCAGGGTCATGTAGAGCCTTCTCACCCACCCATTCTCTATTGGCAACACTAGGACATCTTGCCCACGGGTCATGTTGTGCAGCTTGATCAGAAGCAGAAGTGCCATGTTGTGGTGTCCGAGACAAAATTCAACACAGTTGGAGGCGATGGCAGTGACGACAATGAATAGGAGTCTGATGACCAACGTAACAAGAATCACCGTGATTTGGGCTATTTTACGATCCAACGAAGGCTGGGCAATTTTTGCTGACTCGTCATACTAGATCGCCAATATTTGAGGCAAAAATCGCTAAAGTTGGCGATTTTTGTCAAAAATCGGCAAAATTGGCCCCCCAAAAATCGTCTAGTTGGTAAAATATCACCATTTTTTTACGTATGTGATGGATTTATTGTTTATGTATGTTAGACTTTAGCTTCTATTTGATGATGTGTTACCATGTTTAAGTTTATTCAATAAAGGGTGCATGAAATAATTTTTAAATCGTTAAAATCGTTGAATTTCAAGGGTTTTTTCACCTTGCTGATTCGTAGCCGATTCATAGGCAATTCACGATTCATGTAGGCCAATCCGATTCCAATTTTTGGTTCTTTGTTGATGACACATCTAGTGCCAACAAAGGGAGTTTTAAGATAGTTGACCAAGAGAGTCACCCAAGAACGGGACAGGCAATGGACTCAGAGGTAGGAGTTGGACTCATACCCAGGGGTAGTCTTGCACCTTTTGAGGCAATGCCACCCTTAGACACTACACCTTCAGGTGGTGTCACATCGTCACATGGGAGAATGTTTTTTTTTCTCTTGCACTTCTATCCTTGAACAACCAATAGATTCCTCCTAATTCATTTGGCGTGATAGTGCCAGCAGTTCTAGTACCAAGCTTTAGTCAGTTGAGGGCCCCAGTTACCATGACACCTCCGAGTGTGGGAAGGATAGTGATAGCCCCACCACCAGTTAGAGAGCCAGAGCCCATATGGAAAAAAATTTCACAGGAGTGAGTGATGGGGCAACAAGCAGTTCAAATAGCCAAGGTTGTGGACGAGCGAATAGCTGAGAAGATACCGAGAGAAGTGAGCGAGTCGCAGGTGGTCATCGAGGTGGTCGGGACAAAGGCCATGGAGATACTACAAACAAAGTTGGTAGGAATAAAGTTTCCAACAAAGAAGAGGGTAGAGATGTTGGCGAGTGGTATTGTGTCAGAAGCCACCACGAGTGCTTGGCCCAGCCACTTCCAACTCACCCCATGGCAAGGCCATTGGACTCGCCATCCTTTTACCATGGTGACAGATACCCACTCAGAAGATTGTAGATTTGGAGGGAGAGACTTCACATATCAGGGAGTTGGAGATGAGTCCTCGACATGATGGAGGCGTACAAAAGGAGGAATGTGCAGGTAGGTATGAGGCATCTCTCCAGCATGTACCAGAGCATCACAGGGAGTCTCCTACATGGTCACATGCGCGAGACATTATTTGGCTGACATTGAGGCAAGTGTTAGGTAAATAGTTGCCTCTACTAAGTTATAATCCTAAGAGGTTGTTGGTCAACAGGTGGAGCAATTGTTGGCATTTGTTAGTGGGGGTTGTACTCTGGAGTTCACCCAATGCCTTGAGTCTTCGGAATGGCCTTCCATAGAGACCCCAGAGATATTGGAGAATAGGGGCCTTCTAGAGCATGTAGGAGAAAGTTGGGTTCATCCTTACTAGCAAAGGTCGAGCAAGTATTCTAGGAGGGGTACTATGAGCCTAGGAGAACTCAACGCATGGCATTGAAGGTTGAGGTAGCATGGATGGTAGAAGTGACAACTTGGGAGGAGTTGGCTACCAAACTAGAGGAGCTAAAGGTGGAATTGGCTCAGCACAACAACCAACTGGCAAGCTTGGAGGAACAGTTCACTCAAGAGAGGGCTAGGTGGGCAGCTAAGAGGGTAATGAGATGGCACAATTGGAGGAGGAGCGGGTTTAGCGGGCTATGGTAGAGACTCACCTACCTAGCACTATGGAGATGACAAACAGAAAGCAAGGAGGTCTTAGAGGCATCCTTCATGGTGAAGTCTGCTATGGAGTGACAAATGTTGGCAAAGCAAAACTGAAGGCTATGAAATGAGCAAGTGTACGAGTTGAGAGAACGATTGGCATCATCTACACCACCACTAGTGCCTTCCTCATCACTGGCACTCCCTCAGTCACCACCCCAAACTTGATTTGCTTCTATTTAGTTTTATAGTTGTGTTCATCCCCTTTTTTTTGTGTCATCCAACGATGACTTTAGTTTTTTGGGCGCAGGGGGGATGGGA